>CM061557.1:81224019-82424019 GCA_030864225.1 Capsicum baccatum var. pendulum | reverse complement strand
TGAGTCTTATTCATGAAATCACATCAAATTAACATTAAAATACTAAAGTAATCTACCTAAAATTCATACAGACTAGCCTTAAAAGACTAAAGTGATCTACCTAAAATCTTAACAGACTAGCATAATTAGAAATACTATGAGGTTCAACCTAAATATTCAAATGGTGATGATCAACATCTGCAATCTCTTCCAAGACAATAACTATTTCACATGATGCTCAAAACTAATAGTCACGGGTCTAATGCTCAAACTCTAAAAACTAAAAGATACACTTTAGAGTACTCTACTAATTATAGGTGAGCAAGTTTCCTAAAAGTCCAACAAAAATCAAGAGCTAGGGTAAAAGAATAGAAGAAAATAACACCATGAGACAATGGACCATCTTTCAATCATCTATCAAGTACAGCCCATCTGAATTAAGAAAACTGGACCAATAGGTAACAAGTAGGCCTAGTTAACTTATCGACGAATGGCCAACCGAATCAAAACCTTAAAATGAGGATGTGGAAATAGATTATTAAATCCATATCTATAATCTCAAAATCAAAATTAAACCACTCAACCTTGACTAACCAAACCGATCCTATTGGCGAGCCAGCGTCCAAATACTAAAATCCATCATAACTCTAAAGTTGTCATTCAAAAGAGTAAAAAATAGAACTAGAGAAAACATAAATTAAATATACAATAAATAAGATCCATATCTACTGAGGGAATAATACCTCAAGGCATCACTATAAACTCACTATGGCTGCAAAGAGTACTAATGGTAGCCAAACTCGAGCAACTCAAAAAATATGATCTTATCCTGAATTTGGTCAATTAATACCCAGTACATGGTGACAAGTACTCACTTTTAAAAGGCATCCACTTTGGTTACTGACAATTATACAAAAGCACATACCACTAAGAAGAAGTATCCCATGAAGTCATACTAGGCCGAATAAATACTGAAGATGAGAAATTTTTGAATTCATCCATGAAAATAAACCTAATCTCAAATGACCCATAAACTAAATCATAGGAAAAATTGAGCAACCATATCATTACTAATACCGATATCAAGACCACTACTAGGCAACAAAACTGCCAAATCAAATGGGAAAATCTTAGATTGATTAATCTCAAAAACAAGCCATAGAAATGAGTTATCAATGCTAGAATTATAATAGAACCACCAAAAGAAAAACCTACCTTCACTTTTACAACCCACTCAATAATCAACCTTGCCTCAATAATAGAAAGAAGAAAACCAACTAAGACTCTAGGCCAAACAGATAACAATCACAACAAGGGCAACACAAACTATATAAACTATTCTAGTTGTATATCATGTGAGATTTTAAGACAATTAAATTAATAAAAGTTGCAACAAAAAAAGGTAAAAGAGTCACCAAAAGAGAAAAACATAATCAATACCATTCTAAGGTCATAACAAGGACATAATGCAAAGGAAAGGGACTTTAATTTTAATTAACATCCCAAGGGAAATACCACACTAATCCACTCAATATACTACAAAAAGAAATCATCTATAGGTGTAGTCATATGAATAACTTCACACAAAGGCATAAGATACTAAATATAGTGATATCAAAGAATATAACAACTTATGAGAAGAAAAACCCAATAAAAATTTAAATATAAAGGCAAAAGATAGTCAATCCAGTCGCACCTATATGATGGAATCCAAAGTTGTAGTCCCTGACCTACATAGATAGTTACAAATTTGAATGTATCCAAGCCCAAAATGAGTGTATGAATGATCAACTAAATAACTAAGTGCACTACCTCAGACCAAAGGTGTCATATCCTTGAGAGACTAATTTGGCTAGAATGATTGCTTAATAATCCCACATCAGGGACTCTTTTTTTACTTATAACCAATCTCTATACGTTCATAAAAAACCCCTAAAGTACTAACCTAGTGAGAAACACAATTTATCCTAACTTGCTGATTGACTCGGGCTTGGGGCACTCCCTAGAGCAGCAATCTCACAATAATCAAAACATGACCCGAGAATTCTTTGATGCACCGTACCGACTAATTTAAAATGGTTGAAATGGCCTATATCCCCAGACCGAATAACCCAAAATTATTGATTAAAACTCTATCTATTGAGACCACCACGATCGATCTAAGAGCCATCCATAATTTGAGGTGCTGCCTATACAAACTCAATAGGCTATAAGTAATACTGATGTAAGACCCTGTAAAATTCTCTCATAGTTTGAGCCTCAGAGCATGTTCAGTGAAGCATAAATCCAACCCTAGAAAATTGAGAAGTGTCTCCTCAAGTGGGAAATATTTTGAACCACAGAGAATTTCCCTAATAACAAAATTTTTTCATGAAGAGTATTGAATAAGATTTCCATATATATCAATTTCATCAAAATCTAGCATCGGACTAGGAAGTTATGGCCGTTTTACTAAAAGGAGTCAGAACCGCCCAGGTGCGACGGCCGGGTTGACGAACCGTCGAGCTTGTGATAGACTATTGCCCAGCTTGTCACAACCTAGGTAGTGAATCCCTTTCTTGGACCAAATATGATGGCAAGGACGACGGGCCGTTAAGGCTGCGATAGAACATCGCTTAGACCTTTACCACTGAGGTGGTGTGGCCTTATCTTGGCCAATGTGCGATGGACGATCCGACAGACCATCAGGTTTGCGATGAACCATCGTTGAGACCATCACATCGAGGAAATGTAATATTTTGCAAACCGATGTGCAATGGATGATCCAACGGACTGTCAGACTAAGCGATGGACCATCGCTTCGACCATCGGAGCCTCCGATTTAGCATTTTTAACTAATTTTAAAAAAGGTTTTTTTTAGTCCTTTTCCACTCTTTTCAGGCCCTATTTATACACGATCAAGGCTCATAACTTTACTTATCCTCTTTAATATCAAATGCTAGGGTTTATACAAAATCAAAACCCTTATTTCTTCTTCAAGAAAAATTAAGAGAAATAAAGAAATCAAGAATCCCTCCTAGAGCCTTCAAGAAAGAGTTTCCTAAGGTATGTAGATGTTGATTTTTGGGTCCCTTTTATCCAACAAGCTCAAGAATCCTTTTCTAAATTTTAAAGTTCTTAAGTTTATGAGTTTCATGATTCATGTGAATTAAAATTGGAGTTTATGCTATTATTGAGTTTTTAATTCATGTTTTGTGTATGAGGTTTCAAGCTTTGACCCTAGTATGTGATATTTATGTGATGTCCATGATAAACCCTCTTTAAGTTGCTTGTTAAGTGATGTGTTCATGTCAATTAAGTGTAGGAGTTGTTGAATAAGCAAAGCATATTCCCCATATATTTGATAAAATGATTATATGAAAGAATTAGAGCCATTATAGCATGTTGACTAGAAATCCCCAATTGTATGCAAAACCATGCATGCCAGGTATTTGTTGAAAAGACTTAGTGAATGAATTGTTACACGATAGCATGAAATTTCCTCCAATTATATGATCTTTGATACATGCTAAGATTTTAATACGTGCTGAGTGTTTGATGCAAGACCTTGTTGAATGTAGTATGAGCTAATAGCATGTCTCCCTATACTATCACATGTTTATGATTTCTAAATGCTTGAAGAGATACTTTAGTGATTGTGATGGTGAATGAATATCCATGGTATTGATTATTCAAGTATGGCTATGTTTTACTTTTATGTTTTCAAGTCCTGAGGGTATTTATACCCAACAAATTACCTACAGTCTAGAGCCCGCATCAGTTTTCTCGATAATCTCAGTCAAGCCACGATTCTCAAAACTCAATGAGTTATATAACTCTGTACTCTTAGATAGATACAGAACTTAAGAAATCTCAGAAATCTCAGTAATCTCAGTATCGCTAGTATTCTAGCCTTAGTTCAGTACTCATCTCAGACTTAGTAGTATTTAAGTATTCAGTTTGAAACTCAGTATCATACAGTCGGATAACGAGATTTAATAGTATTTCATTAGATACCAAACCAAGTGAGTTCAACTTAACTTAATCAGGACATTAGAGAAACATGATCAGTATCAGATTAAGATCAGTTTAAGTTCAGTTAAGAATCAGTTCATAGTCTTTTAGTTAAGAGTTGGAGCTAGCACCGAGCTAGTGTAGGGATGACGGCTCCCCGTTAGAGAGGCAGAGTCATTAGGAGCAATCCTTGAACTCCAGAACTGCGTAGTCAGTTCAGGATATAGGAGTTATCCATTAGGAAAATGCTTGACTATTATACTGCCTTAGGCTTGACTTTCTATGAGGGTCACCCATTAGAGAGGCATGACCAAAGTTGAGTCTTTACCCATGGCATGATATTAACACCCTTATAGCTGAGGTTACAGGTTGGACCCAACCAGTTCAGATTCAGACATGTCGGTTAAGTGAGCACTCCCATTGTAGCAGATTCAGTATCAATCTTCAGAGTAGAACTCAGAAATTAGGACTGTTAGATATAGTCACCTATATCAGTAAGGAACTGAGATAGTTAAATTGATTCATGAACCACCCGCTAGATAGGCATGGTCTAACGTAAAGTTATTCAGTATCGGTATTATCAGATCCATAGATTACCAATTAGATAGGCTTGATCTCAGTCTCAGATTCAGTTGAGTAATCTCATTATTAGAACCAGAGACCACCCATTAGATAGGCTTGATTTTAGTCTCAGATTTAGTTTAGTATTCTCATTATCAAATTCAGAGATCTTCTGCTCGAGAGGTTTGATCTCAAAAATAATCTTTTTTTATCATTGATAGTGGATTCAGGGATTATCTGTTAAAGAGGTTTGATCTCAGATTAAGCCAGTCGAGAGTGGTGAGTTTAGCTTTCAGTCATTGATATAAGTAGATTCATTTAATCAGTTTTAGTATCATCAATTTTTGAGATCACTCACTAGATGGGACTGATCTTGATTTCAGTAGTCAATTTTTTATATCAGGAGATTTAGTTGTTCAACATCTTAGTATTAGTAGTGAGTTCAGATATTATTAAAGAAGTATCTGAGTTTTAGTATTTTGAGTTGCGATGTTTTTAGTTATGGTTTGTGCATTCATGTAAATGTCCTCATTCAGTATTCTCATGATTATTCAGTTAAGTAATTTTTCATGCATAAGGTCTTGTATTTATCCTTACCCCATCTTCATACTCAGTACATTCCCATACTGACACATTTGTGCTATGGTGTTTTATTTGATACCATAGGTTTACAGGCACGAGGTCTACAGCACCCCTAGTATCCAGTCCCAATCAGCAGCAATAGATGCAGCCGTGAGTCTTCTTCATTCAAGAATGATCATTATCGTATCAAATTTAGTTTATTTTCAGTAGACGTATTTAGTTTGGGGCATGTCCCATCAACTCCATAGTTCAAAAAGTTTAGAGGCTTTTCAGACAGATGTATCAGTATTCAATTTTCAATTTTGAGTATTTTTAGATGTTTTTTATAGCCAGTTTTCGTATTTACTATCAATATTATGCAGTGTTCAAGTACAAATATCAGTAGAGGGTTAGCTTGTGGTCCTTCGAGATCATAAGCACTATGTGACATTTCAGTTCCAAAAAAATTAGGTCGTTACAACTGACCTCTACTAGGAAGATCCTTACCTCCAAATAGAATACCATTAAATATATATCACTACAATCCCTCTTACTACCACTTCTATATGTCTCAATATATTCCATCTCTATATTCTTTGCATGATCAATAACCTGAAGAAAAGTAGACCTAACTACTATTAAATACTTCATTGCTAAGTAGAGTAGTAAAATCACACCATCTATGTTATATAGGAAAAAATATATGAGTACATTTGTCCCACTCGAGAAACCTAATCTCATACTCTGAAATTATTCATGAACCCTATTGAATTACAACAAACTTAACTCTAGCCTAAGAACCACTTGATGTATCGAGCACCAACACTAGCCGTAACATATCAACAAAAATACTTGGAACCCCTAACATTGAATCCTAAAATGTTGAGGCAATAACAAACTCTATTGGGACCTGTAAACTATATTTTTGATAACATGTGTAGAAATCACATCCTCATCTATCAAATACCTCTTGCTATTTAAAAAATACCAAGTGTAAATGCAGGTGTACGTGGTCTACGAAGTGATATAGTGGCCCTTAAGAAAATCGAGTTATCAATCCCATAGAAATAGATTTGGCAATGATTTGATTTTAGTTCACACTTTAAATTCAATTGACGTGAGAGTAACCAAATAAAGATTTTGGAAATTGTAAATTAAAACTAAACAATGCAGAAAGTAAAGATCTTGAGACAATCAATAGGAGAAAACCCAGGGTTGAATAACTCTGAACAATCATATTATGCTATTGGATTTTATTCATTAACTTGCTTATCGCGGTTGTTGATTCGTAGGGTTAATTACATGATTATGGTTTCCCAACCTCTAATCTTTTACCTAAGTTGAACCTTACACCTACATCTTTAAGCGAGGATGTAATAATTCACTTAAATTCTTAACAAATATCATCCTACATAGGAATCAAGTAAGGTATTTAAGTACATCCCTGTCCTAGTTACTAATTCAAGTTTCTTAATTTATAAAGAATCAAGAACTATACTATGCTCATTCTCATATTTTATTGCCCTATTCCCTCTCTCGAGTTAACAAGTTTGATAATGAATGTATTCTAAGGGCTGTGAATCCTTAAAATAGTTATAATATGAACAAAAAATCAACCAATATTGATAACCAAAGCAAACAAACATAATCTATACTTGGCTTCAACCCTGGAAAGAGGGCATGTAGCCATGCAAAGTTATAATCGTAATAACAATATGTTAATTAACAACTAAAAATATGAATGAAGTAAATGATATTAATAAAAACCTAATTATAAAGGTGTAGCATCTCCTTGATCTCCAAAATATGTCAAAAGATAAGTAAAAACGTGATACAAGATGTATATATAGCATAAGGGTAAGCTAAGTCCGTGTTGGAATCAAATTGGAGTGAAATGCCCAGGTGTGGAGTGGAGCATGCATCACACCCTATATTTATATGAAATGGGGCATGATTCTCACCCTATATCCCCTGGAATAGATCATGCAATGCATGATAATCACATGACCTCTCTAGAATTTGTCCTTAGAATTTGGTTAAGTGTTGGCCCTTCTTCCTTTCATCCCTTGTCTTACGGTGTCTTTCCATTGATTTTCCAGCCTCTTTAACATCAAAATATCATCATATTCATATCCAAAAGAATTATATATCATCACACCACACTAATTAGAAGATAAAAAACACTAAACCCATTACGATGAATAATAAACAAGAGCTTAGAATATGTTGAATTCCATGATCTTTCACGTCAAGTTTCCACTCTTTATTTGACTCATATGAACTTTGTACACTCCTAACAACTTTTTACACATATCATAGCACATTTAAAACCATAAGGAACACATATAACTCAATAGAATCAAATAAGATAGACTAGGAAAGGAACTAGCTCAAGCTAGGAAGACTATTTTTCTCCATTGAACTCTAATTGACTCTTTTAAGTATAAACTTACTTGAACTTCACTTGGGACCTTATAAACATAGGATTTATCACTTTTATACACATTTATCTCATTATCAACCCATATGTCATAGAATAATCCTCAAAAC
Source organism: Capsicum baccatum var. pendulum (assembly GCA_030864225.1). Classification (NCBI taxonomy): domain Eukaryota; kingdom Viridiplantae; phylum Streptophyta; class Magnoliopsida; order Solanales; family Solanaceae; genus Capsicum; species Capsicum baccatum. The sequence goes on along the minus strand of CM061557.1, from coordinate 82,416,375 downwards.
AAGGATAAATAGGCTAGAATAGTGATGCTAGAATGCATAAATACACTCAAGATCACCACCCCACACTTAAAACCTTGTTCGTCCTCGAGCAACTCTTAACCATAATCACCATCATTATAAAATAAGGAGACTATACAGTTATAATAAATGCAAGACACTCAATATAGTACTACAATGACTATATCAAATGCAAGTTATTATACTAAGGATGCTATTTTACACAATTGAAGCTCTTGAACATTACTCCAAAACATCCTATCCTCAAGGATTGACTCTCCTAGTGGCAAACTCATGCATATTATTCAGTCAGGGACATTATACAAATCACCCACATTCATCAAACATGTGCAATCCCAATAAGAGAGTTACCCATAATCACTCATAATAATGCAATTCAAAATATAATGGGTACAAAAATCAAATTATGCTTACTCTAACAAGGAATTCACAAGTTACACACAATGAACCATAGGATTTCCCTTACTGTAATGCTCCACTAATAGTTGAATGTAAAGCTTAGGATCAATTAGTTTTTTTTGGGGTTGTAATGTAGGCTAAGGGACGGGTAGGAACTATTTGGGAATAGTGACTAACCTCTCTAAGCGCTTTAATACACTACATTATACTTTTAAGATCACACTCCAAAAACCAAATTACACTTATTAATTCATCCATACCTTTAGTTATTGCCCCTTCTCTTTTAAGAATTTTCACAAACACTTGGTGGATGCATAGTTTACTACCACAAGAATCAATTTTTTCTCTTTTTTCACAATTATTGCAATATTTTTAGCATATATTATATCATAACCATCCACCACACATCAATTATACACCAATAACCTTTACCTTGGGGCATCAATTTCACGTTTTTCTTCTTCAATTTCTAAAACTCCTTACTAATTCAATTTTCCATTAAAGCATTTAGGAGTTTTTTGGATGAAATTATGGTGTATAAAAGAAGGGGATTAGGCAACATATGATGCTTCCAAATAAAAAGATAAAGGCTTAATGGGGGTTAACTAGGATAATGCACATGGGTAGGACAAATAAAAGATATAAATAAGGCTATCAAGGAAAGGCCTACATCATCTCCTAAACCCACATTTTTTATTTTGCTTCACACACACATCAGGGAAGTTCTAGACATCACATGCAACTAGTAATATATAAAAAAATCTCACACACACACGGAACATGATCAACTCGTATAGGATTATTATAAACTCCCAACTAAATAATAACACAAATTCAAAATTAAGCCAACATGAACAAGAGTCATAAACTTGAGCCTTGGAGTCCCAAAAATAGCTATCCACATCAATCAACATACTTTTACAAATAAACCCAATGGCATCATGTAATTAAAAATAACATCAATAAGAATATCTCACTTATTCCTAACCTAATTTTTTTTTGATTGAGTCAAAATTTGGAAATTTCCCCACCCCACACTAAAAAATCTACTTTGTCCCCAAATAAATTTAAAAGTAAAAAGATAGAATAACTCTCTGAGGGCTCTAGGCCTAGATAGTAGCATCTTCACAGATAAAAGAGATCCATAGGATCCCATACTCAATCTTTTCCATGCTTTACGCTCAAGTTTATGGTACTCATACTTTCCATTAACCCGTGACTCAACCAAAAACAAAAACTACATAAAATAAAAACTAAAAAGAAATTGAAGAAAAAAATACCTAACTAACTTGGGTTTCCTCCTAATAAGCACCTAATTTAGTGTCGCGGCACAACCCAACTCAACTCAGCTATATTCCTTCACCCTTTTACTCCATTTTGGGAACCATTTTTTGATTCGTTTTTGACCTCTTTAATTTGCACTCTCAAGTTCCACATCTCTCTTTTGTTTAACCTTCATCATGTTGGGAAATGGTGGTTTCATCTTAGGTCGCTCAATTAGGTAGTCAGAAGAGGTCTTTGGTGGCTTAACCACCCCATACTCATCCCTTTCTATCACATTGATCATGCATAAATCTTTATATTGGGAATTTTCAATAGGTGCTTTGAAAACATCAAATACCACCTCTTTATCATCTATTCTCATCTTGAGCGTTCTTTTTCTAGCATCAATCAAGCCTCTCTGATTGCTAAGAATGGATGCCCAATGTAATTGTTACCTGTTCATCTACCATAAAATCAAGAACAAAAAAATAGCAGGAATAATAAATTTACCAACCTTTATAAGGACATCATCAATAATTCATTCCGAATATGTTATGGATCCGTCTGTAAGCTTCATAACCATGGGTTTTGATCTAGGTTCTCCCAAGACCAATGATCTAAACAATGATAGGAGCATCAAATTTATTCTTGCCCCTAAGTCACTCAGTGCATGGACTGCTTTACTCCTAATTTGAATAGGGATAGCAAACATCCCCTGATTTTTCAATTTCTTGTGGATTCTCTATGTCATCATAGCACTACACTCTTCAGTAAGTGTAATTGCTCCCACATCCTGCAATTTTACCTTCTTCTCCATCACATCCCTTAAGTACTTTGCATACTTAGGCATACTCTAAAAAACATCTAGAAAAGGTAAGTTAATATGAAGCTCTTTGAATGTATCAATAAACGTTTTAAACAGGGAATCCTCCTTCCCTTTTATTTGCCTTTGTAGGAAAGGCAATGACAGTGTCTTCTTCATATCTGGTTCAGCAACTTTTAGTTTCAAGTACTCTATCCTTTACCTATTGGGTCACCATATCAACATCTACCTCCCTTTTTTTCCTTGGGAGGTTCTCCTGAAGATCCTTACCACTTATCAAGGTAATTACCATAACCTGCTTTGGAGTTTCTGTGCCAGTTGGAAACCCACCTTGTGGACTAGGATTTATTGCTAGCTAATTTTTCCCCATGTGCAACTCTAAACTTCTTGTGGCCACTTACAATTTTTTTAAATATACAACAAATTGTGTCTGATTAGTTAATATCTATTTAATCATATCTTCCATGTTCCTGGTTGACTAATTTAATTAGGCATATGGCTCTGGAGACTTCCATGGCTAATTTGGTGGTTGAGTTTGCCACTTTATGTTGTAGGTATTACCGTAATTTGTCCTTTTGCACATTGCCCACATATATGACTGATTTCGAATTTGAAGCACACATTGTCACTAAATGACCACTATTACTGAATACGTCACACCAACCTACAACTTGTTAGATGGTATTGACTGTGGCTGCAGGTTGTGCTGCTCCCAACTTTATGCTACTGAAATAGGTGTTGATCAAATTTTGTAAGTTAGATACCTATGGTAATAAGGCAGTGAATTGGTCCACCTCCAGAATTCCCGTAATTATTTTTGTGGCACTTATAAAATTTTAATATCACTCTGGATTTCCTTATGCTATGTAATTCAGTAATGTGTATAGCTTATTCTAAGTCAACTCCAGCATTTGACCACCTACAGCTGAATCTAGCAAAATCTTTGTATTGTGATAAAGAGCTTCTACAAAACTATGAGTATATACCTCATTGGACTATTAGTGGTGTGGAAACTCCCTAAGAAGAGCCTTAAAGAGTTCCCAAGCATGATAGAGGTTTTCATCAGGCTTCTATTTGAAGCACACTGTATCACTGCAAAGTCTCACAGTCTTGCCTAATGGAAATAATCTGATTAGGAACTTTCTGGCTAAGTTATCCTATGATTTGATTGAATTGGCCGGCTCTACATTCAACCACCTTTTTGCTTCCCCCAAAAGTGAATGGGGAAACTATGTCAGCCTCACATAATCTGGAGTCACCCCAGTAGGAGTGAATGTATCAGTAAACTTAATGAAGGTCAATAAGTGAATTTATGGATCCTCATGTGAAAGCCTTTCAAACTGTCCATTGCTGATAAGAAGCTGCACCATATTATTTTTTAACTCAAAATTCCCCCTAGCTACCGGTCTTTTTATTGGGGAAGTCAAGTTTGTTGGAAGTAGGACTGCCACTTCCCTAACTATCCTCCGGGTTGGTTGTTCTTCAGCCATTGGAGCAGTATTTTCTTGGTCTTCTGTGATTTGAGGAATCTGGGGAGAAGGATTGCTTCTCTCTTGCAATGGTAAAAGTCTTGCTTGGGTTAAGAGATTAGTTCTACCAATTCCCGCTTCCATGCCATCTTATCAACCTACGAACCTATTTCCTACAATAACAAAACCAAGACTAAGAGTAAAAACACCAAATAAATCTGAAAGAAAACTTAAATAAATAATCTCCAAAATTCAAGTCCCCGACAACGGCACCAAAAACTCGACAGCGCCTAAGTGCACACGCAAGTGTACATGGTCTACTAAGTAATATAGTGGCCTTCAAGAAAGCCGAGTTATTGATCCCATAAAGACTAGATTTGGCAATGATTTGATGTTAGTTCACTTAAGATTCAATTGATGCGAGAGTAACCAAATAAAGAGTTTGAAAATTGTAAACTAAAACTAAACAATGTAGAAAGTAAAGGTTTTGAGAAAATCAATAGAAGAAAATCAAGGGTTTAATCACACTAAACAATCATTTTATTCTATTGGATTTCATTTGTTAACTTGCTTATCGTGGTTGTTGATTCATAGGGTTAATTGCATGATTATGGTTTCCCAACCTCTAATATTTTACCTAAGTTGAACCTTACACCTACATCGTTGAGCGAGATATAATAATTCACTTAAGTTCTTAACAAATGTTATTCTACATTCGAATCAAGTAAGGTATCTAAGTACATCCCTGTCCTAGTTACTAATTCAAGTTTCTTATTTTATAAAGAATTGAGAACCATACTCTACTTATTCCCATGTTGTATTGCCCTATCCCCTCCCCCGAGTTCACAAGGTTGACAATAAATGTATTATAAGGGTTGCGAATCCTTAAAATAGTTATAATAAGAATAAATAAACAACCAATATTGATAAGTAAAGCAAACAAACTTAATCCATAGAAATAATAATCATGTTCTTGGCATCTACCCCGGAAAGAGGGTGTTTAGCCACGCATCGTCATAATCGTAATCACAATGTTATAATTAACGACTAAAAACATCAATGAACTAAATTAAATTAAAAAAATCCTAATTATAAAGTTGTATCATCCCCTCGATATCCAAAATATGTCAAAAGTTATGTAAAAATATGATACAACATGAATATATAGCATAAGGGTAAGCTAAGTCCGTGTTTGAGTCAAATTGGAGTGAAATGCCCAGGTGTGGAGTGGATCATGAATCACACCCTATATTACTATAGAATGGGGTCTGCATCACACCCTATATCCCTTGGAATATAGCATGCAATGCATGCTAATCGCATCACCTCTCTAGAATTTGTCCTCTATATTTTGGTTAAGTGTTGACCCTTCCTTCTTCCATCCCTTGTCTTGTGGTGTCTTTCCATTGATTTTCCAGCCTCTTTAACATCAAAATATCATAATATTCAGATCCAAAAACCATCCTTCATCATCACACAAAACGAATTAGAAGCACAAACAACTCTAAACCAATTACGATGAATAAAAAACAAGAGCTTAGACTAGGTTGAATTCCATGATTTTTCACTTCAAGTTCCCACTCTTTCTTTGAGTCATATGAAATTTGTACAGTCCTAAAAACTTGTTCGAAATATCATAAAACATTTAAAACCATAGTAACACATATAACTAAATGGAATCCAACAAGATAGACTTGGAAAGCAACTAGCTCAAGGTAAGAAGGCTAATTTTCTCAATTGAACTCTAATTGACTCTTTTAAGTACAAAATCACTTGGAATTCTCTTGGAACCTTATAAACACATGATTTAACACTTTTATACACATTTATCTCATTGTCAACACATATATAATAGAATAATCCTCAAAACAAGTCTAAATAGACTAGAATAGTAATGCTAGAATGTTTAAATACACCCAACATCACTATACATCTGAGAAAGTATGGATCCAAGAGAAGTACTTATAGGTTTATAAAAGTACGAACAAATGATAAGGAGAAAAAAATATAATTTCCTACTAATTACTTATAGCCTCCCAAAGAAATAATACAAACATCTCGGTAATAATCTACGGGACTCTACTAGGCACATAACTCTTGTACCAACAACACCAATAAACCTATGCTTTGATAATAATTTTCCACGACTCAATTTCCTAGGTAATGATGGAATTTACTATAACCTACCAGTAGGTAATTCAACCTATAGTTTGAAACTGTTGGTAATAGATTATCAAGAGAAATAAAAAACAGCAAAAATGAATCTAATTAAAAATCTAATATAAAAATGAAATCCCAAAACCTAGTAGAATCGATACATGAGCTTCTAATACAATAGGAGTCCAAGTGAAATACAGAATAATTATACAACAAATGTGTCTCTAATACAAAATAGAGATCATGCTGACAATAAGAGGGAGAGAAGGAATGCTCAAAACGTCAAGCTCACCTTAATTGTCTGATCCATGATTGCTTCGCATGATGCACACTTCAATCGAAAGAACTCGTACTATGATCTGTAGGCTTCAATAATATAGTATGAGTTCCAAACATGTGACACTCAGTAGGCATCAAGTAATTAAAATCCAATGATAATGTAAGAATAAATAATATGTAAAGCAGGAATATAAACTATAGGCAACAATCAAAGAAACAAAACATAATAATTATAAAGAAGAAATAAGGTTAAACTATCCTATTCTAATAGTATTTAAGAACTAAGTGCAATACCTTATATCACTAGCCAATATACAAATGAGGAGTTAAAAAAGGATATATAGTAGTATACAATGCCAAACTATACATATACAATAAGAATAGATATGGATACAGAGAGATATATAGGGACATTATACATATATATATATATATATATATATATATACGCACAAAAACACAGAGATATAGATAGGACTAAACTTAAGGGTAATAATCTGAGGAACGCACCTAAAAGCTTGAGGATAATAACAAAGTTACGAAGATAATACTAGCATACTCAAGAACTCTAACCAAAGTGAATAATCATAATGTAACCAATAAATACTAAATTTTATTCTAAAGGGACTTGAGGTTTAGATATGTACCGACAACCTTAGAAACTAGTAGATAAATCTCCTACCACAAACTAACCAAAATAACCAACAATAAAGTAACCGACTCATTTACACAAACAATATCCTAATTGGATCCCTATAAGCCTAAAAAGGTTCAAGCAAGCACTCAGTAAACAAAAACTTATACCTATATTGCCCCCATAAGGTTGATAGTTATAAGTGCCAAAGTATTATAATGGTGATAGATGGTGAGTATGAATGAATAAATGCTAGTGTAATATGTAAATATCAACCAATTAAGTTCCACAATGTACAAGTGCCCCTCTTTTTCAGTAGCTCATAAAGGCAGGACCTACAGTGACCATCTTTCTCTAGCACTGATTCTCATAGATGAAGAGGCTGATAGGTGACTTGAGATATTTACATATATACCCTGGTCCCAAACTTTATTTTCTAGTAACTTTTATAACCATTCTACTCTATCTCGGACCAAAAAGATATATATACAGTTTAGTAAGTTCTCAAACTTGAACCGAGGCTACATACGTATAACTTTGAAAATTCTTTCCCAAGATATAATTCAAGATTCAATCGGTATATAGTATATAAAGGGTCAAAATCTGTCTCGCCAAAGTAAATACTAGTGGTAAAAGAGTGATTAATAATACATTGGGAATCAACCTCGATCAAGTTTTCGAAATAGCATATTTAGTTCCAAAAGATCATAATTCATAAAATAAGGTGGTACGATTACTGTTGTAAGAAAACCAATTTTAAAAGTGAAAAGTGGGAATGACTCCCTTTTTATAAAATATGAATAATGTCATGATTTTGGTTTGAATTCAACAACTAATTGTCTATAAATATGTTTGAAAGTATGCATGCCATATCAAAAATCCAAAAAATATAACCATGATTGCTTAAGTGTTAATAAACTAGAATTAATCTATTTTTAAGCATAAATACACCTACCTGGAGTTCATCTGGTATCACAATTACTGGCTTGGGTCTAATAATACATAATTAGCATGATAATAGTAGGATAATCTGAGAAACTATGGTCCAAATCATTAAGTTAAACATTATATTTTATACTAAAGGATCTAAATCTTTGTTCTATGGTTAACTGTAACGCCCTAAGAACCTATCCCAAGACGTCACACTATGCTTAAGGCCACACACAGCCTTAAGCTAACCGTCTGAGCCTATCTTCACTGCTATAATTCACCATGACAATAATCGAGCGGTAATAAAGAAGAATAATCATGCTATGAAAATACAGAGATACAAAGTAATACTATCCTATACAATCAAAATACTAATGTTCTATACATAATGGTACTCTAGTCTGACAAAGCCTCTACTACATAAGACTGAAGATCTATTGGGATAGATCCCCAACTAGCTCGTACTGAATTAAAAGTAAACAAACATCTATTAATAAGATAAAATCGAAGACATAGGTCCCTGAACCATGAGGACTCACCAACCACAGAAATATAGATCAAGTTACTCAAAGATCACTATCGCTGCTGAGACTGAGCACCTGAACCTATATCATGAGGAAATATAGAATACAAAAGAGTATGGGAGTCAGTACTTGGGAATGTACTAAGTATGCGGGGGTGGATGCAACATTTAAATAATATCATAAATGTATAAGAAAATCATGCATCCTGACCATGATAATTCTCTTCGCTTGAATTATCTGAAACATTTTTCTCATAAATCATCACTAGTAATACATGCTTTATAAATCTTGTAAATTATTTATCTTAACTCAAACTCTTTAACTCGTGACTCATAGTGACTCGGTAACTGAAGAGACTTATATCATTATGGATATGGGAGTTTCTTATAACTGATATGACTATACCATGTGATTCGCATGGAGTCCAACGTTTTACCCTCCTAAGGAGAGAACCCCACATTGGCAGGGGTGTCGTACTCTTTCTAGGGAGTACAACCTTAATCTCATCATCACAATCTCAGACTTGGCCTTTGGCCCACAATTATCAACATCAATTCTACGGTGGCATGCAGTTTTGTGGAAATACCAAATTTCCCGCTCGATGCTAAATACTCCTCCCAGACTCAGTTCAGAACGTGTTAGGAAATCCACCTCAACCAATATCAACTCATGGGTCTATCATACAGACCAAAAAAATAGTATATCTTATCGGCAAATTATATACGACTGTGGATTCCTAACTCGACTCAAATTCAAATAATGTTACTCAACATCAAGTACATTTTCTTATCAAATCATTGCAAATATATAAACTTCGAGGAAACATCATAGGACTCGTTCTTGACTTTCAATCTTAATATCTATATAAATTCAATGGTCAAATTTCTCATAGAAAACTCAAATATTGACACTTATCATAAATCACTTAGAAAACATCAATATATATAATGACAATATACATCTCATGGAATAAATACTCAATTTAAGAAGCATGATGGTGAAATAACCATAAATATCAAGCTTGTTCAACTCAAGTCTCATAAATCATACATAAAGAAATTTGGGTGTAAACCCACTTGCAAAATCATGTAAATCAATAATAGAAAGTAAATCTTTAGGCACAAGAATGAAAGAAGTGTTCTTGTTGAAACCCCAGATACCATAGATTTTAATTTTAAAGATATAAAAACTTGATTGAAACTTCTTTCTCACACTATTAGACTAAGACCTTGCTGCGTTTGACTTGAGTAGGTTAGTTCTTGAACAACTTGAAGATATTTATGGGAGATTTCTTGAATTGCTTGGAGATGATTTGATTTTTGGGTTTGGAAGAAACCCTAGGTTTCTAGAGAATTCTCGAAATAATTTTGGATGGAAATAGAGAGAAAAATGATCTTTTCTTCTCTACATAGATATATATAAGGCCATAAGGAGTTGAAATGACCAAGATGACCTTTTGAAAAATACTAAAATTTGCGGATCGGGGCCTATGATGGTCGACGTGATGGTCGGTCAGTGGGAATGATGGTCCACCAAGTCGTCCGTCACTCAAACCTCAAAATTGGAATGTTCTGCCTCAATGTGACAGTTGACCTGATGGTCCTTCAGAAAAGTGATGGTCCACCAAGTCATCCGTCACTTGAGGCCCAGAAATGAGACATTTTATCTCGGTCTGATGAACACCTTGATGGTCCATCAACTTTGTAACGGTCCACCACTTTGACCGTTACATGATATCCCAAAAAGAAAGCTACTATCTTGGCTTGATGGGAAACTTGACGTTTCACCAAGGACCTGAAGGTCCACAGGGTCGACAATCAAACCTGGGCTATCCGATAGCATTCAGTAAAACGGCCATAACTCACTTATCCTATGTCAGATTTCGATTAAATTTGTATTGATGGAAAGTTTATTCAATGCTCTACATGAGAAAAAGTCGAAATTATAGAAATACAACATGGTTTATACAATCAATCACTTTGGAAGTTATATATATATATCCATTCAAAAAGACAGATTTAGGCTTAAGGAATGATCGGGGTACTACATTAACATACCTATAATCAAAGATAATAGGATTCTATGTCCATAACTTGTATTTTATACAAAGATTCAGGTCACATTACTATTCTAAATTCCTTAAATAGGTTAAGTCATGATATAGTAGTCATAATCCCATCCTATAGTCCCTACCTAGAATGCAATTTATACAATACACAATCTCATAGAAAAATGTAGAGCAAAGCCTACGTCGATGTCAAATTGCAGTCTCGAATCCATGAACCACTCGACTATACTCCATGATTCTAAAAAATTGCTATGCTATCAAAATCATAAACTACCAATTCATATGAGTAAAATTATATCCATATTGTTATATAAACTTCAGACCTAAAATTGTGTCCAAAATAGGCTCGAGAGGCTTACAAATAAAATTCCAAAATTGAATCAATCTCATGTTTGCCCGGTACACAAAATGGATGCATAAGAGTTAATCACAAATTGAGTGCAAATTGAGGCTCAAATAGACCCTTAAAGTTTAGGAATTTAAGACCTACATTCTAGGAATATACAATGAGAAAAGATGTATAATGAATCTACAGGTCATTTCACATATAATCGTTGTCTTCTCCATTAGGGATTCTTCATAGCTTCCCCAAGTCATTTATGACTTGTTGGGCTTGACCGTTTGATTACCTGATAATTCATTTGGTTTTTAGAAACAATCCCTTACTTATAAGTTTTCGCTAGTTCGAAATTTTCATAGAGAAAAATCATCAGTAAAACAATCTCAGGTGAAAATTTTGACCATGCCAAAATCTTCAAAATATCAATTTTAGGCTAGGTAGACCTTTGGTTTGGGTTCCAATACACCAGAGATCATCTCGACCTATTAGTTAAAAGTTGGTAATCAAAAGTTATGGTTATGGGACACACATTTGGTCAAAATGACCTTTGATGGAAAATTCCAACTTTACCAACGCATTGGAAGCATCAAATTTAGTGGGGTTTCATAGTTTATTTGATAAAATTAGAGTTCGAATGAGTTCCGAGTGGTACTGGAGCCATGATGATCATGGTAATGCCCATGGTTATTGTGGCCCATTTAATGGTGATCTTGACATCTCCACGTCTAAAAGGTCTATAAACAAGCCCCCAAGTTGCTCTTTGGCTATTTTCTCTTCATCTTTGTGACCTAGAAGACCTAGAAGACCTAGAAGCATGAGATAACTCTAAATTAAGTATTGTGGGTGACGTTGGATCTTGTTAAACATATTTTATCATGATTATCATCCAGGTTAAGGTAATATTTCATTACTTTCATGGTGAATTTCTTGACCCAAAACCCCAATATAACTTAGGGATTGGTTTTATCCTAAAATTAGCTTTGTTTTCACACATTTCTTAAAGGTTATGATTTCTTGTTCATGTATGAATATTAGGTTAACCTTGAAAATATGATTTTCATAAGTGGTACCCACTTGGGTTTTTTGGTGACATTTTTGGATACAAAGCACAATGATGAAATATGGGTATTGTTAGACTCATATTGATTAATAGATTACTATTTTGATAGTGTGATGTAATTTTGGGGATTGTTAATTGAAGACGTTGGTGAATGATGTAAGGTTTTTTGGTTCGTCTTTGAGGTAGTCTTCGACCTACTCTTCTTCGAAGGTGTGTGTTTATATGACATGTGAATGTGATGTTGGTTTTGATTATGAATATAAAAAATTTGTCTTAATTATTGGTTTTTGGGGGTTATATGAAGATTTTAGGTCCATAAGGTGGTATGTTTATGACCCTTTTAGAATCCTATTGCCTTCTCCCTAGATTGGACTAATTTATGGTATGCATATTATGTTATGTTAAGTTTTGTATGTGGTTTTGGCACTGGAGATATGTAAGAGCCCACAAATTTCTAAGCTCAACTCAGGTTTTTAAGCTTGCTAAGGGGTTCCATACTTAGAAAATTCTAGCTAAGTATTCAGACTTAGTATTATTTTGGCCTTCATAAGTTGGCAACTTTATTTCACGACTCTTATGACCCTAAAGTATTGATCTTTAGATTAATTCATGATCAGGAATGTTAGCGGGTGTTCTCAAATGATTTTTCCATTGTTTGAACCTTGTTTGAACCACGTTTGGGAATCCAAAATAGTCCATCGATGCGATCTCGGTGCGGCACGACGGCCATCACATCGATCAATATTTTTATTGGTTCCTAGTGGAAATTTCTTATGAACCAATGTGGACTTGATGTGGCATATTGTCCATCGCATCGATGCTAATGACACGGCGTGTCGGTCTACGCATCAACATTCCCATTATTAGTAATTAAAAAGCCGTATCCTCAGGGGTATTAGGGTCTTTCTTTCACCCCCCATTCATCATGAGATTTATCTTATATTGAGCATAATATACTTACTTTCTTTCAAATTTCTCAAGAACAAGAACCCTAGTGATTTAATTTCAAGGACAGGACTCAAGATTTCCACTATTTTTCTTCAGAAATTTAGAACCCAAGGTATGTCAAGTGTTCATCCAAGGGTTCCTTCCACCCTTGGAGTCAAAAAAACTCTTTTAAACTTCAAGTATCTTGATTTTATTCTTTCCATGATTTGGATTCAAGAGTGTTCATGATTATAATTTTGATTGTATTTCTATTTCATGATTAAGTGCAATAATTATGTAAAAACAACTATTATGTATGTAGTATCATGTGAATTCATGTTAAAGCCTTGAAATCGTGATGCTGATATATTGATTAGGGCTATGTGCATATACATTACCTTCCAAGTATTTGATGAGTTGTTCATGAGAATTAAATAATGAAATTATATCATGTTAGCATGTATTCAAGATCATGTCATGCACATGTTTTCTAGAATATCTAAATGAAGGAATGATTATTAAGTAGTTGTTTATCATGTCTCAAGGTTGCGCCATGTCTTCTAATTTATGCTATCGTGTCCTGGGGGTATTTAATACACGGTAATTTAGCTTATTACCTAGAGCTATGGTCAGTCTTATGATAGTATCTTTCATCTCAAGATCAGTAGTACTCTCAGTTAGTTACAAAACTTAGGAAAAATCTTAGTAGACTCAGTACTAGTCCAATCCAGTCAGTATTCAGTTTATACCTCAGTAAATTCAGCTAGTTAACAAAATTTTGTAGTATTCCATCAGTCAAGGGAACTCAATGAACTCAATTTATTTAGATAGTATAATCAATAGCAATTCAGTCAAGACTAGTATGTACTAGAAAATCAGTACAGTGTCTATTCAGGTGAGAGTATGATTCCACACGAAGTTAACCCAGGGATGGTGGTATTCCTGCCAGCAGAGGATTTGACCTTTAGTAGCAATTCCTGCATTATAAAACTATGTAGCCAGTGTAGGTTGAGATATCTTCCTTCCAGACTAGGGTTGATACATCTCATTCGAGCTTTACTGCCAGCGAGGGTTGATCTTCCTGTCAGAGAGGATTAACTCATATCTTGTCTTTACCCATGTCATGGTACTGACACCCTTTTAATTAGGGTTACAGTTTGGACCCCAATCTATTCATAAAGGGGAATGTCAGTTAGATGATTACCACCCACAGTCTCAGTTTCAAATTCAGTCTCAAAATAGGACTCAGTTTAGTTCTACAGATTCAGGACTATTAGATATAGTTACTATATTCAGTGCGGAACTCAGTATAGTTCCACAAGATCAATACTGTCTGATATAATCCCTCAGTTATCAGCTACCATGTATTAGTAATATCAGATATCAGTAAAACAGTAATTCAGAACTCAGTATCTGATGTTATCACGACCTTAGATTACTGTATATGTCTTCATTCATGTATTCCCATTCAGTTTTATTCATGTCATTTAGTTAGTACTGTTTATACATATGAATCCATGCACTTCACTCTACCACATTTAGCATACCAGTACATTCAAAGTATGGACGCATACCTTTCTTTGGGGCTATGATATTTTATATCATAGGCTCAGATACATGGGCTCCCGATCATACTTAGCAGTTCTGATATTCTACTGACAGAGTTCAAGGGGAGTCCTCTTAGTTCGTGGACATGATGATTGTTTCAATAGTTTAGCTTATTTTAATAGTTCAGAGTTAGATAGGGACTTATCTTATCAACTCCATATTTTAGACAGTTTAGAGGCTTTTTCAGACTAGAGTATTTTTAGACAGATGTATTGGATTCTGTATTTGTTATACCAAATTAAATTTTATTACAGTATTGAATCTTATGGCATGTTTTCTGCCTAATTTTTGCGTACTACAGTATTATTATTCAGTTATTGTATTTTAGTACTAGTCGTGGGTTAGCTTGTGGTCCTTCAGGATTATAAGCACCGTGTAGCATCCAGGGTACAAACTCAGGGTATTAGAAACTTTGTATCATAGCCTAAGGTTCAACAAATTCCTAGTAAGTTTGAAAGCTGCATCTAGTAGAATTTTGTGCATGAGTGTGTAGCGCGCCACACTTACTGATAGGAGGATATGATGTGTTTTAGGAAAAGTTTCCCTTCTTTCAGTATTCATGTCATGCGAGTGAGCATAAGCTCCAGTTAAACTCCTTGTCTAATCCAATTGTTTCTTCCATTTATAGAATATGCCTCTAAAGAGGACTAAGGGAAGAGGAAGGGAGACTAGCCAAAACCTCAGCCTGTCCAGCCAGATCCTCTATACAAACACGTCTCCCATGTGCAGTTCAAAGCATCTTTAACCACCCTATCTCATTCTATGGCAACCCAGAATAAATACCCAGCTGCTATTCCAGCAAATCTAGTGGCCAATACTGCTGCTACCAGGATTCAGGATTTCACCCGCATGAACCCTTCATTTTTTACTGGTCTAAGTCTGATGAAGACCCTCACGAGTTTCTCTATCAGGTGCAAAAAGTTACATACATTATAGGAGTGACAATTGTTAAAAGGATAAGTTTGCCATATGTTAGTTACAGGATGTGGTACACTCATGGTTTAAATAGTAGAAGGTAGAAATGGATGTAGATAGGGGTCCATAGAATGGGAGGAGTTTGCTATTAATTTACTGGATTGGTTCTTCCCATTAGATTTGAGGGAAGAGAAGGTTTTGGAGTTTATAAATCTGAAGTAGGGCAATATAACGGTATAAAAGTATTCTCTTAAGTTTACTCAATTAGACAAATAACTCCTTATTTGGTAGCAGATAGCAGATCTAAGATGAGTAAGTTTGTGTCTGGTGTGTCTAATAGTATAGGACCGCAATGTTGAGAAAATGGAGATATCCAAGCTCATGGTCCATTCTCAGCAGATAGAGAAGGATAAGACTAAAGAGAAGGAGAGAGAGAACAAGAAAGCGAGAATAAGTGGTTTTAACTTTTCTCATCCTAAGTCAGAGGGTGAGATTCATTCTTAGTTCTTCTCAAAATCCTTAGTTCCATATATATCCTCATCTAGTGCTCCTATGCTGAAATTCAGATACGGCAACAGAGATAGGATATTAGGACCTAAACCTCACGATAGTGTTAGTAGTGCCCAAAAAATTCCCTTTTGTTAGAAGTATGGCAGAAACCACTAAGGTATCTGCCGAACTGGCAGTGATCAGTGTTTTGGATGTGGCAAGCCAGGCCACAGGGTTAGACAATGTCCTTAGGTGGGTTCTTAGATTCAGTATAACCATACCCAGCTCAGTCTGATTGCACGAATCAGTAGGGTTCCACATCCAGTGCCACCAGTAGGCAGTGCCCAATTAGACTCTACGCACTTCAGTCCCAACAGGATTAGGAAATTTCTCCCGATATAGTGAATGGTATGTTACAAGTTTATCATTTAAATGTTTATGCTTTGCTAGACCTAGGAGGTTCTATCCTTTGTTACTCCTTACATAACTATTGACTTTGGAGCCAGTCCCAAAATCCTTCCAGGGCCTTTCACAGTTTTTACCCCAGTGGGTAAATTTATCATAGCCTAGCGGGTATACAGGAACTGTTCGATTATAGTTTCTCAGAAAGTCACTTCAGCAAACTTAGTCAAATTAGAGATGACTGATTTTGATGTCATTCTCGACATGGATTAGCTGCATTCCTTCTATGCCTTAGTCAACTGCAAAAACAGAATTGTCCAGTTTCATTTTTCGAATGAACCCGTCCTTGAGTTGAGGGGTAGTACATCAGCACTTACGGGTCAACTTGTTTCTTACCTAAGGGAAAGAAAAATGATATATAAGGGATAATACCATCTCGTTCGATTTTAGGACTTTAGTTTAGAAACCCCCTACTCTTGAATCAGTATCAGTAGGATGAGAATTCCCTGATGTGTTTCTCAAAGATCTTCCCAGAGTTCCTCCATAAAGGGAAATCAAATTTGGAATAGACCTTTTTCCGGATACTTAGCTATATCTAATCTGCCATATAGAATGGATCAAGTAAAACTCAAGGAATTAAATGAATAGTTAATGGATCTCCAGGATAAGGGATTTATCTGACCTAGTGTGTCCCCGTGGGGCACACCAGTTTTATTTGTGCGTAAGAAAGATAGTTCTCTTAGAATGTGTATTGATAACCATCAACTAAATAAATTCACGGTCAAGAAAAGGTATCCACTTCCAAGAATCAATGACTTGTTTGACCATATTCAAGGTGCTAGTTACTTCTCCAAGATGGACCTCAGATTGGGCTATCATCAACTCAGAGTCATAGAATGTGACATCCCAGAAATAGCCTTCAGAACTCGGTATGGTCACTTTGAATTCTTAGTCATGTCCTTTGGTCTTACCAATTCCTCTGCAACATTCATAGACTTGATGAACAGTATGTTCAAGCAGTACTTGGACATGTTCATCATAGTCTTCATAGATGATATTCTTATCTACTGCCACAATGAGTATGATCATGCAGACCATATCAAAATAGTAATATATAGAATCTAAAAAATCATCAACTATTATCCACGTTCAGTAAGCACAAACTTTGGCTATGGTCAGTAGCCTTCCTAGGCCGTATCATTTTTGGTGATGGCATTACAATTGTTCCCCAAAAGATTGAAGTAGTGAGAAACTATCCTAGACCTATCTCTCCATCATGTATTAGGAGTTTTTTGTGCTTGGTTGGCTATTATCAATGGTTTATTGAGGGATTATCTATTATATACCCTATGTCCAGATTGACTCAAAAAAAAGTCAAATTCCAGTGGTCAGATTCTTGTGAAAAGAGGTTTTAGGATTTAAAGACTTGACTCACTACATCTCAAGTTTTGAACCTACAAGATGGTTCAGATGTGTTTGTGGTATATTGCGATACCTGTCGATTTTGGGTGTGTTTTGATGCAGAGAGGTAAGGTCATAGACTATGCCTCTAGACAACTTAAGCCCTATGAAAATAACTATCCTACATATGATCTTGAGTTAGCAGCAGTAGTTTTTGCCTTAAAGATTTGGAGAAACTATTTGTATAGGGTGCGTGTTGATGTGTTCACTGACCATTAGAGCCTACAGTATGTATTCTCTCAAAAATATTTAAACCTCTATCAGAGAAGGTGGTTGGAGTTGTTTAATGATTATGACATGAGCGTTCGGTATCATGTGGGTAAAGCCAATATAGTGGATGATGCTTTTAGTAGGATGTCTATGGGGAGTATTGCTTATGCGGAGGATGGTAAGATGAAGTTAGATCAGGAAAATCATCAGCTTTCCCGACTAGGTGTTCGCTTAGTTGATTCATTAGAAGGTAGTGTATGGGTGTAGAGTAGTTCAGAATCATCCCTAGTTTTTGAGTTGAAGGAAAAATAGGATAGGGATCCCAGTCTAGTCAAGTTAAAGGAGTTAGTCAAAGATTAGAAGATAGATGTTTTATCCCAAGGGGGAGATAGTGTGTTGTGCTACTAGGGTCGGATATGTGTGCCAGGTGTAGATAACTTGAGGTAGTAAATTCTTACAAAGGTGCATGGTGTGCACTACTCTATTCATCCAGGGGCCACTAACATGTACCATGATTTATCGGAGATCTATTGGTGGAGTGGGATGAAAAGATATATTTTAGAGTTTGTGGCTAGGTTGTCAACATGTCAGCAGGTTAAGATCGAGCACCAGAAACCAAGTGGCTCCATGCAGGATTTTAGTATTCCTACCTTGAAATAGGAAGAAGTAGACATGGACATTGTGAATAGTTTGCCTCATACTCATCACCAACATGGTTCAGTTTGGTTTATTGTAGCTAGGATAACCAAATCATCTCATTTCCTACAAGTGTATACTTCTTATTCAGCCGAGGATTACACCAAACTCTATATAAGGGAGTTGTTTAGATTGCACGGTGTTCCGTTTCCCATTAACTCAGATAGAGGTACCCAGTTCACCTCTTATTTTTGGAAGTCTTTCCAAAAGGGTCTTGGTACCCGAGTTTATCTTAGTATTGTCTTTCACCCTTAGATAGATGGTCAAGAAGAAAGGACCATTAAGACTTTAGAAGATATGCTATGAGTGTGTGTGATAGACTTTAAAGATAGTTGGGATGACCACTCGACTTTGATTGAATTCGCATATAACAACAGATATCATTCCAGCATTTAGATGGCTTCGTTTGATGCACTTTATAGAAGGAGGTATAAATCTCCCATCGGTTGGTTTAAAGTGGGTAAGGCTAGAGTGGTAGGTCTTGACGTGCTAGTTTATTCCTTAAAGAAAATTTAGTTGATCAGGGAAAGGCTTCAAACATCTCAGAGATGACACAAATAGTATACAGATGTACTATTTCTAAGCTCAACTCAGTTTTTTAAGCTTGCTAAGGGGTTCCAGACTTAGAAAATTCTAGCTAAGTATTAAGACTTAGTATTATTTTGGCCTTCATAAGTTGGCAACTTTATTTCACGACTCTTAGGACCTTAAAGTATTGATCTTTAGATTAATTCATAATCAGGAATGTCAGCGGGTGTTCTCAAACGAGTTTTGCATTCTTTGAACCTTGTTTGAACCACGTTTGGGAATCCAAAATAGTGCATTGACGCGATCTCGGTGCGGCACGACGGCCATCACATCGATTAATATTTTTCTTGGTTCCTAGTGGCAATTTCCTATGAACCAACGTGGACTTGATGTGGAATATTGGCCATCACATCAATGCTAATGCGCATCGACATTCACATTATCAGTAATTAAAAAGTCGTATCCTCATGGGTATTAGGGTCTTTTTTCCCACCCCTATTCATCCCTAAAACATGAGATTTAGCTTATATTGAGCAAAATATGCTTACTTTCTTTCAAATTGCTCAAGAACAAAAACCCTAGTGATTTAATTTCAAGGCCAAGACTCAATATTTCCACCATTTGTCTTCAGAAATTTAGAACCCAAGGTATGTCAAGTGTTCATCCAGGGGTTCCTTCCACCCTTGGAGGCCAAAAATCTATTTTAAAATTCAAGTAGCTTGATTTCATTCTCTCCATGATTTAGATTCAAGAATGTTCATGATTATAATGTTGATTGTATTTCTATTCCATGATTAAGTGCAATAATTATGTAAAAACAACTATTATGTATGTAGTATCATGTGAATTCATGTTAAAGCCTTGAAATCGTGATGCTCATATGTTGATTAGGGCTATGTGCAAATACATTGCCTTCCAAGTATTTGATAAGTTGTTCATGAGAATTAAATAATGAAATTATATCATGTTAGCATGTATTCAAGATCATGTCATGCACATGTTTTCTAGAATATCTAAATGAAGGAATGATTATCAAGTAGTTGTTTATCATGTCTCAAGATTGCACCATGTCTTCTAATTTATGTTATTGTGTCCTGGGGGTATTTAATACATGATAATTTAGCTTATTACCTAGAGCTATGGTCAGTCTTACGATAGTATCTATCATCTCATGATCAGTAGAACTCTAAGTCAGTTACAAAACTTAGGAAGAATCTCAGTAGACTCAGTACTAGTCCAATCCAGTCAGAATTCAGTTTATACCTTAGTAAATTCAGTTAGTTAACAAAATTTAGTAGTATTCCATCAGTCAAGGGAACTTAATGAACTCAATTTTGTTAGACGCTATAATCAGTAGCAATTTAGTCAAGCCTAGTAAGTACTAGGAAATCAGTTCAGTGTCTATTCAGATGAGAGTATGATTCCACAACGAGTTAACCCAGGGATGGGGGTATTCCTGCCAGTAGAGGATTTGACCTTTAGTAGTAATTACTGTATTATAGAACTATGTAGCCAGTGTAGATTGAGATATCTTCCTTACAGACTAGGGTTGATACATCTCATTCAAGTTTTTCTACTAGAGAGGGTTGATATTTCTGTCAGAGAGGGTTAACTCATAACTTGTCTTTACCCGTGGCACAGTATTGACACCCTTACATCTAGGGTTATAGGTTGGACCCCAATCTATTCAAAAGGGGCATGTCAGTTAGATGATTACCTTTTACTATCTCAATTTCAGATTTAGTCTTAGAGTAGAACTCAGTTCAGTTCTATAGATTCAGGACTATTAGATATAGTCACTCAGTTCAGTATGAAACTTAGTATAGTTCAAAAGGATCAAGAGTGTCAAATACATTCCCTCAGTTATCAGCAACACAGTATTAGTATACTCAACTATCAGTAAATCAGTAATTCAGAACTCAGTATCCGGTGTTATCACGACCTTAGATTACTATATATGTATTCATGCATGTATTCCCATTTAGTTTTATTCATGTCATTAAGTTAGTATTGTTAATGAATATGAAACCATGCACTTCAGCCTACCCCACTTTGCATACTAGTACATTCAAAGTACTGACACATACGTTTTTTTGTGCTATGATGTTTTATAGCATAGGTTCAGACGCACGGGATCCTGATCATATTTAGCAGTTCAGATATTCGACTGACAGAGTTAGTGGTGAGTCCCATTAGTTCGTGGAAATGATGATTGTTTTAGTAGTTCAGCTTATTTCAGGAGTTCGGAGTTAGTTGGAGACTTTTCCCATCAACTTCATATTTCAGATAGTTTAGACGTTTTTTCAGACTAGAGTATTTTCAGACATATGTATCAGATTTATTATTTGTTATAACATATTCAGTTTTATTAAAGTATTGAACCTTATGGCATTTTTTCCTCTTAATTTTTGCATACTAAAATATTATTATTCAAATATTGCATACAAGTACCAATCATGGGTTAGATTGTGGTCCTTCGAAATTATGAGCACCGTATAGCATTCAGGGTATATACTTAGGGCATTACAAGATATGGTTAGTATATTTCACCTTTGTTGGGCTAGCCTAGTGATCTTGATACTATTAATTAGGTAAAATTGAATTACATATCCATGTTTCTACTCGAAGTTCCTATCTTAGGTTTGGTTATCACTTACTTGACATCTAGAAGTTTAACTAGCTACCTTAGCCTAGCTAAGGGCATAGATTTCCTACATAAGGAAATTGAATATTAGAAGTGGGTTCCTCCTATCCACATAGGCCAGGACTTGTGTTAGATTTTATAGATTTAGTTGTGGACGTTAGGCCTAGTTGAGACTAATGAGCGTTACTTATGAGATTTTCTTGGTGAATTGATAGATAATGATGTATTTTTCACCGAGTAGTGACTAATCGCTTATGATCATGATATTGGGCCTTTAGAGATGTTAATTCCTCTTAGATATGATGTTGGGCCTTAAGAGATATTATTCCTCTTGGATGTGATATTTGTCCTATAGAGATGATATTTCTCTTAGTCATGATATATGGCCTATAGATATGAGATGTCTTATAGATGTAAAATGCCTTATAATTATAAGTTATGCTTATAGATGTGAGATGCCTCCTATATGCGAAGATGATTATAGATATACTATGGCTTATAAATATAATTATTGATATGATTTATGAAAATGTATTTGGGCCTAAGGCCATGATTATAATTTTGTAATTATTCCAAACATATTATTGGGCCAAAGGTTATGGCTTATAAATATAATTATTGATATGATTTATGAAAATGTATTTGGGCCTAAGGCCATGATTATAATTTTGTAATTATTCCAAACATATTATTGGGCCAAAGGTTGTGTTATGATATGAGTTGGGTATCTAGGAAGTAATTACCCTTATAAATGATATAGTTGTAGTTTATTAATATGTATATATATATATATATATATATATATATAAGCTTATATATCTATCTATCAAGTATGGGACATAGGAAAATGTGGCATGATGTTTATGATTCCAATGTTTGAATACTAGTGATGGTATAGATAGACGTGGTTCATTCATGATCATTCAATCAATGGTTGATACCATTGCAATCAGACTATAATATTATAATTATTATTGTTGTCATTAACTAAGATCTAAAGCCTACCTTGTTCCATAAAATGGATTTCTTTATAATAATAACTACCTAACTTAATGAATAATTTACATCCATAAAAGAGGTTAATAATGATGATTAAAAGATTTGATTGAAATGTATTTTGGTCCAAGATTTGACACTACTATTCACTCTGGTCGTGAGATATTTCGACCCTTTCTTCACTTTTATAGAGATTTAGTCTCAAAGTTCACTCCGACAACCAACTTACAGATATATACTTTTTTAGCCATGACTTGAGTCGGTTTATATATATATATTTATTAATAATGTGATATGATAATGTGATGAGGCCCAGCAAGGCCAGAGGATTTTATGATGATGTGATGATGGCGGGAAGGCCGAAGGATATTATGATGATGTAATGCTTCCTGACATGAATGGTTGGAAAGGCCGGAGGATTATTTTATTGATTGTGTACCTTGCATTCATTCTTGCATGTACATTGCCTATCACCAGTATACACTTATGTCTATCAGCCAGTATGGGACAATTGCATATAACTGGATGATGACTATGCCTTGTGTTATTGTATTCTAATTGAACCTTCTGAGCCTATGATGGTGGGGTATACATAAGCTCGTATAGGTATTTTGTTGTTTGGATTAGTAGGTTACTCAGGCTATTATTGATATTGTCATTATCATTGTTATGACCATTATTATGTTTATTTTATGAAAGATTGGTCGTTGATTCTGTATCGATATTTGTGGTATGTTTCCGGCCACTTCTATCTTATGATTTGCATTATTATGCATACTTATTTCATGTTTAAATATATGGATTAGAAACCCTGAGCATGATGGTACTAAATCCTTATAGGATTATAATAAAGCCTTAAAATGGAGACATCATGATTTAGGTTATGTATTGAGTTAACCTCACACATAATTATATATATATGTATGGATGTATGTCTAGCTATATGTATCTATGGTATTACCGTGTATCCCTTCCTTCATTTGTTTAGATTGTATATTCATTCCTTGGCCTTATATATTGTTATATAATCTTCTTTCATCCTTTATACTATATTGTCCAGGGATACACGGTATAGTGTTAAGATTTCTAAGTATGTCTAGAAAAGGATAGTTCATCCTTGATAATTTCATAACCCTAGTATGTTAGTCTCTTGAATGTGAACAAGATAGTTTATCCTCATTACTGCATTGGCTATTTATTTAGTTTCTGAACATTGAGTGTATTTTCTATTTTCTTTATATGTTATATATATATCCTTTATCTTTGGTGCTCAGTTGGCAGTTTCCTACTGAGTACCATTCGTTGGATACTCATACAACACTTCTATAGGCTGCAGATCATAGTATAGGTTATCGTTATTGGTATATGTATCATGTGTACTAGCCATGGTTTAGAGACTTAGAGTTAGTTCCTAACATTTGGAGTATTGCTTATCTCTCTCTTCCTAACATTTGGAGTATTACTTATCTCTCTCTCTCTTATGTATTAGACTAGTCTCTATATTGTATTCCGAGATAAGTTGTATCATTGTAATCCTTTGATATTTCATGTTTGTACTCATGTTATATTAGAAGCTCTTATACTGATACCACCAGGTTTCGGGATTATATTATGTAATTGCTCCTTTATTCCATCTATTCCACAGTTCTATTCTCTATATATTGAGTAGTCCGTTACTAGCTGTTCTGGACAACGGGTTTGGCTCGCTTACTTGTCCAATATACAAGGCGCCACTATGAATTGACAAATTAGGTCGTGACAGGATCGAATTTGATGAAAAAATAATGGAAAATGACCATAGAGTGTTGAACTATCTTACCTTATCTTCGTTGGAAAATTTTCAAAACTTTCCCATGTCCCGTGCTCTTAAAAATAGAGGAATAGACCTAGAGAAATAATGGAAAATTGGGTGAAGAAGAGAGAATTATCACAAGCAGTGGCCACTTAAGAGGCAATTGAGTTGCTTAAGCGTCAAATGACCACAAAAGTGGTCGAGTAAGGATTAGTATGAGTCGCTAATGAGGAATACTGACCACTAAAACATACCTCTACTCAGCATACAATGCATCTAAAGTGGATCAAGGTCACTAAATCGACCACCGGTAAAGTAGCTCCTAGACTTTTTTAGCCATCATACCTTATATTAGGTATCCAATTTTTTGAAGTCCATACGGAATGTGATCAAGTGGTTGGGATTCATTTGGAACCTCGTACGTGCAAGAAAAACTATGAAACAATAATAAATTTGTTATTCTAGACTAAATGAAACCCCTACAACTTTTATTTGAGATCATTTTAGTTAAATATGGGCCTCATGCCCATAGTTCTATTTTCACCAAATCTACCCAATAATTCAAAATGAGTTGAAAATCCTTGAGATCTAGACCAAAGGTGCCCAGCCTAAAATCAATGTTTTGGAGCTAATAACATTATTGAAAATCCCATTTGAGGCCATTTACTATATGTTTTGGTCGAAGACCAATTCCATAACCTTGAAAGCTCAAAAATAGGGAAATGAGCCTAAAACCCGCACAAACTATTTGAAAAGACAGTGGATTAGTTTTGAAAAGTAATAAATGACCTTTAGCGACTATGGGAAGACATGAAACACCAAAAGTACCATAAAATTGAAGAATTGATTGAGAGGGTCATTATTCCTAAATTGCAAGAAGTGAGCTAATTTCGTCCACTGATCTACTATAGCCCAAATGGAATCATATTTCCCCAAGGAATAAGGAAAACCTACCACAACATCCATCATAATATTCTCTCATTTCCATATAGTTGTAAACATCTTCTAAAGCAGTATTGTAGGCCTTTGATATTCATACATCACCTGATGATATTTGATACACAAGGACACATACTCCATTATGTCTCTCTTCATCCCTGTCTAGCAATAAAGGTGCCTTAAGTTATAATACATTTTGGTTTCACCCGAATGAATAGAATAACACAAACCATGGGCCTCAAAAAGTACATCATGAATTAAATCACCAACCCGTGGAACACACATCCTATCTTAAACCATAACAACCCATCTGCATCAGTAGTGAGATATCTAGCACCTCTCTATGCACTACCTTATGCATAATTGAATTCAACTTCATACCATCAAATTGTCGGGCATTAACTTGATAAAGAAATATGTACTTCGCCTCAACATTATTCAACACTCCACCACAATTTAAAATACTAAATTGCATACACTAAGTTGCTAGCATTTCAAAATATCTGGGTAAAGGTCGCTTGGACACTCTTAAGAAGGACAAACTACCCATACTTATAGTCTTTTCGCTCAATGCATCTGCCACCACATTGGCTTTCCTTGAATGATACGGGATAGTCACAGCATAATCCTTAAACAAATTCATCCTTCTTTGTTTCCTTAGATTCAAATCCCTTTGATTAAACACATGTTGTAGGCTATGACAATCTGTGAATACTTCAACCTTGACATCATTAAAATAGCGCGTCCAATCTTTAATGCCAATACCACCGCTGCTAACTCTAAGTTATGGGTTGGGTAGTTTTTATCATGAGGCTTTAATTATCCCAAAGCATAGGGAATGAAATTCCTATCCTATATTAACACATCACCTAATTCATCAACACCCAACTACACCTCCAATTAAAGATAAAGCGGTCACTGCCAAGTAAAGTAACCTAACTCATATTGGGGTCGAACTCATAGGAAATACGTGGACTTGTTTATCTACTTACTAATTTTTGTTATTCTACCCTTTTTTATCCTTTTTATTCTTTATTTCACATTCAGGTTTGGTGTGGTTTCTTTTATTTATTCTTTTTTTCACAATTTTCATTTATTTTTTATTTTCTACCACACCCTAGCCTTACTATCTTTTCTCTTAGTTTATTCTTCTTCATACCTACTTTAGATTATGCACGCATATGATAGAAACTCTCAACTAGGAAATTTTCCTGAGTTAAGGTGCACAATGTCCAAGGAGGATTAGGGCCACTAGAGGTTCATTGTAACACACATGTTATGATGAAAGGTGTAATAAGAAAAATAGGCTACGCAGGATCAAGGAATACTTATTCTTAATGTCATTTAATCTAAAAGTTGACTAATATAAAAAATGTCCTATGATCATTTCCTAAATGACTCTCCTATAGCCTACGCAAGACTAAATGGGCAAGTTCTAGATTCAACATACAAAGAAAACTAAGTAGTATCACACACACACATGGCACATTGTCACACCACATGTTACTACCTCTCTGGTTCATGCAATTGTTAGCTATGATTATAATGTCGCTAATCCTAATGCCATGACAAGATTCACAATGGTCACACATATATACGTTCACATAGTTCTAAAAATAAATTTCTAGAGGGGTAACATTTTTCTCAAAAATCAACAAAAAACATATCAACTGCCCTAGATACTTAAAATTCTTGTAATTACATAAAAACACAACACAATACGAAACAAAATATGATAGGACATGAAAATTAACCTAGAAATTCCGGTTCTATAACTATACTGCATTCAATGGGAAAAGAAGCATGAAAACAAAAACCCACAATGGCTATGGTATACCGCATCCCCAGCTAAAAGGCTACGCATTATCCTAAGTGTATCAAAATAATGTAAATAAAGGGAATAAGGACAAAATTGGGATGCACTAGGCATCCATGTATGCCATTTTTTTAAAACTAACCAAATGCCTTGAGTTACCTCCCAAGAAGTGCTTGATTTATTGTCACAGCATGACTTAGTTACCTTCACTACTCAAAATTCGCCATTGCAGACCTCATCAATTACCCTAACCTCTTAGAGATTACCTAAATAGTGCTTCACACGCTGCCCATTTCCTTTGAGTGGGGCTTCACCATATCTTTTCTTTTCTACAAAACCATTAGGGAATGCCCTAACCATAGTGAATGGTCCAAACTACATAGACTTTAACTTGATAGAAAATAAAAGAAGTCTTGAATTATACAACAATACCAAATCACTGGGTTCAGAAACCTTTTTCTCAATCTTCGTGTCATGATACAACTTCATATTTTCTTTGTATACAGCAAAGCTCTCATAAGGAAAGTATCGGAATTCATCAAACTCACTCACCTTTCTCAACCTCACCTTAGCTGCATCATGTAGCTCAAAATTTAGCATTTTGAATGCCCATAGTGCCTTATGATCAAGTTCGATCAGAAAGTAACATGCCATTCCATATACAAGCTAATATGGGGAAGAACCTATGAGGGTCTTAAATGTTGTCCAGTTTTCCCACAAAGCATTATCTATCTTTTTTGACCAGTTAGTTGGATTGGCATTCACCATCTTTGCCAATATGAACTTGATCTGTCTATTGGAGACCTCAACTTGCTGACTTTTATGAGGATGATAAGGTGTTGCCACACCATGATTTACACCATTTTTTCCAAACAAGGCCATACAATAGAATTTTATGGGCTCTGTGAGTACCACCATGATGACCCCCCAACTGGTGATGAATAATATGCCTCAAGAATGCTCATCATCTCTACCTCTAGTATACATCTTCATATCACACCATTAACACAGATCAAGAAATGCTAAGCCTCATCCTAAAAAAACTTCATCACCTCATGTGTGAACCTCTTGCGTTAAAAGAAGGATAAGTCTTCTAGGACAAGATCATTGCCAAATAGTTGGAAAAATCAACAAACTAGAGGATTAAGTCTTGAGATGCTGCCAAGTCCCGCTCATCTGGAAAAATATTATCTATTACAAGTGAATCCCCTACTTTCTGCATTGCCTCCTCCTCAAGCCAAGATACGTGATCTATAACTTGGTTTTTTGTGCCTTTTTGATCCATCACTTATTAGTCAAACCCTTACATGAAGAGAACCTAACAATTCAATATTGGTTTTGAAACTTTTTTAACATAAGATATCTCAAGGCTACATAGTCTGTGTGAACTATGACTAAGGTCCCAATCAAATAGGACTGGATTTTTTTGAAAGGCAAACACTACTGCAAGTAACTCTTGCTCTATGACTGTATAGTTTTTTGTGTAGAGTTTAATTCCTTGATGGCATAATATATTGGAAGAGAGATCTTCTCCCTTCATTATACTAGGACAATACCCAAGGCCACTCAACTATCATCACGCGTGACCTCAAACGACAATGACCAATTAGGTAATAAAATGATAGGGGATGACACCCACCACTCCTCTGGGCATTTAAAGTCCTTGAGGCATGCATCATTAATTACAAATTTCACCTCTTTCTCTAAAATCTTACATAATAGATTTGAAATATTTTAGAGGTCCTTAATAAACCTCACATAAAACCACTATGGATAAAAAAACATCGCATGCCTTTTACAGATACTGGTGGTGACAACTTTTAATTACCTTAATTTTTGCCTAATCTATCTTAATACCAAGTTTTGAGATCTTGTGCTTGAGGATGATAATTTTCTTTACTATAAAATGACATTTTCTCCAATTTTGTACCAAGTTGAACTCTTCACATCTTTATAATGCATTGGCCAAATCTACTAAACAAATATTAAAGGATTCTCCAACTACAGAAAAATCATCCATGAATACCTCAATCGTTTCCTCCACCATGTTAGAAAATATAGATATTATTTAAGGCTAAAAGGTGCATGAGCATTTCATTCCATAAGAGCAAGTAAATACCATATTTTCTTGGTCCTTGGGAGCAATACTGATCTAATTGTAACCCAAGTACCTATCAAGAAAACAATACCAAACCTCGTATGCTAGTCTATCCAACATCTGATCAATGAAAGGAATAGGGAAATGGATCTTTTGTGTCCATGTATTCAACTTATTATAATCCATAACACTCTCTAACTAGGCATTGGTATCATGGTCATAAGTTCATTCTTCTCATTTGGAACTATAATGACTCTACTCTTTTTGGTCACACATTGGACCAAGCTAACCCATTGTCATCAGCAATGGGGTAAACCGCCCCAGTATCTAACTTTTTTCATTACAATCTCCTACATAACAGAACTCAATTGCCGATGATTCTTAATGCTAGGAATATAATTTGGTTTAAGTTGTATCTTATGCATATAATTATCAGGTAAAATACCCACAATATTAGCTATGGTCCACCCAATTAATTATTTAAATCCCTACAATACTCATGGATCTACCAGATCTAAAGAAATAATCATTGGTAAGGTATTATTAACCCCCAAGAATGAATACCACAAGTATTATGGGAGGGTTTCCAATTACATAACTGGTGGCTCCTCTATAGATGGTACCATAGGAGGTGTGGTTATATTCTTCAAATCAAGATCCAATTTTTTTGGAGCATAATTATAAGAACCTATACCATGCAAGTCATGGACCATCTAATCATATTCTTCAATGATATTACTCTCAAAATTCATGATTACCTCCGCTAATTCCTTGCCCCAAGTCTCTCTTCAATGGGAACAACCTCTATATCAACCTTATCATCAATAGTATCTATGACTGACACTAGTCAAATATAATTTGACTGTTGCATTAAGTAATACACATCAAAAATCACTTTCTCATCATTTAGTTTGAACTTTATCTTCCCCAAATCTATATCAATCAATGCTCTACCCATGGATAGGAAGGATCTACCCAATATAATAGGGGCTTGAAACTTCACCTTACAGTCAAGAATCACAAAGGCATTTGGGAACATAAATGATTCCACCCTTACTACTACATCATACAAAACACCGATCAGTTTCATCACAGATAAGTCGACCATCAACAACTTCATGTATGTAGGTTTGAGTGCCCCCATCCCTAATAAATTATATACAACTATCGATATTAAACTAATGTTATCCCTCAGGTCGCACAAATCCTATCTGACATTGAAGGGCTCAAAATAACACAAAATAGTGAATGCACTGGGGCCCTTATTTTTCTCTACTAAGGATATCGAACTTGTAATACCCCAAAAAAATTTTCATTGAAATTTTGTGCGTAAATGTGTTGGGTTCTTTCTTCTAGAATAAATTATAAATTTTTCGTGGGGAATTTCTTAGATTATAACCCACCATTGCATAAAGTATCCATTAATATTTCCAACGATATGTGGATCATCCAAAAATGACACCCGAGCAATGAGTTATGAACATTCTGATCGAACTGTAAATAGTAGTGAACAGTAAAACGTGCAGGAAAAAGTACGGAGGACTGACATATTTTTTCTCCAAATTTAAATGATCATAACTCCTTTTACATAATGATCTAGGTGATCTACTATAAATCAATGGAAAGCTCTGCGAGTCCTCTTTCCAATGAGATTAGTTTTATCTAATTTGTTTATCGGAGTAGAAAGTTATGGTAGATCTACTTCATCCTATCAAAAGCAAATTTTTGGGTCAACTTCAAATGATCATAACTCCTCGTACACAATGATATGGGTGAGATACTATATATCAACAGAAATATATGAGAGTCCTCTTTCTAATGAAATTGGTTTCATCCAATTTGGATATCGGAGGAAAACGTTATATGGTTGATCAACTTCAGACAATCAAAACAGTCCACCAAAGGATAGATTCAAGAATTATTTGATTTTACGAGCGTTTGGGTCATTTCCCTCACCTAAAATCCATCCAAACCCTATATTAAAGCCTGTTAGAAGCATTATATGTTATATTTTATCAAATTCCCTTAAAAAGTAAACCCTAAGTTTCTACATCCATCTTCAAAAACCACCAAAGTTCACCATTAATTCTGTAAATTTATTCAAGATTCCAAGTTCTTAGTTCAAGAACTTCAAGAACCATCAATCAAAGGCACAATTAAAATCTCAAAAATAAGTATCGATCTAAAGTTCATTATTCAAGGTATGTGGGATTTTTCAACAACAACTCTCTTTTGTTCTTGTGCCTAAAAGTAATTTTCTTTACAAAGGCATTACTTTTATTTGATTTTTACGAATTTGAAGCATGAACCAATATCTTATGATGATTATTATAAAATCCTGATGTTTATGATTTTGAAAGATGAGTTTACATGTGTGGAGATATAAAGCATGAATCTTAAATGATATTTATCATGATTTTGATATTTGGGTCGTGAATCCCTATTGGAAATTGTGTTTTTTGAGAAAGTGTGTGTTATTAGCATGTTAATGTTGAATATTTAAGATATTTTGAATGATTAGACCTTTTGTTATTAATGGAGTTGTTTTGAACTCGAGTGCGAAAGAAATCCACAATGTTGTTGATTTTGATAGATGGAAAGTATGATGTCTCCCGATGTATATTTATATATTACTAAAATTGTTTTGTTATGGATTGTCTTCGAAATGATCTTAGCTAAGTCCAGGATAAATGTTTAGCACCGAGTAGGAGGTATAAAGTGACCTTACTTCCCTAGAACTACATTCCCCCGTAGGAGTGAGCCTAAGGCTGATTTATATAGTGATCACTAGTTTGTGTGGATTTCATTTCGATAGTTCTACTCCGATGGCAAAGATAGGATGACTCTCCCCAACGTGAGTTGTACGTTGGACTCCATGTAGCTCACATTGTTTATGTCAGTTATAGGATCTCCTAGTGTGTGTGTGTTTCCTTGTGTCTATGGTGAATGGTGAAGTGATTTAAAAGTGGAATTGTGAAAGTTATTCTTTCAAAAGATTTAAATGATATTTACATTATGAGAATTGATATTCTTGATGAACTAAAAGTGATTGACAAATTATATGATGACTTACATGTGTTATTGTACTTATTTCATCCTCTCATGATTATGATGATTTTTTTCGGGCTATGGAAGTCTTTCATACATTCTGCATATTTCTTATAAATATTTATGATGATGATGTTTATAAAACTGCATACACCCCCATATACTCGGTTCCTTATCATGGTACTGGCCCACATCTTCGAATGTGGGCCGCATTTTCTCAGAATATAGGTTAGGTACTCAGTTTTAGGTTTGACAGTGATTTTTTTGGTACGCTATTCTACATCCTCTGTCGTGATGAGTCCTTATAATCTGAGGAATTGATTTACGATGTTGGTTTCACAGAATTTTTTACATTTGATAACAGAGTATGAGTCAGTTGGGGCATGCCTCAATGGCTCGCTAGTTTTATTGATTTTCTTAATGGCTTGTCAGACTAGTATAGATGTTGGGAGTTAACTAATAAGTCATATTTTGTTATCTTACTGAAATTCTTTTATTCTTAGATGATGATTACTCTATTGATATTTGAGGATTATTTATGGAAATCTCGTTGATTCATGTTGAACTGAATGAAAATTTCTTAAAGGATTAGTTTGGGGCTACTCGTAGCCTCAAGAACCATGTGATGCTCCGAAACCCATTTTTGAGGCTATACAAACTTCATATCAGAGCCAAAGGTTTTAAGGTGTCCTAGGGAGTCTCACAAGCCGCGTTAAGTAGAGTCTTGATCATCAGTGTGTAGCGAGCCACATCTATGAGCAAGAGGCTATAAGACATTTTAGAAAAAAGTGTGATTCTTTCTTTTAGAAGTCTATCATGCTTAAAGTGTATCTCTCTGCTATTGATTCATGCTCTCCTCTTTAAAAAATATGCCTCCACATCAAGCGAAAAGAAATAATGATGGTCAGCAACATCAACCTACTGACCCATTAAATAAAAATGTGTCTCATATTGAATTTTGGGCAGCCTTTCAGGAGTTGGCCCAAGTTGTTACTGCAAATATTCAGTCCAACCCGTCCCTGGGTCCACAACAGCAGGGAGGTGATTCAGCTGCTGCCAAGATCCATGACTTCATGTAGATAAATCTGTCAAAATTCTATGGGTCCACATTTGATAAGGATCCAGGGTTGTTTTTAGAGGAGTTGTGGAAGATTACTCAGGTAATGCATGTATTTGAGGAACATAGTGTGGAGTTGGCTGCGTATAGGTTGAAAGACCTTGCTTATGACTGAGTTGTTGCTTGGAGGAAAGGTAGAGGTGAGGGAGCTGTCCCTACAACATGGCAAGAGTTCCAGGATGTATTCCTGGATAAGTTTTTCCCTTTAGAGATAAGGGAGGCGAAGGTTGAAGAGTTTATGAACCTGCGACAGGGATCTATGACTATTAGGGAGTACTATCTAAAGTTCAATCAGTTGGACAAGTATGCTACTGACTTAGTAGCTGATAATCGGGCTAGTATGAGTAAGTGTGTGACTGGACTGTCTAGTTATGTGGTTAATGAGTGTAGGTCTTCTATGCTGAATAGTGAGATGAATCTTTCTAGGCTGATGACTCATGCCCAATAGATTAAGGTAGACAAAATTAAGCAGAGGGAATAAGAGAGCTAGGTCTGAACAACCCGGACAGTGTCAGACTAGATCGCAAGGAGGGAGTCACCCTCAGTATCAGGATCATTTGTCTATGCCATCACCATCATATGCTAGTGCTCCCATGCCTAGAGTAGGCAGGAGCAGGTAGCAGGTCATATGCATCCAGGTCCCAGTACAGTACTGGCAGTAAGCCAAATTATGCCTTGTGTCCTAAGTGTAGTAGGGCTCATTGGGGTGAGTGTTGGGGTGAGAAGACAGGTTATTTCTGGTGTGGCAACATGGGTCATAGAGTTATAGGTTGCCCACAGGATGGACAAGGGCGTCGTGACTATCACCCTCAAACCTATACTCAAATTGTTAGTTCTCCAGTTCCAGCGACTCGCCCAGCCTCTGATCAGGGTGCCTCTTCTAAAAATACTGGCGGGCAGGGCCAAAATAGATTTTATTCTTTACCGTCCCGCCTGGAACAGGAGGACTGTTCTGATGTTGTTACTGTTATGCTTCGTATATTTCAGTTTGATGTATATACTTTGTTAGATCCTAGATCCAGTTTCTCATATGTTATACCTTTGATTGCTGTGAATTTTGAAATGAGTCCTGAGATTATTCTTGAGCCTATCCTAGTTTCTACCCAGTGGCTGATTCGATTGTTGCCCAGAAAGTTTATAAAAAGTGTCCTATTACCGTTCTTCATAGAGTCTTGTTGGCTGATCTAATTGAGTTAGACATTGTATATTTTAATGTGATTCTGGATATGGACTGGCTGTATTCTTTTTATGCCTCTATTGATTGTCAGACCCGAGTGGTCAAGTTTTAGTTTTTGGGTGCATCCGTATTTGAGTGGTCTGGGAATTCTGTGTCACCCAAGAGTCATTTTATCTATTACCTCAAAGCTAGAAAGCTTATTTCCAAGGGGTGTATTTACCATTTGGTTAGAGTCAAACACACTAAGTTTGAGACTCTAACTCTCCAGTCTCTTAACGTCGTCAATGAGTTTTCTGATGTCTTTCTAGATGAACTCCCAGGGATACCTCCTAATATAGAGATAGAGTTTGGGATTGATCTTCTTCCCAATACTCAACCCATTTCTATTACTCCTTACCATATGGACCCTGTAGAACTTAAGGAGTTGAAAGAGAAACTCAAAAATCTACTAGATAAGGGTTTCATAAGGCCCAGTATTTCTCCTTGGGGTGCTCCTGTGTTGTTTCTGAGAAAGAAAGATGGCTCTTAGCGTATGTGCATTAATTACCGCCAATTGAATAATGTCACCATAAAAAATAAGTTCCCCCTTATAAGAATAGATGATTTGTTTGACCAATTGCAAGGTGCAAGTTATTTCTCAAAGATAGACCTTTATTTCGGCTATCATCAACTCAAAGTTACGGAGTTGACATCTCAAAAACCGCTTTCCGAACTCGTTATGGCCATTTTCAGTTTCTTGTTATGTATTTTGGGTTAACTAATGTCCCAGTAGCTTTCATGGACCTCATGAATCAAGTGTTCAGACCATATCTAGATATGTTTATCATAGTGTTCATCGATGATATATTGGTGAACTCCCGTAATGAGGATGAACATACTGATCATCTCCGAACTGTCTTACAAACCCTTAAAGATCACAAGTTATTTGCCAAGTTCAGTAAGTATGACTTTTAGCTAAGGTCAGTTATTTTTCTGGGTCATATGATTTCTTCCGAGGGTATTAGAGTTGATCCCCAAAAGATTGAAGCTGTTAGAAATTGGCCTAGATCTATTTCTCCAACTAATATATGAAGTTTATTGGGTTTACCTGACTATTACCAACCTTTTGTTGAGGGTTTATCCTTTATAGCATCTCCTATGACTCAGTTAACCCAAAAGAAAGTAAAGTTCTTGTGGTTCGAATCTTGTGAGAAGAGTTTTCAGGAGTTGAAGACTCGACTCACTTCAGTCCCTGTTTTGAGTTTGCCTGATGGTGTTAATGGTTTTGTGGTGTACTATGATTATTTGAGATTTGGGTTGGGTTGTGTATTGATGCAAAAGGGTAAGGTGATAGCTTATGCTTCTAGACAGTTGAAACTCCATAACAAAAATTACCCTACCCTTGACCTTGAGTTGGCTGCTATTGTGTTTGCTTTGAAAATATGGAGACACTATTTGTATGGTGTCCATGTTGATGTTTTCACTGATCATAAGAGTCTGCAGTATGTGTTTACCCATAGAGAATTAAATATTAGGTAGATATGATGGTTAGAATTGTTAAAGGACTATGATATAAGTGTCTTATACCATCTGAGCAAGGCCAATGTTGTGGTGGATGCCTTAAGTAGAGTGTCCATGGGTAGTATTTTGCATGTGGTAGAAGGTAAGAAAGAGTTTTCTCGTGATGTTCATCGTTTGGCTAGATTGGGGGTTAGGTTGTATGACTCTACTGAAGGTAGTATAGGGTTCAAAGTAGTTCCGAATCCTCCTTGGTTTCAAAAGTGAAGGAAAAGCAATACTTAGATACTAGTTTGGTCAGACTGAAGGAGTCAGTCAAGGACCAAAAAGTAGAGGTTTTCTCCCTAAGGGAGATGGTGTGTTGAGATTGCAGGGTAGATTGTGTGTCCCAAATGTTGATAATCTGAGATAGAGGATTATGGCTTAAGTATACGGGGCGCGATATTCTATTCATCCTGGTGCCACTAATATGTACCAAGACTTGCGGGTAATCTATTGGTTGAGTGGCATGAAGAAAGATATAGCATCATTTGTAGCTAAGCATGCAACATGCCAACAGGTTAAGGTTGAACACCAAAGACCTGGTGGTATGATGCAAGAGTTTAGTATTCCCACCTGGAAGTGGGAAGATATAAATATGGACTTCGTGATTAGTTTACCTCCTTCCCGATGCCATCATGATTCCCTTAGGGTTGTGGTTTATAGGTTGAATAAGTCTGCTCATTTCTTTCCTGTTCATACTTTATATACTGCTGAGGATTACACTAGATTATATATCCAAGAGCTAGTCAGATTGCATGGAGTTCCCTTGTCTATCATTTTGGATAGGGGTACTCAGTTCACTTTGCAATTTTGGAAAGCTTTTCTGAAGGGTCTTGGTACCCAAGTTCTTTTGAGTTCTGCTTTTCATTTGCAGAACAATGGTCAGGCTGAGTGGAACATCCAGACCTTAGAGGATATGTTAAGAGCTTGTGAACTTGACTATAAGGGAAGTTGGGATGATCACTTACCGTTGATAGAGTTTGCTTACAATAACAGTTTCCACTCTAGTATTGGCATGGATCAGTTTGAAGCCTTATATGAGAGGAAGTGTAGATCACCCATAGGTTGGTTTGATATGGGTGAAGCGGTTGTGAGTGGTCCTAATTCGGTATTTGAGGCTATGGAAAAAGTTACGTTGATTAGGGAAAGGATGAAAACTGCGCAGAGTCGTCAGAAGTCATATGCGGATGTTAGAAGGAGAGACCTTTAGTTTGAAGTTAGTGACCTAGTGTATCAGAAAATTTCACCCATGAGGGGGGTGAAGAGATTCAAAAATTTCACCCATTAGTGACCTAGCCGTGTTGGTAAGGTAGCTTATGAGGTCGAGTTGCCTTCCGAGTTGTCCTTTGTTCATCCAATATTCCATGTCTCTATGCTCAGAAAGCATATTAGCGATGTTGTGGTAGTTGATGATAGGCGAATTTACACGCCTATAGTGCTATATTTTACCCATATTTTAGCCAAGTTTTGAGAACAAATTATATATTTCATGCACTTTTAGTCCTTTTTCCTGTAAGTGAGCTAACGAACATGATTAGCAAAGTTTCAGGTATAAATGATGTAGAATTCAGCATTTTATGGATAACTTGATGCCAAAGAAAGCTTCACAAAAGGAGAAAAGGGAGTCTTGGACGCCAAGGACTAAAAGTGGCGCATGGAAAATCTGTCTTGGGCTAAAACAGCAATTCTGAAGACTTTAGGGACTAGCAGTAACTTATTAGGATTAGGATAATGATACATTAACCTAGTACAATTGGGTTAAGTATTTCATTAGCTTAGTAGGAATAGGATATGGGTATTATAAATACCCTATCTTGCTAGAGAGTTTTATTCATTCTATCATTCATAACACATTCTA
Organism: Capsicum baccatum var. pendulum; assembly: GCA_030864225.1. Taxonomy (NCBI): domain Eukaryota; kingdom Viridiplantae; phylum Streptophyta; class Magnoliopsida; order Solanales; family Solanaceae; genus Capsicum; species Capsicum baccatum. The sequence goes on along the minus strand of CM061557.1, from coordinate 82,378,151 downwards.
CTTCTTATTCCACAACTTATAACTCTTCTTCTAATCTTTCCATTAATTCTACTTTTTATTCTTCTTCTATTCATCTATTCTTAATTTCCGCAACAAGAGAAACGTTACTTTGCTAGGAAGTCACGCCTAAACGCCTACCACACTACTACTACACGAAATCTTTATTGTGGTATAACAACAATGTCAATTGTGATTTCCTTCACACTCATAGGTAACTAAACTTCTCTGTTGGGGTTATGGAAGCCGAATGATATACTATCTATTGCTACGAGTTTGTGAGTTCGTGACACATATGCTGCTTATATCATTATTCTCTTCATCTTAATCTAAATTCTTTGTGGTTGCAAACGCATAGAATACGCCAGTATAGCATTAACTTGTTCGAAAGAAAAGTTATATGTCTAGAAAAGAGATAATGTCAAGGTAATAGGGTCTCATCCCTTATTAAAAAGTTAGTACCGTAACTGGATTAACCTCTTGGAGAATTTGTACCGTTAGATACGCTTTAAGCTCGAAACAGTTAAAGTGAAATAATCCTCGAATAGGTCGAAAGATGAATAGTTTTACCATCGAATACAATTCTCTATAAGCACATGCATGTCTGAATTCCGCATAACTCATAGCTAATAGAGACGTAAACTCAGAAGGTGGACATAACCCCAAGTCCTCAATTCTCATTGTTTACAACATACTAAACATTATTTCTTTTTACTTTGCTATTTTCAGTTTTTACTTTTATATTTTGTTTACATTACTTGCACGACAAGACTCCCCCCTCTTACGAGACTTGCACTAAAAGTCTAGTAATCTTTGCTTACTTGTTGACCAAGCTATTCCCTGAGCGATCGATACCCAACCCAGTTGGGTTCTATATTTGACAAATGACCGCTTTACACTCCTACGAGAGCTGTAGATTGAGCGTTATCAAAAATTGGCACCGTTGCCGGGGAATACGAGTGTCAATTAAGTTCATGATAATTACTAGACCCTTTGGTCAAAGATTCTCATACTTTTACTTTTAGTTTTTGTTTTTGTTTACTGTAGGTTTTTATTCAGTGCATGTCCCATACTAGAAGTTCTGGTCAACCGTTATTACCTATCAATCCTGAACCACAACGTATTGGCAGAATGGAGGCATAACAAGAAATCAAAAGGATGGCTGCTCAACAGGAACAGGCGAGATTAGCTGCTCTTGTCGCCGCTCAAGTGCATCAACAAAATATTGATAACCCTGGGCGAGCAACAAATCCTAATGATGAGGATTTAGGTGATGACGAGTTACTAAACCCTAGGCATGATGCTGAAATCGCAACACTTGCCAACAGAAAAGGACGTCAAGCTCGGTTTAGGAATGATCGACAACCCATGCAACCAGCTTTCGATGATGATGATGATGATCTTGATGGAGCCGGAGCCACAGGAGCCATTATTCCTCCACCATTAGCGCCCGGAGCCAAGTTCAACATCACAAGCACCATGATTCAGTTATTGCAACTCAAGGGATTATTTGGTGGACTAGCAGGCGATGATCCGAATATGCATCTCATCAACTTTATTTCTACATGCAAGTCATTTGACAATCCTGGTGTTGGTTAGAATGCAATTCGATTACGTCTATTTCCATTGTCTCTGTCCGGGGAGGCAACTCTATGGTTGAATGGGCTGACTCCTGATTCTATTACAAATTGGAGGCAATTGAGAGACACTTTCCTAGAAAGATTCTTTCCGCCATCCAACAGAGCACAATTGAGAGATGAAATCAGCACCTTTCGTCAGCTTCCAACTGAAGCCCTTCATAAAACATGGGAGAGGTTCAAGACAAAGCTAAGGAGGTGCCCAAACCATCACATGACTAATGTTCACCTAATGGAGATATTATATAGAGCCTTGAATTCAATAACTAAACCAGTGGTGGATAATGCGGTTGGAGGATATTTTATGGACCTCACCTTTGGTCAAGCAAGCAATATGCTAGATCGTATGATGAAGCAAAGTAGATCTTAGCATACCAGGGATTCTGAGGTAGCATACCCCACTTTATCTATTGGCATGACTGCAAACCAAAGAAAAAGAGAAGAAGAACGTGATCAAGATATGGCGCATATGAAAACACAAGTGGATCTTCTTACAAAACATTTATTATCAGGGAAGACCAAAAAAATCAAAGCTATTTGGTCAAAAGGAAGAGATGAATCTGATTCGGAAGAAGAGGCCAAATACTTGAACAATCAGGGGGGTTTCTGAGGTAATACCCAAGGAAACCAAGGTCAGAACTATTATGATAAATCTGGAAACAAGGATCAAGGTAGTTGGAAGAACAAGAATGAAAAGAGTGGTTTGTACGTTCCCCCTAGAAGACGTGACGCCACCACATCTAGTTCTGGAAGTATGGAAGACATAATGGATAAAATATTGAAAGGAGTGGAAGCAACGAGCGCGGGAGTAACGGAGGTAGTTAATGATTTGTCCTCTATGAAATAATTAGTTGATTCTTATTCCACTTTAATCAAGCAAATAGAGCAGCAATTGAACCAACTTTTTGCAGCACTAAATCAAAGAAAGGCTGGCACTTTACCTAGCAACACTGTCCAAAACCCATGGAATGATGGGTCATGCATGGACATTACTACCAGAAGCGGTAAGGTTCTGGAAACTTCAGAAAAAGGCAAGCAAGTGGTTGACGAAGTAGTGGACATTGATGATATGGCAAAAGGGAAACATACCGCAGCAGCTGAACCTGACGTCCATAATGTCACCCCTCACGATTTGCAACCTAAAAAAGCTAAAAAAATGGAAGAAAGAGGAGAAGAAAGCTGTGGAGAGAACAATTCCATACCCACCACCACCTTTTCCTCAAAGATTGAAGAATGTGGCGGATGTGGCGGATGATACAAAGTTCAGCAAATTCATGACTATGTTAAAGCAGCTGATATTTAATGTTCCATTGGTGGAGGCACTTGAACAAATGCCTGGGTATGCGAAATTTATGAAGAATCTTTTGACAAAGAAGAGGGCAGAAATCTATGAGTTGAAAGATGATGTTCATCACTGCAGCGCAATCGCTACCCGATCAATAGTTCAAAAGAAGGCTGACCCCGGTGCTTTCACTATTCCTTGCACCGTTGGATCTTTGAATTTTGCCAAAGCATTATGTGATTTAGGATCCAGCATCAATTTGATACCATTATCTATCTATAAAAAGTTGGGGTTGTGTGATCCTAATCCAACCAATATGAAGCTCGTAATGGCGGATAGGTCGGTAAAATGATCTGTTGGTATTCTATGTGATGTATTGGTAAAGGTTTCTTCATTCATCTTTCTGGCAGACTTTATTATTTTGGATTGTGAGACAGACTTAGAAGTTCCCATAATCTTGGGGCGCCCTTTCCTTGCTACAGGAAGTGTTCTCATTGATTTGAGAGCTAATGAGCTTTCATTCCGGATAAATGACGAAGTAGTTCGCTTTGATTTGTGAAAATCAATGAAGCAACCCAAATATCTGAGTGTATTTTCAGTGGCTGATATTTACTTTAATGATGAGAAAGAATTACTTGAAGAAGAGCAAATTATTGATGACCCATTGGTGATTGTGCTCATGAATGGAGAGAGTAAGGATGATGAAAATTGCGAAGAAGCTATTTGTGCTCTATCATGAATAGGGACATATCACCATGCTTCCAAGAAGCTGGACCTTGATCTCAAAAATCGACCCACACCACCAGCTAAGCCATCTATTGAAGAGCCACCCACGTTAGAATTGAAGGAGCTGCAAAGTCATTTAAAGTATGCATTCTTAGGAAGCGGAAACACACTTCCAGTCATTGTGGCAGCAGATTTGGGTGAGCAACAAGTTGCAGCCCTCATTGCTATTCTACGGAAGTACATTAGAGCCAATGGATGGACCATTGCGGATATTATTGGTATTCCACCTGGGATTTGTACACACAAGATTCATCTTGAAGAGAATTGCACACCCACCATTGAGCATCAAAGGTGTCTAAATCCACCTTTGCAAGAAGTGGTGAAGAAAGAAATTATCAAGTGGTTTGATGCAGAGTTGTGTATCCAATCTCTGATAGTACATGGGTGAGCCCGGTACAATGTGTACCCAAGAAAGGAGGCATGACGGTGGTCGCGAATGAGAAAAATGAGCTTATTCCACTTTGACCCATCACCGGATGGAGAGTATGCATGGACTATCGAATGCTGAATTCATGGATGCTTAAAGATCACTTTCCAATGCCATTTATCGACCAAATGCTAGATCGATTAGCGAGTAAAGGATGGTTCTATTTCTTAGACGATTATTCAAGCTATAATAAGATTTGTATTTCCCCCGAAGACCATGATAAGACAACGTTTATATGCCGATATGGTACGTTTGTTTTTAAGCGTATGCCATTCGGGCTATGTAACGCACCAGCCACCTTTCAATGCTGTATAATGTCCATTTTTTCTGATATGGTTGAAGACACTTTGGAAGTATTTATGGACGATTTTTTAGTTGTTGGTGAGTCTTTTGAAGCGTGCTTAACAAACCTAAGTATGGCGTTGCAAAGATGTGTAGAATTCAACCTAGTGCTAAATTGGGAAAAGTGCCACCTCATGGTTAAAGAAGGTATCGTTCTTGGGTATAAAATCTCCGAAAGAGGAATTGAGGTTGATCGAGCGAAAATTGAAGTTATTGAAAAGCTACCACCCCAAATCTCGGTGAAGGGTGTTCGTAGTTTCCTAGGTCACGCAAGTTTCTATCGACGGTTTATCAAAGACTTCTCCAAAATTGCTAGTCCATTATGCAAACTCTTGGAGAAATATTTAAAATTCAACTTCAATGAAGATTGTATGAAGGTATTCAAATGCCTCAAGGGAAAACTCATTGAAGCTCCTATCATGGTAGCACCAGATTGGTCTCTCCCGTTCGAAGTCATGTGTGATGCTAGTGGTGTAGCCGTTAGTGCTGTACTTGGCCAGAGAAAGGAGAAGCTATTTCATCCTATCTACTATATGAGTAAGATCCTAAACGAAGCCCAAAAGAACTACACTGTCATAGAACAAGATCTCCTAGCGGTTGTGTATGCATTTGAGAAGTTTCGTGCTTATTTGTTGGGTACCAAAGTGATCGTTCATGCAGACCATACATCCCTAAGGTATCTAATGACAAAAAAGGATGGAAAACCAAGACTAATTCGATGGATCTTGCTGCTGCAAGAATTTGATTTCGAGGTTAAAGATAGAAGAGGTTGCGAAAACCAAGTGCTGATTATCTATCTAGACTTGAGAATGAGCATATAGCGCAACCTGAAATCGAGATTGATGATGCATTCCATAATGAGGAGATCTTAGCCACAATAATGGAAAAGTTACCATGGTATGCCGACTTTGCAAATTTTGCGGTGAGTAATGTGATACCTGTGAACTTATGTTACCATCAAAAGAGGAAGTTTATGCATGATGTACAACACTACTATTAGGATGAGCCATATTTGTTTCGACGATGTGCGGATGGTGTTATCCGACGATGTATATCCCATATATAGGTGCCTAATATATTGGAAGCATGCCACACTTCCCAAGTTGGTGGACATCATGCAGGTAATCAGACAGCAAGAAAGGTATTGCAAAGTGGATATTATTGTCCTTCGATATTTAGAGATGCCTATGACTTTGTTAGAAGATGCGACCAATGCCAAATACAAAGTGCTATTTCGAAACAACATGAGATGCCCATGTCGAAAATTCTTGAAGTAGATCTCTTTGATGTATGGGGTATTGAATTCATGGGACCATTCGTGAATTCGTTTGGAATGAAGTACATCCTAATTGCTGTAGATTATGTCTCAAAATGGGTAGAAGTTGTAGCGTTGGCCGACAATGAGGGAAAGCGTGTTGTAGCATTCTTGAAGAGGAATATCTTCTCTCGCTTTGGAGTACCACGTACTATCATAAGCGATGAAGGATCTCACTTTTGCAACAAGCTATTCAAATCCGTATTGGCCAAATATGGTGTCAAGCAACATAAGGTAGCCACGCATTATCACCCCAAACTAGTGGATAGTTATAGGTTTCCAATAGAGAGATCAAGCAAATCCTTGCTAAGACGGTAAATGCTAATAGGAAAGATTGGTCTCGGAAGCTGGACGATGCACTATGCGCATACAGGACTGCATTCAAAACACCCATTGGCATGTCCCCTTATCAACTAGTTTATGGGAAGGCTTGTCACTTACCCATTGAGCTCGAACATAAGGCACTGTGGGCATTAAAGAGATTGAATTTGAACTGGGATGATGCAATGAATTTGAGATTGGAGCATCTGAACGAGATGGATGAATTCCGTCTTCATGCATATGAGAGATCGGACCTATACAAGGAGAGAATGAAGAAGTATCATGATCAGTGGATTGTTCGACGAAACTTTCAAAAGGATGATACGGTACTCCTTTTCAACTCCAGATTGAAGTTATTCCCAAGTAAGTTAAAGTCCAAGTGGTCTGGTCCATACAAAGTTATCCAAGTCTATTCGTCTGTAGTAGTTGAGTTGGAAGACAATAATGGTGTTGTCTTCAAAGTGAATGGCCAAAGAGTTAAACCTTATATCGGTCCTCTTGATTCGATAAATTATATGTCCATCACTTATCTCGACGAAGTCTAAGTACTCGAGGGAACTATGTCGTGCCACGACAATAAATAAGGCGCTAGATGGGAGGGAACCCATCGTTTACCATTTTTCATTTTTTTGTCTTTCTTTTATTCTAGTACGTGTTTTGCTTTTGATAAATAAAAATCCAAAAATAAGAGTCGTGCCACGACCAAAACTAAGGTTCTTTATGGGAGGCAACCTATCGTTCAAATCATTTTTATTGGTTTTGAGCAAATGTAGGTGTAAGAGGTATAAAACGAGGAGATCGGTTTCAAATCTCGATTTGGACGTATTGCATGGTAAAGGTAGTAAGTTAGGAATAAAGAAGTAAAAGGCTATAGATTGAGCATTGCTCATGAAAATATAGGCATCGAACAAGGCTAGGCCTAGGTAAAACTAGGCCACGAACAAGGCAAGGCCTATACTATGGCATAAGGTCTTGGAATCTAGTGTGCCATAGCATAGGCGCCGCCCATACCCAAGTATGCCATAGCATAGGCGCCGCCTATGCTAAAGCCTTTTGTATCTGAATCTCATATTCCATGCTAAAGGCGCCACCTATGGTCACTAAAGGCTTTGCACTAGGCGTCGCCTATGCTAGACAATGCTTTGCAAAAGGCGCCGCCTATGCCAAGCTTAGGCACAGCTAAATGCGCCGCCTATGGTCACTTTTTGTCTCCAAATCCAATTTTAAATGGGTCAAAACCCGACCCAACCTTTTTCTATAAATACGAGACTTAGTCTTGAAACACAAACACATTGAAAACCTAACTTAGGCGCCGCACATACTCTCCAAATCATCTCAAAACTTTTTTTTTTGCTCTCCCACTTCACAAGAACAGCTCCAAAGGCTTCAATCACGTAAGTACTCTTTTGTTCTTCATTTATTATTCGAAAGTACTACATTACTATGTCTATTATGAATTTATAAAACTTGAAGAAGTATTGGTGATGTGAATATGTTTGAATTGTTGATACACAACCAAGTGAGTGAACATATACGTTAGGATGATCTTAACTTGTTTCCAACTTGAATTTGATTTTGATGCATTGTCATACTCTTGTGGAATTGATTTTTTCCCAAAAATTGCATAATTTTGTCCCTTGCATACCTACATGTTGGAATGAATTGTTCATTGGAATAAGATTTATGGTCGCCTACCAACATAGAAGGTTGTGATTATTGTTAGAAACTATCCCTTGATTCAATCCCTATGTAGTAAGTTTGATATATCCAACATGAATGTATTGCCAAGATTATAATAAGTGTGACTGCTCTTATTTTATTGTTGGAATATACTACCTAAAACTTATGTCGATGAATTCTAAGTAATCTACCACTTTCACTTCAGTAATTTGTATCAACAAACTAAGTGTGGGGTGGTACCCCTATTGCTTGTGTATAGATTTTACCCATTGAGATGATGCTAACATGAATATTGTTCTAAGTCTCAGGTACAATCGCACCCAAAGCAAGACAAGGCAAAGATAAGGCTATCATTTCCCAAAAAGGCAAGAAAAGAGGCCGTAAAGAGCAAGGAGAATCATCCTCAATGCAATTACCACAACGCATGTTTGGAATAAAATGGGTTCTTGAGGAGGAAGCCAAGGAATGGTATAGGAATAACAAGGAAAGAAAATATGTTCATGTCAACTTGATAAACAAGGAAAACCTAGCGAAGAAGGATCCGCGCATGTTGGCCTAGATCATGGCATTACATCTTGATTTCATCTTCCGAGACATGGGAGAGTGTAATCTCGATTTGACAAGAGAATTTTATGCCAACTGGTCGCCGAAAACCACAGGAATCGAGGTCAAGATTTGGGCCAAGTTTTACAACTCAATGCGAATTTCTTCAACTCCTTTCTTGGCTTGCCTTCAGTCGATCCATCACCATTCAAAGAGTTGTACAGTATACCTCCATATAGAGCCATTCGACACACACTCTGTGGAACAAGATCCATGGCATGATGGAGTGGACATAAAGACACCGGACGACACAACACCTTCCCATATGCTTCATTGAATAGGGAAGCAATGATATGGTTGTGTATTGTCAACTCTTGCCTCACCCCAGGGACCCAGTACACCAAGATAACAAGATATAGAGTGTGCTTGGTATACGCACTGATGACGAATGTACCTATCAACTTTGGGGCAATTATTCGATCCACAATGCGGAAAGCTAGGCTACACAAGCGGTCCCATTTCAGTTTTGGCAATCTGTTGACTGCAATCTTGAGGAAAGAAGGCATTGAAGAGGAACCAGCTGATTATAGACTCCCACACAATCCAAATAAGGTTGACCTCACAAAGGTCAAAGATGCTGAAACCACACATGGCGTCAACCTTACTACGGCAGAGAGACATGCTCGGGATGAGTGTTTATTTCTCCATATTTATGGCATGACTCGGGTTCACAATGATGAGTGGTGGGCGTGTTCCAACTGCTGTAGAGCTCCAACAGCTGGATCATGACTATTCAATGAATGTACATGCAAGGGAGATGTGTGGGGCAGGTACATACTTTGAAGAACCTCTTTATGACGATATGCTGACCGATGATGAGCGACGAATGCCAGACTCCGACGTGTAGGAGAATTCTGATGATGACGACTCCTATGATGATTCTAACGAAGGAGGTATGACCCCCGACATTGAGGAGGAGTCCGACTGACCAGGTTCTTCGCATTTATTTTCCACTGAGGGCGGTGTCCCATTTAAGTGTGGGGTGGTGGTATTTGCATGCTTTACTTCTCTACCCGTATTTGCATTTATTTATGTTTGTGTTAGTTTTTTTTTCATTTTTCGTTTTAGATTTTTTCGTTTTTCATATTTTTAGTAGTAAATTTTTTTTTTAAACTTAGCTTCGCATGAAATTATTCTAATAGGCAGCATGAGATTATAACAAGAGTATGTGCTACAATCATGACTATTGAGATGTTTAGGCTCTAATTGTGACTCACTATGTAATATTGTGTGGTTCAATTCCTTCACCTGTTGGGGCAAGAGTCTATACTACTCCCAATAAAGTCGACCATGTGCCTTGTGTGTGTGAGATAATAGTATATTCTATTCTTGTAGCTGATGCTAGAACTTGTCTGGTATGTATGTAAAGCGAAAATAAAGAGTGCAAGTTTAGGAGATAATTTAGGCATTTCTTTGGCAACCTATACTTGTTTACCTTCTTTTTACCTACCCGTGGACATTATCCTAGTTAACCCCTTTTGAGCCTTTAGCCTATTTTCTTTGACAACCTCATATGTATGCCTAATCCATTTTTTTCAAGACCATAATTTGATCCAAATTCCTAAGTGCTTTAAAAGTAAAAGTCATGTGACGAAATAAGAGGAAATTGGGTGAGTATGATGCTTTAGAAAGTATTGTTGCTTGAATTTGTTATGAAAAAGAAGTGTTATCATAAGAGGTATGTTATGAAAAGAAAAAGGAAAGAAAAACTAAAAAGTTAGTTATGTTCAAAATTGAAGAAACAAAAGAGGAGAAAAAGGGTGGTAGAATAAAAGAAAGTAGAAAGGTTGTTTGAAAGAAAAGTGTTAATGATACAATGTGATGTATTAAAGCGCTTAGGAACATAGTCACTATTTCTGGCCAAAATAGTCCTACCCATCCCTTAGCCTACATTACAACCATCAAAAGACCTATTTGATCCTAAGCTTAGCATTCTGACATTTAGTGGAGCATTACACTAAGGGAAGCTTATGGTCATCAGTTGCTGCATAAGAATTCTTTGAGAGAGTTAGAGCAAGGTTATTTTCATACCCATGTTTGAAAAATATGCTATATTTGTGAGTGATTATGGGTAATATATTATGAGACACACATGGTTGATGAGTTTTGGGTAGTGGTGTATGATTCTTTGTACCTTAACTTTTAAATATGAGTTAACCACCATCACGAGTCTATGCTAGAGGTTAAATTGTTTCTACTAATGATCGGAAAACCACTCTTTGTTGATAATTGTTGTGCTTGTCTTGACGAATATTTTGTGTTGTTGCTATGAAACCTTAAGTGGATATTTAAATGGACATGATAGTTGTTCGAGGATGAACAAAGCTTTAAGTGTGGGGTATTGATGATAGGCGAATTTACACGCCTATAGTGCTATATTTTACCCATATTTTAGCCAAGTTTTGAGAACAAATTATATATTTCATCCACTTTTAGTCCTTTTCCCTGTAAGTGAGCTAACGAACATGATTAGCAAAGTTTCAGGTATAAATGATGCAGAATTCAGCATTTTATGGATAACTTGATGCCAAAGAAAGCTTCACGAAAGGAGAAAAGGGAGACTTGGACGCCAAGGACTAAAAGTGGCTCATGGAAAATCTATCCTGGGCTAAAACAACAATTATGAAGACTTTAGGGACTAGCAGTAACTTATTAGGATTAGGATAATGATACATTAACCTAGTACAATTGGGTTAAGTATTTCATTAGCTTATTAGGAATAGGATATAGGTATTATAAATACCCTATCTTGCTAGAGATTTTTATTCATTCTATCATTCATAACACATTCTACTTCTTATTCCATAACTTATAACTCTTCTTCTAATTTTTCCATTAATTCTACTTTTTATTCTTCTTCTATTCACCTATTCTTAATTTCTGCAACAAGAGAAACGTTACTTTGCTAGGAAGTCATGCCTAAACGCCTACCACACTACTACTACACGAAATCTTTATTGTGGTATAACAACAATGTCAATTGTGATTTCCTTCACACTCATGGGTAACTAAACTTCTCTGTTGGGGTGATAAAAGCTGAATGAGATACTATTTATTGCTATGAGTTTGTGAGTTCGTGACACGTATCCTGCTTATATCATTATTCTCTTCATCTTAATCTAAATTCTTTGTTGTTGCAAACACATAGAATACTCCAGTATAGCATTAACTTGTTCAAAAGAAAAGTTATATGTCTAGAAAAGAGATAATGTCAAGGTAATAGGGTCCCATCCCCTTTTAAAAAGTTAGTGTCGTAACTGGATTAACCTCTTGGAGAATTTGTACCGTTAGATACGCTTTAAGCTCGAAAGAGTTAAAGTGAAATAATCCTCGAATAGGTCAAAAGACGCCTGGATTTACCCTCGAATACAATTCTCTATAAGCACATGCATGTCTGAATTCCGCATAACTCATAGCTAATAGAGACGTAAAATCAGAAGGTAGACATAACCCCAAGTCCTCAATTCTCATTGTTTACAACATACTAAACATTCTTTCTTTTTACTTTGCTATTTTCAGTTTTTAATTTTATATTTTATTTACATTACTTGCACGACAAGACTCCCCCCTCTTACGAGACTTGCACTAAAAGTCTAGTAATCTATATTTGACAAACAACCGCTTTACACTCCTACGGGAGTTGTAGATTAAGCGTTATCAGTAGTGGATTCCTCTGTGAGTGCTAGCATTCAAGAAAATCTTTCTTTTGATGAGATTCCTATTGATATTCTTGATTTCAGTGTCCGAAGACTAAGGAACAAAGAAGTTTCCTTGGTCAAGGTGTTGTAGTGAAACCAATCTGTTGAGGGTGCAACTTGGGAAGCTGAGGCAGATATGCGATCCAAGTACCCAAACCTATTTTCCACGAACTCTGATCAAGCCTAAGGTACCATTCTTTCCTAAATCATGCACTTTTCATAAAAGTTACACTAGTTCAGCTGTCATTTATTATGTGTTCAGCTGTAGTTTCTTGAATTTATGCATTCTATGTTGCATTCAGAGTGAGAAAAAATGTGGTGATGAGTCTAACGAATGGTTTCAGATGTATGCTCTATTCCCTATCTAATCTTGGAATGTCTAGTGCCATTCGTGGAAAAATGTTTCCAAGGGAGGGATGATGTAATACCCCAGGAAATTTTTTCGTTGAAATTTTTTGCGTAAACGTGTTGGGTTCTATCTTATAGAGTGAATTATAAATTTTCCATACATTATGTCTTATACTATCACCCACCATTGCGTAGAGTATCAAATGATCTTTCCAACGATATGTGGATCATCCAAAACGGACACCCGAGCAACTAGTTATGAACATTACGATCGAACCGTGAATAGTAGTGAATAGTAAAACGTACAGGAAAAAGTACTGAGGCCTAGCTTATTTTTGCTCCAACTTTAAATTATTATAACTCCTAGTACGTAATGATATGGGTGATCTACTATATCTCAACAGAAAGCTCTGAGAGTCCTCTTTCCAATGAAATTGGTTTAATCCAATTTGTCTATTGGATCAAAATGTTATGGTCGATCTACTTCATCCTACCAAAAGCAAATTTTTGGGTCAACTTCAAATGATCATAACTACTTGTACACAATGATATGGGTGAGATACTATATATCAATGAAAATATATGACAGTCTTCTTCCTAATAAAATTAGTTTCATCCAATTTGGATATCGGAGTAAAACATTATGGTTAATCTAATTCAGACTATCAAAAAAGGCCACCAAAGGACAGATTCGAGAATTATTTGATTTTAGGGGTGTTTTGGTCATTCCCCCTCAGGTGAATCCATCCAAACCCTATATTAAAGCCTATTAGAAGCATTATATATTATATTTCATCAAATTCCCTTAAAAAGAAAACCCTAAGCTCCTACATCCAACTTCAAAAACCTCCAAAGTTCACCACTAATTCTGTAAATTTATTCGAGATTCTAAGTTCCTAGTTCAAGACCTCCAAGAACCATCATTCAAAGGCATAATTAACATCTCAAAAATGAGTATCGATCTAAAGTTCATCATTCAAGGTATCTGGGATTTTTCAACAAGAACTCTCTTTTGTTCTTGTGCCTAAAAGTAATTTTATTTACAAAGGCATGATTTTTATTTGATTTTTACAAATTTGAAGTATGAACCCATATCTTATGATGATGATTGTCAAATCTTGATGTTTATGATTTTGAAAGATGAGTTTACATGTGTGGAGGTATAAAGCATGAATCTTGAATGATATTTATCATGATTTTGATATTTGGGTCGTGAATCCCCATTGGAAATTGTGTTTTTTGAGAAAGTGTGTGTAATAGGCATGTTGATGTTGAATATTTGAGATATTTTGAATGATTAAACCTTTTGGTCTTAATGGAGTTGTTTTGAACTCGAGTGTGAAAGAAATCCACAATGTGGTTGATTTTAATAGATGGGAGGCATGATGACTCCTGATATATATTTATATATTACTGAAATTGTTTTTTTATGTATTGTCTTTGAAATGATCTGAGCTAATTCTTGGAGAATTCTTTAGCACTGAGTGGGAGGTATAAAGCGACCTTACTTCCCTAAAACTACGTGCCCCTATAGGAGTGAGCCTGAGGATGATTTATATAGTGATCACTAGTTTGTGTGGATTTGATATCGATAGTCCTACTCTGATGGAAAGGATAGGACGTCTCTCCCTAACGTGGGTTGTACGTTGGACTCCATGTAGCTTAGATTGTTTATGTCGGTTATAGGATCTCCCAGTGTGTGTGTGTTTCCTTGTGTCTATGGTGAATGATGAAGTGATTTGAAAGTGGAATTGTGAAAGTTATTCTTTCAAAAAATTTAAATGATATTTACATTATGAGAATTGATATTCTTAATGAAGTGAAAGTAATTGACAAATTATATAATGACTCACATATGTTATTGTACTTATTTTATCCTCTCATGATTATGGTGATTTTCTTTGGGTTGTGTGAGTCTTTCATACATCCTGCATATTTCTTATAAATATTTATGATGATGATATTCATATAACTGCATACAACCCTATATACTTGGTTCGTTTCCATGGTACTGACCCACATCTTCGGATGTGGACTGTATTTTCTCTGAATGTAGGTTTCGGTGCTCAGTTCTAGGTTCGATAGTGATTTTTTGGGCATGTTGTTCTACATTCTCTATCATGGTGAGTCCTTATATTCCAAGGATGTGATGTCTGATGTTGTTTTCATGGAATTTCTTACATTTGATAACTGAGTATGAGTCAGTTAGGGCATGTCTCAATGGCTCGCTGGTTTTATTGATTTTCTTAGAGTCTTGTCAGACTAGTGTAGATGTTGGGAGTTGACTAATAAGTTGTATTTTGTTATCTTTCTGAAATTCTTTTATTCTTGGATGATGATTACTCTGTTGATATTTGAGGGTTATTTATAGAAACCCCATTGATTTGTGTTGAACTGAATGAAAATGGATCAAAGGGTTATCTTGGGGCTACTCGTAGCCTCAAGCACCGTGTGGCGCTCCGGAACCTATTTTCGGGGCGTTACATAACTAATCATACTATAATAGTGAACATTGTCATTAGGCTCATCAACCCTACCTTTACTATTATCATTCTCATTTTCACCATCACAATATGTTGACTTCTAGGACTATACCTCAGGTATCTCATTAATCACAACACTATTATTCCTCAACTGCTCAACAATAAGAATAGAGAGAATCAACAATAGTAGCTCCACTCCTAGTCATGAAGACTAGAAAATGACCAATATTTATGGGATTCTGAACTAAGTTACTCGAAAGGGTAGCAGGATACCTCTAATTCAAAGTCATATACATCTGCCCAAACTACTGTTCTAACTGATTGATCTTATTTACATGAGACTAAACCTTCTGGGTTATACTTGATATATTAGTCGTAATCTACTTAAGGAATTTTTCCTAATTTTATTGGCCCTTCACCAATTTGGACAACATCACCTTGATGTGTGAGCTTACGCTAACACATTTGAGGCTTTTAACTCAAAATAATTGTATGGTCTTGAGAAACTTTAGTTGTTTTTTATTAGTTTAGTTTGATTTGTGCAGTAAATGTTGCCATGTAGGAGTACCAAAAATAATGGAAGAAAAAAGGTTGAAAAGTGAAGCAAAATAAAGAACAAGTATGGCTGACGATGTTCATGATAACTCGTCAGCCTGGTGATAATCTATCAAGGATGCCATTAGCCTTAAACAGAGAATTGGAGTTGAAGACATTTTTGTGATAACATTCATGATAAGCCGTAAGGTTTGTGATAAGTCATCAACATCGTCGTCAGCCTTA
Organism: Capsicum baccatum var. pendulum; assembly: GCA_030864225.1. Lineage (NCBI taxonomy): Eukaryota > Viridiplantae > Streptophyta > Magnoliopsida > Solanales > Solanaceae > Capsicum > Capsicum baccatum. The sequence continues at coordinate 82,362,452 of CM061557.1, read as the reverse complement.
AGCAGCAAGAGCCAAAATTATAGATGAGCGAACGACATCCGTGATAAACCGTCAGACTCCTAATAAGCTATCATGGATGTCTTCATCTATTCTGAGAAAAACGTGCAACTTTAATTTTATTTCCTTATTTAGGTTGAACTATTTAAATATTTGTTTTAGGGTTTTCTTGCATTCATTCACTCATCATCATCATTATTCTAAAGAGAGTTTGATACTTTGAGTCTTGGAGAATATTTTTTGATATTTCTTTCTCTATCTTTTTGGATTTGAACAATACAACTATTTAGGGAATTTTCCTTTATGATCTAATCTATGATTAACTAATTATTATTCATCTATGTAAGTAATCTTCACAACTATGAATTCAATTATGTTTTTTGTTCTTAGCATCATGAGTGACTAAGCTTCTTTAACCTGAATTATGGGATCTAGGGTTTGGTCATGATGCGGTGCTAAATACTTAAGATTCAATAGGTTTTAGGATTTATTGATAATTTTAAAGTTTTAATTAATATCTGTTGGTTGCAAATAGTAGACACACCTACTTTGATTTGCTTGAGAAAGAAATCAAATATTGTAGGAAGTGAATTATCAATAGGGACTCAAAAAATACTTCATTTATTAATCAGCACTGTAATAAGGTTGGTTAACCTGAGGTAAAATTTGGATAGTGAAAATAAATTCCCTATGTCTGAGAGGATTAGGAAATCATACGCTTAAATAGGTCGAGATACATTTGAGTATATCATCGATAAAGACAGTTTGTTAGCCTAACCACGATGAGAATCTTGACTCACCTTTAGCATCTATCATGTACCGTAAGCCCTAGTGAACATAATTCTAGTTATTTGATAAAATATAATCATTTGTGAAACTTAAACCCCATTTTAGGAAATGTTAAACTACCAGTGAATTAAGTCGCAAACGACTTGAGTTCTGTAATACCCCGTATGTTTCTAAGCTAGGAGACGAACCACTTTTCCTATGTATGAAACCTCTTATCCTGTGAGTATCATTTTAGTGCATGAATTATAATGAGTATCCTAGTGATAAGATAGCTTATGATACATTAAGCATGTTCGTATGAGTCACTTAAGGCAGTACAGGCTAGGAGTTTTTGAATCCATCAAGTTTTAGTGTTTGATTTTGCAAAAGTCATCTTTGAACGAGTATAACACTATGTTAATGTGGTATTTATGCATATTTATAACCACCAAATTGTATATCATTGAATTATCTTTCCAACGATACCAATTTCGCCTTAATCCAATACTTGAGAGAAAAGTTATGCCTATTTTCGTGAGAGACAGTAAGCATAGGCGATTGGTTAGGCTCCACCCAACCTTGGAATAGGAGATCACTTGCCAATTCCAGGTATCAAAAACACTCATCTTGAGTTATTTTAAAGGTAATTATGTCTTTAAATACTCCTTACACATCCCTAAACTTAAACCTATGAAATATATTGCTTCTAAACACATTACAACCCTATTTTCATCTCAAAGCTCATTATCCAAGAGCACTAAAGGAGAAAAACAACTAGGGTTGTATAAGTAATCTTGAAGATCCAATTTCAAGGAAATTCCTCCGTCAATCATCAAGAATCTTCCTTCTAAGGTATGCGTAGTGTTCATCTATGGATTCAATTTGTTCATAGAGTTCAAGAATCAATCTATAAAATAAAAAATATCAATTGATTGTGGTGATATGATCATTCCCATATTAATTCTTGTTTATTTTCCTCTTTTTCATTATAAAAGTATGATTTCTATATAGTTGGGTGTTGATGATCAAGTCGTTGATATTGGGTGATTCCCAAGATGGAATCTTTATATGTTTTTGTGAATTCATGATATCATATGAGTTGGAAACATTTAAATTTAGTTGTTGATTATGTATAATTTGATAAATTCACCTATTCTAAAGATGTGCATGTAAGGTGTTTGATAAAATGCGTAAGGAACTAGAAATCATGCAATATAGCTAAATTGTGACTAACTGAAGGATTCATGATATGCCCTTACGTTCCAATGACTTCTATATTGTTAATGTGTCTTGTAAATATTGTTGGAATACTCATGAACTATTCTTATGAGATTATGCTATGTGTACTTGCAAATCCTACTTATGAACAAGATGTATGATAACCATGCAATCGACATGAATTTTCATACTATTAGCATGTGTTGCCATTATGATTATGCAACGAACATGATATTAAAATTTGTGAAAATACTTCCATGTGATATGAAATCCTTTCCATGCAATACATGGTTGATAACCATGCTTAGTATGAGATCCCTACTTATGAGATTATAAATTATGGACTCTACTCTTATGATCAAGTCAGTCATGTTTGTCAGTTTCCTTCCATCGAGACCTGGGGGTACTTGTACTCAAAAAATATAGTTGTGTGCTTAGAACCATGTCATGTTTTCACAATACTCTAAGTCAATCCATGATCAATATAATTTAGTCAGTCATGTGACTCAGGAAAACTCAGAAATCTCAGTAATATCAGTAGTCCAGTAATCTCAGTAATCTCAGTGCTCAGTAACTTTAGCAACCTCAGTATTCACTGTTAATCTCAGTAAATTCAGTTCTCTCAACTAGTCCTCAGAACTCAGTACATTCCATAAGTCATTGGAATCCAGTAAACTTATTTTAGCTCTAGTAAACAATACCACTAGTATCAGTCCAATTAATCAGTATCAGTTTAGCTAATCAGTTTAGTTCAGTTATTTCATTCATCTTAGTTATTCAGTTCAGTGTACTGCAAATGGGAGTAGAAGTTACCACAGAGTGAACCCAAGTATGGGAAATCAGCCGCCAGTTCAGGGTGTGATTCTTTGTAGCAATCCTTGTATTCTAGAACTACGTAGCCATCGTAGGTTGAGAAATCTGAACCTGTTAGATTAGTGTTGATGAGGTGGATTAACCCGTTAGTTTAGGGTTCCCACCGTGCTCATTGAGTACCCTCCAGATTAGGGTCACTCACAACTATCCTTACCAGTGGTGTGGTATTGACACCCCTCCAGTTGGGCAGACATTGGACCCCAGCTTAGCCATAATAGAATACACGGGGCATATCGGTTAAACACTATTTCCCACAGTTTCTGTATCAGTATTAGTCAAAAAACTCAGGGCATTCTTTAGATTTTAGTATATACAAGACTGTCTGATACAGTCATCCATGTTATCAGTTTTAGTAACAGTCTCAGTAAAGAACTCAGATAGTTCATCAAATTTTAGTATATCAGGACTATCAGATACAGTCAACTCAGAAATAGAATTAAACTCAGATAGTTTCCTTTAGATTTATGGACTGTCAGATACATTCACTTATGCTATCAATCATAAAAGATATCAGAACTCATGCTATCAGTACTCAGCTTCAGGACTGTCAGATACAGTCAATCAGACCGGTTCTTCATAATTCGAACAGTCAAAAACAATCATTCCTTTATCATTATTATAGTATCAGTCTCCCAGTATTTAGTAATACAATATCGATCCATCACTTAGTAGTGATTTACATATCAAGATCAGTAAACTCAGTGTTTTAGAATCTTATTATCAGTACACTCATGTTGTTAGTATTCAAACTCAGCAGTCTGTATCCCTACGAGTTCAGTTATAGTTACATATGCATGTATGTACTCTCACATTTATATCGGTCAGTATTTTTCATGAATATAACCCTTTGCATTTAGACTACCTCACTTGTATACTCAGTATATTTGGAAGTACTGACGCATTTGCGCTATGGTGCTTTCAGTTATGTTACACCATAGGTTCAGAGGTATGAGCTCCAAATCAATAAAAGATTCTAGGATCAGTAGTCAGAGTTAGACGTGAGTCCTCATCCTTCGAGGGTATGATGATTTAATTTCTATTTCAATTTTCACTTTATTTCAGTAGTTAGAGTTACTTGAGGACATGTCCCATAAACACCTTATTTAGTTCAATTAGAGGCTTTCGGACTAGATGTCAGATTAGATGTTCAGCCTTCAGTATTTATGTTTTTTTTTAGGTATTGTTATACCATATTTTTCAGATATGTATCAGCATTGAACCTTATGGCCTTACAGTTCATGTTTACATATATTTTATGAGTTATTATGTAGTTTATAGGTACTGATATCAGTCATGGGTTAGCTTGTGGTCCTTCGGGGTCATGAGCACCGTGTAACATTTTGATTCAGAAAACTGGGGTGTTACAAGTTCACACCATATTCACTGTCGAATTTCACCCCAAACTAGTTGGGTTTTATACTGACAATGATCGCTTACACCCATTCAAGAGTGTAGTTTAAGCATTATCAAAAATGGCATCATTGTCAGGGAATACGGTTGTAAACTAAAAGTTGTGTTTGATAATTGACTATTAGTTAGCTTTCCGAGATTTTCATTTATTTGTTGTTTTTGTTTATTGCATGTTCCTTGTTGTTTATGACAAAAACAAGAAGTTTTGGAGAACTATTATTACCAATTAATCCAAAACCTTAGTTGATCGGGAGAATGGTAGAACAGTAAGACATTGACAAACTGGCAGCCTTGGCTAGGGCTCTGGTATATATACAGAACCAAGGTCAAAAATTACATTACCCAAACCATTATAATGAAGAATTGGGTGATGAGGAAATAAAATTTTAATAAAAATCGTCCAGTCAAAAAAACGTATGGTCAACAACCTATTAATTATGAGGTTGATGATGATGACAAAGGAATGGATAGAGCAGTTGCAATAGGTGCTATCATTCCTCCACCGTTGGCACCTGGTGTAAAATTCAACATAACAAGTACTATAATTCAACTCCTGAATCTGAAAGGGTTGTTTTGAGGCTTGCCTAGTGATGATCCGAACATGCACTTGGTGAACTTTATCACCATCTGCAAATCTTTTAATAATCCAGGAGTGATCCAAAATGTGATTCAATTGAGATTATTTGCATTTTCTCTGTCGGGGGAGGAACCAATATGGTTAAATAAGCTAGAGCCCGATTTTATAACCAACTGGAGACAGTTGAAAGCGGTTTTCCTAGAATGGTTCTTTCCACCCTCTTGGAGGGTATAGTTGGGAGACGGAATTAGTAACTTTAGGCAGCTCCCGACTGAACATTGAATGAAACTTAGGAGAGATTCAAGAAGAAGATGGCACAATGTCTGAACCACAACATAACGGACTTTTACTAGATGGAGACTTTGTATAGAGCTTTTAAATCTGTGAGAAAGCCAATTGTATATAATGTTGTAGGTGGTTCATTTATTGACCTTTATTTTCAAGATACTTCAGACTTGCTAAAAAGAATAACCAAAAAGAGTCGGGCTTGGCATACCAGGGATTCTGTGGTAGCTAGCCAAACTATTTCTGGAGGTATGTCTGTGGAGCATCATAGAAGAAATGAGGAGCGAGACCAAGACATGTCCCACTTAAAGACTGAGATGGACTTACTAACCAAGCACTTACTGTTAGGCAAGACTGAAAAGGTTAAGGCTATGGAATCTAAGTGCATTGTTTCTATTAATGTAGATGAGGAGGAAAATTATGCTAATAATCAGGGGGGTTCTGAGGCAATAGCCAAGGGAATCCAGGTCGGAAATTTTATGAGAAGGCTGATTATAAATATAGGGAGCAAGAAAATTGGAGAAGCTATAATGATAGAAGTGGTTTGTATGTTTCTCATGGAAGTCAGGATGTTGCACCAACTAGATCTGGCAAGATATCCATGGAGGACATGATGGAAAAATTGTTGAAGGATGTTGTGGCTACCAACTTAGGAGTAACCACTATGAAGAGTGAATTCTCTACCCCGAGTCAGTTGGTTAGTTTACACTCCACTTCTATCAAGCAGTTGTAGCTGTAGATGAACCAAATTTTTGCAACACTAAACCAAAGAAAAAGTGGTACTTTACCTAGTAATATGGTTTAGAATCCGTGGAATGATGACTCATGTATGGAGATTACCACTAGGAGTGGTAAGATCTTACCTTGCCCTATTGTAGGCAAATCTGTAGATGGTGAGGTAGTTGTTGATAAATTTGAAGAAAGAAAACCAGTGGAGTCTGAGAAGCTAGATAGTTCTGTTGATGCTTCAAAGAAAGAAAAAGAGAAGGAAGAGGAAGTGGTATTGAAATCTATCCCAATACCACCACCTCCTTTTTCTCAACGATTGAAGAAAAAGGTTGATGATGCAAAATACAGCAAATTCGTGGCCATGCTCAAGAAATTGACATTTAATGTGCCTTTGGTTGAGGCACTTAAGCAAATTCCAGGCGATGCAAAGTTCATGAAAGACTTTATAACAAAGAAATAGAATGTTAGCCATGAGCCTGAGGATAATTTTCTCCATTGTGGTGCGATTTTGACAAGGTGTTTATTGCAAAAAAAGGTAGACCAAGAGCATTTACCATACCATGTACTATTGTCCCCCCTAAAGTTCACAAAAGCACTATGCGATCTAAGAGCTAGTATAAATTAAATCCCACTGCTTGTGTATAAAAAATTGGGTTTGGGGGATCATACCCCAACAAGTATGCAGATTATAATGGCAGATAGATCTGTGAAGTGTCTTGTGCGCATACTGCACGATGTTTTGGTAAAGGTAGATGATTTTGTTCTACCTGCTAATTTTGTGGTCCTAGATTGCAAAGTGGATTTTGAAGTACCCATCCTTTTGGGTAGGCCATTACTTGCAACTAGGAGAGTGCTAGTAGACATGGAGTTTAACGAGCTAAAGTTCAAGTTCACTGACAAAGAAGCACGCTTCAAAAATACACTCATCCATGAATCAGCAACATAAGATGAGTGTTTTCTCAATCGTTGACATCTTCTATGCTAATGGTAAATGGGTATCAACACGTTTTCTTGGTGAAGTCTGAGTAGTCAAGACAACCAAGTCGTGCCGCGATAGTAAATCAGGATCTATTAGGAGGCAACCCAAAGTTTTTATGTTTAAGAAAGTGTTTTTACTTTTATAATTAGGATTTAGTATAGAGAAGGTCAAAAATGAGAAGGTCATCTGAAAGGCCATGACGACACCTCTGATAAGCCGTCAAAACTGTGATAAGATATCAAAAATGTCATCAGATATACCAAACTTGAGGCAACCTCTCCTTAGGGGTGATGATGTTTCTGATAGGCTATCACACTTGTGAAAAGCTGTCACAAGTCGTCGTCAGCCCAAAGCCTTAAAAGCTAAATTCTGGGCCCAGTTTAAATCAAATCCAACCTGGCCCAACACAAGATCCTTTTCAAATTTCCACTAGTTTTAATTCTTTTCCTTTATTTTATTTATTTATTTAGTTTATTTCCTACTATTAGTAAAACACTTCAAGAAAACAAGTTTCCTTGTGTGTGGATTTGCAATTCACAATCAAGGGATTCTTCCTACTTCCTACTTCCTCTTGTGTGTGTAATCAGATTAAGGGCCCCAATCAGTTATACTCTAACTTTAACTCTTCTTTTCTTGTGGTAAGTGATTGATAGATGACAACCCAATTCCCCAAAATTCTTGAGCCAAGTCAACTTGGAAGGGAGATAAAAATTACACCTAGGGTCTGTTGTGCAGGCCCAAGGTTTAAAAAGGCAGCTCACACTTAGAATTCAGGTGGATTTTAAGAAATAATGGGGACCAAAAATTGAGTTAAAATAGAAAGTGGGTTCTGATAAGAGCAGACTACATTCATGATACGCTATCAGAATTGTGAAGACTTATCAGGAATGTCGTCAAATGCTAACAAGAATGAAGTAGTTTTTGTTTAGAGCTGATGACATTTCTGATAGGTTATCACAATTGTGATGGCTTATCAAGAATGTTGTCAAAATTTTTTAATCTTTTGAAGGTGTTGTCTAAGGTTGAGGACCATTGTGATAAGCTATCACAGTCGTGACAGCTTATCAAGAATTGTCGTCACACCTGGAACCTGAAGCATGAATAAGCCAAACTGATTAATGTGTTTGTGTTTGTGATTTTGTGGACTAACCAATGGTTTTTCTACTACTACAGGAACCTTAAAATGACACCAAAAAGAAAGACCCCAAATCACCAAAGAAAGCGACCAAAGAAAGTGTATGTCATAAACTCATTGACGAGGAATATGATTACGAGGAGGAGAAACCCTACTCTGAAAGCAAAAAGAGAAGAAAAGTCCAAAGAAACCTTTGCCACCTTCAACCATTGAAGTGGAGGATAGTGATGATACTGAGACTACAATACCACCAGAAAGTACAGCTTCTAAACATACTGCCTATGAGCAAGAGGGTTCTAAACAACATGAGTCTGACCATGCTAAATTTGAAGAAGAGAAACAGGAAGGGTCTTAGGAGTCTGTGTCTGAGGGAACAACATCTGGATCCCCGTCCACTGAACAACAAGATGATGAAGAGTCTCCAGCTCAGGGAACACTTATCAAATGTAAGAACCCCAAAGTTAGAGATAATGCTGGGTGGCAAATCCTAGGGCAAAGAGCATCTTCACCGTTGGGCTCTACAGGACTGATACAAGGAGTGCTAAGAGAACGATTTAGGAAGAAAATATGATTATCACAAGAGGGTTGAGAAGATATCCTGAAGTGGAATAGAAGTTCCAAGAGTATGGCTTGGGACGGACCATAAAAGGAGGAGGTTCATTTTTCCCTACACTAGTTCGGAGTTCTATGAGAACTAACAGGCTTAGTTGGAAAACATGTACAGGCCAGGTGAAAGAGTAGAAGACTGTCCTCAATTGGATAGAGTGCCGGTTAGAGGTATAAGGGTTAATGTCTAAATCAGAACCATCAATAGTTTTTTGCATGGTCCCAAGTTTACTCCTCAAGCCACTGCACCATCAGTCTATGCTCGAATTAGGAATTGGGAGAGACAACATTCGTGGTTGGCCAACATGATAGCTAAAGAAGAAAATACATGGGTAACAAACCCAAATGAAAGACTCTATAAGTCCTCTTTGACTAAAGAGGCAAAGTTTTCATAGGGTATAGGGCGTACTTAGCTGATTCCCACTGATAGAGACAATATTTTGGGTGATGATCGAGCTATAATAGTGGAGAGCATGGTGCAGAACCTTCCCTTAAATTTCAAGGAAATTATTATCGATAAGATAAAGATTAGAATGTTAAGAACTAACACTTCTTACCCTTTTTCTTATCTTATCATAGAGTTGTGCTGAGCTGCTAATATGCCAAAGATTACCGGGGTTGATGATGACATTTTTGTTTGAAAGACTCAAAACCCCATATTGTATGATGAAAAATCAACCAATATTAAGACTTGATAAAGGTGCAGAGGTAGCAGTAGACCCTCCCATTATAGATGCTGGCGTAGCACCTTATGCGAAATTGCATGATTCCAAGGTTGTGCATCCAAGTTCTTCAGCACAGGCAGGATCAGTGCCTGATACTAAAGCCAACCCATAAGTTCCTACAACAGCAGTAGGTTTTGCATTTCATTCGGTCGATATTCAAAAAGTGGCTAAAAAAGCTAAGTGGCGCGAGGCACACCTACATGATTTTGCTGAATATTTTACTGCTGCAGTAGATAAGAGAATCAAGGCTACTCTTGATACTTTTTCGACTTTTCCTAATAGGTTTGCAGATTTAGAGAACCAATTTGATATGTGGGCAAAAGAAATGACAAGGCTGATCTTGCTAGATTTAGAGAGGTATTGGACAAGGTAAAGGGAAATGTTGGGGTGTTGCAGCAATACCAATTTATGATGCCAACAGGTTAGGCCATGCATAAATATGATGAAGAAATTCCAATGCTTGACCTCACTGGAGACTCACCAAAGAAAAATAAAAATAAAAGTAAGAATAAAGGTAAGGGAAAGAGAAAGAGGCCTGACTTTGATGAAGAGTGAAAATCATAGAAGAAGGTAAGAAAGAAGAAGGAGAAGGAGAAGCTAAAAAGAGCAGAAATTGAGTCCTTTGTTGATAACGAGAAATGAGAGGCAGTCATCTGAGCTAGGGCTGCAGGTGTCGAATCTAGAAAGGCTCCAACTACTATAAATCTAGATACTCCTAATGGAGAGAAGACAACAGATGATGCAGTAGTAGGGTCGAAGACCCAAGATCCATGTGCTTGATTGTCTTCAGGTATACCCTAACCCTTAGAGCAGTTTATTTTTTATTTTAAGTTGAGGGTGTAGGTTAGGTTGTTGTTGTAGAATATTTTGTAGTTAATTAGGAGTAATACAAGTACTTGAGGCAATTATCTTGTTTGTGATTTTTGAGTACCTCTCCATTGGTCTGATATGTTATCTACTGTATGAATTGCATCTATTTGTGACCACTGTGCATATTTTTGTGGCATTAGTTTGGAAAATGAATAACCTTTATTAAACAAGTACATGAACCATATATGTAGTGACATGTAGGATACTTATGTGCTATGTGTGTGTAAGGTCTTACTAAGTTCCCGTTGTGTGTTGAATCTAGGACTTGCTCGGTTAGTCTTGCCATGGTCAGAGGATAGGAGTTAGGAAAGGATTATAGGCCATTTTTTATGATTATTCCACTTTAGCCTAAATGAACTTCCCAATGTGAATAATATCCCTTGATCCCTATTAGATGCTAATTAGCCTATTTCTTTCTACGATACCTCTCACATTATTATTTACATCACAATGAACCTATTTTGGCCCTGGTCCTCCTTGGATATTATGCACCTTGACTTAGGAAAACAACCTAAGTTGAAGGTGGCTATCATAGGGGTGCGTGATACAAAATGAGTATGAAGAGAGGAAGAATAAAATAAAAGAATAAAAAGTTGGGTGCGGTGAAAAAGGAATAACAAAAGAGTAAGCTGTGTAAAAGATTATAAAAAGATAATATGATAATTAAAAAGACCGCATCCATCTTGAGCATATGTGATTAATAAATGAGAGGAAGAAAAGAAGGTTAAGAGTTGAAACCTATAGAGTTTAGTGTAGTGTCAAGGAGGCATAGTCACTCTAAAATATCCGTGAATATCATACCAGCCCCTGTCCTACGTTACAAACTTAAGAAAATCCCTATAGTTATCCTAACTGACTTGTCTGAAAACTTGGGTATTGACTATAAAGGCAAGCCTATGGAATTTGACATGCAGTGTCTGGAACTTCATTCTGAGAGTGAGTCTTGTTTTATCCCTTTGTTTATGTATTTAAATTCTGATATGAGTGAAAAAGGGATTTCATTATTGCGAGGGCACACTGTGTATATTTCTATTCACTGACTTGTTCAGATAAGTGTGATCTTGGTAGGGAATGGTTGTTATTGTTGAATTTTTGTCGTATCTTGATTCTTGTGAGTTGCATGGTTGGATTTCAAAACATCAACAGTGGGTTTTAAAATTGACTGACCTTAGAGATGGTAAATATATTCTAAACTTGTATGAGTAGTTAGCTGCCAAATCGTAATTTGTATTCTCTTATTTATGTTATGGTTTCTTGAGAACAAGCAAGTTCTTAAGTTGAGGGTGTTGATGTGTGAGCCTATGCTAACATATTTTAGGCTTTTAACTCTAAATAATTGTGAGGTCTTGAGCAACGTTAGTTGTTTTTTATTAGTTTACTTTGATTTTTGCAGTAAATATTGAGATGTAGGAGAACCAAAAATAAAGGAAGCAAAAATGTTGAAAAGTGAAGCAAAATAAAGGACAAGTGTGCCCGGCGACGTTCATGATAAGTCGTCAGCCTAGTGATAAGCTGTAAAGGATGCCGTCAGACTTAAACAGAGAATGGGAGTTGAAGACATTTTTGTGATGGCGTTTGTGATTAGACATCAAGCTTGTGATAAAGCGTCAAAGTCTATTTTCAGCCTTATGTAGCAAGACCAAAAATTGAAGAGGAGCGGATGACATCCGTGATAAGCTCTGAGACTCCTGAGAAGCTGTCACGGATGTCATCATCTATTCCAAGAAAAAGCTATAACTTTAATTTGATTTCCTTATTTTGTTAGAACTAATTAAAGCTTTGTTTTAGGGTTTTCTAGCATTCATTCTTTCATCATCAACATTATTCAAATGAGAGTTTGATACTTTTAGTCTTGGAGAATATTTTTCGATATTTCTTTCTCTATCTTTTTGGATTCGAACAATAAAACTATTTTGGGGATTTTTCTTTGTGATCTAATCTATGATTCACTAATTATTATTCATCTCTGTAAGTAATCTTCTCAATTATAAATTCAATTATGTGTTTTGTTCTTTGCATCATGAGTGGCTAGACTCTGTTAACCTGAATTATGGGATCTAGGGTTAGGTTGTGATGCGGTGCTAAATACTCAAGATTCAATAGGTGTTGGGATTTCTTGATAATTCTAAAGTTTTAATTAACGTCTATTGGTTGCAAATAGTAGACACACCTTCTTTGATTTGCTTGAGAAAGAAATAAAATATAGTAGGAAGTGAATTATCAATAGGGACTTGGAACTACTTTGTTAAATAATCAGCGTTGTACAAGGGTTGGTTAACCTGAGGTAAAATCTGGACAGTGAATAGAAATTTCCTAAGTCCGAGGGGATTAGGAAATTAGATGCTTAAATAGGTCGAGAGACATTTGAGCATATCATAGATAAAGATAGCTTGTTATCCTAACCACCATAAGAATCTTGAGTTACCTCTAGCATCTGTCATGTACCGTAAATCCTAGAGTACATAATTCTGGTTATTTTATAAAATCTTGGTTACCAACATAAAAATTAAAGTGACAAACAATCATTTGTGAAACTTAAACACCCATTTCAGGAAACGTTAAACTATCACTGAATTAAATCGCAAACAACTTAAGTTTACACCATATTCCCTGTGGGATTTGAACCCAACCAAGTTGGGTTTCATATTAACAACGATCGCTTACACCCATTCAAGAGTGTAGTTTAAGCATTATCACACCTCTATTCTCGATTCAGTGTCACGTCTGCCTGGCGAAATATACCTTTCTCCTTTATCCTCATAGTCATCTATTCTTTTCTAGTCATCATCACGCTCCTTACTGTGATCTCTATATAATATCGATAATATTTTCGACCATGGTTTCCTTTCCTTTTAGCTCGAAAATATGCCAATTTTCTATCTAGATACTTGGCCTTCTCTTACAAGTTGTACTTATATGATCTAGAGGTTACACCCTATGAACCTACAATATTTAACTTCTCAATATTTACTATAATGAAATGCATCATCAACAAACCAATATCAATTCTAAGTTTCTCAGTATCTTGTATTAAAGAATCATCACGCACTCTATGGTCCCCGAAATCCCCTATGGCATAATTGTCAGTACCCCTCTCTAGCTTTTGAGTATTCCACCCTTGATTGGTAAGAAAGATCTAGTCTAGGATATAAGATGCTAATTCCCAGTGTAATTGCATTAAAACTCCTCCAGTGATTGTATCTGCCATGGCTCTAGAACTGATGTTCAGGGCTCTATAAAACTAAAATGCATTAAATGTGTACCATGAACAACTTCTTAAATAGAATTCAAGCCTCACACCTCGACTTAGAATGTAACTGTCTGAAGTTATATATACCACCTTTTAACTGCAACATTCTAGATGGAGAAAAGAAATAGTCTAAGAATTACCAACGCAACTCATTCCAAGTGGTAATTAGTAATGCCTAAACTACAACGTCAATTTAAAGATTATGGGTCTCTATCAAATATTGTAACCTAACAAATGTTGGGGTCGAATCCCAAGGGAATGCGTGGAACTGTGTCTATTAACTGTTTAATCAATGGGAAAAACTAAAAAAGTAAATGGTTAGATTGTAGTGAAAATTTTGAACAAATAATGAATATCAACTCTGGTTGTAATCAGTAGTAGATGAACACTAGGATTGTGTTCTTTGTGTCTTCTCTAATTAGTAGGCCTATCGTGCCTTATTAAACTAACCCAATACTTTGTATACAGAATCTGATAAGTTATGTACTATCAACTATCTTTTGGACTCGTTGACTTTCACCTTTTACCTTTCGAGTCCTAGGATGTCTCCTTACAATCCATTATTCTAGAGCCCAGTTAACTATTACTTTTTAAGCGTCTAGTTGGTAGATGATAGCTAAACATCTTATGTAGATAATACTAATTAGCGTGGATCGATAGCTAAACATTGATAACGCTCAATCTACAGCTCTCGTGGGAGTGTAAAGCGGTCGTTAGCAAATATAGAACCCAACTGGGTTGGGTATCGATCCCACAGAGAATAGCTTGGTCAACAAGTAAGTGAAATTATTAGACTTTTGATGCAAGTCTCGTAAGAATGGGGGGATTGTAATAAGTAACCAAAGTAATGAAATAAAAGCTGAAAAATAGCAAAGTAAAAGAGAAAGATTGTCACGTTGGTTGTAAACAATGAGAATTGAGGCGTTGGGGTTATGTCCACCTTCCGAGGTATACGTCTCTATTGGCTATGAGTGTGTATAGTCTTGACATGCAATTGCTTATAGAGAATTGTAGTCGATGGTAAATCCAAGCGTCTCTCGACCTAAACAAGGACTATTTCACTTTAACTCTCTCGAGCTTAAAGTGTGTCTAGCGGTACAAATTCTCCAAGAGGTTAGTCCAGTTACGGCACTAGCTTTTTAATAGGAAAGAGTGTCCTACTACCTTGACATTATCTCTTTTCCAGACAAATAACCTTTCTCTCGAACAAGTTAAATGTTAGACTGGCGTTGGTCTATGCGTCTTCTTTTCTAGACAAATAACCTTTCTCTCGAACAGGTTAGATGTTAGAATGGCGTGTTCTTGTGTTTGAACCGCAAAGGATGTAGATTTAAGATGAAGAGAATAATGATATAAGCAATATACGTGTCTTGAACTCACAAGCTCATAGCAATAGATAGTAACTCATTCGGCTTCCATAACCCCAACTAAGAGATTTAGTTACCCATGAATGCGAAGGATATCACGTTTTGCATGGTGGATGGCGTGAATAGTAGGTGTTTGGCGTGTGGTTTTGGTGATTCCGTAGCAAGTAACGATTCTCTTGTTGTGGAATAGATGAATAGAAGAATAGATTAGAAGTGTTTGTGGTGGAAGATGAGAGAGATGGAAGAAAATTAATAGTTTAAGAATGAATTTCTTGAATGAAGGGAGGAGTTGCCTCCACTAAGGGAGGACTTGATTAAAATATCTAGCATGATAGGGTATTTATAATACTCCTATCCTACTCCTACTATGCTAATGAAATAAATAACCAAATCCTACTAAACTAAGGAAATACTTAACCCATTTGTACTAGGTTAATGTAACATTCTCCTAATCCAAATAAACTAATGAAATACATAACCCAATTGTACTAGGTTAATGTATCATTGTCAAAATCCAGCTTTGTGTCTGTAAGTCCCCAAAGTCTTCAGAAATGCTGTTTTAGTCCTGGACAGATTTTCCATGCAGTCCCCAAAGTATTCAGAAATGCTGTTTTAGCCCGGGACAGATTTTCCATGCAGCAGATTTGGTCCTTTAGGCGTCCAGCTCCTTTCCACTTCGTTTGTGAGCTTTCTTTTGCGTCAAGTAAGCCATAAAATGCTGTATTTTGCATCATTTATACCTGAAACTTTACTAATCATGTTTGTTAGCTCATTTATAGGAAAAAGGACTAAAAGTGCATGAAATATATAATTAGTTCTCAAAACTAGGCTAAAATATGGGCAAAATATATTGATATAGGCGCGTAAATTCGCCTATCATCAACACCCCACACTTAGAGCTTTGTTCGTCCTCGAACAACATATCATGTCCTTTTAACATCAACTTAGGGTTTTTACAGCCACAACACAAAACATTCTTCAAGATAAGCACAACAACTATCAACAAAGAGTAGCTTTCTGATTATAAGTAGAAACAATTTAACCTCAAGCATAGACTCGTGATGGTGATCAACTCGCATGCAAACGTTAAGGTGCATAGAATCATATACAACTATCCAAGACTCATCAACCATGTGTGTCTCACAATATAGTACCCATAATCACTCACAAGTATAGCATATTTTCAAACATGGGTATCAAAATATCCTTGCACTCACTTTCACAAAGAATTCATATGTAGCAACTGATGACCATAGGCTTGCCCTTAATGTAGTACTCCACTAAATGTCGGAATGTTAAGATTAGGATCAAGTAGGTCTTTTGATGGTTGTAATGTAGGCTAAGGGACGGGTAGGACTATTTTGGCCAGAAATAGTGACTAAGTTCCTAAGCACTTTAATACATCACATTGTATCATTGACACTTTTTTTCTTTCAACCTTTCTTTATTTTATTTTTCCACCCTTGTTATCATCTTTTGTTTTTCAATTTTAAGCACAACTCACTTTCCAGCTTTCTTGTCCTTTTTCTTTTCACAACATACCTCTTATGATAGCCCTTTCTTTTTCATAACATATTCAAGCACCCTTGCAATTTAAAGCATCATACTCACCCAATTTCCTCTTATGTTGTCACATGAATTTGTCACTTTAAAGCACTTAGGAATTTGGATCAAATTACGATCTTAAAAAAATGGATTAGGCTTACATACAAGGTTGTCAAAGAAATAGGCTAAAGGCTCAAAAGGGTTTAACTAGGATGATTTTCATGGGTAGGAAAAACTGAAGGTAAGCATGTATAGGTTGCCAAAGAAATGCCTAAATCATATCCTAAACTTACATTCCTTATTTTCGCTTTGCATACATACCAGGCAAGTTCTAGCATCAGCCACATACATAGAATATACTATTATCTCACACACACAAGGCACATGGTCGACTTGATTGGAAGTAATATAGACTCTTGACCCAACAAGTGAAGGAATTGAATCACACAATATCACATAATGAGTCACAACTAGAGCCTAAACGTCTCAATAGTCACAATTGTAATACATACTCTTGTTATAATCTCATGCTGCCTATCAAAATAATTTCATGCAAAGCTAGAAAAAAAAAAAATTTTACTACTAAAAAAAACACAACGAAACAAAAATGAAACAAAAGTAAACAAACATAGATGCGAATAGAGAAGTATAGCATGCAATACCACCACCCCACACTTAGTCGGGACACTGTCCTCAGTGGAAAATAAATACGAGGAACCTGGTTGGTCGGACTTATTCTCTATGTCTGGGGTTATACCCCTTGCATTGGAATCATCATCAGAGTCGTCATCCTTAGAAGTTCCTCATAAGTATCCCACTTAATTCCAAGCGTGAGTCGGGGTAATTGCTGCGAGGAGGGTTCTCCTTGGTCCTTGCAACTTCTCTTTTTGCCCTTTTGGGAGGTGGTAGCCTTCTCCTTGCCTTGTCTCGCTTTAGGTGCCATTGTACCTGAGACTAGAAATAGTGTTAGTTGCAGCACAATCTCACTTGATACAATCTATAAGCAAGTACTAGGGGTACCACCCCACACTTAGTTTTGTTGCACAAATCAGCGAGGTGAACGTAGTCGATTTACTCAGATTTCGTCGACATACGTTTTAGGATTGTATTCCAACAAGAAAATCAGCATTGTATCACTTATTTGCAGCCATTGGACTACTTTCATGGTAGATATAGCAACACTACGACATAGGGGTTACCACCTGGAATCGTTATTCTTACAACAAGCACAACCTCCTAAGTCGATAGGCACTATAATCTTATCCCGATGGCCGGGATAGTCTAACATGTAAGCATCCAAACAACACTCTTAAGCAATATTCATAGCCATATCTATTCAGCAAATATCATAACAATGCTATTGAAACCAAATTCAAGTCGGAAATAAGTCAAGAATTCCCTACGTATATGTTCACTCACATGATTATGCAACAACAATTCAAACACATGAACATCACCAACAATCTTATATGATTTAGCAATTTATAATAAGCATAGCAACGTAGTACTTACGATAAATAAATGAAGAATATGAGAGTACTTACTTGCTTGAAGCTTGTGGAGACGGTGTTGTGAATTGGAAGAGCAAAAGAAGAAAATTTTGAGAAGATTTGGAAGGTTATGTGGCGCCTTTAGGGTGTTTTCTAATGTGGTTGTGTTGTAAAACTATGTCCCCTTTATATAGGAAGAGTATGGGTCGGGTTATGACCCATTTACAATCGGATTTGGGGGCAGAATCACCACATATGCGGCGCATATCTCTTGGCATATCACTTACATATGCGGCGCATTGTCCATGGCATAATGGGACATATGCGCCGCATTTCCTATGGCATATCTAGACATATGCGGCGCATATCCTATGGCATTTGGTCTCAGTATCTCAAATGCCATAGCATAGGCGGCGCATAGTCAAAAGCACACCTAGGAATAGGTGGCGCATAGGGTATAGCACACTAGATTCCGAGTCCTTAGGCTATAGAATAGGTTGTGCATCGTTCGTGGCCTGTTTTTACCAAGGCCTAGCCTTTCACGAAGCCTATTATGACGTGAGAAAGGCTCAATTCATAGCCTTATGCATCACCATTCCTAACTTACCGACTTTACCATACAATGCGACCAAATTGTCAATTGAAATCAATCTCCTCGTTGCATACTTCTTGCACCTATTTTTGCTCAAAACCAAATGAAAACGATTAGTACGATGGGTTGCCTCCCATCTAGCGCCTTATTTATTGTCGTGGCTCGACGTAGTTACCTCGAGTACTTAGACTTCGTCGAGGTAAATGGTGGATCGTTTTCTGAAAGGATTTAGACGACAATGAGGCTTACCTGTGGTCATGCGATCTTTTTCGAGATGGCTCATACGTTTCTCCGGAGAGTCACCAATTATATCATCAATAGTCCAACCCATAGCTCTCTTGTATCTCCTCAGAGCAGAGATGAGAGCTTCTACGTGCTGTTCACTTAAATCATCTGCTCTCTCAGGAAGTATATTTCTACTTTCCAAGAACACATACCTTAGATAATCGGGGAGCTCTTGCGATTCTAGCATTGGTGGCTCGTCAAAGTGAGTCTTCGCTGTTGGTTGATTCTTGAGATCACAATCCGGTTTCTTAGGAGTATAAGACTCTATTTCTGTTAGATCACCCATAAGTTCTTCATAATCTTCATTATCCTCATGCTCAACATTCAGTGGCGCAGCAGACAATGGCTCAACAGTAGGTTGTTTCTCTATAGATAATGCTTTCGTATCCTCATAATGAACATCAGCTACAGATGACTCATTCATATCGCTGGGCTGCTTCATTATTTTGCATATATCAAACCGTACCACTTCGTCAACCACTTGCTTGCCTTTTGCTGAAGTTTCCAGCACCTTACCACTTCTGGTAGTGATGGCCATGCATGACCCATCATTTTTTGGGTTCTGCACAGTATCGCTTGGTAAGGTGCCAGCCTTTATTTGATTAAATGCTGCTGAAAGTTGGCTCAATTGCTGCTCTATTTGCTTGATAGAAGTGGAATGAGAATCAACTAGTTGCTTCATGGAGGACAAATCATCAATCACCTCCTTAACTCCTGCGCTCGTTGCTTCCACTCCTTTCAATAACTTAGCCATCATGTCTTCCATACTCCCAGAATTAGATGTGGCGGTATCACGTCTACCAAGGGGAACGTACAAACCACTCTTTTCATTATATTTCTTCCAACTACCTTGGTCTTTGTTTCCAGATTTATCATAATGGTTCCGACCTTGGTTTCCTTGGGCATTCCCACGGAAACCCCTCTGATTGTTCAAGTAGTTGGCCTCCTCTTTAGAATCAGACTCGTCTCTTCCTTTTAGCGCTACAGCTTTCACTTTTTCGATCTTCCCTAATAATAAGTGCTTGGTAAGAAGATCCATCTGCATTTTCATGTGAGCCATGTCTTGGTCACGATCTTCTTGTCTTCGCCTCTGCTCTGCAGTCATGCCAAAAGATACAGTAGAGCTTGCTACCTCAGAATCCCTGGTATGCCAAGCTCTACTTTGCTTCATCATCCGATCTAGCATATTGCTTGCCTGCACAAAGGTGAGGTTCATAAATGATCCACCTGCCGCATTATTAACCACTGGCTTAGTCACCGAATTCAAAGCTCTGTATAATATCTCCATCAAGTGGACATTGGTCATATGATGGTTTGGGCATCGCATTAGCTTCGTCTTGAACCTCTCCCATGTTTCGTGGAGAGCTTCAGAGGGAAGCTGACGAAAGTTGCTGATTTCATCTCTCAATTGTGCTTTTTTGGATGGCGGAAAGAATCTTTCTAGGAAAGCGTCTTTCAATTGCCTCCAATGAGTAATAGAATCAGGAGTCATCCCATTCAACCACATAGTTGCCTCCCCAGACAGAGACAATGGAAATAGACGTAATCGAATTGCATTCTGTCCAACTCCAGGATTGTCGAATGACTTGCATGTAGAAATAAAGTTGATCAGATGCATGTTCGGATCATCGCCTGCTAGTCCACCAAATAATCCCTTGAGTTGCAAAAGCTGAATCATGGCGCTAGTGATATTAAACTTTGCTCTGGGTGCCAATGGCGGAAGAATAATAGCTCCGGTGGCACCAGGTCCATCAAGATCATCCTCATCATCATCAAACGGTATATGCACAGCTCGGCGTTCGGGCCTATATCTTGCTTGACGATCTCTTCTGTTTGCTGGTGTCGCCATCTCAGCAGTATGCTGTGGGTTTAATAGCTCTTCATCGCCCAGATCCTCATCGTCAAGATTTGTTGCTCGCCTACGGTTATCAATATTTTGTTGATGCACTTGAGCAGCCATCCTTTCAATTTCACGTTGTGCCTCCATTGATGCACTGAATAAACCTAAAAAAAAACAAAAACAACAACTAAAAGTAAAAGTACGAGAATCTTTGACCAAAGGGTCTAGTAATTATCACGAACTTGATTGACACTAGTATTCCCCGGCAACGGCGCCAATTTTTGATAACGCTCAACCTACAGCTCTCGTGGGAGTGTAAAGCGGTCGTTAGCTAATATAGAACCCAACTGGGTTGGGTATCGATCCCACAGAGAATAGCTTGGTCAACAAGTAAGTGAAATTATTAGACTTTTGATGCAAGTCTCGTAAGAATGGGGGGATTGTAATAAGTAACCAAAGTAATGAAATAAAAGCTGAAAAATAGCAAAGTAAAAGAGAAAGATTGTCACGTTGGTTGTAAACAATGAGAATTGAGGCGTTGGGGTTATGTCCACCTTCCGAGGTATACGTCTCTATTGGCTATGAGTGTGTATAGTCTTGACATGCAATTGCTTATAGAGAATTGTAGTCGATGGTAAATCCAAGCGTCTCTCGACCTAAACAAGGACTATTTCACTTTAACTCTCTCGAGCTTAAAGTGTGTCTAGCGGTACAAATTCTCCAAGAGGTTAGTCCAGTTACGGCACTAGCTTTTTAATAGGAAAGAGTGTCCTACTACCTTGACATTATCTCTTTTCCAGACAAATAACCTTTCTCTCGAACAAGTTAAATGTTAGACTGGCGTTGGTCTATGCGTCTTCTTTTCTAGACAAATAACCTTTCTCTCGAACAGGTTAGATGTTAGAATGGCGTGTTCTTGTGTTTGAACCGCAAAGGATGTAGATTTAAGATGAAGAGAATAATGATATAAGCAATATACGTGTCTTGAACTCACAAGCTCATAGCAATAGATAGTAACTCATTCGGCTTCCATAACCCCAACTAAGAGATTTAGTTACCCATGAATGCGAAGGATATCACGTTTTGCATGGTGGATGGCGTGAATAGTAGGTGTTTGGCGTGTGGTTTTGGTGATTCCGTAGCAAGTAACGATTCTCTTGTTGTGGAATAGATGAATAGAAGAATAGATTAGAAGTGTTTGTGGTGGAAGATGAGAGAGATGGAAGAAAATTAATAGTTTAAGAATGAATTTCTTGAATGAAGGGAGGAGTTGCCTCCACTAAGGGAGGACTTGATTAAAATCTCTAGCATGATAGGGTATTTATAATACTCCTATCCTACTCCTACTATGCTAATGAAATAAATAACCAAATCCTACTAAACTAAGGAAATACTTAACCCATTTGTACTAGGTTAATGTAACATTCTCCTAATCCAAATAAACTAATGAAATACATAACCCAATTGTACTAGGTTAATGTATCATTGTCAAAATCCAGCTTTGTGTCTGTAAGTCCCCAAAGTCTTCAGAAATGCTGTTTTAGTCCTGGACAGATTTTCCATGCAGTCCCCAAAGTATTCAGAAATGCTGTTTTAGCCCGGGACAGATTTTCCATGCAGCAGATTTGGTCCTTTAGGCGTCCAGCTCCTTTCCACTTCGTTTGTGAGCTTTCTTTTGCGTCAAGTAAGCCATAAAATGCTGTATTTTGCATCATTTATACCTGAAACTTTACTAATCATGTTTGTTAGCTCATTTATAGGAAAAAGGACTAAAAGTGCATGAAATATATAATTAGTTCTCAAAACTAGGCTAAAATATGGGCAAAATATATTGATATAGGCGCGTAAATTCGCCTATCATCAAACATAAAATTATTATTGTAATTATCTTTTCCTAGCCATTATTCCTCCTTTGGAGTAACTAACAATAATATAGGTGGGATCCTAACATTTGCAACTTCTACTACACCTATTACACAAAAGATAATACAATACATGTATAGGTATCAGTTTAGAAGTACTTTGGACTTCCCCTACTTCATCAATCTGCTAGGGTTCGACAACCCCAGCGAAGCGTATTAGCCATACATGTTTTTGCAATAATCAACAATATTCATAATTAAATGCATTAGATGTAATCACAATAATCGACAACTGAAAACCAAAAATTTTAACTTAATTAACAACAGAAATATACCCAAAATAATTCAAAGACACAATTCATATCTTAGAATTAGAATATATGTTTGTAAGTATATGAAGTGTGTAAACGGAATACAAAACATCAATAGGGTATTTATATAATACAAGGAAATCCTAAAAATAAAATCATGAATGAAAAAGGAAAAGCAATTCGGTGACACCTTACAAAGGTCAAATATGAACCGTATGATGCACATACGGACCGTATGTTACACATACAAATTGTATGTTGTCCTATGTATGTGGCCAGCCTTCCATCTTAGATCATGCAACTCTCTTGACTTTGAATTCATACATATACAAAGGTCATACATGAATTGTATATAGCACATACGGACTGTATATGGCACTTTATACGTGCCAGGCCTTAGGAATTGAACTTCCATTTTTTTGGACTTTTTAGATCAGGACATACGTTGGCCACGTACGGACCTATGTAGTACATATTGATCGTATGCGGTATTTTCAAGTGGAAGGGTTTTCTTTTTCCTGCAGCTTAGCCAATGGACTTTCAGTTCGTCAACATACTTTCTCACAAACTCAAATTAGCACATACGCCCAAAAATGCCTTTGTATGTACCCAAACACTTCAAGTTTCTTCTTTCTTCAGATTTGTATTAAAAACCTAGTTTCCTACAAAACATGACCAAAACACATCATAGCTAACAAAACCACCTAAGAAACTTGCATCCTTTCCTCGTTTTAAGCATCGATAGTGTTATGTTTCTATAGGATATCAACACCCTCACCATAGAATATTTACATGTCCTCAAGCTACACAACAAAACAAAACATGATTCTTAAATTGGAGAATCTAAGCTATCCAAGGCATTCAATCAACATCTTTAGGTCAAAACACATTACCCTCTCCCATTTCAACCTATCAAAACCAAATGTGTATAAATATAAAGCCCAACCATGTGACATAAGGGGATCAAGATATGACATTACATCAAAAATGGACAACCATTTATATATATAAGTTACACTACCCAAAAAAGTAAGCAGCTAGCAATATGACTCATGTTCCATCACAATAAAAAAGTCCCCCTCACTCATATAAAATAATACATGTTAATGCAGGGACAGTAAAGAGAAACACACACTCAAAACAGAAGTTTCAATCAATATGCATCAACTACCATAGGCTCACCCTTATTTTCTTACCTTAGTTTTCGGATAGTTAATTTAGGATCATTGTAAGACTTTATTCGGCTTACAATGTATGGTTGAGGGGGATGGTATAGTACGTATGGACATATCAAGTAACTAAGCCTCCGTGGAACTACAACTACTTTTGGGGTCCACACTTTAACCAATTTCTTTTTTTATTCCACCCTTATTTCTCCTTTTTATTCTTTACTGCACATTTAGGTTGGGTGTGGTCTTTATTCTCTGATTTTCACATCTTCACAATTTTTCTTTTCTTTTTCTTTTTCTTTCTCTACCACGCGCAGCCCTACTATCATTTACTTTTATTTTACCCGTCTACATACCCACTTAATGTCACACAACCCTATGATTTCCACCCTCAACTTAGGTGATTTTCCTGAGTTAAGGTGTAAAAATGTCCAAGGAGGAACAGGGCCAAAATAGATTCCATTTAACACAAATGGGAAGCTGAAAGATGTAACCAGAAAACTAGGCTATGAGTCTCCAAATAGGGATCAAGGGATATAATACACAGATGGAAGGTCATTTAGGCTAAAAGTGGACTAACATAAAAATGGCCTATGATCCTTTCCTAATCAACTATCCTACCACCTAGGCCAAACTAACTAGGCAAATTCTATGTTAAACATAAAAAGGGAACTAAGTAGTATCATACACACACATGGCACAGGGTCATATCACAAGCTACTACCTATCCAGTTCATGCAATTGGTAGCTATGATTATAATGTCCCTAATCCTAATGCCATAACACGATCCACAATGCTCACACATATATACATTGACACAGTTATTACAAAATTTTGGGAGGTGTATCATTTTGTCACAACCTAAGCCAAGGCCTAGCCATGAACGATATCTTATATCTAACAAGGACTGAAGACCACCCTCTTAGACTAGTCAAATGGAACACAATATAAGTAGAGTAGTAGAATTCCATCATATAACATAATAGATGAGTATGACTCGAAAGAAGTATAAGAATTTAACAACCAATACCAAGTCCATAGTAATATCCCTAAAGCCTCTAACCGATCGAATATCAATAAGAGTCAGGACATGCCTCCAAAAATAGCCAAAATAAGTCTAAAGTAAAGAGTCAATAGCATAAAGAAACCCTAAACATAAAATGAGGTCTTCCAAAGTATGGAAACTCATCACTTCATCTGACTCATGAGCTACACTGTGATTACCTAGTCACTTCACAGGAAAAGTAAAAGTATTTTTGGTTCCTAAATCATGTGAGGATAAGCATTCAAAAATTGTTATTGGGTTGAGAGCTAGAATGTAACTCAGGGACAAGGGTTAAAATAATGTAATGATCAACTGTTTAAAATCATTCAGATTTAATGCACCCAACATATGTCAATACATATTTATATCACATGCTAATGTAGGGAACAAGGTTTAGAATGAACTCTTAAAACCTTAACCTAGACTGTGTAGTAAAATCATCATAACAAGGTATCCACGGACTATATGGGTCCATCTCTTCTATAGCTAAAAGGGACCTAGTGCATGTGGCTGCATGAACTAGAAAATAATCACTTGTACATATGCACTTTGGGTAACTTAAACTTCCAAATATACATCAAGAGTGGATTAAGCACTCAGTCATATATAATGAAGAACTCAAACCACTCAGTCATTTAGAACCCCGTGTCAGAAACCCAGTCATTTAGACCCTCATATTAGCAACCATGATTTCCAGTAGTGTCCCCTTAGGACCTCTACTTTCACGTCAAAGATACACAACCCCCTTTAAAGCCCAATTAAAATATTTTTCATACATTCTCAATCATCGAGTATGGATTCATTTGGTAAGAAATTATCAAGTGGTATCGTCATACTGACTATACTTGCAAACACATGTCGCTTTGCCAAATTAATTAATTTTCCAACAGGACTCTAACCCAATTAGCCAATAAGACTCTAAAGTTCCACGTAGGAGCTAAACCATGTAGCCAAGTGTGACTCTAACCCCTCAGACAATACGACTTCAAAGTTTTCCATTCAAATTCAATTCATATACATAAAGTTCTCTTTAAAGTCAATTCTATTTCCATTTCTCTTTCATACTATGCAATGCATCAAAATCCTTTTCAATATGCATATTCTCATGTTCAAAGCTACTTTCACAAGGTTTGGTTGAGGATATTGTAAGCTTCAAATCATTAACTCATAAAATTTAAGGAAAACCACATTCCCATTCAAATCACACACCCATGAATCTAATTAGTTTTAAAACTACCATTTAGAACATAAACAATGCATATGTAAACATGGAACATCACATAAAAACAATCATTCAAAACCCTCAAACCATATCAAAAAATCAACCATTAAAACACATTAATAACCATTTAACCATATTATTTTAATAAAGTAAGTTTGGGAAAGAGATAAACACCTTAGATACATACTAATTTGGAAGAAATTTGGAACTTCGAACCTCAAAGATGAATGTATGATGAAACCCTTAAGTTTTTGTTTGGTTTTGAGTTTGAGAGCGAAATAATAACTTTTATTCCTTGAAACCTGATGGAAATAGATTCATATAATGTTAAAGGTCATTCATATAAAGTAATATCTCATCACCCCTTATCCTAAGAGAGAGAAAACAAGATAGGATGATGTTCACATAGTAGCACCGCACGTCCTTGTCACAGATGCTAACCTCCCTGCCACGGTGCTTATTGTAGAAATTATCCTCCATGACCACGCTACTTATTGAAGTTACTATTCCCATGACACACTACTTAACATGGATACTATCCTCTATGACATGACATTATCATAGAGACACACTGCCTTGAAATTCTAAAATGACCCCGAACCTCTTCCAAAAATTCTGAAACTCACCCAGATTATGTTTTAAATATCCCTAAGCACATCTCAGGTAAAAAACCAAAGTTTGGAACATAGGAAGGTCAAAAATAATATTGATGAAATTTTAAGGGTATTATATTAACCCCTACAAGGATTATTTGTCTCCAAATGATGAGATAGAACACTTATGGCATGAGAAATAACAAGAATACAATAGAATCAAACAAAAAACTAAAAAAGAAACAGGAGGAAAACAAAACTTGTACCTTAATCACTATTATCCGAAATGGGAAACAAGAACGAATACTTGAACATCATGTTCTTTTCGGCTTCCCGAGTAGCATCCTCAAACTTTTAGTTCCTCTATAAAACCTTTTTTGAAGACATATCCTTAGTCCTTAAATGATGGACTTGCCTATCCAAGATTTCAATTAGGACTTCCGCATAAGGGAAGGAGTCCAAAATACCCACACTTTCCAAAGAAACAATTAAGGAAGGATCACCAGCATACTTATTCAACATTGAAATATGGAAGACTGTATGGATAGAACCCAAACTAGAAGGAAAATCCAATTCATAGGACACACTACCCACTCTCTTCAAAACCTAATGCTGAAATACATAAAGGGGGCTGAGCTTCCCCTTCTTCAAAAGTTGCATTAATTCCTTCATAGGAGACATACATCTTCAAGAACACCCAATCCCAACATATAAGTCCAACTTTCTTCACCTCAAATTTGCATAGGAATGTTGGCGACTATATATGATACTTATGGGTTACATAGAAAGCACCTAAGTATAGTTATACATATATATCATGGAGAAAGAAGGGTACTCAAGAAACCTATACTCCTATGGTATCTTTGGTTTATTTGGATACATACATCAAGGCTATTTAGGTAGTTACACTAGACACCTATAGCCCGTGGGTGGTTCTAGGATGGTTAAGCTACTCATACCCAGGTTAATGGTTTTAAGGGCATGCTAAACCTAGTTCCCATTCCTAGCATGGTTATATATATGTGTGTGTATGTATTGTTGTGAATACATATGGTTGGTTTACTTGGTTTTAAAAGTTTGAATTATTTTATCCTTATCCTAAGTACTTGTTAGCATTCACTCACTATCCCATCTTCGGGTGGCTGTATTCCCATACAGTGCAGGAACTGACCATTCTACTCTTTCTTCTTAGTAATTAGATTCGAGATCAGTTGTTGGATTAAAGTGGTGATATTTCATACTTTAGAAGGCCTTATTTCATATCATGGATGTATTCACATACTTTGGTCATTTCATGGATATAAGTTTTGGCTATAGTTGGGGGAAAGTACCAATCGAATATTATTTTACATTTAGTTAGATACTTTGTGGAACTACTATAGATTAGAATGGGTGGTGTCGATAGTGGTGTCAGCCTTAGTATTGGCATTGTTATTGAAGATGATATTGATTGACTATATTTATGATTTTTCCATCATATTATGTTATGTTATAGATATAATGTTGGTTATTATTTTGGTTTTGGTTAGGTATTAGATGGTTGGACTTGCTTGGGTTGGTCATAGTTATGAACTTATCCCATAGTCTAGAATTGTACAAAATGCTATCTTATTTTATGTTCGGAATTCATCAAACTCTAGGTATGTGTTTAGAGGTTGAGTTGCATAACGGGGGTAGTCCCTGGTCCTAGTTATACTTGGGATACCCATCATAACAAGGCCTCATATTGGGTCATGTCAATTTGGTATCAGAGCTTTGGGTTCATGGTTATTTGGGATTACATAATGTCGTGTCGAGTAAGGCCTTTCGTAAGGGTATGTAACCTGCCAAACTAATAAAAGAGACTACAAGGCATTTAGGAATTTGTCTCTTTCTTTGTGTTCTATTTTCAAGCTTAGAGTCTAAGTCCTAGAATCTTCTCTAATTCCTATTTATTTGCCTTTTAGATCATGCCTCGATGATTTAAAGTTCACAAAAACTCTTCTGTCCTAGCTCGCAATAATATTGATTGGACACATTCTACTCAGGGGGTCTATATCCAATCTAGGGGTATGGTCCCTAATATTTATGGAGTTCCACCAATTCCTTCTATCCCTCCTAAAGACAATGTAATGAACATGGATTTTTTCTAGTTGATTCAAATGATTGCTCAGTTGGTGGCTTCTCAAGATGAGCGTGGTGCATATGTTATTTTATCTTCTGAGCCCAGAAGGGTTTGATAGTTCATAGAGTTGAGTCCTCCAACCTTTAAGGGTTTTAAGGTGGAGGTTGGCCTTTAAGGTTTTCTGGATGAGTTGGAAATAATATTCAATATTATGCATGCCACAAATATGGAAGGGATAGATTTTATAGCTTTTTAGCTTAAGGATATGGCTTACCATTGGTACGAAGAATGGAATCGGGCCTATGAGTGATATTGAGGAGTCATATTTATAGGAAACTTTCTCCAATACATTTCTAGACCACTTCTTTCCTTAGGACATGAGGGAAGTAAAAACGTAGGAATTTGTAAATCTGAAGCAAAGAAAAAAGTCAGTCAAGGAGTATGACTTGAAATTTCATAGTTGGTTAGGTATACTCCAAAAATGGCATCTGATATGAGGGTCAGGATAAGAAAGTTTGATATAGGGTTATCTCAGGAGTTGATCCTTGAAATAAAGACTACAATGATAATAAAGGACAGAGATATTTCTAGGTTGGTTGTTCATATGTAGCAGGTGGAAGAAGAAAAGAAAAAGTAGGTTAAAGTAGGTAAAAGGTAGGTTAAGAGGTTTAGGTTATCTGACTAGGGTGGGAAACAACAAAGTGGTCTCAGAGATGTTAAGTGGCCCAAGAAAATATGGAGGAGTTCTGCTTCTTTCTCCACAGTTAGTGCTCTGATATGTGAGCTTGATGCTAGCACGTTTAAGGATTTTAACTCAGAATAATTGTAAATTCTTAAACAACTTTAGTGGGTTTTGATTGTTTTCTTTGTGATAGTGTAAGTGTATGAAAACCAATGATAACTTAGTCAAAAGAGATAGATTTTAAGTAAGCAGTGATGAAGAGTACAATTGATGACTTGTCTGAGAAGTAGTCAACTTTTTGAATAGCCGTCAGGAATATCGTCGCCTAAGGCAATGTGTAGGAGTTGCAGTGAAGAGTTGACGACTTTGTTTGATATATCGTCAACATCCTGATAAGCAGTTAGGAATATCATTATCCTAAGGTAGTGTGCAAGTGTTGTAGTGAAGAGTTGATGACATTGTCTGATATGTCATCAACATCATGATAAACTATCAGGTATCATCATCAACTGAGGATAGCAACACATGAAATAGGAAGAGGAGTTAATGACATGTCTGATAAGTCATCAATATCTTGATAAGTTGTCACATGTTGTTATCACCTATTGGATGGAAAAAGCTGTGATCTGTGATTTTCTTCCAAAATTAGGCTGAGTATTTAAGGCAGAGAGAAGGGACTTCTAGGGATCTTGAACTTAACGACTATTTTGAGTTTTCTCTCTGGTTTTCGGTTGTAACATTGTAATTCCTTTTTTGGGAGATTATTATTATATTTTTCTTGGGATTTCTACTGTGATTGGGAAGGACAAATGACTAATACTAATTATTAGTCTGTAAGTTATCATCCATCGAAGTATGAATGCAATTTGTATTGTTGCTTTTTACATCACGTGTAGAAAATTTCCTTAACCCGAATTGTGGGATCTATGGGTTTGGTCTTGTAATATCACTAGTGGGTCAAGATTCGTTAGCTTTTAGGGACTTCTCAATAATTCCTTTGCTGTACATGTTTTTTATTGGTTGCAAATGTTAGATTATGCCTAACTAGTGATTTTCTTGAAATAAGAAATCAAATCTGGTATGAAGTGAATTATCCACAGGGGCTTGGAAGCATTAAACTTCCATTTAACAATTAACGGTGTAACAAGGTTAATTAACCTGATAAAATTTAGTTCATAAATATGAATTCCCTAAGTTCGAAAGTATTAGGTAATTGAATGCCTAAATAATTTGAGACATATTTAGGCATTGCACCGATACAAATGATCTATTATTCCTATCCCTAATAAGAATCTTGAATCTCTACTAGTGTATGTTAAGTATTAACACCCATAGTGTACTCAATTCTAGTTTATTATTTATCATTGACTTGAAACACTGAAAAACTAGTAACAAGTGATAAACTTTAAGTGAGAAATAACCACCTGTTTAATCTCGAAAAAAAATCCTATTTATCGAAAATAACTAACTATCAGTTGATTGACTCATGAATAACTTAATTTAACACCATATTCTATGTGGGATTCGATCCTAACCTAGTTGGGTTATATATTTTACAACGAATGCTTACTCTCTCATAAGAGAGGTGTAATTTTGACTTATAAAATTTTGCCTCTGTTATCATGGAATACGGTTGTCAATTATGTGTGCTAATTGACTATTAGTGAGGTTTCCTAATTTTAATTTTATTTATTATTTTTATTATCTGTAGGTTAGTTAGTGTGTTTAACAAGTACACAGAGATCAGGTGAACCATTATTACCAGTACATCCAGTACCTCAGTTGACCAATAGAATGACAAACCCATAAGAAGCAGAAAGACTAGCTGCCTTGGCTAGGGCTCAAGTAAATCAATAGAATGTAGATAACCCAGTTCGGGTACCAAATCTAGATGAAGAGGACCTAGTAGATGAAGATTACTAAATCCTGCCAACTCATGAAGCACAGAGAATGTAGCTGGACCAATGGACCAGAATGTGAATAGAAATCATCCATTCTTCATAAGACTAGATCATTAACCTTTTCAGTATAATCAGAATGACGATGATGATGGAATGGATGGAGATGGTGCTACTGGAGCTATTATTCCTCCACCTTTAGCACCAGGAGCAAAGTTCAATATTACCAGTACAATGATTTAACTCCTCCATCTGAAGGGGTTGTTCATTGGAATCCTTAGAGATTATCCTAATGTGTATCTAGTGAACTTTATCACTATTTTCAAGTCCTTTGATAACCTGGGAGTGGGATAGAATGTCATCTGTCTACATTTATTTTTGTTGTCTCTGTCTGGGGAGGTAACATTGTGTCTTAATGAGTTGATACCTGATTCTATAACCAACTAGAGGCAGTTGAAAGAGGCTTTCCTAGAAAGGTTTTTTTCGCCTTCCATGAGGGTAATGTTGAGGGATGAGATTAGTTGCTTTAGATAGCTCCCAACCAAAGCTCTTCATGAGGCAAGGGAGAGGTTAAAAAAGAAACTGACGTAGTGCTCGAACTATAATATGAAATATATTCACCTAATGAAGACTTTTTATTGAGATTTGAACTCTATTACAAATCCAGTTGTTGATAATGCTACAGGGGGATCATTTATGGATCTTACTTTTCAACAGACCTCTGAGATGCTGGATCGAATGATGAAACAAAGTAGAGCTTCGCATACTAGGAATTCTGTGTTAGTAAGACCTACTATATCTGTTGGCATAACTATTATTTATACATGGAACACTTATAAACGCAGATGGATTTGCTAACCAAGAACTTATTATCTATAAATACTTAAAAGGTGAAAGTAGTTGCATCCCAAGGTAGAGAGGTCTCTGATTCGGAAGAAAAGGCAAATATTTGAATAACCAGAGGGTTTTCAAGGCAATAGCCAAGGATATCAAGGTAGGACTTATAATGACAAGGCTAGATATAATGATCAGGATCAAGGAAACTAAAAGAGCAAGAATAATAGAAGTGAGTTGTATGTACCTCCCAGAAGCAGAGATAACACTGCAACTAGCTCTGGCAAGATATCCATAGAGGACATGAAGGAGAAATTGTTAAAGGGATTTGAGGCTACTAACTATGGGGTGACTACCATAAAGACCAATTTTTCCTTTATGAGTTGGTAAACTCGCACTCCACTTCAATCAAATAGATAGAACAGCAAATGAGACAACTTTCTACAAAATTAAATCAGAGGAAGAGTGGAACACTGCCAAGTGATAAAATTCAAAACCCTCAAAATGATGGTTCATACATGGCCATTACTACACGGAGTGGTAAGGTTGTATTAGGCCCTTTTGTGGGCAAAGATGTGATAGATGAGGTGATCAAAGAAGATACTGAGCTTGAATAAAGTAATCAGTAGAGTCTAAAAGTGGGATGGCATTGATATCCCTTCTGATCACCATAAGGTTGATGAGTTGAAAAAGAGGGAAAGAGAAGGAAAATAAAGTGGTGGTTAATACTCACTGAAAACCACCACCTTTTTTCCTCAGAGATTGAAAAGGAAAGCTGATAATATGAAATTTAGTAAATTCATGGCAATATTAAATTAGCTGACAGTGAACATAAAAACACTAGGATATGCTAAATTTATGAAGGATATTGTGACAATGAAAAGAGTGGTGCGCTACGAACCGGCGAACAATGTCCATCCTTATAATGTTAATTCTACAATGTCCTTGGTACAGAAGAAAGCATATCTAGGAGCATTCACTATTCTTTGTACGATTAGGTCTATGGAATTTGCTAAGGCCTTATGTGATCTGAAACCGAGTATCAATCTAATGTCGCTAGGTATTTATAAAAATTTGGGCTTGGGAGACCCCACACCCACCAACATGCGACTTGTGATAGCGGATAGGTTGATAAAATAACCTGTTGGTATTTTGTATGATGTGTTGGTAAAGGTTGTTAGCTTTATATTTCCTGCAGATTTCATTATTCTAGATTGTGAGGTGGACTTTGAGGTGCCCATAATTTTGGGTCGACCTTTCCTCGCAACCGAAAGTGTGTTGATTGATCTATAAGCTAATGAGGTCTTACTTAGGCTAAACTATATGTGTCCAAGAAATGGGGCATGGCTGTTGTTACAAATGAAATAAATGATTTGATTCCATTCAAGCCTATAATGGGATGCAGAGTTTGCATGGACTACCGCAAACTAAATTCATAAACTTTGAAATACCATTTCCCAATGCCCTTTATGGATCAAATTCTTGATCGATTGGTAGGTAGGGGCTGGTATTTCTTTTTGGATGGCTATTCTGGATATAATAAAATCTATATAGATCCTGAAGATCATGAGAAGACAACATTCATATGACCATATAGTACTTGCATTCAAGCGAATTCTCTTTGGGTTATGCAATGCTCCTGCTACCTTCCAATGGTGTATGATGTCCATTTTCTTAGATATAATTTAGGACACCTTAGAGGTGTTCGTGGATGATTTTTTTGTGGTAGGAGATTCGTATAAGCTGTGTTTGGCGAACCTGAGTAGGGCCATGCAACGATGTCTAGAATTCAATTTGGTGCTTAATTAGGAGAAATTCCACTTTATGGTGAAAAAGGGAATAGTTCTCAGGCACAAAATCTTAGCAAAAGGGATAGAGCTGGATCAAACCAAAGTAGAGGTTATTGAGAAGCTACCACCTCCCATTTCAGTGAAGGGAGTGCATTATTTCCTTGAACATGCAGGCTTTTACCGGAGGTTTATAAGAGACTTCTCTAAGGTTGCAAATCCACTTTGAAAACTTTGGGAGAAGAAAGCTAAGTTCTCCTTTGATGATGATTGCTTGAATGAATTTGAATGCCTTAAAAAGAAGTTGGTTGAGGACCCTATCATTGTTACACCAAGTTATTCAAAACCGTTTGAGATTATGTGTGATGCAAGCGGTGTTTCCCTTGGAGCTGTATTGGGACAGAAGAAGGAAAAATTATTTCATCCGATCTACTACACCAGTAAAGCACTGAATGGAGCTCAAAATAACTACACTTTTACCAACCAGGAACTCTTTCCTATAGTTTATGCTTTTGATAAATTCAGGGCTTATCTGCTAGGGACCAAGGTAGTGGTCCACACTGATAATGTAGCCTTAAGGTATTTGATGTCTAAGAAGGATGCAAAACTAAGGTTCATTAGATGGGTGTTGCTACTCCAAGAATTTGAATTTGAAGTTAAAGATAGGAAATGTTACAAAAACCAAGTTGCAGATCATCTGTCTAGGATAGAAGGCGAACGAATAGCCCAAGCCAAACTTAAGTAAATGATACATTTCTTGATGAGGAAATCTTGGCTGCTCACTATGGATAAAATGACTTGGTACGCTGATTTTGAAAGCTATGTAGTGAACGAATTGATCCAGCAGAAACTTTTCTTTCACCAAAGGAAGAAATTTCTCCATGATGTGACCGATTACTTCTGGGATAAACCGTATAAGTTTCAGAGATATGTGGAATATCATAAGGAAGTGTGTTCCAGAGATAGAGATGTTGAGTATATTAGAAGAATGCCATGATTCTCCTATTAGAGGTCATCATGCTAGTCATCAGACTGCTCAAAAAGTGTTGCAGAGTGGGTACTACTGGCTAACTGTATACAAGGATGCATACGAATTCGTGTGTAGCCGTGACCAATATCAAAGGTAAGGGTCAATCTCCAAATATCATGAGATGCCTATGTCCAAGATATTGGAAGTAGAGTTGTTTGATGTTTGGGGCATCAAATTTATGGGACCTTTTGTAAGCTCATACGAGTTGAAATATATTCTAGTTGTTGTAGCTTATATCTCAAAATGGGTTGAGGCCATCGCTTTGTCCTATAATGAAGGGAAGAGAGTGATCACATTCCTCAAGAGAAATATCTTATCTTGATTTAGGGTGCCACACATCATTATAAGCGACGGTTGGTCCCACTTTTGCAACAAACTATTTCGAGCTGCCTTAGCAAAGTATGGTGTCAAGTAACACAAGGTGGCAAATCCATACCACACACAAACTAGTGGGCAAGGGGAGGTTTGAACTAGAGAGATCAAAGTTATTCTTGCTAAAATTGTGAACGCTAGTAGGCAAGACTGATCTAGAAAGATGGACGATGTGCTTTTGGCATATAGAATATCTTTCAAGAAGCCTATCGGCATGTCACCATACCAACTAGTTTATGGTAAGGCATGCCATTTGCCAATCGAATTAGACCATAAGGTGTTGTGGGTAGTCAGATGACTCAATTTGAATTGGAATAAGGCAGCGGAGTTAAGGCTAGGGCAATTGAATGAGATGGATGAATTTCATCTCAATGCATATGAACAAGACAATCTCTACAAAGAGAAGATGAAAAAGTACCATGATCAAAGGATTACACAACAAGACTTTCAAAAGGGTAAATTGGTACTCCTCTTCAACCCCATATTGAAGCTATTCCCAGGTAAGTTGAAATCAAAGTGGTCCGGCCTATTCAGAGTGAGTCAAGTCTACTCATATGGAGTAGTTAATCACAAGAATGAGGAAATGGGTATCTTTAAGTTAAATGGGAAAGGAGTGAAGCTATACATTGGTCTAATGGATTCAATAAAGTATATATCCACCATATATCTTAGTGAAGTCTGAGTAATCGAGATAACTGAGTCATGCCGCGACACTAAATCAGGCACTATTGGGAGGCAACCTAAAGTTTTTTTTATGTTTTATGCAAGTCACTTTCATTTATTTTGTTTATTTTTATTTTAAAGATGGTGATCATAATGTACTGATAAGGTGTACAGGGATTTAGATGAAATTGATGTAGCCAGCCAAGGAATCCTGATGATCTGTGTTATGAGCTATCACACTTGTGATAAGCCATTAGAAGTTGTCGTCAAAGGAGCCAAAAATGAGGTATGTTGTAGATAAGGCTGATAACATCTGTGATAAGATATCTCAATTATGACAAGCCATCAAATTTTATCGTCAAGAAAGTGAAAGATGAGGTACGTTCTGGATGAGGCTGATGACATCTACAATGGGCTATCTCACTTATGATAAGCCATCAAAATTTATTGTTAGAAAACTTAAAATTAAGTAATACTGCCTTGGTTCATGCAATCCTAGGCCCAATTAATGAAATCCCACCTGGCCTACATGCCAATCTTCTCACCTTCCTGCTTTTCTTTTTCTTTTCTTTAGTTTATTTCCTTTTCATTTTTAGTTTATTCTCTTGCTTATTTTCATTATGCCTAGTAAAAAAATATTCTTTCCTTGTTGGACATTGGTTTTGATTTCAAAATCAAGAACTCCCTTGTCCTTTCATCTTCTCTATCTCATTCTAGAAGCAAAGTCAAAATTCTCTAATTTTCTAAGTTTCCTCATAGGTATGCTCAAAACTCATCTCTTCTTTTATTTGGTAAGTAGTGGGAATGATTTAAACCTTGGTTTTTAAGGGTATCGAGTCAAAGTGTAGCAAAGCATTGTGTGATAACTAAAATTAGGGTTGACAGTTCTATATTAAGCACAAAAATCTTAAAGCTCAGCCCAAGAATGTAACTCCATGGGTGTTGAGAAAGAATTAGGTTGATAATCATGTTAAAATTGAACTGGGGATTATGTTCTGAACTGATGATATGGTTGATAAGTTATCATAAATGTGACGGCCTATCAAACCATGTCCACACAAGTATAACAAAAAAAGGCATGTCCTGTTTAAGGTTGACGACATAGCTGATAAGCTATCATAAATGTGTCGGCTTATCAGAATATGTCGTCACAACTTTCTTCATAGGCACTGATAACCCCTTTAGAGAGATTTTTAAATTGATTGATAATCTTGTGTTCTTTAACCCTGGGTATTGAGTATTTGTTTTCTTTTGCTACATAGTTAATTATTCCACCAAAAAGAAATAAAGAAGGTGTCTTAAGGAAGCGTACCTCGAAAGCTCTTTGATGAGTCTAACTATGAAGATGATCCACAACTCAAAAGGTACAAAAAAAGAGTCCAAAGGTGGCTTTATCTCCTCCACAATCTGAGGAAGAGGTGGATGAACAAAGTGAGACTGAAGAATCATAATCGTCTGCACATACACCCTCTGAGCAGAAAGCTTCTGAGCAACCAAACTCCACCTCTAAACATACATTATCTGCATAGCCTAACTTTGAATAACCCTCATCAGAGAACCCTTCTTTTGAGTAGCAACTGCCCAGTGAAGATTTTCTGATAAGAGGAAATCTGATCAAATACAAAAACCCCAATGTCAGAGAAAGTGCTAAATGGAAAATTCCCAGTGTAAAGATGATTTTCTATGATGGGCTTCTCAGAACTCAAAGAAAATCTGTTAAAAGGCTAATTTTTAAAGAAACGAGAATCATTACTACCGGGTTGAGGAGATATCCTTCAATGGAGTAGATATTCCAAGACTACGACTTGGCATAGACCACAAAAGAAGGTAATTTTCCCTTCACTAGTCTCCAAATTCTATGCGAACTACCAAGCTACCTTGAAAAACATCTGTAAGCAAAAGAAAAAAGTACCAGATAAGCTCTTGTTGGAGAAAGTTTTGATGAGGGGCGTAGTCGTAGATCTCTTAGTTAGAACCATCAACAAATTCCTTCATGGTCCCAACTTCACTCCTTAGGTTACTTCACTAACATTCTACTCTCGGTTAAAGGATCATGAAAAACAGTGTACTTGGTTAGACAATATTATAGCTGAAGGAGAATCAAAATTGTTGACTAACCCAAATAAAAAAATAGTCAAGTCCTTCCTTACTCAAGAGGCAAGGTTCTGGTGGGGTGTAGTACGCACCTATTTCATACCTATAGCGGGTGATAATGTTCTTGGTAATGATAGAGCAGTTTTAAATTAAGATTCAGGTATCAAGACCCGACATTTCATATCCTTTCCCTTGTTACATCACAAAGGTGTGTCAGGCTACTAATGTACCGGAGATTGCAGGGATAGACAATGAACTTCCTACTAAGAAGACCCATGACCCTATGAGATACAATGAAAACCACCCTAGTATAGTTCTATACAAGGGAGTCGGGGTTGCATTAGATCTAGTGGGGGTTGCTGAATTGCAAACATCTACTATAGGTACCCCTCAGCACCAAATATGAAAGTGCAAACCTCCAAAGCTGTACAGCCAACAACCCCTACAAGGGAAAATACAGTACATGAGAATGAAGAAAATACCACAACAATATCTCAAGTATCAGTGTTGACATTTAATTCTTTATATTTTAGGAGAGAGGCAAAACAAGCAAGGCGATGCAAGGTACAACTGCAGCAATTTCCATACTAATTTACCTTAGCCATGGATAAGAGGATCAGGGTAGCCCTTGAACCCTTCTAGGCTTTTCCTGGTTGGGTTAATGTGTTGGAAAAATATTTTAGTGCAAAGTTGAGAGAAATGTCTGCCCTAGATCTTGTACTATTTAAGGAAATACTAGACAAGTTGAAAGCTGATGTTGGGGTATTGCAATAGCACAAACTTATGGTTTCTGTGGATACAGTTGTTGATAAGTCTGAGGATGAAGTTCCCTTGCTTGATCTTAATTGAGAACCAGTAAAACAAAGGAAGACAAAGGGCGAGAAAAAAGATAAGGGTAAGAGAAAAGGAATGTTAGCGATGTAGAAAGAAAAGTAGAGAAGAAGGAGAGAAAGAAGGTGGAGAAAGAAGATATAAAAAATGCAATGCAAGTGTCTAGAGTGGATAATGAGAAATGGAAGAAGGCCCTATGAGAGAGGGATATATGTACCTCAACCGATGGACCAACAATCACTACTACGCCAAATGTGTCAGAATGGAGGGAGAATCCCAATAGAGATGAGGCAGCAGCAAGATCATCTACCCTTTATTCGCATTCTTGAGCCACTACATTTATGTTCAAACCCCTATAATTTTACTTTCTTTTTAGATTTGTGTTAGGGAAAATGCATGCTCTTTTTTGTTAGGGGTGGGTATCAATTTTTTTGCTATGTTAGTGGTTTGCTCAGCGTTATATTTAACTAGGAGAGTTCGTATAACAGTCATTATTATTTATTTTGAAACACCTCTTCAATGGTATGTTTTATAACTATGTGATGTGCATCCATGTGTAACCACTATGCATCTTATTATGGCATTAGTACTAGTGATGTGATAATCATTGCTAATAAATTGTACGATCCGGCTAGGGAGTAGCGTTCGATGTACCTAGGTGCTATGTGTGTGTGAGACATTACTTGGTTCCCATAATGTGTAAATCCAGAACTTTTCCAATTGGTATTTCCTTCGTTGTAGGATAGTGGTTAGGAAAGGTCATAGACCGTTGTTGATATTAGTCCACTTTTCACCTAAATAACCATCCGTGTGTGAATGATATCCCTTGATCCCAATTTTGAGCCGAAATTCCTCTTTCTTTCTTTTTTATACCTATCACCTTCCTATTTTTATCACAATGAACTTATTTTAGCCCTGGTCCTCTTTGCACATTGCGCACATTGACTTAGGCAGATAGCCTAAGTTGAGGGTGGATATCATAGTGGTGTATGATACAAAATAAGTATGAAGAAAGGTAAAATAAGAGAAGAATAAAAGGATGGGTGTGGTGGAAGAAGAATAAGAAAATAAAAGTTAGGAAAAAAAAGAAATAATTGACAAAATGTCCTCGCCCATCCGAAATATTTTGTCATGAAGAAAGGAGAAGATTAGGTAAAGGTTAATAACAGTTACCCCAAGGAGGATTAGTCACTTTAAATATCATCGAGTATCATACCAGCCTCTAGCCTACATTACAAGCCAACGGAAAGACCTATAGTGCTCCTAGATTATGTGTCTAAAAACCTTGGTAATGAAAATAAGTACAAGATTATGGTATTTGGCATACATTAACTGGAACTTCTTTCTGAGAGTGAGCGTCTCTTGATTGTCCCCACATTTAAATACGTGATTTCTTATATGAGTTAGGAGGGACTTCTTTTTTGTGAGGGCACACTGGTTATATTCCAAATTTCTAACTTGTTTGGGTAAGTTTAACTTGTACATATGAATGGTTATCGTTGCTAGTTTGATGCCATATCTTGATTCCCTTGTGTCACATTATTGATCTTCATTAAGGTACACAGTTAGGTTTAAAAGTACTTGAACTTGGAGAGGATAATATATTTGTACTAAGAATGATAATTGACTGCCGGACATACTTCACATTCTCTTGGTTGAACATCATGGCAGTATAATGTGTTAGTTTCTTGAGGAAAAAAAATTGTTTTAAGTTGAGGGTTTTGATGTGCGATCTTGATGCTAGCATATTTAAGGCTTTTAACTCGGAATAATTGTTAATTCTTAACCAACTTTTGTGGTTTTTGATTATTTTCTCTGTGATAGTGCAGGTGAGCTAAGATGTATGGAAACAATGACAACTAAATCAAAAGAGATAGATTTTGAGTAAGTAGACATGAAGAGTATAGTTGATGACTTGTCAGATAAGTAGTCAACTTTGTGAATAGCAATCAAGAATATTGTCAGCCTAAGGCAGTGTGTAGGAGTTGGAGTGAAGAGTTGACGACATTATCTGATATGTCATCAACGTCATGATAAACCATCAGGAATATTGTCAGCCTAAGGCAGTATGTAGGAGTTGTAGTAAAGAGTTGATGACATTGTTTGATATGTCATCAACAACCTGATAAGCCATCAGGTATCGTCATCAGTCGAAGATAACAACACGTGAAATAGAAAGAGAAGTTGTGACATGTCTGATAAATCATCAACATCCTAATACGCTGTCACATGTTTTCATCACCTGTACGAGGGAAAAAGTTGTGATCTATGATTAGCTTCCAAAATTAGACTGAGTTTTAAGGCAGAGAGGAGGGTTTTCTAGGGATCTCAAACTTCACGACTATTTTAAGTTTTCAACATCCTAATACAAACTTATGGTTTCTACTATGACTGTGAAGGAGAAACAACTATTTCTAATCATTAGTCTGTAAGTTATCATACATTGAATTATGAATGCAATTTGTACTGTTGCTTTTTTACATCATGAGTAGCTAATTTTCTTAACCCGGATTGTGGGACCTATGGGTTTTGTCTTGTAATGTAACTAGTGGGTCAAGATTCATTAGCTTTTAGGGAATTCTTTATAATTCCTTTGTTGTACACGCTATCTATTAGTTGGAAATGATAGATTATGCCTAACTAGTGATTTGCTTGAA
This sequence comes from Capsicum baccatum var. pendulum, assembly GCA_030864225.1. Classification (NCBI taxonomy): domain Eukaryota; kingdom Viridiplantae; phylum Streptophyta; class Magnoliopsida; order Solanales; family Solanaceae; genus Capsicum; species Capsicum baccatum. The sequence continues at coordinate 82,320,756 of CM061557.1, read as the reverse complement.
ATAAGAAATCAAATCTAGTGGGAAGTGAATTATATACAGGGTCTTGGAAGCATTAAACTTTGATTTAATTATTAACGTTGTAACAAGGTAATTTAACCTAATAAAATCTGATTCATAAATATAAATTCCCTAAGTTTGAAAGGATTAGGTAATTGAATGCATAAATAAGTTGAGAAACATTTAGTCATTGCTCCAATACAAATGATCTATTATTCCTATCTATAACAAGAATCTTGAATCTCTACTAGTGTATGTTAAGTACCCACACCCATAGTGAACATAATTCTGGTTTCTTCTATAACATTGACTTGAAATACTGAAATACTGAAATACTGGTAACAAGTGATAAACTTAAACTGCGAAATAACTACCTGTTTAATCTTGAAAAAGCCCCCATTTACCTGAAACTACTAACTATTAGTTGATTGACTCACGAATAACTTAATTTAACACTATATTGCCTGTGGGATTTGACCCCAACCTAGTTGGGTTATATATTTGACAACCATTGCTTACTCTCTCATAAGAGAGGTATAATTTGGGTGTATCATTCTACTTACTCGTAACCATCATGTGACAAGAATTATTAGGATGGTGATAACTTCAGGACATAAAGGTCCCAATCTTAGGCTATTAGGGTATAGTCAGCTTCATCGTTTCCTTCTTTATGGTTCTGTGGTTAGTTGTAATGGGTTTTTTGTGATAAGAGAGGGACAGGTTCTTTGAATGTGGTTAGCTAGTCCATATACTTAGAAATTTTCTTGTTGGTAAGGTTTCTTTATGATTGAATAAGGTTTTGGTTTTCTCTTTATCCGTTTTGGTATCGAAGGGTTGTACTACTGTATTTGTTTCTGCTTCTGGTACTGGCATAGGCCAGAATGGGTTATATTCTCTTGCTACCAGACAGGAATATAAGGCACTGCCTGTTGTCATGACTGTTACGTTACAACTCTATTCTTGTGATGTGTATTGTTTACTTGATCTAGGGTCCACGCTTTCTTATGTTACCCTATTTGTGTTTGTTGTTTTTGTTTTGATCACGAGTTTTTTTGATTTTTTTATTTCTAACTTGATAGGAAACTCTATGGTTTCTAAAAGAGTCTATAAGTGGTGTGAGGTATCTTTAGGTAGTAAGGAGACTTTGGTGGATATGTTCGAATTAGATATGGTGGGTTTTTATGTTATTCTTGGGATGGATTGGCTATATTCGCGCTATGCGTCCTTAGATTGTTCGACCCATAAGGTTTTATTTAAGTTCTCTAGTGAATTGATTATTGAATGGGAGATTGGTTCCGTTGCTTCTAAAGGAAAATTTACATCATATCTTAGAGCTTAGAGGTTAATCTTTAAAGGGTGTCTCTATCATTTGGTCCATGTTAAAGACCCTTACTCGAAAGGTCCTTCTTTGCAATCAGTTTTGACGGTGAATGAGTTTCCTGAGGTCTTTATGAATTATCTTCCTGGAATTCCTCCAAATAGGGAGATTGAGTTTAGGATTGATCTGGTTCTGGAAACTTGTCCAATATCTATACCTCCTTATATAATAGCTCCGATTGAGTTTAGGGAACTAATGGAGAAACTTAAGAATCCTTTGGATAAGGGTTTCATATGTATTATTGTGTTCCCATAGGGTGCACTGGTGTAATTAGTGCACAAGAAGGATGGTTTCCTTAGGATATTCATTGACTATCGGCAATTAAATAAGGTAACAATTAAGAACAAATATCCTCTTCCAAAGATAGATAATTTTTTTGATGTTGTAAGGTGCCAGGTTCTTCTCCAAGATAAATCTTCGGTCTGGGAATCATCAACTTAAGATTAGGGAGGTGGATATCCCTAATAAGGTACTCCATACTTGGTATGGGAACTTTGAATTCTTTGTTATGTCATTTGGTTTGACCAATGCCCCGACAACATTCATGGATTTGATGACTAGGGCATTTAATCAGTTTTTGGATATTTTTGCCATTGTTTTTATAAATGACATTTTTGTGTACTCTAAGAGTGAGGTGGGTCATAACAATCACCTACATGTGGTGTTGCATACCTGGAAAGAGCAACAGTTATATACTAAATTCTCAAAATGTAAATTCTAGTTGAATGTTCTCACTATGTTGGGTCATACTATTTTTAGTGAGGGGATCTTGGTGGATTCTCAAAAGATGGTGGTGGTTAAGAAATGACCTAGATCCATGACTCCAACTGACATTTGGAGCTTCTTGGGTTTTCCTAGGTACGATGAGAGGTTTGTAGAGAGTTTTTCAATGATATCTACCCATTGACTAAGTTGACTCAAAAGAAGGTAAAGTTCTCTTAGTCGAATACTTATGAGGGGAGTTTCGAGAGTTCGAAGGATAAGCTAACTTCGGCTACAGTTTAACTTTGCCTGAAGGCAATAAGGATTTTCTGATGTGCTATTATGTGTCCTCGGTGGGACTTAGTCGTATTCTGATGCATCTTGGTATGGTGATTGCCTAGTCTTTTGGGAAGTTAACGGTACATGTGAGGAACTATCCTACTCATGATCTGGAGTTGTTAGCCATGATGTTTACCTTGAAAATCTGGTGGAACTATTTGTATGGGTACATGTAGACATTGTCTTAGTTCATAAAAGTCTGCAGTATATGTTCACTCAGAAGGAGCTTAATATTCGGCAGAGGAGATGGCTTAAGCTTCTCTAGGACTTTGACATAGGTCTCACTACCATCCAGTTAAGGTTAATATTTTTGTTGATGCTCTTCATAGGTTGTCCATGGGAAGTTTAGCTCATGTGGATGTTATGACTCGAGGCTACCCCCTAGTCAAAAAATAGTGCTTACAATCATAAGTGACCACCAGCTAACCCATAAGCTGGTACTTGTTGTGACACTGAATAAAGTAACAAGATACACATGTGCGGAAGTACGCTGTCAACGCTATAAGGTTTAGATACTGATAAGATAATGTAAAATTGGATACTAAAAAACATATCAAAATGTGTCTGAATGACTGAAAACATCAAATAAAATTGACTAAACATGAAACTTACTGAATGAATGTCTGAAAACCAATAAACTGACTGAAGAGGTAATGGGACAGGACCCAACGAACTTCAAATTGAACTAACTGAAAGAAAATGTGGAAATACTGAAATAACATAAATGGTCCTTAACATATGAGGATTCACCACAACTGCTTCTGTTTATAGGCTAAACTATTTAAGCGCGGTTAGGAAACAGAGCGTTTGAACCTATAATATAACACAACATAGCGCAAAGAAAGTATGCGATTAGTACTTTGAATGTACTAGTATATGAGATATGGTTAGACTAAAATAAATAGGTTTATGTGCATGAAATACGGACTGACTGAATAACATGAGATAATTAATGACTAAATAACTTGAGATAATTGATGCATAAAATATGTGAAAGCTTTAAAATCTGAGAACACATGGCCAAGCATATAATAAGATATGAAAATAGTCTGTAAATTGAAATAATGAAATTTGGTGACTGAATAACTGATAAAATGTATACTATGGACAAGCAAACCTGCACTGAATCCTATACTAAATACTAACTGAGACTGTGGGAGGTATCATCTAATCGACTTGCCCCAATTTGAGCTAATCGGGTTCCAACATATAACCCCAGTTGTAAGGGTGTCAATATCATTTCATGATTACTAACAATGGTTGTGTGGATTTACTAAACTAATGTCCTAAAGAACTAATGGGTCACCCTCAATGGAAGGTGCTCTAATGAGATATGTGCCACCCTCAACTTGCAGGTAAACACATTATTAACCCTCAACTGGTAGTTTGATTTCTCTAATCTATGTTGGCTACATAGTTCTAGAACTTAGGGACTCCTACTAAAGGTCACACCCTCTACTGCCAGGTAAGACCTTATCCCTAGGTTCGTTTTGTGCTAAATATTACTCCCAACAGAATGACACTGAATTACTTGACTAAACTAAGATTAACTAAACAAACAACCGATCATGATAACTAACTTTAATGATAATTCTTATGGTTTATTTGAAACCATACTTAAGATACTAAAATCATGCAAATAGCCAAGTATTAGGTGTTCATAACCCTCCAGCACTGAATAAAAATATCCATAAAGTTATGTAAAGTTTTAAAACACATAATAAAGAATCATTTCTCAAAACCCATCTTTTAGACATTTTATTAAACTCATGTGAGTCATGAATTTAAGCCTTGGAATGGGTAAAGCATGTGATTGAAAAGATAGTTTCAATACTAAAACAATGAATTAGGGATATAGCATGAGGATTTCAATGCTCAAATCATATATGGTTTTATTCCATCGAAAAACACTTGAAACATAACTGTTAATAAAAATCAATAACAATTTCATGGAGACAATTCATCATAAACATGTAAAAACTCATAATATGATATAAAAAGAGATTCTTGGACTCCATGTGTGAAAAGGACCCATGGATGAACAACACACATACCTTTAGCCTTAAATCTTGAAAGAGAAACACAAATCTTTTAGCTTTCTTAAAAGTTCTTGGATTTGGGAACTTGATTCTTGGTTTCTATTGAGAGAAAAGAATGAAATTAATGAACTTCAGGGAATGATTAGGGTTTGTTTTTTAGAGGAAATTGGCAAAAATAGACATCTAATGCCCTAGCCGACTTTCTAATTTATGTTCTTACGAATTAGATTGAAGGGAAAAGATGTAATTGGCCTTTAGACATTTAAATTCTTAACTTGAATATAGACTAAAGGGAGACTGCAATGAGATGAATGCCTCATCGCAATAGCTACCATAACGCACCACTATCGTGGTGAGCTACTGGAATCAAAATCCAAACATGACTCAATCCTCATCCAAAAAATTTGAACCTTCCCTGAGACATGTTCCTTACATACCTAAATATGATTTAACTCAAAAACTTACATCTCAGGGTCGAGAAGATCTATTTAAAAATCCACAAAGTTTAGAGGTAAAAAATATGGCTAAGTCCCCAACACTTGGTTAAATTTTTAGGCTTTAAACCTCTTATACATGCAACTAGAAGCTGAATTGAACTAAGAAAGTATGGGGTATTATAATAGATAAGGAGAGGTGGGAGTTGATGAAGGATATTTACCACTTGTATAATCATGTATTTTGCCTTTTGGACTTCGAGAATGATGGTGTGTTGGTACAGGAAACGATTTGATCGTATCTTGGTGTAGAGATTAAGGAGAAGTAAATTCTAGATCCTGTCTTGATAAAAATTAAGGGTGATATAGGTGGGAAAATGAAAATAGTATTTGAGATTAGTGGTAATGGTACTTTGCAGTACCAAGAGAGGTTATGTGTTCCTAATGTCGATGGTTTTTTAGAAAGGGTATTCGCTATGGTGTATGAATCACACTACATTGTTCATCCAAGTTTGACAAAAATGTATCATGATATCAAGAAGATGTATTGGTGGAATGGAATAAAAAAGGATGTGGCTGATGTTGTGGAAAAAAATATTTAGTGTGTCAATAATTGAAAGTTGAGCATATGAGGCCTGGAGGTTTACATTAGAAGATTGAATTGCTGGAAGGGAAATGGGAAGTAATCAACATGGATTTTACTATTGATATTTCTTTGTCTTGGAACTAATTTTATTTGTGTTGGGTCATCATGGATAGGATGATAATGTCGGCTCAGTTCTTGCCAGTGAGGACTAACTTTTCGGCTAAGGATTTTATTAGGTTATATCTTCATGATATTGTGAAGTTTCATAGGGTACATATTTTGATTATCTATGATTGTGGTAAAAAAAATTCATCTAACTTTTGGTGATCATTTCATAAAGGGTTGGGTATTAAGGCTAGTCTGAGTACTTCTTTTCACCCACAAATGGATAGGCAAGTAGAAAGAACTTTTCTGACATTAGAGGATATGCTTTGTGCATAAGTGATTGACTATGGTGGTAACTGGTTTGAGCATCTTCCTCTTGTAGAGTTTTCTTACAACAATATCTATCATTATAGTATTGGGAAAACCTCTTTGAGAAATTGTATAGTAGGAGGTATATATATCCTATTAGGTGCTTTGAGTTTGGTGAGAAGGATATGTTTGTTTCATAATTTGTATATCAGGGAATGGAGAAGGTTAAGGTGATTCGACATAGACTTAAGGTTTCCCAAAGTCGCCAAAAGTCTTATGTAGATTTAAGGAGTAGGGACTTGGAGTTTGAGGTTGGGGATAGGATAATTTGAAAGATGTCTCCTATGAAGGGAGTAATACAGTTTGGGAAAAGAGGGAAGCTCAGCCCTCGGTATGTTGGTACTTATGTAATTTTGAAGAGGGTTGGTAATGTGGCGTATGAATTGGAGTTACCTTCTAGTTTAAGATCCATTTATTTGATATTTCATGTCTCTATGTAGGGAAAGTGTATAGGTGATCCTTTATTGGTTGTTCCTTTGGAAAGATTGGGTATCTTAGATTCTCTATCTTATGAAGAATTCTCGGTTGAGATCTTAGAATGGCAGTTTTGTTGGTTGGGAACCAAGGATGTAGCTTCATTTAACGTTCTATAGGGATCCACAAGTTGGAAGAAGCTACTTGGGAAGTAGAAGAGGACATAAAATCCAAGTATCTGCATATGTTCTCCACTTTGGTTATTTATGTGGAAGGTATATGTTCTTGATCACATCTATTTTTTCTAACTTAGATTAAGGTTTGAATGGCTATATTGATATGTAACTTGTGCTTTTACTACCATGTCCATCATATGGAGATGAATGATCCAAGTAATGAAGAATGAAACACGTTGGGTTTTGGTCCATAGAAATTTTCTAGGTTTTAGACTTTCTGGACATCATACGACTCCCTATACTAGTAGTATGGTTAGGGTATGGTTCTTGTGACCCAGTCGTATGTTGTCTAGTGTTGGGTGGTGTTAGGTAGTTGATTTTCTAGAATAGGTATGACTTAGGCATGTATGAGTCATAGGGTGGGTGATAGGTCATAGGATTGGGTTTTCTTTCACTGAATTTAAAACTTTGTAACTAAATTTGGATCTGAGTATGAGAAACTGACCATGAGTCATGAGATAGGGTACAAGTCATATTATCTAACCCATATGTTGGATAGTTTTAACCCCTTCAGATTCAGTTATAGTTATGGATTAAGGGTACTGGTCGTACCCTTGGTTTCGATTGGTCTTGATGGTTATATATTGGATAGTGTTGGGGGTTCAAGGGATGCCTAGGGTATGAGTGGTGGGTACCACTCATATCACAGGGTATGGGTGGTATGGTGAAGTCGTACCCTCCTGCGGGAAATTAATACTGTTTTAGTTGGGAGTAATCTGGATATTTCTCCTCTTAACTTCTCAAGGGCCCACAACTTATATCACTCTTGGGACATCATTTACCCTAATATTCTAATCTTAAAACTTAGAAACTCTTTGTATATCTCTCAAGGCTCTTGGGTTAAGAAAAATCTAGGTTTTCCTCCAAGGTTGCCAATGAGTCTCATAGTGGTGATTTTTTCTCATCTTCTTAATAATCTAAGGCGTGTTACAACTCCCTCATTTTTATTTCCAACTAAAGAAATGTTTAATGAATTTTTTTCACAGCATAATTGTTGTATGGTTTTGGGTTTTCAAATATATGTTGGGGTTTTGGATATAAATATTCTGTTATGATTTTCTCATGTTTTAATCATGGATTTAAATGTTTTAATGGTGGTTTCGAGATTTGGTTGCATAGGAATGGTTAATTGTTAGTTAGTTTGGTTTTGGAAACACTATGCCCCCAATGTGTTTGATAAAATGCCTATGAGAATGCTTTTTTCACATTGTTCTACTTTTAATGCAACTATTGCATGGTATACCATGGTAATGGAACCTTAAATAGTATAAATGGTTTAAATGGTTTCGAATGTTAAAATGGTATGGTTTTGGTGGTTACAGTTGGTTTAATAGAAAGCCTTATTGTGTACAAGGGAATCCCCCAAGCAAACCAAGTAAACTTAATAATGTAATTTATGGGTACATGGGAATCCTTTTACTTAAAAAGGATGACTAAGGATACTGCTTGCAAGATACAGTCGGTATGACGATACCATTTCTTATATCCTTGGTTATTAATAATTGTAATAGTGGTTTGGTTGTATGGTAATGGTTTTAATTGGGTAATAATGGCGGGGTATGATAGCTAACTAAGAAGGTGTGAGTCCAATGGATGGACACTGGAAACTCATATTTTCCGACATGAGGATTGATCATGGAAACCATATATGATACTTATGAGGTACATAGGAATCCCATAAGTAAACTTTTACATATGTATCATGGAGAAAAAAGTGTACTCAGGAATTCCCTACTCCTATGGTATCTCCGGTTTGTGCAGTTACATGCATCGGGGCCTATTCATTAGGTTACACTGGAACCATATAGCCCATGAGTTGTTTAAGGACGGTTAATCTACATACCTAGGTTAATAATTTTAAAGGCATGCTAAAATCAATTCCCTTTGCTAGCATGGTTATCTATATATATGTATATATATATATATATATACATATATATATCTATAGGTATGTGTTGTTGTGAATACTTATGGTTGTTTTACTTAGTTTTAATGGTTGGCATTATTTTATCCTTATCCTAAGTACTTGATAGAGTTCATCCGCTAACCCATCTTTGGATGGTTGTATCCCCATTCGATGCAGGAATATATCATTCTACTCCTCCTGCTTAGTGATCAGATTGGAGATTATCTATTGGATTTAAGTGGTGATCTTCCATACTCCGAAAGGCTCTATTTCATAACATGGATATATTCACATACTTTGATCATTTTATGGATATTAGTTTTAGCTATGGTTGGGGTCATGTCCCATCCGAATATTGTTTTACATTTGGTTTGAGCCTTTATTGACCTACTATGGGTTGGAGTGGTTGGTGCCAGTAGTGGTATCATCCTTAGTATTGTCATTTGTATTGGGGTTGATATCGGCTGACTGTATTTATGATTGTAACATCCTATTATGTTATGCTATGGATATACTGTTGGATATTATATTGGTTTTGGTATGGTTACTGGTTAGGTATTGGATGGTTGGACTTTCTTGGGTTGAACGTATTATGGACCTATCCCAGAGTTTGGAATTGTACAAAATGCTATCATGTTATATGTTTGGAATTCATCCAACTCCGGGTACGCGTTTGGAGATTGAGTTAGGTAATGGGGATGGTCCTCGGTCCTTGTTGGACTTGGGATGCCCATTTCAACAAAGCCCTGGTTCGGGTCGTGTAACCTAGTATGTTCTTTCGCCATCTCCTCTACTCTCTGATACACTCCCAGTACCTCAGGCACACTATCCTCAACTCATATTCTTTAGATAAGACATGGGAATAGTTGAGTCATCATCGCACTAAAATCTCTCTCATAAATCTCATACCAGATAATAGTTGCAATGACAATGTAATATTCGTCCATCATACTAGCAACAAGTACATCTCTCTCCCAAGTCAATAAATTGTTTGTAGCTGTTGAACACAATCAAAATCAAACAAACATCCATGAGAACTTCGCAGGAAACGTCAGTGTTGCCTTTTTTTATCATATCATGCCCCTCAATCTAAGGAGTCTCATCACCTAGAGGTGAAATGTATCCAACAATCCATATCACCATCTCTACTCTCTCACTCCTGTAGTTAACATCCCACAATATATGTCTATCACATACATCTCGTAATATGTAATCAAACTTTATTGTGGATAATGGCACAATATAATCTGGCCTAAATAGAACTCAACAAATGGCCGCCTCTAATATGTCAACCATAGCCCCTCTAACTTGTGTCTTCTCAAGTAGTGGATGCTCGGCGTACCTCATGATATCCCTTTCAGGCATAGTCAAAGCCATAGTGGAATTCTATGATGCATAGAAATCTCACACCTTTGTCACACGGTAAGTACCTAGGCATCTGGTCATCCACCCGAGTTGCTATCTCTCAAAACCTATCCACAGTTGTGGTTCTCCGACCAACCTTGATAAATCAATTAGTCTCTCCTCATAATTTACAATCTTAGGTCATCTAGTCTCTCTCAAAATATAGTTGTCCCGCTTAAAAATTGTCTAATGGCCCTCCACAGACCACATCGGGTTCACCTAATTAATAGGATCTTTCGAGTTATATGTGGGGCCGCAAGTCTGACCCTGCTGAGCTGGTGCCTATGAATCAGAAGATCTCCAGCAACAGTGCTAATTTTATATAACAACCAAAATACACCTTCAAGTAAAAGTTAGATGGTCTTTGTCAAATATAGTAACCCAACGTGGAACTTTGGCTCTTTACTTTTATAATAATGGATGAAACTGGAAAGGTGAATTGGGGTATTATAGTGACAATTTTGAACAATTACCAAATATCAACTCTGGTTGTAATCAGTCATAGATGAACAACAGGATTGTGTTCCCCCTTGCTTCTCAAATCAATAGGTTGATCGTACTTTATTGAAACAACCTGATACCTTGCATGCAGAATCTGATAAGTTAAGTACCATTAACTATCTTTTATACTTGTTAATGAATTTTACAATTTACTTTTTGAGTCTCTAGATGTTGCCTTACTAAGGTTTATCCTATATCCAAGTTGACTATTTCCTTTTGAGTCTCTAGTTATTAGATGATAGTTAACCATCTTACGCAGAAAGTACTAATTAGAGTATATCGACAGTTAAACTTCAAATTATTGTTGTAATTATATTTTTTAGTTACTACTCCTCTTTTGGAGTATGTAGCAATAATATAGGTGGTATTCTAACATTTACAACCTCTAAGACATCCATTAAACTGAAGATAATACAATACATGCATGGGTATCGATTCAGAACAACTTAACCCTTCCCCTACTTTATCAATCCACCAAGGATTCATAACCTTAGCTAAGGTTTTTAGCCGCTCATGCTGTGAAACAATCAACAATATTCATAATTGAATGCATTATATTAAATCATAATAATCAACAACTTAAAACCCAAAACTTCAACTGAATTAACAACTAAAATCAATACAAAATAATTCCAAGACAAAATTCAAATTGCAAAATTAGAATATATAGAGTGTGTAAACGAAATACAAAACATCAATAGGGTATTTATAGAATACAAGAAAACCCTAAAGATAAAATCCTGGATGAAAAGGGAAAAACAAAGTCGGTGGGAATTTAAAAAGGTCACATATAAATAGTATGTTGCACATATTGTCCTACGTGGTCCTGCCTATTTGGCCACCCTTCCATTCTAGATCCTGCAACTCTCTGGAATATGCATTCTTGCTCATACAAAGGTAACATACAGACGATATATGGCACTATTTATGTGCCAGGCCACAGGAACTGAACTTTCAACTCTCTGGACTTTTCAGATCAAGACGTACGTTTGACACAAACTAATCGTATGTGGCATATACCAATCATATATGGTATTTTTAATTGGACCAATATTCTTTTTCCTGCATCTTAGCCTCTGTACTTTTAGTTCTTCAAAATACTTTGCTCATAAATGCCAAATAAGTAGCACATACACCTAAAAATACCGTTATATGTATCAAAATACTACAAATTTCTTGTTTTTCTTTAGATTTGTATTCAAAACTTAGTTTCCTACAAATCATATCCAAAACACATTATATCTAAAAAGAAACTTAAGAAACTTGCATATTTTCCGCATTTTTGAGATCAAAAGTGGTATTTTTGTATATCACATTAGTAATCGATCCTCTAGGAAGTTCTCCCAACCACAAAGAAGCTTATCTACTCAATGAAAAGGGGAAAACCTGATCCTAACTGCATCTTGATCTACCCTAGGTATGGTGTAAGAAGTGAAAATCCCAATAAAATTAGCAAGATGGATATTTACATCATCCGTAGCCAAACCTTCAAACATAACTTTCAAATTTAAGAGCTGGATCATGGCACTGGTTATGCCACACTTAATACCCGATGGCAAAGAAGGAGGAATGATGGCTCCTATCTCGATTGTCTCAACATATCCTATATCTTCCTCATCATTATATGGCTATAGGTACTGGTATAATGGGATCACTTATGCATGACCACCTAAAACACTATCTTGATTAGGATCGAGTGAAGCTCAATGATCAACTACCAATCTCTATCTTGCCAGCTCTGCCTCCTGATATATATGGCAACCCTAAAAATTTTTTGTCTGATTAGCAACTGCATCTGCTAACAACTTCTCTATTTGTTTACCAGTAATGTCCTAAACTCCTGGAAGAGGAGGTGGAGGCACAGTATTAGGATCATTTCAAACCCCTTCAAGATGGCCTGCGCATACTTGTTTTGCCATCCTACGGTTAAACTGTAAGATTTTATCTTGGTTAGGATTCAGTAGGAGTAAGGGAATGCCTTTACTCTTTGTGTTAGGAATACAAAAGCGCGCCCCAACTAAATATACAAAATAAAAACCCATAAACTTAACAAACTTTAATACACAACTTAACATCATATTCCATAAAAATAGCACAAAAATTTGATCAACACCCAAACTACACATCCAATAGAAATAAAGAGATCATTGTTAAGTAAAGTAACTCAAGTTGGGTTCGAACCCATAGGGAATATGTGGACTTGTCTCTCTAGTTTGCTAAAATCAGTGGGTAGTGCTAAAATTAAATGGGGTTTTGTGCTGTAAACAATAATCAAACTCCAAAGATTTGGATGTAAATAGTTAGAAATGAACACTAGGCCTATGTAAATCAATAGGACTCTCTTGCTCAATCCAACTATTAAGTTCTTGCGCATGTAAAATCTGGTAAGTTAGATATCACCAACCACCTCTCAACACACTTTAGTGAATTTTACTAATTTACTCTCGGTCTCAAAGTTTCTCCTTACAAACCCTTACCTTAGACCCCATTTTTAACTACCTCCTCTCAGTATCAAGCTGATTCAATGTAAGTTAATCATCTTAAGTGCATAATGTAGGTAAGCTTATTTTTTCAAATAACCCCAAATCACTATTGTGATCTCCTTTTACATATCACTACCTCCCTCTTGGGTTCGTACTAAATACATGTTGGATCCTAATGTTTGCAACCACTAAAGAAATGAAATAAAAAAACACCACAATGCATGCAGAAACAACTATCTGTAAGGATTGAACACTTCCTCTACTTTATTAGTTAGTCGGGGTTCCCACAACCCTAGAGAAGGGAATTAGTTTCTCATAGTTATGAAACAATCAAAGTAATTCATAATTGAAGATATTCAAATAGTATCAAAATAATCAATGAATAAAACCTAAAGTCTTTAACTGAATAAACCAAAAAAATCAATACAAAGCAGTCCCAAGATCACAATTAAATCTTGGAATCATATATATATATATATATATATATATATATATATATATATATAAGTATTAAAATCAAGTAAACTATCTACAAAACATCAAAAGAGGCCACCTATAGGCCATTGGTGGAACCTATGGGCCGTAGGTGGTCCCACGTAGGTACCCTACCTCCTAAGAACTTTTGAAATTCTCTAGACTTTGCTTTTCTAATACCTATGTTTGCACTTACGGATTGTAGGTGGCACAAACGGTCTTTTGGTGCCCTCTGTAAGTGATAGGGTCTTCTTTTCTAAACTTCTGAATCTTTGGATGTCAATTGCTGACACATACGTTGGCACCTACGCCATGTAGGTAGTACATACAAGTCGTAGGTTCCTATTTCAGTGGTCCAAAACTTCAAATTTTACTCCTTTCTGCGAAAATAGTTCCTAAACCTAATTTCTTACAAAACATAACACAAAACACGTCATTTATAACAAAAATACATAAGTAACTTCCATATTTTTATCGTTTTAAGAATCGAAAGTCCTCTGAAACTAAAATATATCACCATTACTAAAAGTAAAGTATCACAAAATATTATAATGTTCTTACCTTCAATCAACAGAGAAAGAATAAGTGTTATAGTCAAGATTTTCTTGAGCATTTGGAACTTTTCCTCATATTAGTCTAACCAAACAACTATATAATGACTTAAATTTTGTTGTTTTTATTTTTTTCTATTTTGACCATTTTACCCTTATTTGTAGTTTCTACATATTTATTTTGGGTTAGAAGGATGGTTGGCACAATTCACTAGGCCTTCAGGAAGACTTTGGGTGAGTTTGAGGCTTCAAGATACAAAAGTTAACCTTGGTCAATATTTCTTGATTAGAGTGTTGGATAGCAAAACAGATTGCACTAATATGTTCAGAATGTCGAATTTGAATTACTAGTAGGGTTGATTCAATTTCAAGACTTTAATATCTTATTTCAATCCATCATTTTGAAATTATTCAAAAGGGATTTCGATATTAATTTACTCTAAACAAACTTTCTTTGTAAATCCAATGATTCCATTGGATTCGAAATATATTTTATCATAAATTTTATTGTTGGTTCATCTTTATAGGGTTTTAAATGAATTCCAAGGGTCAAAAGTATGTTTTTTAAAACTGTTGGTTGCTGGTCAATAGTGGACCACACTCAATGCATGGTCAACATGCCCTTTAATTTGTTGAAAAAATACTAATTTTGTAAATTTAGCATCCTTTTGCTCATTTTAACCATTTTTATCATATTGGAATCTTTTGAGAGAAGTTTTGGAGGAGATTTACTGCATAAGTTTGTTTGGATAAGTTCCTAGAACAATGCTAAATTATTTCCAACCAATATTATAATCCAAATTCTTCTAAAAACAATGATTTTTAATGAGGGTTTTGGGGGGTTTCACCCAAATTGAAAATTAGTATTTCTTTGATTTGACCAACAATTCTTCCTTATTTTTTTATTGGTTTTCACCCATAGAGTCCTTTTCACTAGAGGATTATGATTTTTAAAAAATATTTCATTTTTATCCTTTTTTAGTTTTGATAGATTTGTAGGGGGTTGCTGGTAAAGCTTGAAAAAGTTTTTTTATTTTCTATTTGGACCTTATTTTAAACTTGTTTTTGCATGAGTTTTCTCCAGTAGACTCCTTTAAATTTGGAGAAAGTATTTTTAGAACAAAATTTTAATTTTTCTCCTTTATTTTTAAACTAATTTTTCAAATCCATTTTGGACCTAAATCAAATCTGGGTATCATTAGCTATCCTTTAAAGCGTAGATGATATATTTTAATATTGTTGTTGGTTTTGAGGCCATTCATAAGGGGAAAGATCTGGGTTAAAGTACTTTAGATAATAATTCCATCGTTTCTAGGTAGGTTATGGCCTAACTTCTTTCAGATTGAGTTGGGCTATTAATGAATAATCAATGAATGTTATAGGTTGAAAAATAACTACGTGGTGTATATTTTGAGATTAGTTTTAATGTTTTGGGCTTGTGTAGGGTCTTATATTTTGTTGTGGTTAGTTTTTGATGTTTGATATTATGTGTTGCCTATGTCGGGGCTTTATTTGACGTCATTGTCCCTATATTTCTATTAAAATTCCTTTACTTTAGATATGATAATTGTGTGGGGGATTATTTTTATAATATAGTCCTTATTCGATTATTGTTTTCCTTTATCATGATAAAATACCCAACTTAAGGTTTGATATTACATTAATAATGTCTTATTTGTACAGTTATTCTGTTGGAGCCTAATGAAACTTGAAGAATCTTGAATTATGAACTTAGTAAGTTGATTTATGGTCTCACTTTTATATTTATATATATATATATATATATATATATATATATATATATATATATATATATATATATATAAGTCGGTTGGATTGGATGTCATCATATTAAGTTGGTTGTGTGCATTACATCTTCATTCCATACATATACATTCATGAGATCTTGTACCACTGAGAAACACTACTTTTGGAAAAAATGAGACACTTGTATGAAAACTCTCTCTGTGAACATAATCCATAGAAGTGAGATTAGTTGAGATTGAGATATAGTGTATGGCTTACAAACCCCCATGGGTCCTACCTGGTATCTGCAAATTTGATTGGCGTATAAAAATGTCATTCAATGGTTTTCACTATTCATCCCATCCATATTACATTGCATTGAATTTTCATATGCATGTTGGTTGATTTTCCCTTGTTTCCTAGACTTATGCTTAGTTTTTGTGTACTTCCATGTCTATATATATGTTACTTCTAGTATTATGTTTTCATGTATTAGAACTATTAATGGAGATGGTGTGAGCTACCACTGGGACTTTTTTGCTTACATGTAACGTTCTTATAGTATATTCTTACTTATGTTATGTTATACTTTGATTAGTCGGCCTATGATACTTATTGAGTACAAGTGGACCATACTCACCCATACTGTGCCCTTTTGGTACATATTTGTGTATGAGTACTGAATGTGGTAGTTGTTTTTGTATAGATGTTGGAGAAGTATTCGAGGTATTGGGTACTCTATGGTTTTCAGTGTCAACTCCGAACCTCCTCTCATATTACTTTATGTCTTTATTTTATTTTTGGAGATAGATATGTAACTCAGATTTCTTTATGTACTAGATGCTCTTACACTTTGACATTGGATTTTGGGGATTTATTAGATTTCTTTCAAACTTTTACATTAATTATGTTTTGTATTGGCTTAACTTTGATATTGAAGTCTTTTATTGGGGTTATGTCACTATCGATGTTGTTTATCCTTTGTCCCTTTTTTATTAGCTTACTTTTCAAGGCTCTATCATAATAAGTGACATCATAACCCATTTTTTGGTTGTAACAAACTGGTATCACAATAGCCAGGTTCACCAGTCTTATAAGTGTAAGAGCAGGAAATCTAGCAGAGTCTCTTGGATTACTATATAGACATTTATGACTATCTTCAAGAGGCTAAAAGATTTATTTAGGAAAGAATGTTCCCAATATTATTCATTGTAGTGCAGGATCTTTATACCTTATGTTCTAAACTTGTATTTCACTCTTTCTATGCAAATAATAAAGACTAGATCTTGTGAGGCTAGGGATACTAAGCCAACACCTGAGGATGAAGCCTAGATTAGAGGGCAAAATAGGGGTTTTAGATAGTCCTGATGTAAGGTATAGGAATGAGAAGATTCCCTGGTCAGAAATAGAGCTTAGAGGTCCTCTCTCAAGCTCGAGGTTAAGCCTGTATGGGATATGGAGCAAGCTCAAGTTTGATATTATACTACTACCCTAGTTTTAGAGAATTTATTGATTGGTTTATTGAACCATTTAAAGGGTATTCCACTAAGTGCACATGGTATTTCTCCAGTTTCAAGTGTTGTCCCACTGTATGTATCAACATCCCTTATGACATTCTTTATATTTTGAGTGGTGCTCTGCCTTCTATGCTAGTATTGAATTATGGTGTTCTTAGTTTAGGGGTACAATCTTTATCTATGATACCCTCACATATGGATTCATTGCCTAGTGTACTTACTATTTTGCCAGTTGCTTTGGGTAAAGTTATGTTATTTGCTAACCAGAAGATATTTGAGGGGTTTATTTACTTAGTTTTGTCCAAGTTTAGTAATTCTATTGGTGAGGATACCCATGAATTTTTCGTTGATTGTTAGGTTCAGTTACATAATCTTTGATCTCTTGAATTTCATGGAGTTTCTTATACTACATATCAGTTGACATATATGTCTATGGATTGGTGGAGGTCGTATCCTAGTTGTAAACCTTTGGGTTTTCCTGCTATGACTTGGACTCAATTTTTTAAGGTTTTCTTAGAGAGATATGTATCGTATAGATTGAGAGATCAGATTCATGATGAGTTTAATCACTTGGAGTAGGGCTCTATGACTATTTCTGAGTATGAGGCTTATGTTCAGATTTTATCTAAGTATATATCTACTAGTATCTCCATCGAGTCTTAGAGGATTTAGAAGCCTATGAAGGTGTTAGGTTGTACTTATTAGTTGGCTACAACCCAGATTGTAAGTTCAAGGGCTTCTTTCTTGAGTATTATTAAACAAGCCAAAATGATTGAGTCTATTCTCAAAGCTACTCAAAAAGGCACCCAGAAGGTACATCGTCAAGGTGAGTTTAATAGACACACCTCCTGAGATAGAGATTTCTTAAGTAGAGGCTTTTATGGCTATCATAGTAGGATGCTTCAGGCTACTTTGCAGGGATCGAGCGGTAGACATTCAGGTTCAATGGCTTATGGTAGCTAGACATAAACCAAGGTAGTCATTCTAGTTTAGTTACACCTCCTCAAATTATGTTAGACTATATAGGATGTTTTCTATATAATGAGTTTATCCATATGTCCAAGGATTATCCTTGGAATACTTTCATACCTACTCTTATATCTATAGTGAGAGATGGTTTGTAGAATGGTAAGAGTTCTACTAGAGGTGCTCGAGGTAGAGGTAGAGGTAGAGGCGTTTGTGGTGGTGGTCGCAAGGTTACGCAATCCAGGGGCAAACTTAGTTCTATAAAATAACTGTTAAACCTGAGGTAGAGGCCTCTAATACTGTTATCATAGGTTTCATCATGGTTTGCTATAGATTTGTTTCTATTTTATTTAACCCTAGTTCTATATGCTCCTATGAGCCTAATATTTTGTTTCAATATTTTATGTTGCATGTGATCCTTTTTCTCTTCTTCTTTATATTTTTACCCTTATTAGAGATTCTTTGTAGTGGATTGGGTGAACTAATATTGTGTGGTTACCTTTCCAATCTGTAAGACTTGGGTAGCCCTCACTGTCCTCGATATGGTAGATTTTGATATTATCTTGGGTATGAATTGGTTATCTCCTTATTATGCTATTTTGGACTAATTATGCAAAGGTTTTAACCTTAGATATACTAGTAGTGTTTAAGTTGGCTTTAAAGGGTATGATTTTAGCTCATATATGTGATACTAGTGTTGACTAATTACCTCCTATGGATTTTATTTCATTTGTTCACAAGTTCATGGATGTGTTTTCGATGAATTTTCCTAGAATGCCTATGGATCACGATATTGATTTTTCTATTAATGAGGAGTAGGACACAAAGACCATTTCTATTCTTCTATAATGACTCTTGAGTTGAAGGATTAGCTATAGGATTTGTTAGCTAAGGGGTTAATAAGACCAAATGTATCTCCTTGGGGTGAGCCTTTCTTATTTATGAAGAATAAGGATGCTTCTTTATAGAAGTGTATTGATTATAGGTAGTTGAACAAACTGATGGTTAAGTACAAGTATCCTCTTCCTCGCATTAATGCTCTTTTTGACCAGCTTCAGTGTGCTTGGTGTTTTCCAAGATTGATTTAAGACCTCGGTATCACCAATTAAAGATTAGCGATTCTAATAGTCCAAAGATAACCTTTTGAACACAATACAATCATTATGAGTTCTTCATCATTTTATTTAGTTTTAGTAATGCCCTATCAATATTTATAGAGTTGATGAATCAATGTTTTGACTATATCTTATCTCCTTTGTGACTGTATTTATAGATGACATCTTGGTCTATTCTATGAGTAAGCCAACCATGTGAAGTATTTGATGATTGTACTTTAGAGTCTGTGTGATGAGAAGTTGTATGTTATGTTTTTCAAGTGTGAATTTTTTGGATTTTGTCTATTTCTAGGGACAGTGGGGATTAAGATGGTATTACAATCAATTCAGCTAGGATAGCAGTGATTTGTGATTGGTATAAACCTTCTCCGGTTGATATTTGGAGTTTCATTGTCTTAGTGAGTTATTATTTCCATTTTGTGGAAGGTTTCTCATTTATTCATGATTTTTTAACCAAGTTCACTTAGAAAAATGGCTTTTTAATGATTGGATGCGTGTGACAGAAGCTTCCAAAAGCTTAAATAGTTGTTACCTCCGACTTCTATGTTAACTATTCCCACAAAAGGTATGGATTTGATATGTTTTGTGATGCTTCTAATATTAGTTTGGGTACAGTATTGATGTAGGAGGGTAAGGTGATTGCTTATGTCTTTCAGAAATTGAAGCCTTATGAGAGAAATTACCTTACCCATAATTTGGAGTTGGTAGTTATAGTGTTTATCTTGAAGTTATGGCATCATTACTTTTATTAAGTTCCTTATAAGGTTTCCTTGAACCATCATAGCCTTTAGTACTTTTTCAAAAAGTAAAATCTTAATATGAAGCAACAAAGTTGGCTTGAGTTTCTTAAGGATTATGGCCTCATTATTTTGTATCATCCAGGTCAGGTAATGTGGTTGTGGATGCCTTGAGAAAAAAGTCAACTAGTATAGGGAGTTTAGCTTATTTCTTGACCCAACAGTGGCTTTTAGTTATATAGGTTTAAACCTTAGGTACTCAGATGGTTAGGCTTTATATTATGACACTTATGCAAGTTTTTGCTTTTTTAAGCTAAATCTTTCTTGATGGTGTAGATTTGAGAGCACTAATTTGATGTTGACAATTTGAGGGTAATTTGAGATAGAGTGTTGTGTCGTAAGGCTAATGTGGCATCTCTTAATTCGAATGGAATTTAGTGGGTTTGGGCCAATGTTTGTGCATAAAGAGTGGGTGATTGGGTGAGATTGATCTTAAAAGAGGCTCATTATTCTAGATATTCCATTCACCCAAGCGTGACTAAAATGTATTATGATTTGAAGTAGCCTTCTAGTGAGATGATATAAGGAAGCATGTGGTAGATTTTGTATCTTATTACCTCTATTTATAGTAGGTGAAGGACGAGCATCAAAGAATGGGTGGTTTTCTTTAGAGATTACCCATACCTGAGTAGAAGTGGAAGTGGATCATAATGGACTTCGTGAATGCGTTACCTTACATTTATTATAATTCTAACATTATTTGGGTCATCATGAATTAGTTGACCAAATCAGCCCAATTAATCCTTATTTTGTTCTCATCCAGTGGTAAGAAATTAGCCCGTATCTATGTTTATAACATATTTTTCTTCATGGAGTACCTGTGTCTATTATTTTAAATAAAGGCTCTGTGTTCAAACCTTTCAGGAGGAGTGGGCTACTCGAGTTGACCTTAGCTCAATTTTCCAATCGTAGATCAATGGTCAATCAGAGCAAATTATTTAGGTTTTGAAGGATATGCTCTGGACACGTGTCGCGGACTTCGGAGGTTAGTGGGAGCAGTATTTGACTTTGGCAGAGTTCTCTTATAATAGTAGCTGGAATTTAAGTACTGATATGGCCCTTTTTAAGGCATTTTACGATAACATTATTGATCTTCTATTGGTTGGTTTCTGACTTCAGAGGTTATACCCTATGTCACTGACTTTCTTTGCGAGTCATTAGATAGGGTTTAGTTAATGCAGCATAGTATTTGAGTGACCTAGAGTAGGCAAAATAATCATGCTGATAGTAGGCTTTATGCCTTACAATATGGGATTGGTGATCAATTCTTCCTTTATGTGTCATCCATGAAGGGCGTGATGAGGTTTAGAAAGAAGGGCATGGTTAGCCCTAGGTATATTGGCTCTTTTGAAATTCTTCAGACATTTAGGAATTTTTCTTATGTATTGGCCTTACCTCCAGATTTTTTAGACGTTTATCAAGTTCTTTATGTATGTTTACTTCAATACTATATTATGGATAAGTGCCATGGTTTCGTTCGATTTAATTAGATGAAAAATTGACCTTTATGAGGAGCCAATCTCTAGTTATGATCTAGGTATCTTTATATAGTGAAGGTGATATGGAGATATCATCCTATGGAGGAGAATACTTTGAATGTCGAGTCCAACATGTGTAGTAGTTACCCTCAACTTTACATCAATTGAGGTAATTCCTTACCTTAGTTTGAGGACAAACTAGAGCTTTAGTAGTAAATGTTATAATGACCTACAATTAGGTAATATTCTTTTTTTATGTGTTTTGACCATTTTATAATTTTCTGTTGTTTCTGCATGTTGATTTTGGGTCACCGGGGTTGCTGACATAGTTTCCAAGTCTTTCAGGAATGCTTTGGGTGGCTTTATGAACCAAAAGTTAACCTAGTCAATAGTCCTTGATATGAGTTCCAGATAGTAGAATGTTGGATTTAAGTTAGTATCAAAGTTGGTTTTATTTCAAGAATTTTATATCTCATTTGGACCCATTATTTAGAAAATAGTAAAATAGGGTCCTAGGGGTTAATTTGTTGTCAATGACCTTTTTCTTATAAATCTGGGGATTCCATTGGATTTGGAACGTGTTTTATGATCAATTTTCACTATTGGTTCATGTTCATAGGTTTTGGGATGAATTTTGAGTCTCAAAAATAAGTTTTTTGAAGTTGTTGGTTGCTGGTGAACAGTGGACCGAGGTCAACATGCGGTCAATGTGCTCTTGAATTTTCCAAAAACCTCCCAATTTTGAGAATTCAGCTCTTTTTAGCTCATTTTCACCACTTTTATCATATTAGGAGCTTTAGAAGGAGATTTGGGGGTATATTTCTTGCGTAAGTTCGTGAGGGTAAGTTCCTAGCTCAATTCTAAATCATTTTCCACCAACTTTATCATTTAAATTCTTCAAATAAAGACTTCATAAGGGGGTTTTAAGGGGGGGGGGGGGTCCCCAAATAGAAAATTTGATATATCTTTTATTTGAGCTTAAGTTCTTACTCTTTTTTTCTTGGGGTTTCACCCATAGAGTCCTTTTCATAGAAGGATTATAATTTTCAAAGAAGATTCCATTTTTTTCCTCTTTGATTTTTGATGGACTTTTGGTGGGTTTTTCTGGAAATTCTTGAAAAGGGGTTGTTCAATTTGGACCTTATTTTTAACCTATTTTTGCATGTTTTTTCTCCTATAGACTCCTTTAACCTTGGGGAGTGTTCTTCGAAAACAAAATTCTGGTTGTGCCCCTTTCATTTTTAAACTTGTTTTGAGCCTAACTCAAATATAGGCAATATGGTTACCATTAAATTTTTTAATGCGTAGATGCTACATTTGAATGTTGTAGTCAATTCTAAAGTTGTTTATGAGAGGAAAGCTCTGAGTTGGAGCACTTTAGACTCGGATTTCATTATTTTGAGGTGGGTTATGGCTTAACTTCTTTTAAATTGAGTTAGATTGTTTATGAATAAGTAAAGTATACTATGGATTGGGGAAAATAACAATGGAGTTTATGTGTTGATATTATTTTTACTTTTGAATGCCCATGTGTGGGCTTATATTATATTGTGGTTTGTTTTTGGTATCTGATATTGTGTGTTACCCATGTTTGGGATTTATTTGAATTATTGGCCTTATCTGTACATTTAAATTCCTTTATTCTATACATGATGCATCCGTGGGCGCTTATTTTTCTAATATATACTTTATTTGAGCATTGGTTGCATTTATCATAGGGATTGATATGATATTAATGATGTCTAACATGCATGTTTATTCTGATGCTGCCTAATTGGAGTTTGAATCATGAATTTTGGACATATTAACTTGATTTTTAGGATGACTTATATTCATGTTGGATTGATTAGATACCACCTTATTGATTTGATTGTGAGCCTCACCTACTCATTCATACATTTACTTTCATGAGATACTAGTTCTATTGAGAAATATAATTTTTAAAAGAAAATGAGACACTTTTTTTAAAACCCTCTCTATTAACACAAGATAGAGAGGTGTGCTAAGTTGATATTAAGATATAATATTTGTTTTGCAACCCCCCATCCCCTGGGTTCTACCTAGCAGTTACTATTTTAGTGGGCGTACATGAAAAGTCATGTGATGCCTTTCACCATTCATCCCATCCATATTGTAGTGCATTGTATACACATCTTGCTTGATTTTCCCTAGTTTTCATGACTTGTATTTAGTTTCTATATACTTGCATGTATATATATATATATATATATATATATATATATATATATATATATATATATATATATATATATATATATATATATATATATTGTTTCCATTTCTGTGTATTCATATATTAGAAATTTTAGTGGAGACGGCGTGAGATACCATTTGGGACTTTTTTGCTTGCAGGTGACATCCTCATAATATAGTTTTACTTATCTTATTTCCTGCTTTGCTCAGTCAGCCAATGATACCTACTGAGTACAAGTAGACCATACTCACCCCTATTGTGCCCTTTAGTGCAGATATGAGTATGACTACTAAACATTGTGGTTGATCTCATGGGGATTTTAAAGTAGTGTTTGAGGTACTAGATACTCTAGGGTTTTAGAGACGACTCCAGACCTATCTTACTCTATTTTTGTAATTAATTTTCAAAGACAGACATGTATATCAAATTTTGTTATATACTGGGTACTCTATATGTCTCACATTTGGTTTATGTTATTATCTATTTTATTTTTCCTTTATCAATTTGGGTGACTAGATTACATATCAAGGCTCAACAATGATAGGTTCCACAATGACCCACTTTTTGGTTGTGACAAAATATAGCTTACTTCAGAGTCAATCTTGTCAAGTGCGTGGAAATGGATTCAAATTTCTTAACAAACCTGTGGTAATAACTGGAAAGGCCCACAAATCTCCTTACCGTGGTTACTTTAACTAGCCATATCCAACTCATAACTTCTTAAGTCTTTTGGGTATTTACCATCACCCCTTTTTGAAAAACATTGTTCCTCAAAAATGCAATCAAAGACAACTAGAAGTCATACTTCAAAAACTTCGCATATAATTGTTTCTTCCTTTGAATCCCCAATACTATAGGAAGATGAACTGTATGCTTCTTCTTTCTCTTGGAGTAAACTATAGAGTCATCAGTAAACACAATAACAATGGAATCTATGAATGATTTAAAGATATTGTTCATCAAACTCATAAAGGTTGCAGGTGCATAAGTTAGCCCAATGGACATCCCCTGAAACTTGTAGTGACCATACTGAGTTCTAAAATCCATCACTGGTATGTCCCCCAATCTAATTATCCGTTGATGATAACCCAATGGCAAGTCAATTTTGGAAAATTCCATTGCACCCGATAACTAGTCAAACAGGTCATTTATGCGAGGAAATGGATATTATTCCTGATGGTAGCCTTATTCAGATATTGTTAATCAATACATATACTCATACTACCATTCTTTTTCTTATCATATAGGACCATATCACCCTAAGGTGAAACATTTAGACGAATAAACCCATTGCCGAGTAGTAGTTTTATGTTCCCTCAACTCTACTAGAGCCATTCCATGGGTGGAATAGATAGAGGAAGGGTGTCTGACTCTTAGTTAATACACACTCAGTGTCTCTATCTGGAGGCATACGTGGTATATCTGAAGGCAACATATCTTAAAAATTGGAAACCGCTAGAACAAACTCTATCAAAAGGGACCCCACACTCACATCCCAAAGAAGAGCTAAAAATATTGGACACCCCTTCCCTACTAACTTTATAGCCCACCTAAATGATATATTTTTTGTTGGTTTGGCATTATAAATTTCCTCCTACTCAAGTTTATTCATCCCATCCATAACTAGACTCACTGTCTTAGTATTAAAGTTTAGGATAGCATGATATAGAGATAGCTAAGTCATACCAAAAACTAATTCAATGTCCAAGATTTATAGAATAATCAAATCTACCAAAGTCTAAAAATCCACGAACAACATAGAATAAGAACAATAAATATAGGCTACTACAATAGACTAACCAATTGGAGTACACACATAAATGAGAGAGTCAAGCACATCACAGAAAAATTTAGACCCATAACAAACTGTACAGATACATAAGGATAGGTAGACCCTAATCAAATAAAATAGAAGTGATAAGGTCACACACTCAAATAGTACCTGTGATAACCACATCGGAAGCCTCAACATCAGTTTTCCCAGGAATGGCATAACAGTGAGCCCAGTCATCAATATAATCTAACATATTACCTAGCTGTTCTCTTCCCCTTGTGTTGCTATATCCTCAACCACTCCAACCACCTGCCTAATTTCCCCTTTCACCCTTTAGACGACCCCTATTGTTACCTACCCATTTTCTTACTGGAACAATAGCCCAAATTTTATATTACACTTGTCCATTTTCTTACCTTAAAGGACATTCCCTTTTACAATGATGAACAACATAACAATAATAATATCCTCGCTTGAGAGAAGGCTAGGTGTTAGAAGAATAAGAATCCCTTTGGCTCCTAATAAACTGTGACTTAGAAGAGGCCTTAGTTGGACCTACAGTAGAAACTGGAAATGTTAACTGAACAGGATAAGCTGATTAGGTCTATTATCCATGTCCCTTGGAGTAATATCAACTAAAATTCATAACAGAGCCAAACTTCATACTTAACATCATAGTTTGACCCGCTTGCAGACCTCTTCTAACACACATAATCTAAAAGCTTATTGATCCCTTTCACTAAAAGTTATATGGATAGAAAAACCTAAAAGATCATAATTCAAACCATCAACATAATGTCAAATCCTCTCCTTCTCAGTAGCCAACAATTGAGTAGCATAGTAAGACAAAGGCATAGAACTTAGCCTCATAGGCTGCCACATACTTTTTATGATCATGGAGGTATCGAGGCATATAATTCTCTAGTCATAAAGTATAAAACTATTTCTAAATCAGTAGAGGTAAAATCAACGACTATTATTCAACATATGCCTTCCACAACTATTTACTATCCTTGTATAATATAAAGGTCATGAAATCAACCCTATGTTTCTGCACAGTACCCATATTATGTGTCATGACCCAAACCAGGGTATGTCATAACGGGAATCTCAAATGCATCGAGGACCGGAGACAACCCCTTACTTAATCAAACTGAACATAACACACTTAGCAGTGGCTGAATTCCAAATATATAACAAGATAGAAAAGTAATAAAATCAAGGACATCTAAGAGTGCTAATATCAATACTCAATGTACAGTAATATTGATAAAGCATCTACTAATCGAAAAATAACATACAAAAGGATATGCCCCCGACTCTGGCAATGATAATGACAATGTTAATATGAAGTCTTTAATTCTAATTTATGGAAGGAAACTAGTAAGTTCACGCAAAATCCTAAGCTTAATTCAGTCCTGTAAAAGAATCTAAGGGATCCCCGACTTAGAAAAATTTAGCTAAGTCTTAATACATAGAGTTATTTTAGCCTTCGTGAGTTGGAAATCCTTTTTCAAAGCCCTTATAACATTTAAATATCAATTTTTAGGTTAATTCATAATAAGGAATATCAGTAGGTGTTCTTACACAAGTTTTAAATTTTTTCAGACTTTATTTGAGGCACGTTTAGAAGTCCAAACCAGTGGATTGGTGAGATCTCAATGCGTCACGTCGCTCATCGCATCGATGATTATTTTCCCTAGATCCCAGTTCAAATTATAGTGAGCATCGTGCATTGGGCATAGCATGGACCCCATCAATGCGACATATCGGTTTGAACGTTGTGGGCTCATTTTTCAAAAACTAAAATAGCATCCGCAGGGGTATTAGGGACATTTTTCATTTTGAATTAACCCCTAAAACACAAAATTTAGCCTTCACAAAGCAAATTATACATTTTTCTCTCAAAATCATTCAAGAACAAACCATAGGGATATTAACCCAACATTCAAATCCCAAGGATTGCACCACCAATCTTCAAGAATTCAGGTATTGAGGTATGTCAAGTGTTCATACAAGGGTTTCCTTCCACCCTTGGAGTTCAAGAAACCCTTTATACTACAAGATCATGAGTTTGATAAATTTCATGGTTGGGTTTAAATGTGATCATAATTTCCATGTTAATGGAGTTCCTTATCCACGATTAGTTGCAACATTTGTATAAAATTGTTTATTATATGTGTTTCATCATGAAAATTCATTTCAAAACCTGTGAATTATGAATTTGGTTTTTGAAATTGTAATGCCCCTATGTTGTTTAGTATTGTGTGCATATACTATGCCCTCTAAGTGTTAGTGGATTGTCCATGTGAGTTGAATAGTTAAGTCTCATCATATTAGAATGTGTACAGGTTCATGTTATGCAAGTGTTTGTCAAAAATCTTTAATGAATGAATGGAGATCAAGTAATTAGTTATCATGTGTCAAGATTATGCTATGTCTTATAGTTTATACTATCGCGTCGTAGCGGTATTTAATACCCAAAAATCTAGTTATTTACCTAGATATATTGTAGCTATAAAATAGACTTGGTACTATCATGATTAGTAATTTAGTAATTAGTTTAGAACCCAGTAGAGTTCAGTCAGTTAACAGAATTTAGTAGTTTTCCATCAGTTAGCAGAATCTAGAAAACTTAGTTTAGTTCAATCAGATAGAATGAATCGGTAATAGATTAGTCCAGCCTAGCACAGTTTTGAATTTAGTCTAGTGTCTATTCAGTTAGGAGTAGGATTTAGCACCGAGTGAACCCAAGGATGGGGACTCACTTTCCAGTGGAGGGTGTGATCCTTAGAAGCAGTCCTTGTGTTCCAGAACTACGTAGACCGCATAGGTTAAGACAGCAACCTTCTAGTTGAGGGTTGATAAGACGTCCTACCTTCCAGATGAGGGTACCACCATTCTCATTTAGAGTACCAACCATATGAGCGTGACTCAACTTTTCTTTACCCATGGCATGGTACTGATACCCTTTTAACTGGGGTTACAGGTTCGACCCTAATCCGCATAGAAAGGAGCATGTTGGTTAGATGATTACCTATCACAGTCTCAGTTTTAGTCTTTAGAATAGAACTCAGTTTAGTTCTACAAAAATTAGGACTGTAAGACACAGTCACTCAATTCAGTATGAAACTCTGAATATTTTCACAAAATTAGGACTGTCAGATCTTATTACTCAGCTAATAGTAATAAAGTATTTGCAAACTCTGATATCAGTAAACAAGTGATTCTGAACGCAGTATCTAATGTTACCATGGCCTCAGCTATAGTTACCTATTTCATGCATTTACTCTCATTCAGTTATACTCATGATATTCAGTTAGTATTGTTCATGCATATGAATCCATGCATTTCACCTACCTCACTTAGCATACCATTATATTCAAAGTACTGATGAATACCTTTCTTTTACGCTATGATATCTTATATCATAGGTTCAGACGCATGGGCTCTTGATCATACATAGTAGTCTGATCTATCAACAGTAGACTCTTGGTTAGTCCTCATTGTTCGAGGATAGATTTATTATTCCAGTATTTCAGTATTTAGTTTATTTCAATAGTCAAAGTTAGTTTATAGGGTATTTATAGATAGTTTTGGTATTCATATACCTTACTCAGTATTTATTTTAGATTTGAACCTTATGGAAGATTTCCACCTAATTTTTCCATATTTACAGTATTACTATTCAGTTATTGCAGCAGCCACCAGTCATGTGTTAGCTTATGGTCCCTCAAGATTACGAGCACCTGTAGCATCTGAGGTACAGAATTGGGGAGTTACAGACTCAGTATCAGAGCCTAAGTTTCAATAGCATCCTAGGAAGTCTAAAATCCATATCTAGTAGATTCTTGTGCATGGGTGTCTAGCGCACCACATTTATGGACATAAGTCTATTAGATATTTTAGGAAAAGTTTTCCTTCTTTCAGTAATCATATCATGCAGGTGAGTAATAGGTCAAGTTACACTATCTGTCTAATCCAAGTTTCTCTTTTACTTATAGAATATGCCTCTAAAGAGGACTACAAGAAGAGGTACGGGATACCAACTAGCACCTCAACCCATCCAACCAGATCCCCTAGATGATTATGTCTCCCACACTAAATTTAGAGCAGCTTTCACCACCCTAGCAGATACTGTGATAGCCTTGAATAAATGCCCAATTGTTGTTCCGACTAATCTAGTGTCCAATATTGTTGCAGCCAGGATTTGAGGCTTCACCTGAATGAACTGTCCATCTTTTATAGGGTCTAAGTAAGATGAGGACCCTCAGGAGTATCTCGATCAAGTGTAGAAAGTTACAGACATTATAGGGGTGACTGTAATTGAGAGTTTTGAGTTTGCCGTATATCAGTTGCAAGATATGGCTCACTTACGGCTTAAATATTGGAAAATAGAAAGGGTTGCAGATATAGGGCCCATAAATTAGGAGGATTTTGCCACTACTTTTCTAGGTAGGTTCTTTCCATTGGAGTTGAAAGAGGTAAAGGTTCTAGAATTTATTAATCTGAAGTAGCGCAACATGACATTGAAAGAGTATTCTTTTAATTTTACTCAATCAGCTAGATACACTCCTTATGTGGTGGCAGATAGATGGTCCAGAATAAATAAGTTTGTGCCTGGGTTTCTAGAAATGTGGTCTAGGAGTGTAGAACAATAATGCTGATTAGAAGATAGACATATCCAGTCTCATGGTCCATGTTCAGCAGATAGAGGAGGATAAGAATAGAGAGAAGAAGAGGGAGAACAAGAGAGTGAGAATAGGAAGTTTTAACTTCGCTCAGCCTAGGTCAGAGGTGGTAATCATTCTTATTTCAACCAAAAATCCTCAGTTAAAGATCCATCCTCAGCCAGTACTCTAGTGCCAAAATTCAGAGATGGCAACAGAGATAAAACGCCAGGACCTAAGCCTCAGGGTAGTGTCAGCAATGCCCAAACCAATCTTCTTTGCTAAAAATATGGCAGAAACCACCTACAATTTATAGGGCTAGCAGTGATGGGTGTTTCAGGTTTGGAAACCCAAGTCACATAGTCAGAGATTGTACCTAGTCAGGTTCCCAGGATCAGCATAACTATCCCTCATCATAGTTTAGTTGCCCAAATCAGCAGGCTGCTATTTCTAGTGCTACTAGTGGGAAACACCCAAATAGACTCTGTGCTCTTCAGCCCTGAAAAGATTAGGAAAGTTCTCCTAGTATGGTCACTGGTACGTTACAAGTTTAATTTTTATATGTTTATGCTTTGCTCGATCCAGGAGCTTCTTTATCCTTTGCAACTCTATATATAGCTGTCAACTACGAAGACTATCCCAAAATACTACAAAATCCTTTCTCAGTCTCTACCCCAATAGGTAAATCTAACCTAGCCTAGTTGATATACATGAACTATTCGATTATGGTATCTCAGAGAGTCACTTCAGTAGACTTAGAAGAATTAGAGATGACAGATTTTGATGTCATTCATGGAATGGATTGTATTTATTCATGCTATGCCTCAGTTGACTGCAGAAACAAAATTATCTAGTTTCAATTTCTGAATGAGCCCATCCTAAAGTGGAGGGGTAGTACTTCAGCACTTAGGGTTCATCTTCTTTCCTACCTTAGGGATAAGAAAAGGATATCTAAGAGATGTGTCTAACATTTTGTTTGAGTACAAGACTCTATCTCAAAAAACTCTAATCTTGAAGCAGTGTTAGTAGCATGTGAATTCCCAGACATTTTTCCCGAAGATCTTCCCAGAGTTTTTCCTAAAAGGGAAGTTGACTTTGGAATAGGCCTTCTTCTAAAAACTTAGCCTACCTCTATTATGCCATACAGAATGGCTCTAGTAAAACTCAAAGAATTAAAAATAAAAGTTGAAAGCATTCCTAGATAAGGGATTCATTAGACCCAGGATGTCCCCTTGGGGTGCACCAATTCTATTCGTGCCTGAGAAAGATGGTTCTCTAAGAATATGTATGGACTACCATCAACTAAATAAAGTCATGATCAAGAACATGTATCCACCTCCTTGAATCGATGGCTTGTCTGACCAACTTTAGGGTGCCAGTTATTTTTCTACGATAGACCTCAGATCAAGCTATCATCAGCTCAGAGTCAAAGAATATAACATTTAGAAAACAACTTTTAGAACTTGATATGGTCACTTTGAATTCGTAGTCATGTCATTTGGTCTTACTAATGCCCTAACAGCTTTTATGGACTTGATCAACCATGTGTTCAAGCAGTACTTGGACATGTTCATCATAGACTTCATAAATGACATTTCTTGTCTACCCCTCAATGAGCATGATCATGTAGACCATCTCAAAATAGTATTACAATCTCTTAAAAACCATCAACTATTCTCCAAATTTAGTAAGGGAAAATTTTTGCTAAGGTCAGTATCCTTTCTCAGCCATATCATTTCTGATGATGGCATTAGAGTTGATCCCCAAAAGACTGAAGTAGTGAGAAACTACCCCAGACCTATCTCTCTATTAGATATCCAGATTTTCTTAGGTTTGGCTGGCTATCACCGATGATTTATTGAGGGATTTTTGTCTATTGCATCCCCTAAGTCTAGATTGACTCAAAAGATGGTCAAATTTCAGTGGTCAGATTCTTGTCAAAAGATTTTTCAGGAGTTGAAGACTCGGCTCACTACAGCTGCAGTTTTGACTCTACCAGATGGTTCAGATGGATTTGTTGTGTATTGTGATGTTTCTAAAGTTGGTTTGGGGTGTTTTTCTTATGCAAATAGGTAAGTTTATAGCTATGCCTCTAGACCACTTAAGCCCCATTATAATAATTGTCCAACTCATGATCTTGAGTTAGAAAGAGTAGTATTTTCCTTAAAGATTTGGAGGAACTATTTCTATTGAGTGCACGTTGATGTGTTCACTAACCATAAAATCCTGCATTATGTATTCTCTCAGAAAAAATTAAACCTCCATCAAAGAAAATGGTTGGAGTTATTGAAAGACTATGACTTGAGTGTTCTATATCATCCAAGCAAGGCCAATGGAGTGGATGATGCTCTTAGTAGAATGTTTATGGGTAGTATATGTCATGTGGATGATGATAGGAAAAAATTAGCTCAAGAAGTTTATCATCTTTCCCAACTAGGTGTTGGCTTAGTTGATTTAGCAGAAGGTAGTGTATAGGTGTAGAATAGTTCAGAATCATCCTTGTTTTCCAAAGTAAAGGAAAAGTAGGATAGGGATCCCAGTCTTGTTAAGTTAAAAAAATAAGTTAGAGATCAGAGAATAGAGTTTTTTCCCCAAGTGGTAAATGGTTTTCTGTGTTGTTAGGGTTTTGTATATGTGCCAGCTTTAGATGACCTAAGACAGCGGATTCTTGCAAAAGCATATGGTGCGTGTTACTCTATTCATCCAAGAGCCACAAATATGTACTGTGATTTGTGGGAGGTTTATTGGTGGAGTGGGATGAAGAGAGACATTACAGAGTTTGTAGAAAAGTGCTCAATATGTCAACAGGTTAAGATCGAGCATCAGAGGCCTAGTGGGGCTATACAGGAGTTCAGTATCCCCACTTGGAAGTTGCAGGAGGTGAACACAGTTTTTATGATGGGTTTGCCTCATAATTATCATTAGCACGATACAGTCCGGGTCATTATTAACAATATGACCAAATCAACTTATTTCCTGCTAGTCCATACCTCCTTTTCACCCAAGGACTATGCCAAACTCTATGTTAGAGAGTTGGTCAGATTGCACGGAGTTCCATCATCTATTATCTCAAATACAGGTATGCAGTTCACGTCTCATTTCTAGAAGGCATTTCAGAAGGTTCTTGGTACCCAAGTTCACCTCAGTATGTCCTTTTACCTTCAGAAAAATAGTCAAGTAGAGAGGACTATTTATACTTTAGAGGATATGCTACGTGCGTGTGCAATAGACTTTAAATATAGATGGGATGACAATTTTCCTTTGATTGAGTTTGCATATAATAACATCTATCATTCCAGTATTCAGATGGCTCCATTCAAGGCACTTTGTGGGAGGAGATATAGGCCTCTCATTGTTTGGTTTGAAGTGGGGGAAGTCGCAGTGGTAGGTCCTGACTTGGTGTTTGACACCTTAGAGAAGGTTCAGTTGATCAGGGAAAGGTTTAAGACAACACAGAGCCGACAAAAATCATATGTAGATGTGCAGAGAAAGGATCTCGAGTTTGAGATTGGTAATTATGTGTATTTGAAGATCTCTCCTATGAAAGGAGTGAAGAGTTTTGGCAAGAAGGGGAAGCTTATTCCACGATATATCGGTCCTTACCAAATTCTCAACCATTTTGGAAAGGTAGCTTATGAGTTTAAGTTGACTTCAGACTTAGCTGTAGTGCATCCAGTGTTTTGTGTCTCTTTTCTTAAGAAGTGAATAGGTGACCCAACAACCGTAGTCTTAATAGAGGGCCTAGATATTCAGAATAATCTATTTTACAAAGAGGTCCTAGTTGAAATCCATGAATATCAAATTCATAGACCGAGGAAAAAAAAGTCCCTCTAGTCAAAGTTCTTTGGTGGACCCATTCAGTTGAGGGAGCTACTTGGGAAGCAGAGGCAATTATACGGACTAAGTATCCTCACCTCTTCTCCGTAAACTCAGACTAAGCCCAAGGTAATA
Source organism: Capsicum baccatum var. pendulum (assembly GCA_030864225.1). NCBI lineage: Eukaryota > Viridiplantae > Streptophyta > Magnoliopsida > Solanales > Solanaceae > Capsicum > Capsicum baccatum. Next base: position 82,286,609 of record CM061557.1, on the reverse strand, counting down.
GTTTTTCCTTGAACTTACTCAGTTCCATGCTCAGATTTTCCTTTATATACTTGGTACCAGTTACCTTGCATATTTAGTTATGTCTTCATATATTAGATATGCATGTTTATGAATCATGTTCAGCTATATACTCATACATCATATATGCATATTTAGTATGAAATTTTATCATATCAGTAGTGCCAATTATGAAACCATGTTGCAGTTGTGCATATCCAGTATCTAAACTCAGTCTATCAATATTTTCAGCTTAGTCAATCTCATTCGAGCATGAATGTTCCCATGAGGGAGATATTGTAAGACCCCATAAAATTCTAAGCTTGATTTAGTCCGGTAAAATCTAATAATGGGTCCCTGACTTAGATAAATTCAACTAAGTGTTCATACTTAGAGTTTTTTTAAGTCTTCGTAAGTTGGTGATCCCTTTTCACGACCCTTATGACCTTTAAATATTAATTTTTTGGTTAATTCCTGATCAGGAATGTTAGTAGGTGTTCTTGAACAAATTTTGGATTTTTTCGAACTTCGTTTGAGGTACGTTTGGAAGTCCAAACTAGTGGATCGACGCGATCTCAACGCATCACATGAAAATTCTAGTGAGCCAACGTGAACTTGATGTGGCACATCAGCCATAGCGTCGACCCCATTGACGCGGTACATCGGTCTGTGCATCACTGGGCACGTTTTTAGGTAACTAAAATAGTGCCCAGAGAGGTATTTGGGACATTTCCCCATTTTGAATTAGCCCCTAAAACACAAAATTCATCCCTCACAAAACAAATTACACACTCTCTCAAAATCATTCAAGAACAAACCCTAGGGCTATCAACCCAAGATTTAAATTCCAAGGATTGCATTACAAATCTTCAAAAACACAGGCATTGAGGTATGTCAAGTGTTCATCCTATGGGTTCGTTCCACCCTTGGAGTTCAACAAACCCTTTTTACTACATGTTCATGAGTTTGATGAATTTCATAGTTCGGTTTGAATGTGATCATGATTTCCATGTTAATGGAGTTCCTAATGCATGATTAGTTGCAAGATTTGTATGAAATTGTTTATTATATGTGTTTCATCATGAGAATTCATGTTAAAACCTTTGAATTATGAATTTGGTATTTGAAATTATAATGCCTCCATGTTGTTTAGTAGTGTGTGCATACACTATTCCCTCCAAGTGTTGATGGATTGTTCATGTGAGTAGACTAGTTAAATCTTATATAATAGCATGTATACAAATTCTTGTTATGCAAGTGTTTGTCAAAAATCTTCAATGAATGAATGCTGATCAAGTAATTAGTTATCATGTGACAAGATTGTGATATGTCATATAGTCTATGCTATCGTAGCCTGGGGGTATTTAATATTCAATAATCTATCTATTTACCTTGAGCTATAGTAGCTACAGAATAGAATTGGTAGTATAATGATTAGTATTTTAGTAATCAGTTCAGAACCTAGTTGAGTTCAATCAATTATCAGAATTCAGTAGTATTCCGTCAGTTAGCAGAATCCAGAGAACTTAGTTTAGTTTAGTCAGACAGAATGAATTAGTAACATGTCAGTCCATCCTAGCACAATTTAGAATTAAGTCCAGTATCTATTCAGTTGGGAGTAGGATTTATCTTTGAGTGAACCCAAGTATGGGGACTCACCTGCCAGTAGAAAGTGTGATCCTTAGAAGCAGTTTTTGTGTTCCAGAAATACATAGCCAGCGTATGTTGAGACATCAACCTTCTAGTTTTGGTTTGATGAGGTGTCCTACCTGCCAATTGAAGGTACCACCATTCTCATTTAGAGTACCTATAAGATGAGGGTGACTCATCTTGTATTTACTCGTGGCATGATACTGACATCCTTCCAACTGGGGTTACGGGTTGGACCCTAATCCATAAATAAAGGGGCATGTTGATTAGATAATTACCTCCCACAATATTAGTTTCAATCTTCAGAATAGAACTCAATTCATTTTTACAAAAATCAGGATTCTCAGACACAGTCACTCAGTTCAGTACGAAACTCAAAATAGTTCCACAGAATCAGAACTGTCAGATACAATCACTTAGTTAATAATAATACAGTATTACTTAACTCAGATATCAATAAACCAGTGATTCTAAATGCAGTATCCAGTGTTACCATGATCTCAGGTACAATTACATAATTCATACATATACGCTCACTCAGTTATACTCATGCTATTCAGTCGGTATTGTTTATGCATATGAACCCATACATCTCTGACTACCTCACTTAGCATATCATTACATTCAAAGTACTAACGCATGCCTTTCTTTTGTGCTATGATGTCATATAACATAGGTTAAGACGCACGGGCTCCAGATCATTCATAGCAGCCTGATCTATTAATAGCAGACTAGTGGTGAGTCCTCATTGTAAGAGGATAGATTTATTATTCCATTATTTTAGTACTCAGTTTATTTCAGTACTCGGAGTTAGTTGGGGACTTGTCCCATCAACTTTTTGTTCAGGTAGTATATGCTTTTAAGACTAAAGTATTTATAGACAAATGTTCAATTTTTGTATTAATGTACTGTACTAATTATTTAGATTAGATTTGAACCTTATGGCAGATTTTCGCCTACTTTTTGCATACTTATAGTATTACTATTCAGTTATTGCAGTAGGTACTAGTCATGGGTTAGCTTGTGGTCCCTCAGGATTATGAGCACGATGTAGAATCTAGAGTACAAACTCGGGGCATTACAAAACTGATGGAATGATTAAGTCTTCCATAGAATGGAAGCTCAGCTCACCATTTCACCATAAATGATCAACGAACATAGTCGATCTACCTAACACTTCACAGGAAAAGTAAAATTTTCTTTAGGCCCTGTATCGTATAGGGATACAACATCTTTAGATGGTTAGTAGGTTGATCACTAGCACGTAACTCAGGGATAAGGATAAAATAATGCCATGATCCAAATTTAAAAAATCATTCAAAGCTAATGCACATAATTAAATGTATACAAATAAGAATTCACGTCGAGATAGGGAACAAGGCTTAGAATGATGTAAAACTTCATTCTAAACTATGTAGCTCAATAGTTATAATAGGAACCCATGGGTTATATTGGTTCAGCTCCCCCTATTGAAAGGGACCAGCACGTGTTAGCCACATGGATCAGAGGTATTAGGGAAGACCAAAGAAAGCCCCGACCCCACGTCAATCCAAGATACAATATATTAATAGTGTGAACTATGAACATGGTCATTAATACCAAACCTCACATTGGCAAACATGATTTTCTAGTGTAAGTCACCCGAGACCCACACCTTCACAGCTTAGCTACATACCCCAATGAAGCCCAATTTAAAGCAAGTTTCACAAAACCTATTCGTTAACCAAAACAATAACCATTAATTCACACCATGGGTAACGTCACACCCATACACTTGCAAGCTTATCTCTATGCCATACCAGTAACATTAACTCGAGGAATTCCTCAATCGCCTTTTTTCATTAATTCAAATCAAAACATAGACAACAAGGCCTTTAAAATCCATAGTCATTTTTAACCATTTATGCAATATAATAGGATAAGTGATAAAGCAAAACCAAGTGATAGTTTCCGCTATTCAAAGCCATTTACATAAGTGGGTTGTGGGAACATAATTTCTCAAAATCAATTCCAAGTTGAATACATCAATTTGGGAAAAACTATGACCCCTTAGTTTATTCACCATACCCATAAAACCCATAAGTTCAAAACTATTAATAAAGTTTAAACAATTGATATTAAATTATGGAAAAACAATTTAAGAATCAACCCTGTCAAAGCTGTCAACTATGTCAAAGCCGTCAACTATAACAAAACCCTCATTTAAATCCATACAATTTAAACCATTAAAAACACATGTTTTTTATAAAATAAGAATTGGGGAAGAGTAATATTCGTGAAAGTACAGGTTATTATGGAGAGAAATCAACCCTTGATCCCCTAGATGACCAACTTTGAGAAATCCTAACTTATTTTTGCCTTAGGCATTTGAGAGAGTTTTTGAGAGTGTTTAGAGTGATAAAATATTGAATATAACATCCCAAGGGTGTTTTATGGTCATAAGTATTAAGTAATGAAAGTGGGAAATGTCCAAAATGCCCCAGATTTAAAAGATGAAAAATTATTGCTAGTACCTACTAGTCACTATACGACTCGTAAGGATGCATTACAACTCATCACCATAAGACGTAGTTAGAACAGTAGATGAAGAACCCTTCTCTAGTTACCCTACGATTTACACCATATGACTAATCAGGTGACCCTACGAATTATAGGGTCCAAGTCATAGTCAAAACAAAAATACTTGGGGCTTACATTGGTTTGGCATGGGTTGGACTATTCGACTCGTATAAATTCTTTATGACTCGTTAGGAGTCAATCATAATAATAATAGAAACAAATGGTCAATACCTACTAGTTAGGCTATGATTAGGGTCCTACGACTCATCAGTACACTCTAAAACCCATAGGGTGAGTCATAGTTAGGATAGAAAGTTTAAAACTTTGAAATTTTAGGGACCAAAACCCTGAGGTGTTGTATTCCCCACACCCCCTCCCCTCTTAGGATCATTCATCCCCAAATGATGGGACAAGTCATTCATTAGCACAATTTAACACATAGTGTATCCACACTTACTATTAGCAAATACAGAAAGCAAGGATATCAAAGAAATCACACTTCCCTTTAAGAAAGTCAGAAAATAAGGATGTTACGGAATACACATACCTCAAGTAAACATTTTTGAAGCGAGAAATAAGAATGGATATTTTGACTTCATTTCCTCTTTGGCTTTCCAAGTAGATTTTTCACACTTTTGTTTCCTCCATAGAACCTTTACCAAATACACATCCTTTATTCGTGATCGACAGAATTACTGATCTAAAATCTCAATCAGGACCTCCGATGTTGGGTGTATTTATACATTCTCGCATTACTATTATCGTCTTTTAGCCTTGTTTTGAGGATGATTATTATTATATATATTCTTATAATGATATAAATTAGCATTTATATTTCCATGTTTGTGTTTACAATGTTTAATTGTGTTTCCAAGCAAGTTTTGATTCAAATTGATCATTTAGAGTTACTAGATTGAGCTAACAGCTTGTCTAGTCTATCATGATGGGTTCTAATGTTTTTTAATAAGTTCCTGAGTTTTTTATTGTGTATTTATATGTGAAACAACTTGTTTGTAATATTCAAGGGTTAATTGGATCAAGACAAAACTCAAAACAATAAGTTAGAAATCAAATTGAACGAAGCCTATGCTTAGCTCATGTTTCTAGTTCTCCATCTTGGATATTGTATTTTTTTAAGCTATAAATTGTTGTTTATAATGCTATAGTATGCTTGGTGAATGGATTATGATGATATATTAAAAATAATCAAGCTTCAAATCAAGTGGAAACAGCTCAAAAATTCTTAAAATGGATCGCAAAAGCACAATACGTAACTTGACACAAATATGGACACCTGAAATGTCTCGAGCGAGTGTAGGCACATGTAAGGGAGGAGTGGCGTATTCTACATATAAAAATACTTAGAAGGGATCCAAAACAGTATGCAATTGTGATATACGTACGTTGCACGCTCCATTCCTATGGAATATAGTGTGCATCTCATGCTCCACTCCACACCTAGGCGTTACAATGCTAATTCGACTTCTATTGGGACTTGGCTTACCCTTATGCTACATATACAAGTTGTATCATGTTTTTACATACTTTTTGACGTTTTGAAATATAAAGGAGGCTACCACAACTTCTTTTTAGGGTTTTATTATCTAAATTTTAGTTTCTTTCATGGTTTGTATCATAAATCCAAGAGATTGGATGATGAATATGTCCATTAAAGGCTAAAACTCCTATCCGGGGTTAAGGCTATGATCAAGATTACTTTTGTTTTGAATTAAGTTTGATGATTTGCTTAGAAATATTGGTTCTTTGTTTATTCTTATTTTATCTATTTTAAAGCTTAGCTACCCTTAATATACATCCATTGTCAACCTTATGAACTCGGGAGAGAGGATAGGGATAAAGAACATGGGAATAAGCATAGTATGGTTTGTTTTTTCTTTTTAAAGTATGGAATTCAAATTAGTATCTTGAACATGGATTTAATTAGATACCTTACTTGATTCACGTGTAGGATGATATTTGTAAAAAACTTAAGTGGACTATTACATCCCTGCTCAATAATATAGTTGTAAGGTTCAACTTAGGTAAAGTATTAGAGGTTGGGAAACCATGATCATGCAATTAACCCTACAAATCAACAACCATGATAAGCAATTTAATGAATGAATTTCAATAATGTAGTATGATTTTTCGTAAGCCTTAACCCTAGGCTCCTATCCATTAATTGTCAAAAGTCATTACTTTATGCATTAGTTTAGTTTAGTTTTAGTTTACAATTTTAAAACTATATTATTTAGTTTTTATCAGTTGTTAAACTAGAATTAGATAGGCGGCGAATGCAAGTCACTAAGGGAGCGATACTTAGGCCTTTTTGAAGCCACTTTATTACTTAATAAGACCACGTACACTTGAGTGTGTGTTTGGGTGCTGTCATATTTTTGGTGACATTGTCGGGGACTTGTAACTAGGCAACTATCTTATTTTTAGTTTTTCTATATTGAGTTGTAAATAGTTTTTATTTTTTTAGTTTCTTTTTATTTTCCTTATTTCTATTTTTCTCAAACTCTTTTTGAGATGTCATTCTTGGATAGATGGTTCTCGAGGGATGATGATTCTTCTCATTATTGTGGAGGACCCCGCCATGAGGCATTTTGTGCAGATTTTTATCCAATCATTTAGAAGGGACCTGCTTATTTTCGACCTGTGTAGGAGACTACAAGTTGGTGTGTGACTTATGGAAATTTGGATCACTCTGAAGATATGTGTCCTTTTAATCCTGATACGGTGATGTTTGTGGGCAATGCTCAACAAAGAACTAAGAAGGTTCGGGGAATACCATCACTACCATCTCCACAGAGGTGAAGAAAAACACAAAAATCACAACTATTCAGTTGTCATCTTAATCTTAAGACTAAAATTGAGAAGGTAAATGAGAGTGAGTGTGTTATGGAGAGTGTAAATTTTGATGTGGGATTAGTTGGACCTTATTCAAAGCAATTTTCTACATTATTTTTTGATGATATTCTGTCTATGAAATCATTTAAAATAGTGGACGAGTGTGAATATAAGGAACAAGAATCCTATATTCTTGATTTTGCTCCAGTTAAGAAATATAAAAACAAACCTCACTTTAAGGCCAAGTGGTTTAACATGCACATTTCATTACTCAGTTTCTTTTTTTTTGTACCACCTCCCTATGATCGAGGCAAAAATATGGATGCAATGTTGGGGTGAAATTTATATCCTCACGGTGGAGGAAAAAGTTGAAGAGGCCGTGTCGCGACACTAAATTATCCGTTTCTTGGAGGCCACCCAAGCTAAGGTATGTTATGTTTTTAGTTTTTAGTTTTTTTCCTTCACATAGTTTTTGTTTTTGGTTAAGACATATGCTAATGGAGAGTTTGAGTAGCATAAACTTGGGCTAAGAAGCATGCCAAGGACTTAGTGTGGGGTCTCATGGATCTCCTTTATTTTAAAAAATGATACTAGCTAGGCCTTGAGACCTCAAGGAGTATTTCTATCTTTTACTTTTAAAAGTTCATTTTGGGGACAAAGTAGATTTTTAAGTGTGCATTGGGGAAATTCCCAATTTTTGGCTCAATTGAAAATATTTTTAGGATAGGAATAAGTGAGATATTTGAGTTGGTGCTATGTTTGATTGTATGGTGCAAGTGGGTTTGTTCGTAAAAGCATATTGATTGAGTTAATTACTACTTTAAGAATTGTAGGCACATATATGCAACTCTTGTACTTGTTGTCTTAAATTGAATTCATGTTATTGTTTTATTGGGAATCTATGATGATCCTATTGAGTTGAGAATGTGCCATGTGTGTGTGAGAATTTTTGTATATTCTTATTGCATGTGATGTCTAGAACTTGCTCGGTGTGTGTGTGAAGTGAAATAAAAAATGTGTGTTTAGGAGATGATATAGGCATTTCTCTAATAGCCTTGTTTTATACCTCCTATTTTTCCTGCCCTTGTGCATAATCATTGTTAAACCCCATTGAGACTTTAGCATTTTCTTTGGTAACCTCATAAGTAGTCTAATCCTTTATTTTATAGACTATAGTTTGATCCAAAAAGCTCTTAAGTGCTTTAATGAAAAATTAATTAAGGAGTTTGAGAAATTGAAGAAGAAAAGGGTGAAATTGATTACCCAAGGTAATAGTTATTGGTGTTTATATTTGATTTGTGGTGGATGTGTGTGATATAAATGTTGTTAGAAATATTTCCATGATTTAAGAGAATGAGAAAAATTAAATCTTAAAGGAATAATCTATGCGTCCACCAAGTGTTTCGAAAAATGCATAAAAGAGATGGGGAAAAAACAAAAGATATGGGAGGCTGAAAAAGATGTAATTTAATTATTTGAGATGTGTTTTAAATGTTTAATGTAGTGTATTAAAATGCTTAGAGATTTTAGTCATGATTCTTGGCCAAAATAGTTTTTATACGTCCCTTAGACTACATTGCAACCCGAAAAAGTCTAAACTGATCCTAAGATTTACATTTTGATATTAATGGAGCATTACACTAAGGGAAATCTTATGGTTCATTGTGGGTAACTTGTGAATTTTTCGTGAGAGTAAGCATAATTTGATTCTTGTACCCATTGATATAAATTGCATTATTGTAAGTGATTATGAGTAACTCTCTTGTTGTGAGGGAACATGTTTGATGGGTGTGGGTGATGTGTATGATATCTTTTATTTCAAAATAAGCATGATTTTTCCAACTAGGTGAGTCAATTCTTGAGGCTAGTATGTGTTGGAGTAGTGTTCTTGAGCTTTCAATCATGTATAACATGGTTAGTGTAGTAACTTGCATTATGTATAGTCATTGTAGTACTAGATTGAGTGTCTTGCATGTATTAGAAGTGTGAAGTATCTTCAGATCATGATTCTTATAGTTAATAATTGCTCGAGGACACACAAGGCTTTAAGTGTATGGTGGTGATGTTGGGTGTATTTATGCATTCTAGCATTACTATTCTAGCCTTTTTAGCCTTGTTTTGAGGATGATTATTATTCTATATACGTTTATAATGATATAAATGAGCATTTATTTGTCCATGTATGTCTTTATAATGTTTAATTGTGTTTCCAAGTAAGTTTTGATTCAAATTGATCATTTAGAGTTCAATCGAGAAAACTAGTGTTGGTAGCGTGAGTTAGGTGCTTGTCTAGTCTATCGTGTTGGGACATAATGTATTTTAATGATTTCCTAAGGTTGTTATTGTGTATTTATATGTGAAACAGCTTTTTTTAATGTTCAAGGGTCAATTACATCAGGAGAAGAGTCAAAACAATAATTTAGAAATCAAAGTGAATGAAGCCTATGCTTAGCTCGTGTTTCTAGTTTTCCATCTTTGGTGTTGTGTTGTTTTAAGCTCTAAATTGTTGTGTTTAATGATATAGTATGCTTATTGAATGGATTATTATTATATATTAAGGATATTAAAGCTTCAAATCAAGTGGAAACTACTCAAAAATTCTTGGAATGGATCACGGAAGCACAATATGCAACTTGACAGAAATTTGGACACCTGAAATGTCTTGAGCAAGTGTGGGCACGTTTAAGAGAGACTGGTCTTGTGATACACAACTAAAGTCTCATATGGGACCCAAAACAGTTTGTACATGTGATATACATGCATCTTACACTCCATTCCTATGGAATACAGCATGTGTCGCATCCTCCACTCCATACCTAGGCGTTTCAATGACAATTCGACTTCTATTGGGACTTGGCTTACCCTTATGTTGTATATACATGTTGTATCACGTTTTTACATACTTTTTGACGTCTTTAAGGATAAAGGAGGATACCACAACTTCTTTTTAGGGTTTTATTATCAAAATTTTAGTTTTTTTCATGGTTTGTATCATTAATCCAAGGGATTGGATGATGAATATGTCCATTAAAGGCTAAAATTCCTATCCGGGGTTAAGGCCATGATCATGACTCCTTTCATTTTGAATTAAGTTTGTTTATTTGCTTATTAATATTAGTTGTTTGTTTATTCTTATTTAACTATTTTAAGTCTTAGCTACCCTTATAATACATCCATTGTCAACCTTATGAACTCGGGAGAGGGGATAGGGAGATAGAACATGGGAATAAGCATAGTATGGTTTGTTTTTCTTTTTAAAATATGGAATTCAAATTAGTATATAGGACATGGATTTACTTAGATACCTTACTTGATTCATGTTTAGGATGATATTTGTAAAATACTTAAGTAGACTATTACATCCACATTCAATGATGCAGTTGAAAGGTTTAACTTAGGCAAAGGATTAGAGGTTGGGGAACCATGATCTTGCAGTTAACCCTACGAATCAACAACCACGATAAGCAATTTAACGAATGAAGTTCAATTATGTAGTATGATTGTCCGTAAGCCTTAACCCTGGGCTCGTATCCATCGATTGTCATAAGTCATTACTTTACACATTAGTTTAGTTTATTTTTATTTTACAATTTTAAAACTATATTGTTTACTTTTTCTCAATTGTTAAACTAGAATTGGATAGGAGGCAAACGCAAGTCCCTAAGAAATCAATACTTGATCTTTTTAAAGCCACTTTATTACTTGATAAGACTACGTAAACTTACGTTAGCGCTTGGGCACTGTCAACCTCCTCATATGATAAGGAATTAAAAACACCAACACCCTCCAAAGGGACAATCAAGGAAGGAACACCCATATTCTTCCTCAACATCGAGACATGGAAGATTGGATTAATGGAACCCAAAATAGGATTCAATTCAAATTCATAAGCTACGCTACCCACTCACGTCAAAATACGATATGGAACAAAATAATGGTGACTGAGTTTTCCCTTCTACCCAAACTGCATCACTCCCTTCATCGGAGAAACCTCTAAGACCACCAAATCATCCATATTAAACTTTAAGTCTCTTTGTCTCACACCTGTATGGGACTTTTAGTGAATATGGGCGGTTTTAAGCCTATCTTGAATCACTTTCACATTCTTCAGACTTGGTGAACCAACTTGGGACTATAAAACCTGTTCTCACAATTTCAAACCACCCAATAGGATACCTATACCATATACCATACAAAACCTTGAATGGATCCATATGGATGCTAGAATGATAGCTTATTAAATCCAAACTCTACGAGAGGCAAATGGTCAACCTAACTACCACCAAAATCAATTACACAAAACCTTAGCATATCCTATAAAGTATATATAGTTCTCTCCACTTATTTATCCATCTGAGGGTGGAAAGTGGTGCTAAGGTTTACCTTAGTTCCTAAATCACTTTAAAAGGATGCCAAAAGTTAGATGAGAACTGAGTACTTCGATCAGATTTGATTGAAACTGGAGCACTATGAAACTTCATGATTTCTTGAATGAAGAGCATAGAATAATCCTCGGTTGAATTGTTAGTCTTCATGTAACGACCTAAGACTACCCCCTAGTCATTACACGGTGCTCATGACCCCAAAGAACCACAAGCTAACCCTTTCTTGATATTTGTACCAGGAATACTGCATAATATCTGAAAATAAATGCGGAAAAATAGGCAGAAACAAGCCATAAGGTTCAACACATCTATAAATACTCAAAACTGAAAACTGAATACTAATACATCTGTCTGAAAAGCGTCTAACCGTCTGGACTGTGGAGTTTATGAGACATGTACCCAACTAACTCCGTCAACTAAAAATAAACAAATTCTGATGCAATAATAATACAAGGATCATCCTTGAATGGAGAGGACTCACTTCTACATCTACTGTTGCTGACTAGGACTGAACTGCTAAGAGAACTCTGGATCACAGGCCTCTGGACCTATGATGTCAAATAAGACAACATAGCACAAATGCATCAGTATGGGAATATACCGAGTATGCAGATGAGGTAAGGATAAATGGAAGGACTCATACATGAATAGTTACACAACTGAATAATCATGAGAGTATCGAACGAGAACACATAAAGGGATGCACAGACCATAATCCCAATCATCACAACCCTAGATACTGAAACTCGAATACTGCTCTGCTGTCATCTAAACTCACTACTAACACTGAGATACTGAATCACTGAATCATCTGATACTAATAATTGATTAACTAAATATACTCACATAAATGACTAAATTCTGGGCTCACTTTTCTTGACTGATGGAATAGGAGATCAATCTCTCTCTAACAGATGACTCCGTAATCTATTATCAATGATAAGAAAATGATCATGTCCGACTCTGACAATAAGAATACTCAACTGAATTTGAGACTGAGATCAAGTCTCTCTATCGGGAGATCATTGGATCTGATAACAAGAATACTCAACTAAATTTTAGACTGAGATCAGGCCTATGTATCGGTAGATCTATGGATCTGATAACAAGAATAGTCAACAATATCTGAGAATGAGATCAAACCTATCTATCGGGAGATTGAGATCAAACCTATCTATCGGGAGATCTCTGGATCCGATAATAAGAATACTTAACTAAATCTGAGACAAAGCCTATCTGACGGGTGGTCATGAATCAATGGAACTATCTAAGTTCCTCACTGAGATATATGACTGTACTTCACAGTCCTGATTTCTAAAGATTGATACTAAAACTGCAATTGTGGGACGTAATAACTTAACCGACATGGGTAAAGACCTATCTGGTCAAGCCTCTCTAATGGATAACCCTCGTAGGAAGTCAACCTAAGACAATATAATAATTAAACCTCTCTAACGGTGACAACCTCTACTGACGAGGATTCCTGCATCCTGCGCTGGCTATGCAGTTTTGGAGTTCTGGATTGCTCCTAGAGACTTGGCCTCTCTCTAATGGTGAGTCACCATCCCTTCCCTCACTCGGTGCTAGCTCCTAATGCCAACTGAAAGACTCTGAACTAAATTTTCAACTAAATAAAAACTGAACTAAATCGATACTAATCACATTCCTCAATTGATCTGACTGAGTTAAGTTGAATTCACATGGTTCTGTATCTGATGGAATACTACTGAATTAAGGTATCTGACTGATGATACAGAATTTGAATAGATTACTCGGTCACTATGGAGGTCGGAACTGAACAGTTAAATATAACCGGGTCTAAGCTGAGTACAGCGCTGAGGCTAGATTACTAGCGATACGGGGATTACTGAGATTACTAAGATTTCTTAAGTTTTGTATCTATCTAAGGATATAGAGTTCGATGATTCACTGAGTTTGGAGAATCATGGATCGGTAGGGATTATCGTGAAAACTGACACAGGCTCTAGACAGCAGCTAAATTATCGGGAATAAATACCCCCAGGATTCGATAACACAAAAGTAAGACATAATCTTTCTTGACTAGTCATAACCACGATCATTCATTCATCATCATAATCACGAAAGCATCTCTTGAAGCATTTTGGAATCATAACCATATATTCACATCACACTAACTAAGGCATCACTTTAAGTATTTAGGAATTACAATCATATATTCACCATCACAATCACTAAGGCATCACTTCAAGTATTTAGGAATCACAACCATATATTCACCATCACAATCACTAAGGCATCACTTCAAGCATTCAGGAATCACAACAATATATTCACCATCACAATCACTAAGGCATCACTTCAAGTAGTTAGGAATCATAGACATATGATAGCATAGGGGAAACATGTTACTACATCATACTCCATTCAACAAGGTATTGCATCAAGTACTTCACACGTATACTAGTCTTGGCATGTAATGGATAGCAGATGATTGGGGAAACTTCATACTATCATGCCATAAATTACTCATCAAGCACTTGGCATGTATTAGAGGCTTAGCATGTATCAAAGAGCACGTAATTAGAGAATTTCCTACTATTATGTATCAACTTGTTCACTAAATCCTTTCAACAAACACTAGGCATGCATGGGTCTATACCTAATTGAGGATTCCATTTTATCATGGTACAATTCATTCACTAAGGCATTCATCAAACACTAGGCATGAATGGATTGAACCTAATTGGGTATTTCATGCTATTATACCACAATTCATTCATTAAGGCATTTCATCAAACACTTTGCATGCATGAACTTGCACACAATTGGGATTTCCTAATCAACATGCTATAATGGTCCTAATTCTTCACATAAGAATTTTGTCAAACATATGGGGAGTATGCTTTGCTTATTCAACCATTTTCACACTTAATTGGCATGAACACATCATCTAACAAGCAACTTAAAGACGATTTATCATGAACATCACATGAATTCCTCATACTAGGGTCAAAGCTTGAAAACCTTGTAAACAAATATGAATCACAACTCAATGATAGAAGGAACATCAATTTCAACTCACATGAAGCATGAAAACCCATAAAAACAATATCTTTGAATTTTAGAAAAGATTTCTTGAGCCTATTTGATGAAAGGGACCCAAGAATCAACATCAACATACCATGGGGAAACTTTTTTCTTGAAAGTTCTTGGAGAAATTCTTGATTCCTCTTGATTTCTCTTGATCTCTATTAGTTTTGCTTGAAGAATAAATAAGGGTTTTGATTTTTTAAAACCCTAATTTTGATGTTGAAGATGGGAAATGAGGCTGAAACCTTTTATCGGTTATATATAGTGGCTGAAAAAGAGTGGGAAAGATCACAAAGTCCTTGGAATTAAGCAGAAGAATCCCAATTTTACATGCTGACATGACGCGCCATAATCAATCCAGCTCACTGGAAATTGGACAATTGGGAAACTGCATGATGCCGCAATGCAGTGGAAATCATATTGCCACCTTGGTTGCAAACTGGAAAGGCATCGCGACACGGTGGAATTACATTGGTGCACTGAAAATTGACAATTGTGAAATTAAACCTTGGCGCGATACGCCATAATCGCGAAGGCTAATTGGATTTTGACGATTGCCATTTTTTATGGCTCCACGATGTGCTAAAGTGCCAGGTGGCACACTGTCTCACTAAAATGGCTCTAACTCTTCACCCGAGTGTCGGATTTGGGAAAATTCAGTATCGATAGAAAGCTTATTCAGTGCTCTACATGACAAAAAATTGATATTAGAGAAATTCTACATAGTTCAAAGTATTTTACACTTGGAAAGACACCTCTTAACCTATTACGATTGGATTTTTTTTCACAGAACATACTTTAAGGCTCTGACTAGGAGAGAATTTTGTGGGTTGTTACACTTCACTAGTAAGAAATGAGTGGACTTTGTCATCCTATCCACAATGACCCAAATCGAATCCAAGTAATGGCAAGATCACGGAAAACTATTAATGAAGTCCATATTAATCACTTCAAATTTCCGTATGAACAACTCAATCTCTTGAGACAAACCACTTGGCCTCAAGTGCTCCACTTTCACTTACGAACAAACCATAAACTTTGCCACAAAATTGGCCACATCTCTTTTTATGTTGTTACCACCAATAGATCTCTTCACTAGAAGTAGCATGAATAGATAAGTCACAATATTCATCCAAAACTCATACTTCGAGAATTTAGTAAATAACAGTTGATCCTTAAGAGTCTTAGGGATATCCAGCTAGGGCATTAGTAAAAACCAAAGACATGACCAGGAACACATGATGGTCATACCAAGTACGAAAAGCAGTCTTAGGGATATCCACCTCCCTAATATTCAACTGAGGATAACCTGATCGAAGATCAATCTTAGAAAATTACTTAACTCCCTGAAGCTGGTCAAATAGGTTATCAATCCTAGGAAGAGGATACTTATTCTTCATTGTTACCTTATTCAATAGGCGGTAATTTATACACATTCAAAGGGATCCATCTTTCTTACGAATGAAAAGTACCAGCGCAGCTTATGAGGAAACAATAAGATGAATAAAATCCTTATCAAGAAGATCTTCCAACTGATCCTTGAGTTCTTTCAACTCAGTTGGAGCTATTCTATAGGGAGGGATAGAGATTGGATATTTATCCAGGAGAAGATCAATTCTAAAGTCTATTTCCCTATTGGGAGAAATGCTTGAAAGATCATCATGAAATACCTTGGGAAACTCACAGATCATCAGAATAGATTATAATAAAGGACCCTTAAAACTAGAATCTTTAATATGCACTAAATAGTATAGACACCCCTTGGAAATCAATTTTTGGGCTCTAAGATATAAAATAAAACTTTCCTTAGGTACTAGGGAACCACCTTCCCATTTAATCACCAGTTCATTTCAAAATTATAAAATAACCCTATGATTCAAACAATCAAGAGAGGCATAGCACGAGTGCAAACAATTTATTCTCCAGGTCACATCGAAGTCTAACATATCCAACTCTATTAAATCCACCAAAGTTTCTCTACCATAGATAGATACCACACAACCCCTATATTCCTTTAGAAACTATAGAATCATCCACTAAGGTAGACAGAAAAAAAGGTCAGGAATACAGTCAGGACCAAAACCAAAATGAATAGTTATATATGGGGTCACATAAAAAAGAGTATATCCCAAATCAATAAGACAATACACATCACGGTAAAATAGTTATAGCATACTGGTGACAATATCAGGAGGTACCTTTTATTCTTGGTGAGTGGAAAGAGAATAATAACGAGACCAGTGTTGGAGCTAGAAGTAGCATCTTAGGATGATTCCTCTAAAAATGGTCAGTCTAGACACATCTAACACACTTATTCCTCCCCTAATCACCAAATCCAAGGTACAACTATCTATAAAATCTACAAGAAGGATGTGATAAAACTGATTAGGCACTAAAAGCCTGAAATTGGGAACCTTATGACTTAAACCAACTGTTGCTCTAAAAACGATGATCATCGGATGGATTAGGATTTGGAGCACTAGTCATGGAATAAGAACCAGAATTCCCCAACTTATTCTTAGACCACTTCTTTCCATCCTTACAACTATTCTAATGGCCTCTACCCTGCTCAGAATACTTGGATATCTTACTTTGCCTCTCCCCTGTCTCTTCTTATTTATCTTTTTCATCTTCAACCTACTGCATATACACCACAAGCCTAGAGATATCTATATCACTATTTAGTAGGGCAGTCATGCACTTCATACCAAGTATTAAGACAAGCTCAAAGCAAACTTTATCATCCTAGCCCTCATGCTAGTCACTACCTCAGGAGCATAATGAGAGAGCTGAAGAAACTCCAAGGCATACTCCTTCACAATTATCTGTGGTATTCTGGGAGCGAGAGGCGTAGGAATGGAGTTGGCATCTTAGTAGACGAAGAGCTTAGAGGTCAGGTCGTAGAGGTGAAGAGGATCAACGATAGGTTGATGACTATTAAGTTGGTCATCAGGGGGTTCACTCTGAATGTGTGTAGTGTATATGCGCCGCAAGTGGGCTCGGAGAGGGAGGAGAAGGTGCGGTTTTGGGAGGCTTTGGAGGAGGTGGTGAGAGGTGTGCCTAGCTCGGAGAAGATTGTTGTAGCAGGAGATTTCAATGGGCACATCGGGGCGTTTCCGGGAGGCTTTGGGGATGTGCATGGTGGTTTTGGTTTTGGGGATAGAAATGAAGAGGGGACTACTCTATTGGAGTTTGCGAGGTCCTTTGGGCTGGCGGTGGTGAACTCGGGCTTCCCGAAGAAGGTTGATCATCTGATCACCTTTCGAAGCGCGTTAGCCAGGAAACAGATTGACTTTCTGTTGCTACGGAAAGGGGATAGGGTGTTGTGTAAGGACTGTAAGGTCATCCCGAGTGAGAATCTTTCGACCCAACATAGGCTCTTGGTTATGGATTTGGGTATAAAGAAGAATAGAAAGAGGAGGAGTATGGAGGGTAGACCTAGAATTAAGTGGGGTGGCCTGACTCCAGTGAAGGCGTGGGAGATAGGGGAGAAGTTGGCGGGAATGGGGGTGTGGGAGCATAGGGGGGACGTGGATAGTATGTGGGATAAGGCGGCTTCGTGTATCAGGGAGATGGCAAGCGAGGTGTTGGGTGTTTCTAGGGGTCGAGCCGGGCACCATCGGGGGGATTGGTGGTGGAATGAAGAGGTGGAGAAGAAAGTGGGGATCAAGAAAGGGGTGTATGCTAAGTTGGTTGAGATTAAGGACGAAGAAGAGAAGCGGGTGAACAGGCACGAGTACAAGCTAGCTAGGAAGGAGGCTAAGTCAGCTGTCTCGGCAGCTAAAACGGCCGCTTTTGAGAGCTTGTATACAGGGTTACAGGGGAAAGGAGGGGAGAAAAAGTTGTTTAGACTCGCTAAGGCGAGGGAGAGGAAGGGGCGTGACCTCGACCAGGTGAGGTGCATTAAGGGGGAGGACGGTAGAGTGTTGGTAGAGGACGGCCACGTTAAGGATAGATGGCAGTCGTACTTCCATAGGCTCTTGAATGACGAAGGGGATAGAGCTATTGAGTTAGGGGAACTGGAGCTCTCAGAGAAGGGCCGGGACTTTAGTTATTGTAGACGTTTTAAGGTAGCAGAGGTTAGAGAGGCTGTTCGCAGGATGCGAAGGGGTAGGGCGACGGGGCCGGATGAGATACCGGTGGAATTTTGGAAGTTCATTGGAGAGGCTGGCGTAAGGTGGTTGACTGGATTGTTCAACGAAATCTTCAAGACGGCAAAGATGCCCGAGGATTGGAGGTGGAGTACCATCATCCCTCTCTATAAGAATAAGGGGGACATCCAGAGTTGCAATAACTATAGGGGGATTAAGCTATTAAGTCACTCTATGAAGATCTGGGAGAGAGTGGTCGAGGTGAGGTTGAGACGGATAGTGTCTATTTCGGAAAACCAGTTTGGGTTTATGCCTGGCCGCTCGACGACGGAGGCAATTCACCTGGTACGGAGGCTGGTGGAACAATATAGGGAAAGGAAGAAGAACCTACACATGGTGTTTATCGACCTGGAGAAGGCATACGACAAAGTCCCCAGGGAGGTGCTTTGGAGGTGCTTGGAGGTGAGTGGAGTCCCGCAGGCATATATCAGAGCAATTAAGGATATGTATGAGGGAGCGAAAACTCAGGTGAGGACGGCGGGAGGAGACTCAGAGCATTTCACCGTCTTGTAGGGATTACATCAGGGATCTACTCTTAGCCCCTTTTTGTTTGCTATGGTGATGGACGTGTTGATGCGGTGTATTCAAGGGGAGGTGCCGTGGTGTATGCTTTTTGCAGACGATATAGTTCTGATTGATGAGACTCGAGGGGGTGTGAATGACAAATTAGAGGTGTGGAGACAAACTCTTGAGTCTAAAGGGTTCAGGTTGAGCAGAGGCAAGACAGAGTATTTGGAATGCAAGTTTAATGACGTAAGGCTGGAGGACGAGGTGGTCGTGAAGCTGGAATCACAGGTGGTATGTAAAAGGGATAGTTTCAAGTATCTCGGGTCTGTGATTCAGGGGAACGGTGACATTGACTAGGATGTCTCGCACCGTATTGGGGTGGGATGGATGAAGTGGAAGCTAGCGTCGGGGGTGTTGTGTGATAAGAAGGTGCCGCCCAAGCTTAAAGGCAAATTTTACAGGGTGGTAGTCCGTCCGGCCATGTTGTATGGAGCGGAGTGTTGTCCAGTTAAGACTTCCCACATCCAAAAAATGAAGGTGGCAGAGATGCGGATGTTGCGCTGGATGTGTGGGCTGACTAGGGGGGATAGATTTCGGAATGAGACTATCAGGGAGAAGGTTGGTGTGACTCCAGTGGAGTGCAAGATGCGGGAAGTCCGATTGCGCTGGTTCGGACACGTGAAGAGGAGGGGCATGGATGCCCCAGTTCGTAGGTGTGAGAGACTAGCGTTGGATGGTTTTAGGCGGGGTAGGGGTAGGCCGAAGAAGTATTGGGGTGAGGTGATTAGGCGGGATATGGAGCAGTTGCAGCTCACCGAGGACATGACCCTAGATAGGAAGGTCTGGAGGACGCAAATTAGGGCAGAAGACTAGGGCCAGTTTGGGTCGCTAGTGTAGGGTTTTACTTGTTGGGGGTAGTATTCTTGTTATGATTCCATGCTCCTTGTTTTAGTAAGAGGCTGGGTGCTTTCCTCTGTTTCTTTCTATTTATGGCTGCCGTATTTATGTTATTTATGTTATGTTGTCTTGTAACCTTGTTCGGTGCTTTAATATGTATTTGCCTGGTATCTTGTGTCTTGAGCCGGGGGTCTACCGGAAACAGCCTTTCTACTTCTTTAGAGGTAGAGGTATGGACTGCGTACATCCTACCCCCCCCAGACCCCACCAGGTGGGAATACACTGGGTTTGTTGTTGTTGTTGTTGTTGCTTTAAATTAATAAAATCATCAGCCTTCGCCTCCTTCAAATCCTGAGGGAAGTAGCAATCAAGAAAAGCACCAAAGAAGTCATCCCACAATACAAACTCTGCATCATTACCCCTAAACTGGTCCCACTTCTCATACTACTAAGATGCCACATCCTTCAACTACCATATAATGAATTCTATACCCTCAGATTCGGAAGCATGCATCACATAAAAAATCTTCTACATCTCATCTATGAACCCTTAGGTATCCTTATCAACCTTATAGATAACCTTTATTGGGGAATTGAACCTTATAATTTTGCCAACCCTAGTGGTCGTAAAAGGACTCACAATAATACAAATAGGACCCTACTGACCTGACTAAGATATCACCAAATGTGTCAATAGATAAATAGAATGTGGAACTCAGCATTAGAGATATCTCCTTAGGGTGGTAGGGTATGATCATCATTATCTCGAGGAGTTGGACGAGGACTGGTTGGGATCTATTGAACCCCAAGAGAGAAACCAAAAGTAGGGGCCCTAGACCGGGTATGTACTCCATAAGTAGAATGAGTTTCTTTAACATTATTCTCAAGCGGGATAGAGGAGTTTCCACGAGTATCAGATCTTGTGGGAGGCATGATCTGAAATGCGAAAATGGATATTACATGAGATTCAAGACCTTAGACTCTATAACCCAAAATTAGAACACAAGAAAAGAAAAAGTTCCTAACTACCTTATAGCTCCGCTCTTATAAGTGTGGAGCAGTACACACCCATAAAAGAGACTTTATTTGATCCGGATTTGTGAACACCAATGAGACCAACCATGGCACTAAAAATATAGGTTCTTTTAGATTAGTAGAGTCTTTGTGGATATTACTGTGTATTAGGTACTGATGTTAACACTCTTAGATGTCTTTGAGTTTATTACTTTCCTTTCTTGTTATTTTAGCTACTGCTAGGTGTGTTAGGTTTTCTTTTGCTAGGAGAGTGGTCTTTAATCGTTAATGTACTTGAGATACCCATCACGACTAAGCCCTGGTTCAGGTTGTGAAATTATGTAACCTCTCAAAATAGTCGATGATGAACTCAATGTATCATCAGACTTAAAACCTTAGAATATTGAGGTTTCATATTTAAAAACTGATCAACAGATCATGCTTAGTACCAGCCATTAGAAAACCCAAAACTGGATGAGGAAAAGTATAAGTTCCTGAAGTTCCACTCTAGGAGTCTCATCCATTCCAGGAGTCATAGAATAAGTAAGCTGAACACTTGAATCCACTCAAAAATGCTAACACATATTGAACAACCTTATCATACATAGGAGTTTTGGCTGTAACTCTTACTAGTACGGCCACCTATGGCCCTATTACCTTTTCCTCCACTACTTCCATCTTTACAAAATTATCCTTAGGTTGGGTAGGTAAGACTAACCTTTCATGAGTGTGGTTATTAGCTACTTGAGCTCCACCCTAAGAGGTGTATCTCATCCCCCTCTTCTCTTACCTTTTCCTTCCACTCCCCTTTTTTCTTATTATTACTGGCTCTATAGTTGGAACGATGATGTAGGGGTTCTTCTCGAGTTCTATTTGACCTAGTACTCACCATCTGGCAACAAAAGAGTGAAGAAAATTAAATACCAATTTGGATCGCCAAATACCCATTTGAAAGAATTTACAACAATAAATATGCAAGAATGATAATTTTTCATAAGTCTTGTATCCTGCCGAACAAAAATACATATGTCTCCATACTATTATGTAGAACTCTACTAGACCCAAATTCGTACAATGAAATTGAAAAAAACAGGACTCGATACAAACTTCTTCATGAACCAAATGGATATGAGTGAAACCCATCCTATTCTACAATGGGAGAACTAATAACTTGTGAATAATTAACCAGCACTTACAGAAAAAAAAAAAGCTATCCTATTATTAGTTCAAAGTTTATCCAGTCTAAAATAACTCAAAAGTGCAATCATAGTTCTAAAAGCAATAAACATCCCTAGTATCTGAAAGTCGATGTACCAAAACATACTAAAGATTTTCAATAAGGGGGATACAACCCAAAAAAAACTAAGGAAAACACATAAGTCTAAAACAAAGGACAAAATCATCCAAAAGGATTCCATGGAAGCCTGAATAAGTTGGTCAACCTTGGAATAAAAATCACACACTAAAGTCATAAGTGAGGTCTTGTAGGATAAGTTAAAATATGTGTTGCACTCAATAAAAGTAAGAGCAGGTGTAGTATTGGTAGGCAAGAAATCAACAGTGTATTAGTAGAGTCATTTGGCCAACCCTTGATGAGAATATGAACACTTAATCACAACATTGTAAAACAAGTTAATACATGCTTACCCTATCGACTCCTTTCACGACAAGTTACATATAAAGGTGTTTACGCTCACTAACAACAAGTCAAGACTACTATATTTAAGTCAAGTCTTGTCAAGATAAGTCAACACCAAATACAATGATACATATATACATATATATGTGTGTGTATGTATGTATTACTATATATATATACACACACTTATATGTATATATGTATAAATATATATATTCATTACCTTGTCCACTCATGCAACCATCAAACTTAATATGAATATATATATATGCATTACCTTTTCCACTCATGCAACTGTCAAACTCACCTGTACATTGTACATACACGCTAAAGGTATCATAACCTCCCTCTAGTTATGACTCACGAGGGACAAACTCCATCCATGTACCCAAAACTTAAACATTACTATTTGTCATGCATATTCTAATAATAAATCACGAGAATGTCTAGATACCAAGATATTCTATAAATTAACAATAGAGTATATCTTAATAATGCAGACAATGATATCAAGCAACACTTAAAGTATCCACAGGCAATACATGAAATTCATTAAGAAAATGACCACACCAAATGTCATACAGTAATGAGCTATACTAAGAAATAGTTAAAATGAACATATAGCATAAATTGGTTAATCTATAATACTATCGCCTACCTCAATCTAAGTTGCACAACTAAGCTAAGCTTAAGCCTTAGATTTCCATGAAATGTCCATTTGATCATGGTCTAGAAATACCAACAAACATATAATTATTGAAATGGCCTATCATGTTGGGGATAAAAACTCATTCCCAACCATTAAGGCCAAGTTCATGATCATTTCCTTTCAGTTCTAGGTCTTTTTTACCATAATTCACCTAAATCTACCAATTTTATGAAAGAATTAGTAAATTAACAACATGTAAAATTAATAACCAAAATCCAAGGATATTTGCACCACCCTGAATTCTTGGTTCTTGAAAATTTTTGAAATTTTATATGCACTGCCCAGACTATAACTCCTCTTACAAGTCATAGAAAGTTTTGATGGATCTTAAGGACCCAATCATATCCAATAAAGTATGTTGGCCTGGAGAAACTGCTATGACTACGACTAGGGTTTATGAGTCTTAAAGAATCAAAATGAGTTGTATGGTGTCTTACATAGCCTAACCAATGTGATGCCCAATTATTTTTGTTTAAACAATAATTGAACCATGCGAGTTGTAATGATAGAGTATGAGTCATATGGTACAACTCATATCCAAGTCAATAATGGTAATTATGGACATGTCCAAACTACAAGTGGGACCTTATGAGTCGTAAGGTGACTCTACAAGTCACAATATTACTTGTAGCGATTGGGCAATAATTTTTGGCTTTTAAGTTGAAAGACATTTAGACATTGGCTTACAAAATTAAAACCCTACATCCATAAAGCACTCAAGGGGGTTATTTCATATTCATAAAACAATCAAAACACTCCTCTTTTTCTCTAAAATTCTCTCAAGCAAGATACTTAGGATTTCCAGGAAGTAGGTTATCTAAGGGCTCAAGGGTTGATTTCTCTCAATAACTCTTGTTATTTCTGGCAATAACTCTTTCCAAATTCTAAATTTATGAAAAGTATGTATTTCAATGGTTTAATTGGGTGAGTTTGAATGTGGATTTTCAATATGGTTGAGGGTTATGGAATGATTGGTTCTTAAATTGCTTTTCCATGATTTATTATGCATTATTTATGCTTTACTAATGGTTTTGAACTTGTGGGATACCTAGGTATGGTTAATAAACCAAGGGTTCATGGTTTTCCCTAAATTGATGATTTGAAATTAGAAATGGTTTTGAATAATTGTGTTCACTCAACCCACTTTTGTATATAGCTTTGAATTGTGAAATCATTACTTGGTTTGGCTTCCTCATATATGTTATTGTATTGAATAAAGGTTAAATAATAAACATGGATTCTAAAAGTATTATTGGCTATGGTTTGATTTAATGAACAAAAGGGTTGAGGCGTTCTCCCAATATTTAATATGATTGTTATGGCATAGAGATAAGCTTGAAAATGTAAGGGTATGACAATACCCATGGTGCACCTTAATAGTTATTTTTGTGGTTAATAACTAGATTATATGGAACTTGCTTTTAAATTGGGCTTATGGGTGTTGTGTAGCAAAATCGTGAAGATATGGGCCTTGAAATGACTTATACTGGAAACTCATGTTTGCCCAAGTGAGGTTTTGTCCTGATAACCATATGCATGTGTCATACTTGATATATATTTTGGGATGTCGAGTTATATGTAAGCTTTAGCTTTTTCTCAGCTTTTATCTGGTATGTGTGACTAATACGCATTGGGGCTCTTTCACCAGGAGAGCTAAACCCATATCGCTCGTAGATGACTATTATGATGGTTGAGCTATATGGTCTAGCATAAATTTTTACCTCATGCTAAATAATATGAATTGACCCACAAGGACTTGAATCTAAGATGTAGAAAATAAAGATAGAAGGATAGAGTAACCAAGATAGGAAGATAGATACAAAATTGATACCGAAAAGAAAATCGAAGAATGTATCAAATCCTAAATCTCTCTTAATGACTATCAATAGGCACCTAACTCTTAAAATGACCAAAAAGGGGATTAGATCACCCTTACAACCAACATTTCTAAACAAGGTTTACCAAATGCTTTTCCAAGCACTTAAACACTCCCATGGAGTCTCATGAATACATGATGTAAAAATTATCATAAAACAAACTAAGAAAATAAGCCTAGCTACCAAGTATTTATAGTTTGGCTACATATTACATAATTAGGGCTTAAAAGTGACCCAAATTTAATAAAACATCCACTTGGGGTTGTTTTTACCTGCTCTTGAAATGCTAGAGTAGATCAAAAGTGGATCCAAAGTTCCTTGGGCACATGACCCTTCCAAGGTTCTTTTGAGCCCCATTTTACACTCATTCAACCTCGCCAAAGTCCTTTGACTCTTCTTAATGGTAATTTTCCACCATATGGAATCTTTTACAAGAACTAAGGAGTCATCAAGTACCTCGAGCATCATACGTATCTCATCCAAAGTTATAGAGGCAATATAGATTATATCATCCTCCCCTTCTTGAAAAGGATTTGAACTTGAATCCAAATCCTGCAAACTAAAAGAAGAACAAACAAATACAAAATCCTCATTACTTGAGGGTTAGGGTTAGCACAAATAATCATAGTATCATTCCAAGGTTGCACACACTTAAGATATAACCAAGGACAAAGGTGTTGGATATGGGTTTCATCAAGAGATAAGGATATCACAAAGGTGATATCCTACCTTAGCCTTAGGAGCCATAAGACACAATTGTTTCTTTACCTCTTTAAGAGACCACATCAACAGTGGTGCCTCAATTGGTTTTAAAGTCCACAAAACCCATATGGCATTGTCATTCAAACAAGTGGATCAACAAATACATTTCCTATTTCTACATAAAACAAATCCAAGAACAGCATAAATATCATCACAAGTGAAGATAAATTATAGGAAGAAATCAATTATAAAAGAATCACCAAGGTTCTATTATCTACAAGAAGGCCATTTGGCTCAAAAAACATAGCACATAATGCACACAAGGATGGAATCAAAGCATTTAAGAACATATGACTCTTTCCTTTCAAACAACTTCCCAAAGAAATGAAATTCATTAATAATGTGATACCCTTAATAGTATTTTTATCTATATTAACAAAGGTAAGCATGCTCCCAAGAGACCTACAAGATACATTAAATTGTCTAACCCTATGAAGGTGACAAGAAGCCCTAAGCATCTATGGGCTCTTCAACAAACAAATAATCAACTTGGCATCCACAAGTTGGAACTCACACAATTTTATCAAAAGTGTATCAAAAAATGATGTAAGTTTAAAAGCAATACCTAAAGGACACAACGACACATTTGCCCTCGGGCTCTTAAGAATTATAGAACCTTGGAGAAGGAGGTCATCAATTCCACTCAAGTATTGAAGAAAGGTATCACATAAATGGAATTCATCCAATGTAGTTTCAAGAGATGACTCTCTTCTTGACCTATAAGTAGTGGAGCCTTGGTTAAGAATGGAAATAAATAGTTGTTAACTCTCTTGGAGCTTTTCACTACTCCTCTTCATCTTGGTTAGAGTACTTTCCCTTGTACAATATTAGTCCCTCAAGTGGATTGTGAATCCATAGGAAATACTTTCCATCATAGGGAAGGATACCAACACCTCCATTGAAACTTTTCTTGTCATGTGGTCCAAGTAATAAGTTGGGTGTGCCATAATCACCATATCAAAATTTAGCATTAGGGTCAAATGAAAAGAGGGGCCATAGACATGGGTCTAGAGAATATTTTTGCCGCACTAGCTTCACACAAACTAAAAGATATACTCTCATAATTAGCATAAATATCATCAAAAGCAAAGGAAGGGTATAGAAAGGTATCACTCAAGAGAAATTCAACTAAGGTTACCTCATGCACGCAATCACTATTAGATTTAAAATCATCACCATGAGTATTCTTAACAATAAGGTCACACAAAGTAGAAGAGGAAACAAGTTTCAAACAATTGATACTTTTTCTGTAAATGGAGGAGTCCTCAAGTGGACACATACCACCACCAATATCAAAGGGATTATTACTTAGGCCTTCACAAGAAGTAAGCAATTCATCCTTATAAATATCAAACAATGGTAGGTGTCATATAAAGGATCACATCCACAATCATTTTCTAAGGAAAAATCACTTATTAGGTTTCTTAAATATTAAAGTAAATCAAATTTATAATCATCCAATTGATTATTCCATTCCAAGACATCACATTCCTTTCCCTTAAGAGTACTCTCATCTTCCAAGAAGAGATTTCCATCTTTAGGAGGAATGTTGTCACACCATAGTAGGTTTTCATATGTAATATTGCCCTCAAGATAATCTACGTCAACAATGATATCCACACTATTAGGTAATTAACTAGGAGTAAGCTCATCATCTTCAAACAAGATATTGTTCTTAAAAAGAGAAGGATCTATCCATGGAGAGGATATAGAACATGAAAGTCTATTCTCTTAAAGTCCATTATCAAGTTTCAAAAATGTTTCAAGCACATGATCATCCTTATGAGACAAGCAAGCAGTAGGATCTTCACTAAAAGATAAGCTCAAAGGGTCACTCCCATTTTCTTGACCAATATTTTCAATTTT
Source organism: Capsicum baccatum var. pendulum (assembly GCA_030864225.1). Taxonomy (NCBI): domain Eukaryota; kingdom Viridiplantae; phylum Streptophyta; class Magnoliopsida; order Solanales; family Solanaceae; genus Capsicum; species Capsicum baccatum. The sequence continues at coordinate 82,258,672 of CM061557.1, read as the reverse complement.
ATCACTCACTTGATGTTCTCTAATTACATTAGACACATCCTCAAGTGATGTACTAGTTTTGGAAACAAATTGATCAACACAATTTTCACAAAATGATGTACTATCATCCAACACAATGGCTTCAACACTAGATAGACACAAATTGATCTTACATGAATAGACAATTCGGTCATCAATAGGATCAACTAGTGTATCCACACTCACAATATGTACATCATAATCAAGAGGTAAAGAATCATTAGACTTATATGTAGATAAGCTACTTATCAGACTCAATGGTCTACTATCCACACAATCATCATTTTTATGCATAAGAGTGTAAGAGTTAGCTATTTTACCTTGAAGTTCTTGAGGACATTCTTCTTTATCTTGGTGTAAAGGTCCTCCACAAGCTTTGTATTCAATTAATATTTCCCTTTTCAAGTCTTCATATGGACTATTCTTTTTTAGAACTTGTTCTTTTACATTTGCAATATTGGAACCTACACACTTGTCCTTATTAAAAGAACGACAAATAATGTTAGCTCTAACTGGTGGCAACCCCCTTACTTCACTCCTCACAATCTCTCTTTTTTCCTCTCTTAGGTTGCCACCTTGCACTCCCTTACTCCTCTCAATCTTTTGTCTTTCAATTTCTTTTATCTTAGAGTAAGTAACTACATTGCCTTGAGATTTGGGATGGTCTTGTGGAAAGAGATATTTTCCCCATGGGTCTAATACAATTTGAGGCCAATTTTTCCCATTTGGAATCTTATATTGTCCAAACCAATCGATACCTAAGCATAAGTTTCCATGTTCTAAGGGGATTATGTCACACCACATCTCCTCAAAGTACCTATCTTAAATAAATAAAACCTTTATGCTCTCGAAGACTCTATAGCCTTCTAAGAAGTATAGAAAACTCTTGGACACTTGATGTATTCCTAGATAATCAACCATCATAGGAGTTATGTAGTTTGAATAGAACCAATCATCAAGTATAAGAACACATCTCGAAACTCCATAAATCTCTTCGCATCTTGAATAAGGTTTTCTTCTTGGATCACTATTATAAAGCTTTGTATAACCCTTTGTCATGTAGATTGGCCTCAAAAACTCTTTCAAGGCACCCTATGTTTATGTAAGATTCCATATGAGTTTACACCATTCTAAGTTTGGACATTGAATGTACTTAAGGGAATATGTAGCTTGTTCTACTTTGCTCATAGCATAATCCTCGAAGACTCTTTCACATTACCATTCCCAATCAGGGTAAACTTCAGGATCCCATTCTTCTTTAAAGATGGATTGAGTAGAAAGACAATGAATCCTACTATACCCTCCATTTATACCTTGGTTCTCTCTTCCACACATTTTATCATGGCTATATTCATATCCCCCATAATCCTCATCTTCTTCATAGCCATAACACTCTTCACGATAATTGCAGTTTCCTATGTCGTAGTCAAAATTATATGATGCTATCAAAGACAGCATTCACTTATATCTCCTTGTACATACAAAATAAACAAACAAGATTAGTATTAAATCTCCTCACCAACACTCGTATGAACTCACCTTTGTGATCCTTATAAGTAGAGCAATGAATGTTGAAAGTTTCTTATACTTCAATCGACAATAAAGTGTCAATATCTACTTTGCAGTCGGAGTGGATTCTTGTTTATCAACTTAAATAAATAAAACAATTTAAGTACTTGAATCAAGAAATCACAAAGAATTGAAAAATACAAAATCTTTAAAGAAATTGGACGATGAAAGAAATAGGACTCAAGAACTAATCAATAAACTTAGTAGATGAATTAATAGTTGATGAGTAGTTTAGGAATCAAAATATGATTTTATGAATAAATAAATTGAAACTATGGAATCAAACCTTCATAAATGGAGTAATTAAAATGTTAAAATGCACTTTGGAAGCTTGAATTTTGTGTTTCGGACTTGATTTGCCCTAGGAGGGGCTGATCTCCATTTGGTGACCCGTTCTAGCGGGTGGGGCGCATTTCCAAGGTAGCTTGGATGTATTTAACATTGGTTTGAGGTACATTTGGACTGCTACAGCAGCTCCAACGCAGGTCTAAGGCAGCTTAGGCACTGGTCCAGCTGCCAGCATTCATAAGGGGCCGAAAATAGACTTGTTCTGGTCCCTGTTTTGTTCTTTTCTCTTGGGATATTATTGGAACCTTTAAGATGATATGTACTAATAACTTAAACTCTTTTTAATTCTACTTTGAGTATCAAACACCAATTTTTGATTAAGATTCAACATGAAGATTTGAATGTCGTCAAGAACACAAAGAACTTTAAAAATCTTTAACTCTTAAACTGTTAATCGAAAAGCGATGAAACTTTGAAAAAAGGCTATTTTAAACCTTATAAACACATTCTAATCATCAATTTTCTAAAATTATTCACCAAAATCTTTAGATTTTTCAATCAACTTCAAAATCTTCAACCCAAGCTTCCAATAAGGATAGAACACTCAAATAAGCTTCTATTTGGCTCAAATTTAATTGATAGACTCATATAGTGTTGGTGAACACAAATCTAACACTAGAAAAAAAAAATACAAAATAAAAAATCAACATTTAATCTAAGAACAAAAATATGAATAGTGACTTTTCTGGGGGATTTTTTATTTGTGACACTTCTTTTTGTTGGTTTTCAAGATAATAAACTCAAGACTAGAATCATGGGAACAATCCTAAGCTCGGATCTAGTACCAAATAATATAAATCAACCCACGAAAACTCCAATCTAAGATGAAGAAAATAATGATAGAAGGATAGCATAACCAGGATAGGAAGATAGGCACAAAATTGATAACGAAAGGGCAATCGAAGGATGTATCAACTCCTAAAAACTCCCTTAATGACTATCAATAGGTACCTAAATCTTATGGTGACTGCAAAGGGTATTAGATTTCTCTTACAACCAACGTTTCTAAACAAGGTTTAACAAATGCTTTTCTAAGCACTCAAACACTCCCATGGAGTATCATGAATACATTATCTAAAAATTATCATAAAAAACTAAGGAAATAAGCCTAGATACTAAGAATTTATAGTTTGGCTATATTTTACATAATTAGGGCCCAAAAGTTACCCAAATGTAAGAAAATACACACTAGGGGAATGTTTTGACCAACTCGCAAAATTCTATAGTGAATCAAAAGCAGATCCAAAGTGCCTTCAGTGCATGACCCTTCCTAGGGGATTTCGAGCTACGTTTTGCACTCCTTCGACCTTGCCAAAGTCCTTTGACCTTTCTTAGTTGTAATCTTCCTCCACGTGGAATGTTTTAAAAGCACTCAAGATTCATCAAGCACCTCGAGAATCATATGTATCTAATACAAAGGTCTGAAAGTAATTTGGCTTGTATCACTAAGCCTTGTTCTCTATCCCAACATATTACCTATGTATGAATATGATGATGTTCATATGGTTTACAATTGGATTTAACTTGACATTATTTTATCCTAATCCATTAGTTTCATGCTAGTGCTCAACCCATTAACTGTCTCCATATGTTGTATCCCCATGCGATGCAGGCACCGAAGATACTTACACTTTTCTTGCACAATGTTAGGTCGATTTTCTCAATTCGTCAGTAGTTAGTGGTGAAAAGGTGAGATTTTATTCTTTGTAAGACTTGGATATTTCATCAGTTTCCATTCGTAGATTATAATTAAGATATCAAATTATCATTATTATTATCATTTTCATTGTGTTATTTAGGGCTGGGGGCAATCCCTAACTTAGATTTGCTTTCCGTATTGTTTAGAGGCTTGATAGATATTTTTGTGGTTGGGTTTTATTGGATGACATTTTATAGTATTTGAGATTTCTTTTCTCTATCTTGTCATATGCTTAGAATTCAATCATTGTTAGGTGTGCTATATTTTCATTTGGCTTGACAAAGGGGGTGGTCTCCGATACTTGATCGACTGAAGATACCCATCACGTCCAAGCCTTGTTTTTCGTCATGAAAAAGATAATATCAGAGCCTAGGTTTGGTGTCATTATATGTCCATAAATTTATGTTAATTAGATTCTCTTTTAGGGCATGTATCATTCAACATATATAATAGAGAGAGGGTATGAGACATTTAGGAATATTTCCTTTTCGTGTGATCTAATTGAGTTGTAGAGTTTAAGGTTTTGAACTCTTCTCTAATTCTCATTTATTTTCTTTTTATATCATGCCTTATAGAAGATATAATGTTCGTGGATACTCCTCTATCCCGTTTGAGTTTAATTTAGACGGGGCTCATCCTACTTAAGGAGCTTAGACCCGATTTAGGGTCACTACTTCTGACTTCCCTAATGGAGGTCTATCAATCCGTACTGATCCTTCTCCCACTAACAATACTCCTTCTCGATCACCTATAGAAGATATTACCACTGCTGAGTTCGCCATTCCAATCAATTTTTTGACCCAGTTAGTGACATCTCAGTCACTTAAGTTGGGTCCTATTGGTGTTACTGTGAGTTATTCTGAGGCCACTAGAGTCGGTAAGCTTTTGAGCTTGAATCTTTCAACCTTTACTGGATCTAATATTTAGGAAGATCCTCAAGAGTTCATAGATGAGATGGAGAAGATTCTCCATGTAATGCATGCTTCTAATTATAGGAGTATGGAATCATTGTATACTAGCTGAAGGATGTGGGTTATCAGTGGTATAAAGAGTGGTATCAGTCTATGGAAGATAATGAAGAGATGGATTTATGGGAGGATTTCTCGGGTTATTTTCTTGATCATCTCTTTCCTCACGAGTTGACAGAAGCAAAGCCTGAGGATTTTGTGAATTTGAAGCAAGACAAGATGTTTGTGAAGTAGCATGCCTTGAAGTTTCATCAGTTGTCCCATTATTGTTGGGAAGCACAACTGCATCCATGCCTAGTCAAACTCCACCAGAATACACTTCATCCCATGTAGATCATAAATGGACCCATAAAATCAATTTCCCACACGTCAAACAACTTTAACTCTAAAATAAATGTCATGGGGAGTTCATGCTTCTACAAGATTTACCTTCCTGCTGACATTGATCACAGGCTTGAGATAAATAATGATCACCCTTGTAGATAGTTGGAAAATAATACCCAAACTACATAATTTATGGGTTGTGTAAGTACCACTATGATGACTCCCAACTGACAATGAAACACAAGCCTCAAGAGTGCTCATCATCTCCACCTCAGGAATACATCTCCAAATAAATCCATCCATACAAATCCAAAAGAGATAAGGTTTATCCTAGAAAAACTTCCTCGTATAATGCATGAACCGCTTACACGGCTGGAATGATAAATCTTTCGAAACAAGATTACTTGCCAAAAAGTTAGAAAAATCAGTAACTAGGTGATTAAAACTTGAGATGCTGCAAATATCTGATCATCTGAAAAAGCATCATGTATATACAACTCAACCCCTAATTCTGTATTACCTCCTCCTTGAGGTGAGACAAGTAGTCCATAACCTAGTTCTTAGTGACTTTCTAGTCTTTTAACTGAAAGAAAAATTTTTACAATAAGAAGACCCAATATATCAACCTCAATTTTCTATCTTTATTCGATATAAGATACGGCAATGTTGCAAGATTAGTCTGAACTATGATTTTGGTCCCAATAAAATAGGACAAAATTTTATCAAAAGCAAAAGCCACCGATAGTAACTCTTACTTACTGACTCTGTAATTTTTTTGTGAGGGGTTTAATGCTTTGTTGGCATATTAGATGGGGTGAAGGATCTTCTCACGTCATTGGCCTAGGATCCACACCACTAGAATCATACATCACCTCAAAAGTTAAGGAGCAATGAGAACACACAATTATAGGAGCTTAGATCAACCGCTCCCTAGGGCACACAAATGCATTAAAACATGAATAATCAAACATAAACTTTTCTCTAAAATCTTGCATAATGGATTAGCAATTTTAGAAAAGTCCTTGATGAATCTCCTTTAAAACTCAAGATGATCCCAAAACTTCTAATACCTTTGACTGAAACCGTGGGAGGTAATTTACAAAGACCTCTATCTCTTTCCTATCAACCTAAATACCCCTTATTAAAATCTTGTATTTGAGAATAATCCGTTCCTTCACCATAATGTGTCACTTTTCCAAATTCAAAACTAGGTTGCACTCCTCACATTTATAAACTGAATTGGCCAAATGGGCCAGACAATCATCAAAAGATTCCCCAAAGTTGAAAAGTCATCCATGAATACCTCTATAGTTTCCTTCACCATATCCAAAATAATTGACATCATACAGAGCTGAAAAGTATCCTGAACATTGCACAGTCCGAATTACATCCTCTTGAAAGCAAAAGTACATATGGGCAAGTAAAAATAGTCTGCTCTTTGTCTTTGTGGGACATAAAAATCTAATTGTACCCAAAATAACTATCAAGAAATAGTACCAACCCATGCCTACAAGTCGGTCAAGCATCTGATCATGAATGACATAGAAAAATTATCCTTTTGAGCCCAAGTGTTCAACTTTTGATAATCTATGATATGATCTTCTATAACCGGTCTCGTGGGCAATAACTTATTCTACTTGTTTGGGACCATATTGATCCCACCCTTCTTAGGTATATATTAAACCAGGCTCACCCACTTGTTGTCCGCAATGGGATAAACCACGCCCGCATTTAAGCACTTTATGATCTCTTTCTTCACCACCTCTTGCATAGGTGGATTCAAACGATACTGGTACTCGTTACTAGGAACAAAATATGATTTAATAGAAAAAATTTTAGTACAATTCCTGGGTTAAATCCCCATAATATCTGCAATAGTCCATCCAATGGCCCTCTTAAATCTCTACAGAACTAAAATCAATGCCTCAACCTGTGAATCTAATAAATAAGCAGTAATAATGACAACAAGGTATTATCGACCCTAAAAATCAATATTGCAAGTGATATGGGAGGGCCTTCAATTCCAAGACTGGTGGCTACTTAATAGATGGTAGAGCTAGTGGAGTAGCTCTATTGTTTAAGTAAAGATCCAACTTCTTTGGAGCATAATAATAAGACCATCTACACATCATCATATTCATCGATGCCATCACTATCAAAGTTCATAATAATTATTGCTAGAGCCTCAACCCTAAGTCTCTTGTCAATAGGGACAGTTGATGCATCAACATCAATAGTGTCTATCATAGACACCACCCATATATCCATTAGTTGTTGTATCGATTGACACATATTAAAATTCATACGTTTGTTATTAAGTTTGAACTTCATCTTCCCCATCCCAATGTTAACTAATGTCCTACTCATAGCTAGGAAGGGCCTACCTAATATAATAGGGACTTTGAAGTCACCTCACAATCAAGGATCACAAAATCATCTAGAAGTATGAAGGACTCCACCTTCACCATACATCATATAATATACCAACCAATTTTTTCACAGTGTAGTCAGCCATTAATAACCTCATCAATGTCAGTTTGGGTGCCCGCAACCCCCACTGCTTGAACACCACTAACGACATCAGATTGATAGTAGCTCCCAAATAACATAAAGCTCGATAAAAGTTGAAGGACCCAATAGTATATGGAAATAGTAAAGGTATTAGGGTCTCCCTTCTTCTCTACTAAAGATCAATAATCCATAGCACTACGATGGTGCATATGATCAGCAAGCTCAAAAGTTACCGCCCTTTGCTTAGTAAATAAATCCTTTATGAACTTTGCATAGCATAGCATCTGCTCTAATGCTTACATAAGAGGAATACTAACAAATTATTCCTTCAACATCAAAATAAAGTTCTGATACTTTCCTTCATTTTCCTTCTTTATCAATCTCTGAGGAAAAGGTGGGGGAGGTTGTGGAATGGTCTTCAATACAAGCTCAACTTCCTTCCCCTTTGCTTAATCCTTCTCAACTTATTTATCAACACTCGTAGATCTTTGTGATGTCTTACCACTAGTCACCAACTTTTTGGGTTCTTCTTTAGGTGCATCATTAATATCATTAACATCATCTCGAACTTTATTAACTACAGGCATAGGGGATCAATGATGTCCTTACCATTATGATTGGTGATAGATAAATAGTGATTATCATTCTTCAGATTCTGCGCAGGGTTAATCAGAAGAGTGCCCCATTGATGCTGATTTAAGATTGCCTACATCTGTCCAAATTGTTGCTCAATTTTCATGACTGCAATAGAATGCGAATCCACTTTCTGGCTCAAACTTAAAATATCTGCCATAATCTCATTAAGGTTGCTCTCTTGACTTTTTGAACCCTAAACTAGCTTAGTAAGCAACACCTTTATCCTTGATTTAGTATCACTATTCCTTGATGAAACATATGCACTACTCATTTCCTTATAATCATCCTTACGCCACCAGTCACCATCTATTTCTCTACTTAAATCCTATGTGTTTCCAAAATAGTTCCGACCTTAGTTTCCTTGCCTTGAGTTCCAATTATCTTAAGTAAATCTTTGGATCTTGGATAAAAAATATAATGCCCCAAATATGATACCCAGAATGCTACATGGTGTGCTCATAACCCCGAAGGACCACAAGTTAACCCATGACTGATATTTGTAACTGTATACTGCATAAAATAATTTATAATGCGAAAACATGAACTGAAAGGCCATAAGGTTTAAAACTGAGACATAGTATCTAATAAAAATTCAACATCTGGGAGGGGAATGAAATACCCAAAACAAAACTGAAAAAGATTATCACAATATGTTGTAGTCTGGAATGCCTCTAAAACATGACTGTCTGAATAAGGAGTTGATGGGACATCTCCCTAACTTACTCCAACTAATAAACTAATTACTGAGATAATAAAATGATTATTATGTCCTCAAAAGATGAGGACTCACAGCTAACTCTAACAGTTGAGACTGGAATCTACTAATGCTTTGCAGCTCGTGTCTCTGAACGTATGGTATAAGACACCATAGCGCAAATGTGTCAGTACTTTGAATGTACTGTCATGCTTGTGAGGTAGGCTAAATGTATGGGCTTCATATTCATTAACAATAACAATAGCAGATTGACTATCATGAGCGTGAGAATACATGCATAAGACATAATAACTGACACTGATATCGTGATAACATAATTACTGAATTCGTATACTAATAACATGACATACTGATAACTGATAACATAAGTAACTGTATCTGACATTGTTAAATCTAATGGAACTAGCTGATTCCTGTACTGTATCTGATTTAATTGTATCTAAAAGTCCTAAAATATAAAGAACTATCTTAGTTCTATTACTAAGACTGATTGACTATGTCTGACAGTCCTTATTCTATAACATGAAACTGTAGGAAGTAGTTATCTAACCTACATGCCCCTAATATGCCATTATGGTTGAGTTGGGTTCCAATCTATAACCCCAATTAAAAGTGTATCAATACCGTGCCACTGGTAAGGACAAGCTGTGGGTGACCCTCATTTGACTTAGTATCCCTAAAAGAGAACGGTGGGGCCCTTATCTGACCTCGCTTATCCACCTCATCAACCCTCATCGAATAGTTTTGATGTCTCAACCTATGTTGGCTACATAGTTCTAGAACACAAGGATGACTTTTAAGAATCACACCCTCATCTGATAGTGTGTGTTGCTATCCTTGGGTTCACAAAGTGCTAATTCCTACTCCCATCTAAATAGACTCTAATCATGATTTACCAAATTGAACATGGATTCCGTTGACTGACAGAATACTACTGATATCTGACAACTGACTGAGTTTATGAGATCATAGAGATTTCCTGAGTCATAATACTGTCTGAAGTCTAAGGACTCGTAGCTTGACTGAGAGTATCGTGAAAACATGACATAGCCCTAGGCACACTGCTAATGTTTTGGGTACGAGTATCCCTAGGACTCGATGGAAGAAAACTGACCAAGAATAACTTACTTGAACATATAACTAACATCATAATCCATAATACATTTATAGAAGCATTTCATCAAAACATATGATAGACATAACTTGTACATACATGGGGATTTCAAGTATCATGCTAGTTAGGAATTTTTCCTACATCTAGTTATTTAATCAAACATATTGTAGGCATGGTACATGTAAACATCATTGCAAAATAATTAAACATCATGGTTCAATTCTAATTTCATCATTCAAGGGTTTAGTCATAGTTTTGCATGAATATATATCTTTAATAATTTAACCCACATAGAATTTATCACTAAACATAGAATAGAATTTAATTTCTTATTATCCACATGAACAAGAGCAGCCCAATCATGAAATTCATAAAAAAAAATCATAAACTTGAATTTAGAAAAGGATTCTTGGGCTTCATGAACGAAAGAAGTCCATTAATGAACACTATGCATACCTTGGTTCATAAATACACAAAGATTGACGGAGGAAATTCTTGATTTTGAATCTTCTATGAAAACCCCTAGGTTGTTCTTGAGAGGTTTTCCAGAGAAAAGAGTTTATTTTGGATGAAAAGTGGTTAAATTATGTGTTAAAGGGCTTAAATAGGGGTGGGAAAATAACCCTTTTAACCTTGGATGTATCTTGTAATTTTAGTAAAAATATCCCACATTGGACCCCTGCCGCGACGCTGTGATATCGCGTCGTGTCACTAGAATTTGACTATTAGGAAACTGAGGAATGGCACGACGTGGATCCATCGCATTGGGCCTTCTTTTACGACCTGGAACTTTGGTACGACGCGGAGAAAAGCACGCTGACACACTTGAAAAGGACCAATACTATTTTACCCTGTGGCGCAATGCGCTACTGACCAATATAGCACTGTTTGATGATGGAAACTTGAAACAGTCATAACTTCTTACCCAGTTATTGGATATAGGCAAATTTCATATGGATGCAAAGCTTATTAAATTTTCCACATGACAAAAAGTGAAAATTGTAAAAATACCACCTATCCAAAAGTTGATTCATATTTCAAAGAAAGCACCTAACATTTTTTTAAGATGATTCAAGCTAGGAAAAGGTATGGGGTATTACAATATATCTCCCCCAAGAGAACATTCGTCCTCAAATAAAACTAAGAGTGAGGGGACGAACATAAAATAAAATACATACTGAATATGAATAACTGAAACATAATCTCATGACTAACATGACTGATAACTAAATACATCATATATGACACACATACCTGATGCATGCGTAACTGATTCATGAATACATGATTGAGTGTTCTGAGGAACTAAGTTTCTCACAACAACAATGCATGTATGATGCATAATTATATAACTAAACTGATACATGAATGCATGACTAAATATGCAATGGTACTTGATACCAAGTTTGTGATGAACACTAAATATGAAACTGAGTAAGCTTAAGGAGGAATATTACCTTGAGCTAGATCTGAGTTGGCGGAGAAGAGGTGAGGATACTTGGTACATATGTCTACTTTTTCTTCCGAAGTAGATCCCTCGACAGACTAATTTTACCAAAGAACTTTAATTAGAGGGACTTTTTTGTTCCTTGGTTTACGAGTCTGATAGTCTAGGATTTTGACTGTAATCTTCTCATAAGAGAGACTACTCTGGATATCAATGCTCTGAATAGGGACTACAACTTCTGGGTCACCTATGCACTTCTTGAGCAAAGAGACCTAGAAGACTGGATAAACTGAGGCTAGATCTTAAGGAAATTCAAGATCCTACCGCTACCTTGCCGAATTGACTAAGAATCTTAAAAGGACTGACAAATCAGGGACTGAGTTTCACTTTCTTACCGAACCACTTCACTCCCTTCATGGGAGAGATCTTTAGATAGACATAGTTACCAATCTCAAACTTGAGACCCTTTCTACGAACATTTGCATATGACTTCTGTCAGCTCTGAACAGTCCAAAGTTTTTCTCTAATCAACTGGACTTTTTCTAAGGCAGCAAATATAAAGTCAGGCCCTATGATTGAGGCCTTACTACAAACCAACCGATCAGATATCTACATCTCCTACCATAAAGAGTTTCGAGTGGAGCCATCCAAATACTAGAATGATAGTTGTTGTTGTATGAAAACTCAATCAAAGACACGTGGTCATCCCAACTACCCTTGAAATCAATTGAACACGCTCGTAGCATATATTCTAAATTCTGAATGGTCCTTTCTTCTTGACCATCTGTTTGAGGATAAAAGGCTATACTGAGATAAACATAGGTACCAAGACCCTTTTGTAATGCTTTCCAAAAAGTGAGAGGTGAACTTTGTACCTCGGTATGATATAATTGATAACTAAACTCCATGTAATCTGATCAACTCCCTAATGTAGAGTTTGGCGTAATCCTCGGCTGAATAAGAGATATGAACTGGAATGAAATAGACTGATTTGGTCATCCTGTCTACAATGACCCAAAATAAATCATACTGATGATGAGTTTGAGGCAAACCCATCACAAAGTCCATGTTCACTATTTCCCACTTCCAAATAGGAGTAATGAACTCCTACATAGGACCACTAGGCTTTTGATGCTCTATCTTAACCTGCTGACCTGTAGAGCACTTAGCCACAAACTATACAATATCTCTCTTCATCCCACTCCACCAATAGACTTCCTGCAAGTCGTGGTACATCATTATGGACCCTGTATGAATAGATTAGCACTCACCATGTGCTTCTACAAGAATTTTTTTATTTAAGTCATCTATACCTGGAACACAGAGATGACCCTGACAACCCAAAACACCATCTCCTTCTTGGGAGAAAACCTCTACTTTTTTATCCTGAACTGACTCATTCAAATTGACAATTCTGGGATCTCTATCTTGATTTTCTATTACCTCATAAACTAAAGATGATTCTGAACTACTCTGAATCCATATATCAACCTCATCTATATAGACTAAGAGAACGCCTAGTTTGGAAAGATGATGTACTTCCTGAGATAACTTCTTCTTACTATCATCCATATAAGCAACACTACCCATAGACAGTCTACTGAAAGCGTCGGCTATTACATCGGCCTTGTCCGGATGATAGAGGACACTTATGTCATAATCTTTTAAGATCTTTAACCACCTTCTCTGACAAAGAATAAGATCTTTCTGAGAAAAGACATACTGAAGACTCTTATGATCTGTGAATACATATACATGAACTACATAAAGATAATACATCTAAATTTTTAAGGAAAAGACTATGGCTACTAACTCCAGATCGTGAGTAGGACAATTCTTCTCATAGGGTTTAAGCTGTCTGGAGGCGTAGGCTATGACCTTACCATGTTGTATGAGGACACAACCTAAATCCACTCTAGATATATCACAATACACTACGAAACCATCAGGACCATATGGAAGAGCTAAAACTAGAGCTGAGGTGAGTCAAGTCTTCAACTCCTAAAAACTCCTCTCACAAGGATCTGACCACTGAAACTTGATTTTCTTCTGAGTCAATCTGGACACATGGGATTCAATAGAAAAAAATCCCTCAACAAACTATCTGTAATAGCCAGCCAGACCCACCAAAGTCCTAATATCTAATGAAGAGATAGGTCTAGGCCTATTTCTTACCACTTCGGTCTTTTGAGGATCTACTTAAATGCCATCACCCAAAATGATATGACTAAGGAATGCTACTGACCTTAGCTAAAATTCACACTTACTGAATTTGGAAAACAACTGATGATTTCTGAGAGTCTAAAGTACTGTTCTGAGATGGTTTGTATGATCTCTCGCATTGTGGGAATAGACCAGAATATCATCTATGAAGACTATAATGAACATGTCCAAGTACCATTTGAACACACGATTCATCAAATCTATGAAAGCTGCTGGGGCATTAGTAAGACCAAATGACATGACTAGGAATTTTTAGTGATCATACCAGGTACAGAAAGCTATTTCAGGAATGTCACATTCTCTGACTCTGGGTTGATGATAGCCGGATCTGAGGTCTATCTTAGATAAATAACTGGCACCCTGAAGTTGGTCAAACAAGTCATTGATTCTGGGAAGAGGATATTTGTTCTTGACCGTGACCTTATTAAGTTGACGATAGTCTATCCATATTCTGAGAGAACCATCTTTATTGAGCATGGATAAGACTGGTGTGCCCTATGGGGATATGTTGGGCCTGATGAATCCCTTATCTAACAGATCCTTCAACTGTTCTTTCAAGTCTCTGAGTTCTACTAGTGCCATTCTATATGGTGGAATAGAGATAGGCTGAGTATCTAGAAGAAGATCAATGTCGAAGTCTATTTCCCTTTCGAGAGGAATTCCTAGAAGATCATCGGGAAATACATCTGAATGTTCATTCACAACTAGAGTGGATTCAAGACTGGGAGTTTTGGAACTAGAATCCTTAACATGAACAAGCTGATAGACACATCCTTTAGATATTATTTTCCTTTCCCGAAGGTAGGAAATATGCTGACCCCTAAAAGAGAATACACTACTCTTCCACTCAAGGATGGGTTCATTTGGGAACTCAAACTGGACTATCCTATGCCGGGCATAGCAAAAGTGAAGCCAATCCATGCCGAGAATGATATCAAAATCAGTCATCTCTAATTTGACTAAGTCTGCTGAAGTAACTTTTGAAATGTCATAACCGGGCAACTCCTGTATACCCATCGGGATATGATGGTTTTACCCACTGGGGTAGAGACTAAAAAGGGATCTTCTAGAATTTCAGGACTAACTTCGAAATCAATTGCTATAGAGTGAGTAACAAAAGACAAGGAAGCACCTAGATCTAGCAAACCGTAAACATACAAATAAAAGATTTTTAACGTACCAGTAACTACATCAGGAGAATTTACCTGATCTTGCTGATACTAGAGAGCATAGAGTCTATTTGGGTGTTTCCCATTAGTAGCACTGGAGGTGGCACCCTACTGATTTAGGCGACTGGACTGAGATGAGGAGCAGAGATGACTCTGATAACCTGACTAAGGGCAGTCTCTAACTCTGTGTCCTGGCTTGCCACAATTAAAAGAGACATCGTTGTAAGCTATGCACACACCCTTGTGGTTCTTACCACAAGTTTGATAAAAAGGATTAGTTCAGGCACTACTAACACTGCCCTGAGACTTAGATCCTGGAGATCTAGTTTTGTTACCCTCTCTGAACTTAGGAACTAGAGCATTGGTTGATAAAAGAGCTGGAACTGATGACATAGTATGAATCTGTGAGCGATTGCCTCCTTCTGACTTGGGCTAACTAAAAGTAAAGCTACTTGTCCTAGCTCTCTTTTTCTGGTTTTACCACTTTTTAATCTTCTGCTTCTCTATCTGCTGAGAATGAGTCATGAACCTGGATAAAGTCATGTCATTATTCGACATGGCGGATCTGCACTTATTAACTATGCTATTGATCACCCCTAAAATGAACTTACTCATCTTGGCCTGCTATTTACATCCACATAAGGGGAATATCTGGCTAATTGAGTAAACTTAAGAGAATACTCATTCACCATCATATTGTCCTGCCTAAGGTTGATGAATTCTAATACCTTAGCTTATCTAAGCTCTAGAGGAAAGAATCTATCAAGGAAAACAGAAGCAAACTCCTCTCACTCAACAGTCCATGCATTATCTGGCCTTTCTGATTTCCACTGTTTAACTAAAGTGTGAGCCACATCCTGTAACTAATATGCATATAGCTCAACACTCTCACTATAAGTAACCCCTATTATGTCTAAAATCTTCTGCACGTGATCTAGGAATCCCTGAGGTTCTTCATCTGACTTAGACCCGAGAAAGGATGGAGAATTCATTCAGGTGAAGTCCCAAATTCTGGCTGTAGCAGAATTGGAAACTGGATTGGTCGGAATAATAACCGGTCCTTCATTCTGAGCAGCAACTGAGTTAGCAACAGTAGTGAATGCATCTAGAACTCTACATGAGAAAAATGTTCGCCTAAAGGTTCTTCAGGCTGAGGGGTTGGCTGATTCCCATTTATTCTTTTAGGAGGTATATTCTGTAGAAGAAAGATAGAAATAGATTAGACTAAGATATTGACTTGAAATTATGCTCACTGGCATGATATGAATACTGAAAGAAGGGAAACTGTTCCTAAAAAATTTTATATCCTCTTGTACATAAATGTGGCGCGCAACACACTCATGTACAAAACTCTACTAGATGTGGCTTTCAGACTTTCTCGGACTCTATTGAACCTTAGGCTCTGATACTAAGTTTGTAACGCCCCAAATCTGATACACGTAATGCTACACGGTGCTCATGACAAAAAAGGACCACAAGCTAACCCTTGACTGATATTTGTACCTGTATACTGGATAAAATAATTTATAATGCAGAAATATAAATTGAAAGGCCATAAGGGTCAAAACTGAGACATAGTATCTGATAAAAATGTCACATCTAGAAGGGATATGAAATACCCAAACAAAAACTGAAATAGATTATCTAAATATAATGTAGTCTGAAAAGCCTCTAAAACGTGACTGTCCGAATAAGGAGTTGACGGGACATGTCCCCAACAAACTCCAACTAATAAACTAATTATTGAGATAAATAGGGGTGGGAAATTAACTTTTTTAACCCTGGACACATCATGTAATTTTAGTAAAAAATTCCCAAATTGGACCCCTGGCGCGATGCGGCGCTATCGCACCGTGTCACTGGAATTTGACAATTGGGAAACTAAGGGATGGCGCGATGTGGATCCATCGCATTTCCCCTTATTTTGTCACCTAGAACTTTGGCACGATGTGGGGAAAATTGCACTGTGACACTGAAAAAGGACAATTTCCATTTTAGCTTGTGGCGCGGCGCGCCACTGACCAATATGGAGATGTTTTACGATGGGAACTTAAAATAGTCAGAACTTCTTACTCGATTATTGGATTTAGGCAAATTTTATATCGATGGAAATCTTATTGAATTTCCCACATGGTAAAAAGTGAAAATCTTAAAAATACCATGAGTACAAAAGTGGATTCATCTTTCAAATAAACCTCCTAACATTTTTTTGAAACGATTTCAAGCTTGGAAAAGGTACGGGGTATTACAACAAAAAAGTTGCCAAATTTTTATCTAGATATGTTACTTCTTGTTCTACGTCAGAATCCTACAATTTAGGTGCTTTACCTTTTGTGCCCACAGTATTTACCTTTTCTAAATTCATAGTTGTGAATTGCCTAGTCAATAGCTCAATCTCTTTCCTTAGTTGTTCAGCCTCTTAGGCCATATTTTAATCTATGATTGTTTGTTAGCTGGAAGCCCCAATAGCATAAATTCCAGGGCCTCTATCTTCCTCTCACATATAGTGTCCATAGTTGGTGAGAGAAATCTAATCTAAGATTATTAATGCTGTCTTTCAACACAAGATCATGAAAGTTCCACCCGTAATAGTATCTGTAATAGCTCTGGAACTGATATTAGGGCACAATAAAAAATTTCCAACAAATTTCTCCCCATAATTTTGTGAATAGACACCATCATAAACTTCTTCTTAAAGCTAAACTGTGCCTCATGCAGTGGTTCAGAATGCAATTACCTAAAATTATAGATTTTGTCCTTCAGTTGAAGCATTCTAGTAGAAGGGAAGAATCTACCTAAGAACTATTTTAGCTACTCATTCCAAGTAGTAATAGACCCATGACGTAGTTCCCTTAGCCATAATATCGCTTCACCAGTTAAAGATAATGGGAACAACTTGAGTCTCAAAGCTTCCTGACTCACCCTAGGTATATTAAATAAAGTACAAATACTAACAAAATGTATTATGTGTATGTTTGCGTCATTAGTCAAAAAACTTACAAACATGCCCTTCATATGTTAAAGCTAAATCATAGCACTTATGATATCAAAATTCTTTCCCCGGGCAACTTAGGAGGAAAGATAGCTCATGTTTCAACAGGCTCAGTGTACCCTATGTCTTCCCTCGGGTCATCATATGTTGTAATATACTAATAAACTAGAGGTACTTGAGTTCTATTTCGTCTACCTCTATCGAGTTCTACTAGATAATCTACTTCTTATCTTTGTCTTTCCTCTAGAGATGCCTAACGGGTAACCTCATTATCCCATCTCAAATATACTTCTACTAGAAACCATACAATGGTTTGTGCGGATGCCTCCTGAGAACTGCATGGAGATGGGAGAGACGTGTCATGTGGATCATCTCGAAGCTCCCCAGGATGATCTTCACAATTGTGTTATGACATCCTACAATTCTGACACAGGTTTCTTTCATTCTTTGGATGAAGAAAGATCAAGGGATTTCCTTAACTCCTTGTACTAGGCATACACCAGTGTATGCCTCAAGAAGAACAGAAAAGTAAAACCACAACAAACTCTGTTAATCAATCTATAAATGTATTCCCCAGGAAAAGTGCCAAAATTTGACATCACCCAAAACTACACCTCCAAGAAGTATAAAATATAAAACATAGTAACTCAATAGAGGTTAGGGTCGAACTCACAGGGAATAGGCCGAAGTCTCTCACAAATCTGTTGAAGTAGCCAAAAAATATAGGAAAGTAAATGGGGGTTCTACTGAGAACGGTATTAAAAGTAACAAATCTTGCTTGCTTTGGTTGAAATCGATATGATATGAATACTAGGATTGTGTTCCCCCTGGCTTCTTTACTCCATAGATTTATCATGAGTCATGAAACTATCCCAATACCTTGCATACAGAATTTGATAAGTTATGTATCACTAACCATATTATGAACACCTTTAGTGAATTTCACTCTTTACCTTTGAGCATCAGGGTGTCGCCTTACTAACGTGTTATCCTAGATCACATATTAACTATTACCATTTGAGTGTCAAGTTAATTAGATGAGGGTTGGAGCCTCAAATTACTATCATGATCTTCTTTTCATAATTTCTACCTCTATTGTGAAGTAAGTAGTTAATACAGGGAAGATCTCAACATTGGCCACTGCTAAGAAAATAATTGAATCGAAGATCATCACAATACATGCAAGAATATTGGTCAAGAACAATGTTGAACTTTCTCTACTTAGTATTCGACCAGGATTCTCACAACCCTAGTTAGATAGTTTAGCCACTCATATTTGTGAGAACATCCATGGAATTCGATAAATAAAGAATAGAAACAATCTCACAATAATTTAAGAACAAAACTAATAATCTCAAATTAATAATCAACCGTAAAACCAAGAACAATGAATCCCCAGATGAAAAGTCGAATCTGAAATCAATATATGTTTCTTAATAAATAAAGTGCATAAACTAATAAAAGAACATCAAAAGGGTATTTATAGATTACATCAAAACCCTAAACATTCTAACCAAAATGAACATGGAAAGTTGGGTCAGTGGCCACTTACGGACCCATGTAAGAGCTGTAAGAGGAACATACACCCCAGAAGTAGGTGTCGTAAGTGATAGGAAAACTTCAGAGTTTCAGCATACTCCAGTACGTGTACCCATGATGGTACTTACAGGGCGTAAGTAGGACTTATGGCCCATAAGTAACTTCCTCATCACTATTAAAAAAACCTTTGAAACTCCACAGCCTCTGATCTTCAAAACTTTGATACACATGATGGTACTTACGGTGGTGTAAGTGGTACATACGCCCCATAAGTAGTCCTCCATCAATATCAGACAAAAAGTCAACCTCCAGGATCTTTGAACTTTTCATCTCTGAGACGTACAAAGCCACTTACGATGGTTGTAGCAAGCACCTACACCACGTAAGTGGTCTCATTGGTAGGGTTTTCACAACCTTCACCTCTTTTTATTCATTTAAGCTCCAAAACCTAGTATCCTGCAACATAGACACAAAAACACATCATATCTAACAAAATGGACCTAAATACTTGCATATTTTCCGATTTTAAGCATTAAAATGCCATGAAACCATGGCACATTAGGCACACTTGGATGGATAAAATATTAACAATATGCCTCATCTAAAACTGATCTCACCTATTCTCTGACTCTCGACGCACAAACTCAGCCACTAATCCTGAATACACCATCAAAATCAAGAGAGGCTTCCTTAGCCTCACACTAAACACCGTATCTCGAATCACCCTTAAACTATCATAATCAAACTGGTGAGCTCGAATCTGCTCCATCAAGGAAGATTTAGCATCAACAAAGGATAAAACATGCCTAGGTTTCAAAATATTAAGCCTAACCATCTAGTTGTCAAAGGATGGAACCTCAGATGCAAAAGGCCATTCTTGGGTCAAAAGATGAGCTAAACACCTCATATTGGTTGAATTTTTACTCAAGGAATCTGCAACCACATTAGCCATGCACAAATGATGCAAAATAGTGATGTCATAATCCTTATGTAACTTAAGCCAACACCGTTGCCTCATATTAAGATCTCGTTATCTGAAGAAGTACGCAAGCTATATGATGATATGAGAAAATCTCGCAAGAAACTTCATACAATTAATGATGCCACGAATTTAGAACAAATACTATGGTTGCCAACTCCAAATCATGGATAGGGTAATTTCTCTCATTAGGCTTCAACTAACGACAGACATAAGAAATCACCTTACCCACTTACATCAGCACCGCACCCAAACCAATATTAGAAGCATTATAAAACACAGTAAAACCCACTCTTTGGGAAATATCAAGATAAGAGCCGAAGTCAATAACTCTTTGAGCATTTTTTAATCTCTTCTCACATGCATCCGATCACTGGAACACCATATTTTTTAGACAACTTGTTTAAAGTAGTCACAATAGATGAAAACCCTCTACAAAACACCAATAATAACCTTCTAAACCAATAAAACTTTGAAATTCGGTGGGAGAAATAGGTCTATATCAGTCATGAATCATTACTATCTTAGCTATATCAACCTTAATACCATCCTTAGTCACCACATGACACAAGAAAGAGATAGGATCCAACCCAAACATGCACTTAGAAAACTTAGAATACACCTTCTTAACATACAACCTCTAAAGTACAATCCTCAATTACTTCACATAGTCGGTCTCACACTTAGAATAAACCAAGATGACATCTATAAATACAATGACAAAGGAGTTAAGATATGGTCAAAACACCCGATTCCATGAATGTTGTTGGGGCATTGGTCAATCCAAAAAAACATGAACAAGAACTTATAATGATCGTATTTAGTCTAGAAATCTATCTTCAAATAATCTGAAGCTCTAATCTTCAACTTATAGTACTTAAATCTCAAATTAATCTTGGAAAAGATCAAAGCACCCAATAGCTAGTCAAACAGATCATTAATGTGAGGATAAGGATACTTATTCTTAACTATCACCTTGTTTAAGTATCTATAATCAATAAATATATGCACTGACCCATCCTTATTTTACAGAAATAAGATAGGTGCATACCAAGGAGATACACTAGGTCTAATGAACCTCTTGCTCAGCATATCTTGCAACTACTCCTTCAACTCGGTCGGGGCCATCCTATATGGATAAATAGAAATAGGCTTGATATCCAGTTCTATGTCAATATCAAAATAAATATTACAATAAAGAGGCATACTAGGAAAATCCATGTGAACACATCCATGAACTCATGAACAACTCAAATAGAATATACAGGAGGAGTGAGGCAATGCTCTTATCATATATATGAGCTAGATAAGATAAACACCCTCTCTCTACTATGCGACGAGCATGTAAAAAGGATATAACACCCTTCATACTCAAATTAAGTGTACCTTTCCGAGCAAACCTCATCACACCCGTTATATCTAAGGTCATGGTCTTAGCATAATAGTCCAACATAGAATGATAAGGAGATAACTAATCCATACCTAAGATAACATCAAAACAACCATATCTAGGACAATAAATTCTTTATAAGTCTCACAGACCACAAAGATAACAACACAAGACTAGTACACTCGATCCACCACTAAAAAATCTCCTATGAGGGTAGAAATATAAAAAGACATTGCAAGAGGCTCACACACAACATCAAAACTAAAAGCAAAACTTATAGATACATAGGAGAAATTTAACCTAGGGTCACATAACATGAAAGTAGATCTATAGAAAATTGAGACAATACCTATAATAACAACAATAGATGCCTCTAGATCTAGCCTAGAAGGTATGGCATAACACAGACCACGTTGGCTCTCAAATTGAGAAATACCATGACCACCACTATAATCACCTCTACCTCTACCTCAAGCACCACTCAAACCACTCTATGAACCCCTATGACTGCAGATGTAGGAGTAAGGTAAAGCAGATATCGAGAGCTTTATCAGGCCAAACCAAATGCATGCCGAGGGAAATCACTTACATAATGACAAATCTCATGATATACCAAGCGTTCTTTGCTACTAGCATCACTTTAAAGAGGCTCAAAAAAAATAAAACAACTACTATGGCCAGATGTCTGACTACCTAAAGTTGCTAAAACTAAAGTTCTACCATCTAATCCCTTTAAAGCATCCTGAAATGACCTGCCATGATAACCATGGGAATATCTTCTAGAGAAATATCTACCCTGAGAGTAATGTCCATTAAGCTAATCATGATGATGCACTTTCTTGGTACATTCCTGAGTAGCCTGGATAAGAGACTCGATCATCTTGGCATGCTTAATAATACTCTAAAAAACACCCTGAGACTACCATCTGATTTGTTGTCAATGAATAAGTACCATCTAATTCTTTGACAAACTTCTAAATTTGCTCAGACTCGGTGGAGATGCTAGCGGCTGAATAGCTTGATAAAGTGTAAAAATTAGCCTCATACTCAGCAATAGTCATAGAGCCTTGATCCACATTATTAAACTCATTACGCATCTGTTCTTTAAAATTATATGGCACAAACTTACCTAGGAAAGTCTAAGAAAACTATGTCCAAGTCATAGCAGGCAAACCCAAAGGTCTACAACTGGCAAATATCCTTCAATAATCCCTAGCCATATTCATGAACTGATAGGAAGCATAAGTAACTCTATGAGATTCAAAATATCCAAGATTATCTAACTTCTCTACCAATCAACAAAAACCCCATAGGCATCCTTGCCAATAGAACCATTGAACTTGGGCAAACCCAAAGGAGAAACCTTACAAAACTCTTCTGATCATTATAAGACATAACTATACCCAATTTAACTAGAGAAACAGTAAGTCTAGCAGGCTGAATATCCATATATAGAGGTACCATAAATGAAGGTTGTACCCCTTGAACTAGGAATACTATAATCAGATACTACATAGAATGTGGAACACCACTCAAAGTCTAAGGAATATCATAAGCAGATACTAATACAAAGGGCAGAACCATACTCAAGGCCAAAGAAATACCATAGGCAGATGTCACAATAGACACCTGAAACACACTTAGAACTAGAGAAACACCAGGTGAACTAAAAGAAACACCATCCAAAAGAGTCAATAATTGATTCAACAAATCCTTTAAAACTAGGGAAGCAATTGAACCTTGTGGTACCTGAGCTAGCCCTGCATCTTCTGCATGCTTAACCTGTGGCTTAGGAGAGGTACCTCTAGTACTACCTCTAACAAGGGAAGTTCCTTTTGCTTATACTCTACCTCGGGGACATCATGACCCTTACCTTGCCCTCTAGTTTAGGTTCCATCCTTGGGTGTTTTCTCAACATCCCTAGCTTTACAAGATCTAGTCCTCACCATCTGTACAGAAAAGAGTGGAAAAAAAACTTAGAACATTAGGCAAAAAACAACCTACACAACTAGGAATTAAAATATAGACTTTTTCCTAAAGATATTTGATAGATTCTTAAAGATAGATGCAGACGTCTATAATCCAATTCATGAGATTCTACAAGACATCTTTATTTTTTAATATGCAAGATTCTACTAGACATATGTAATGCCCCCAATCTAGTACCCAGAATATTGTATGGTGCTCATGACCCCAAAGGACCACAAGTTAACCCATGACAGATATCTATACCTGTATACTATATAATATACTATAGAAATATGGAAACATGAACTGAAAGGCCATAAGGTTTAAATTTGTAATATAACTGATAAATCATAACATATGGATGGGGTATGAAATACCCAAAATACTGAAATAACTATTTGAACATACTAGTCTGAAGAGCCTCTAACTGACTGACCTGTCTGAATAAGGAGTTGATGGGACAGGTACCCAAATAACTAAAACTAATAAATTAATTAATGAGATAATAAAGAAATAAGCATGTCCTCAAAGGATGAGGACTCACTATTAATTGACTGCTGATATCGAGAACCTATTGATGCTCTAGAGCTTGTGCTTCCGAACTAGGGGTATAAAACACAATAGCGCAAATGTGTTTGTACATTGAATATACTAGTATGCATGTGAGGTAGGAAAAATGCATGGGGTTCATATGCATGAATGATACCGTCTAACTTACTAATATAAATATGAGAATACATGCATGAATACATAGTAATTATATTTGAGATCGTGATAACATGATTTTGTTGATAACTAAAAGAACTGATAACTGAGTTTTGATGACTGATATAAATGATAACATGATTAACTATATCTAACAGTCCTGAATCTGATGGAACTAGCTGAGTTCTATACTGTTCTGAGTTGATTATATCTGATAGTCCTGAATTCTATAACTGAAACTGTGGGAAGTATTTATCTAACCAACATGCCCCTAATACACCATTATGGCTGAGTTGGGGTCCAATTTATAACCACAATTGGAAGAATGTCAATACCGCGCCACTAGTAAGGATAATCTGTGAGTAACCCTTATATAATAGATAATTCTAGTAAGGACGGCGGGAACCCTCATATAATTTGTTAAGCCACCTAATATACCCTCATATAGTAGTCTATGATGTCTCAACCTATGTTGGCTACATAGTTCAGGAATGCAAGGATTGCTTCTAAGAATCACACTCTCATATAACAGGTGAGATCCCATCCTTAGATTCACTCTGTGCTAATTCCTACTACCATCTGAATAGATACTGAAGATGGATTACAGAACTGGACTAGACTAAATTCATGGAGTTCTATTAGCTAACAGAATACTATTGAGATTACTGAATTACTGAGTTTTCCAGAGTCACATGACTAACTAGGTTCTATGGACCATGGATTAATTGAGGATATCATGAAAACATGACACTAAAATAGGCACATAACTATATTTTTCGATACAAGTACCCTAAGGAATCAATGGAAGGAAACTGACAAGGCATGACATTCTTGAATATATGACTAACATCAACAACCCATAATACAATAATTGAAGATATTTCATGCGAATTTGGTTATCACAGATTGGTACGTGAATAAGATAACAAACAAATTTCAATACATAAGAATAACATGGAAGTCATTTTGATCACAATTTAGCTATAGCGCATAATTTCTATCTTCTTGGGTATTTTATCAAACACCTTGCATGCACCCATAGGGCATAGTCTTAATCATCAAATTGACACATTATAAATAACTTAATTTATGGATTTCACTTACTTGCTAATATAGTTTCATGAAAAACACATAAATATTTCAATTTGGCAATCATATAACAGGATAAGCATGAATACAATTAAACCATAACATAAATATCATGATTTACAATTTGCAATAGGGTTCTTGAGTTTTATGGATGAAAAGAATCCATAAATCAACACAATACATACCTTAGTTCTTGGTTAAGCGAAGATTGATGGAGAGACTTTCTTGAAATTGAATCCTCAATTGAAACCCTAGCTTGTTCTTGAGAAAAAATTAAGAGAAACTAGTTTATTTTGGGTTCCAAATAGCTGAATCTCATGTTAAAGGGCTTAAATAGGGGTTCAAAATTGCCTTTTAATCCTGGATACATTTTTTAAATTGGTGAAAATTTCACAAACTGAACCCCTGGCGCGAAGCGGTGCTATCGCAATGTGTTACTAGAATTAGACAATTGGGAAATATGGGAATGGCGCAACGCGAAGCCATCGTGTTGCCATTTCATTTACGACCAGGAAGTTTGGCGCAATGCACCACTATCACAAACCCCTAATGGCATTTGACAAATTCCATTTTCTCTTGTGGCGCGGCACGCCACTGACTAATATGGCACTGTTTTACGATCAAAACTTGAAATAGTCATAACTTCTTACCCGATTTTTAGATTTAGGTGAATGTTCTATCGATGGAAAGCTTATTGAATTTCCTATATAAAAAAATTTTAAAATCTTAAAAATTACCTATGGAATAAACATCATTCAATTTAGAAGATAATACAAGACATTCTTAGGACAAAATTAGTTAGAAAACTTCAGAGTATTAAAATATCTCCCCCTTAGGAACATTCGTCCTCAAATGAGACTAGCTGAGATGGGAGAAATGATAAGCCGAAGTACACACTTAACATGAAAAACTGAACTATGAATGACATGTCTGAGATTTATACTGAGCATGAATATCTGATGCATGATTTCATGACTTAACTGACTCATGAACACATGACTTAGATTTCTGATAACTGAGTTTCTCTCTAGGAGAATGTATGTCTGATGCATGAACACATGACTAATATGATGCATGAATATATGACTAAATATGAAATGGTACTTAGTACCCAGTTTAAAATGGAATTCTAAACATGAGGCTAATACTAAGTGATAACTGAAATCTATACATGAAAACTGGAAAGCTTAAAGAAAACTATTATCTTAAGGTTGATCTGAGTTAGCGGGGAAAAGGTGAGGATACTTGGTTAGCATATCTGTTTTTCCTTCCTAAGTAACTCTCTCAACAAACTAATTTGGCCACATAACTTTGACAAGAGGGACTTTTTTGTTCCCCAGTCTACGAGTCTGTTAGCCTAGAATTTCGACTAGAATCTCCTCATAAGAGAGATTGTTTTGAATATCTATGATCTGAATAGGGACTAAAACTACTGGGTCACCTATGAAATCTTTGTGTAAAGAGACTTGGAAGACTGGATGAACTTATTCTAGATCTTAATGTAATTTGAGCTCATCAGCCGAGAATTTTGAAGGAACCTATATATCGGGGACTAAGCTTTCCCTTCTTGTAAATACTTTTCACTCATTTCATGGCAGAGATCTTTAGATAGACATAGTAACCAATCTCAAACTTGAGATCCTTTATACGCATATCTGTATAAGACTTCTGTCGGCTCTGAGAAGCCCGAAGTCTTTCTCTGATCAACTGGACTTTTTCTAAAGCATTAAATACTGAGTCAGGCCCTATAACTGAGGCCTTACTAACTTTAAACAAAACGACAGGAGATCTGCATCTCCTACCATATAGAGTTTTGAATGTAGCAATCCAAATACTGGAATAATAGCTATTGTTGTATGCAAACTCAATCAAAGGCAAGTGGTCATCCCAACTTTCCTTGAAATCAATTGCACACGCTCGCAACATATCTTCTAGATCCTAAATGGTCCTTTCTACTTGACCATCTATCTGAGGATAGAAAGTTGTACTGAGATAAACTTAGTTACCAAGACCCTTTTGGATTGCTTTCCAAAAATGAGATGTGAACTGGGTACCTTTGTCTGAGACAATAGATAATGAAATACCATGAAATTTTACCAACTCTCTAATGTAGAGTTTGGCATAATCCTCGGCTAAATAAAAGGTCTGGACTAGAAGGAAATGAGTTAATTTGGTCATCCTATGTAGAATGACCCAAAATGAATCATGCTGGTGGAGAGTTCAAGGCAAACCCGTCACAAATTCTGTATTCACTTCTTCCCACTTCCAAGTAGGAATACTGAACTCCTGCATGGACCTACTAGGCTTCTGATGCTCTATCTTAACTTGCTAACATATGGAGCACTTATCCATAAATTTTGAAATGTCTCTCTTCATCCCACTCTACCAATAGATTTCTCGCAAGTAGAGGTACATCTTTGTGTTACCTAGATAAAAAGAGTAGCGTGCACCATGTGCTTCTGCAATATTTCACTGCTTTAAGTCATCTACACCTGGAACACACAGGCGACCCTGACAACGCAATACACTATCTTCCACTTGGGAGAAAACCTCTACTTTCTAATCCTTGACTGATTCTTACAACTTGACTTGATTGGGATCTTTATCTTTTACCTCAAAATCTAGAGATGATTCTGAACTACTATGAACCCATACACCACCCTCTTCTATATCGACTAAGCAAACACCTAGTCTGGCAAGCTGATGGACTTTCTGATCTAACTTTCACTTACTATCCTTAACATGAGCAACACTACCCATAGGTAGTCTACTAACAGCGTAAGCCACTACATCGGCCTTGTCTAGATGATAAAGGACACTCATGTCATAACCTTTCAAGATCTCTAAACACTTTCTCTGATGAAGATTAAGATCTTTTTGAGAAAAGACATACTAAAGGTTGTTATGATCTGTGAACACATCTACATGAACACCGTATAGATAATGTCTCCAAATTTTCAAGGCAAAGACTACGGTTCCTTGCTCAAAATCATGCGTAGGATAATTCTTCTCATGGGGTTTAATTTGTTTGGAGGCATAGGATATGACCTTAATATGATGCATGAGGACACAACCTAAACCCACTATGGATGCATCACAATACACTACAAAACCATCTGAACCATTAGGAAGAGCCAAAATTGGAGTTGAGGTGAGTAAAGTCTTCAACTCCTGAAAACTCTTTTCACAAAGATCTGACCACTAAAACTTAACATTCTTCTGAGTTAATCTAGACATAGGGGATTCAATAGAATAAAATCCCTCAACAAACCATCTATAATAGCCATCCAAACCTAAGAAACTCTTGATATCTGATGGAGAGATAGGTCTGGCCCAGTTTCTTACTTCTTTGATCTTTTGAGAATCTACTCTAATGCCATCACCAAAAACGATATGACCAAGGAATGATACTAACCTTAACCAAAATTCATACATATTAAATGTGGTGAATAGCTGATGACCTTTGAGAGTTTAAAGTATAATTTTGAGATGGTCTGCATGATCACACTCACGGGAATAGACCAGAATATCATATAAGACTAACAAACATGTCCAAGTAATACTAAACACATAGTTCATAAAGTCTATGAAAGTTGTTGTAGCATTAGTAAGACCAAAGGATATGACTAGGAAATCAAAATGACCATACCGAGTATGAAAGGCTATCTTTGGAATGTCACATTCTCTAACTCTGAGCTGATGGTAGCCTGATTTGAGGTCTATCTTTGAGAAATAGCTGGCACTCTGAAGTGGTCAAATAAATCATCAATTCTAGGGAGAGGATACTTGTTCTTGACCGTGACTTTATTGAGCAGATGGTAATCAATGCACATTCTAAGAGAACCATTTTTCTTACTCACGAATAAAACTGGTGTACCCTACGGGGACACACTGGTTCTGATGAATCATTTATCTAAGATATTCTTCAACTGATCTTTCAGTTCCTTAAGTTCTACTGGTGCCATTCTATATGGAGGGATAGATATAGGCTAAGTATTTGGAAGAAGATCAATGTCGAAGTCTATTTCTCTTTCGGGAAAAATCCCTGGAAGATCTTCAAGAAATATATCTGAATATTCACGTACTATTGGGACTGATTTAGGTCTGGGAGTTTTTGAACTAGAGTCATTAACTCAAACAAAATGATAGACATATCCCTTAAATATCATTTTCCTTGCCCAAAGGTAGGAAACAAGCTGACCTCTAAAAACGGATACACTAACCTTCCACTCTAGGACGGGTACATTAAAAAATTGGAATTAGACTATTCTATTTATATAGTCGATTATGGCATAGCAGGAATGAAGCCAATTCATGCCAAGAATGACATCAATAATAAGTCATCTCTAATTCGACTAAGTTTGTTGAAGTGACTTTTTGAAATATCATAACTGGGAAGTTCCTATATACCCACAGGGCTATAATGGTTTTACCTACTTGGGTAGAGAATAAAAAGGGCTTTGTCAGTATTTTAGGCCTGACTCCGAAATCAACTGCTATATAAGGAGTAACAAAACACAAGGAAGCTCCTAAATATAGAAAAGCATAAACATGCAAGGGTAAGATCTGTAATGTACCAGTTAACACATAAGGATAATTTTCCTGATCTTGCTGCGTCTGGAGAGCATAAAGTTAATTTAGGCATTGCCTACTAGTAGCACTGGAAGTGGCATCCTACAGATTTGGGCGATCGAACTGAGCTGAGAAATGGTTTAACTGACCCTGTGGACCTAGCTGAGGACAATCTCTAACTCTATGGCCTGGCTTGGCACACATAAAATAAATATAACTGCCCGTTCTGCAAATACCCTTATGGTGCTTTCCACAAATCTGACAAAGAGGATAGGTACGGGGCACAGCTAACACTACCCTGAGACTTAGATCCTAGCACTCTATCTCTATTACCATACCTAAACATAGGATATGGAGCACTAGATGAAGAAGGAAATGGAACTAATGACTTAGGACGAAACTGAGAATCGTTTTCTCCTTTTGATTTGGGCTGAGAAAAGTTGAAACTACCTGTTCTTACTCTCTTATTCTGCTTCTCCCTCATCTTAATCTTCTGATCTTCAATCTGTTGAGCATAAGTCATAAGCCTAGCTATGTTTATTTCACTATTTAACATCACAGACATACTCTCGTTAACCACACTATCATTCACCCCAGAAACAAACTTACTCATCTTGGCCCTCATATCTGTAACCACATGAGAAGCATATCTGGCTAATTGAGTAAACTTAAGAGAATACTCTTTCACTGTCATGTTACCTTGCCTGAGGTTGATGAATTCTAACACCTTAGCCGCTCTCAGCTCTTGGGGGAAGAATCTATCTAAGAATATAGTGACAAACTCCTCCCACTCTATAGGCCCTGCATTATCTGGCCTTTTTTACTTCTAATGCTTGTACCAAGTATGACCAATGTCCTGCAACTAGTATGCATCTAGCTCAACACTCTTACTAGGAGTAACCCCCATAATTTCAGTAACCATCTGAACCAGATCGATGAATTCCTGAGGGTCCTCATCTGACTTAGACCCAAGAAAGGATGGAGGATTCATTCGGGTGAAGTCCTGAATACTGGCTGCAGCTGAATTGGCCACTGGGTTGGCCAGAATGATAGCTTGTCATTCATTTTGAGCAGTAACTGATTGAGAAAGAGTAGAGAATGTATCTTTAAACTCTGCATGAGAAACATGTTTGCCCAAAGGATCTTTGGGCTGAGGGGCTAACTGATTCCTGTTTCTTCTTTGAGGAGGCATGTTCTGTAGAAGAAAGGGAAAATAGATTAGACTGAGAGATTGACTTGATATTATACTCACTAGAATGACATGACTACTAAAAGAAGGGAAATAGCTCCTAAAACATCCTATAGCCTTCTGTACATAATTATGGTGCGCAACACACCCATGTACAAGACTCTACAAGATGCAGCTTTCAGACTTCCTAGGACACTATTGAACCTGGCTTTGATAAAAAGTTTGTAATGCCCCAAATTTGGTAACCCGAATGCTACACGATGCTTATAATCCCGAAGGACCACAAGCTAACCCATGACTGGTATCTGTACTTGTACACTGGATGATATACTATATAAATATGGAAACAAGAACTTAAAGGCCATAAGGTTTAAATCTGTAACATAACTGATAAATCATAACATATGAATGGGGAATTAAATACCTAAAACATTGAAATAACTGTCTGAACACACTAGTCTAAGAGACTGTAACTGCCTGAAATGTCTAAATAAGGATTTGATGGGATAGGTCCCCAACTAACTCCAACTAATAAATTAATTAATGAGATAATAAAGAAATAATCATGTCCTCAAAGGATGAGGACTCACTGCTAACTGACTGCTGATATCTGAAATCTACTGATGCATTAGAGCTCATACTTCAGAAACTATAGTATAAAAACCCATAGCACAAATGCATTTGTGCTTTGAATGTACTGGTATGCATGTGAGGTAGGCTAAATGCGTGGGGTTCATATGCATGAATGATACTAACTAACTGACTAACATGAACGCGAGAATACATGCATGAATACATAGTATACTATATCTGAGATCTTGATAACATGAGTTTGCTGATAACTAATAGGACTGATAACTGAGTTTTCATGACTGATGTAACTAATAATATAAGTGTGTGTATCTGACAGTCCTGAATCTGATAAAACTAGCTGAGTTTCATAGTATTCTGAGTTGGCTGTATCTGACAGTCCTGAATTATGTAACTGAAACTATGGTAAGTAGTAATCTAACCGACATGCCTCTAATACGCCATTATGGCTGAGTTGGGGTCTAATCTGTAACCCCAATTAGAAGGGTGTCAATACCGCGCCATTGGTAAGGACAATCTGTGAGTAACCCTCATATATTAGGTAACTCTAGTGAGAACGGTGGGAATCCTCATATAACAGGTTAATCCACCTCATCTACCCTTATATAGCAGGCTATGATGTCTCAACCTACGTTGGCTATATAGTTCAGGAAAGAAAGGATTGTTTCTAAGAATCACACCTTCATATAGCAGGTGAGTTCCTATCCTTGGGTTTACTTGGTGATAATTCCTACTCCAATTTGAATAGACACTGAAAATGGATTACTGAACTGTACTAGACTGAATTCATAGAGTTTCATTTGCTAACGGAATACTATTGAGATTATTAAATTACTGAGCTTTCCTGAGTCACATGACTAACTGGGTTCTATGGACTATGGATTAACTGAGGATATTATGAAAACATGACACTAAATCCAGTCACACAGCTATATTTTTTGGTACAAGTACCCCCAGGACTCGATGGAAGGAAACTGACAAAGCATAATATTCTTGAATACATGACTAGCATCAACAATCCATAATACAATAATTGAAGATATTTCCTAGGCATTTGGTTATCAAAGCTTGGTACGTGAATAAAATAGCATGTATACATAGCATAATTTCATAAGTCTAACTCATGAGCAACCCAACAAACAAATTTCAATGCATAAGAATAACATGGAAGTCATTTTGGATCACAATTTAGCTATAGTACATAATTTCTATGTTCCTAGGCATTTTATCAAACACCTTGCATGCACCCATAGGGCATAGACTTAATCATCAAATTGACACATTACAAATAACTCAATTTATGGATTTGACTCACTTGCTAATATAGTTTTATGAAAAGCATATGAATATTCCAACTTGGGAATCATATAACAAGATAAACATGGTTACAATCAACCCACAACATAAATATCATTATTTTCAATTTGAAATAGGGTTATTGAGCCTTATGGATGAAACGAATCTATAAATCAACACAACTCATACCTTAGTTATTGGTTTAGTGAAGATTGGTGGAGAGACTTTCTTGAAATTAAATCCCCAACTGAAACCCTAGCTTGTTCTTGAGAGAAAATTGAGAGAAACTAGTTTATTTTGGGTTACGAATAGTTGAATCTCGTATTAAAGGTCTTAAATAGGGGTGGGAAATTAACCCTTTTAACCCCGGACATGTCTTTTAAATTGGTAAAAATTTTGCTAACTGGACCCCTGGCGCGATGCCGCGCTATCATGTTGTGTCACTGGAATTTGACAATTGGGAAATAGGGGAATGGTATAATGCAGAGCCATCGCGTTGCCACTTTGTTTGCAACCTGGAAGTTTGGCGCAATGCGCCACTATCGCAAAACCCTACTGTAATTTGAAAAACACCATTTTCTCTTGTTTTGCGGTGCGCCACTGACTAATATGGCATTGTTTTACGACGGGAACTTGAAATAGCCATAACTTCTTACCCGGTTATCGGATTTAGGCAAATCTTATATCGATGGAAAGCTTATTGAATTTCCCACATGAAATAAACTGAAAATCTTTAAAATTCCACATAAAATAAACATCATTCAATTTAGAAGATAATACTAGACATTCTTGGGACGAAATTAGTTAGAAAACTTTGAGGTATTACAGCATATTTCTCTTACACTTATGAGACCAGTGAACATGGCACTCGGATACTAATTTCTCAAAACTAAAAAATCATGGCATAATGTCACTTATAATGGCTCATCCATAATAAATGATTCTATCACCCAAACTAATAAACAAAAAGCAAAGTATATAATAAATACACACCAAGGTAAGACTTCTAGAGCAAAGTCAAGCCCTAAAATATATGTAAAAGCATAAATCCAAAAGAAATTTCATAAATATACAAAATCTAGTGTCATAGAGTAAAAATATCTAAATATAATATCCAAAAACTAAAGAACATGTATATGTATCTGATCATCAAAATAAAAGCAAATAAGATAAATAAGGTCCACTTCATCCCCAAACACTAGAATGGATCAGTACCTTAAACACTAGAAGCCTCCACATAAACTCAGCTACCATTAGATGTGCTCGTACTAGGATATTCATTAAAAGAACAAAGTAGGGATTAGTTCGGTCTACTTATACTCGATAGGTATCATAGGATGACTGAGAATAGCAGAAAATACAATAAGTAAAATATACTATGAGCACGTCAACTGCAAGCAGAAAAGTCCCAATAATATCCCACACTGTCACCACTAATAATGCTAATATATGGATGTACCAAAAATACAACAACATATATATACACACATATATGAAAATACACTAAAAATAAATACAAACCAAGGAAAAACTAATGAAAACAATCAAGATGCATATGCAAATGCAATGCAATACAATGTGAATGGGATGAATGATGAAAGAAGCCATTTCATGACTTTTTGTATACATCTACCAAGCTTGCAGCTATTGGGAAGGACTCATGAGGGGTTCATAACCCATATAATATAACACATTTCTCAAGCCAACCTTTTCAAAAAATGACCTCGGCCAAGGGTTTTCAAAATATCACAAACAACATTTTTGATAAATGACCTCGGCCAAGGGTTTTCAAATATGTGTCATTTTCTTTCAAAAATAGTGTATCTTAATGGTATCAGTATATCATGAATGTATATGTATATAATGAGGATGTAATGCTCACAATCAACTCAATATAATAATATGCAATCCATCCAACACGTATAAATATATAAGTATGTTCAGAATTCAACTTAATATGTCCATTATTAATGATTCATTAACTCTAATTAGGCACTATCAAAATAAATATACATGTAAGATATCATTAATATCATATCAACCCCTATGATAAAGGCAACCATTGCTCAAATAAGGCATATACTAGTAAAATAAGCCCCCACACATCTATCATGTGTAGAATAATGGTATTTAGATGTATATATAAGTCCAATGATGTCAAATAAAATTCAACCACGGGCAACAGACAATATCAGATATCACAAACCAACAACAATAGAATATAAGCCTACATACGGGTACACAATAGTAAAAAAACTCAAAATATAAACCTCATAGTTATTTTTCCTACCCCATACAAAGCTTTACTCATTCATTAACTACCCAACTCAATCTCAAAGAAGTTAAGAAACAACCTACCTAAAAATGATGAAATCCTTATCTAAAGTGCTTCACACAGAACTTTACCCTTCATACCAGCCTTAGAATCAACTACAACATTTAATGTAGACTCTATGCATTAATAAAAAACTAACAATGTCCATATTGCCTATACTTGGGCCAAAGACAAAATAGGTTTGAAAAATGAGTTTTAAAATACGAGAAAGAAAACTAAAATTTTGTTTTAAAAATATATTTTTCAAGGTTATAGGAGTCTACAGGAGAAAAATCAAGTGAAAATAGGTTAAAATAAAGGTCCATCTAAAGAAAAACCCTTTTTAAACTTTACGGATAAAAATCCCAACTTTTTATTTTGAAACCATGACTTAAAGTTGTTTTGAAGGTATAATCAATGGGGAATAGTGGAATTGGGAGTTTAGAAGTTACTCACAAAAAAATTCAACGTTGAAACCCTAAAAAATAGCCTTTTTCCAAGAATGTGGGTCTAAAAATAGAATAAAATTAGAAAAGTAAAGTATTTATACCTTTCAGTGAATAGTACTTGGAGATGATAAACCCAGTCTATTGATCGCCAGGGTAAAACTTTGACTGGCCAAAAAATTATCCTTCACATTCATGGCCAAGGCTTCTCACTCACAAAGGATGATGAATCAAGCCTTTACATTCGCGACAACCTCACCTCATTCGCAGAGAGGGACTCTATTGCCCTTTGCGATGATGGACCCCACCTCACAATCTAGATGAATGGTGAATTTACTCTCTTTCTTTGTGGATAGAGGGCCATATTTAAGAAAAAGGATCCACACACCATATATCAACTGTACACCAGCTAATTTTAAATGGCTTCGAATTCTCCAGTAAGACCCTTAAAATTTATTTGTGATCCGACAAAAGAAAATCATATATTCTACTGAGCTGATTTTGGCATTTTGGACTCAGTGATGATGTTAAATTTTCAAAAAAGGATTAATTCCACAAAATTAACCCTCGAGATTCCTTTTCACTATTTTTCTAATGAATAATTGAAATGAGATATAAAGGCCTCCAAACCAGTTTAATCCTCTACTAACTTAAATTTGACACTCTATATCTATTGGCGCAGTTTATTTTGCCATTCGACAGTCAAAATAATAAATATTGAAATCACAAACTCGCATAAATCATTTTTTATCACATCGAGATTCATTGCCAACCACTTTTGAACCTAAATATCAATATGCAACAATTAATAGAAGGGTAAAATGGTCAAAACACATTGAAATAGAAGATTCACATATTTTGATCATTACATCATTGTACCAATCTACTAAACACTTTCTCTTGTACTCATGAGACTGGTGAACCTAGGACTTTGATACTAAATTTTCATGATTCCAAAACCTAAGGTCATTATGGTACCTATCATATAGTTTTTGGTAGGTAAACAAAAGATTACATGATAGTGGAAACACAAATAAACATAGAAATAGGCTTAAAGAAGATAAATAATTCAAGATATGCAAATATTCACAAATAGAAATTAAAATATAATCCAAAATAACCTAAGAAATAGTGTCATGTTAACTGAGACAGAGCCAAGATTCCAACTAAGAGGGTTCAAATTTTAAAGAAAAACTAGTTGAAGGGGTTAAACATCTAATATATATGTACATATAATAATTTTAGTCATGGATAAATAGTATAATTTTCCACTGAAAGGTTCATTCAAACCCCCTTGTTAAAGTTTGGATCTGACCCTGGTCATGTATACAAGATCTTTCTAAAGTAAATATAAAATAAGTGTGAATCTAGAACATCATTGTCCAAAAACTATAAATATAAAACCCTAGATTTTTTATCATTAAAAATTTCTAAAATTTTATCCTTGCTTCCTGGACTATGACTCCCCTTGAGAGTTGTAACGAGTCTTGACGGGTCTTAGGGACCTAATCATAGCCTAGATAGTAGGTTGGCCTAGAGTTTCTGCTATTACTACAACTAGGGGGTTATGAGTTGTAAATACTCAAAATGAGTCATATGGTGTCTTTTGTAGCCTAACCAGCGTGATGCCCAATTTTTTCTATTCAGATAATGACTGGACCATGTGATTCATAATAACGTCGTATGGTATGACTCATAGCAGAGTCAGTGTAGGTGATCATGGACACTGTCCAAACTACAAGTGAGACCTTACAAACCGTAAGGCAACCCTACAAGTCGCAAGGTCACTCATAGCGACTGGAGACAATTTTTGGCTTTGAAGTTGAGGGCACTTTAGACATATCCCTCATTACCAAATTAAGATATCACGTTTATACTCTCTTATTCATAATGCAATCAAAACACACTTTCTTCTCTGTAAACTCTTCAAGATCAAGGTACTTAGGGTTTCTAAGAAGTAGGTCATCCAAGGGCTCCAGAGTTGATTGGTCTCTATAAATCTTGTTTCTTCAGGCATGTTACTCTTCCCTACTTCTTATTATA
Source organism: Capsicum baccatum var. pendulum (assembly GCA_030864225.1). NCBI lineage: Eukaryota > Viridiplantae > Streptophyta > Magnoliopsida > Solanales > Solanaceae > Capsicum > Capsicum baccatum. The sequence goes on along the minus strand of CM061557.1, from coordinate 82,220,818 downwards.
TAAAAATCATATGTTTTAGAAGGTTTAATTGAATGATTTTAAATGTGGGTTTACAACATAGTTGAGGATTTTGGAATGGTTGGTTCATAAATTATTTTTCCATGATTTATTATGATAGTTTATTCTTTATTAATAGTTTTAAATGTGTGGGGAGCAAGGATATGGTGAATAAATTAAGGGGATATGGTTTTCCCCAAATTGATTCTTTGAAATTGGAATTGGTTTTGAAAAATTATGTTACCTCAACCCATTTATGTAAATGGATTTGAATTGTGAGATTATAACTTGGTTTGACTTACTCACCTATGTTATTGCATTGCATAAAAAGATTAAATAATGAACATGGATTTTGAAAGCCTTGTTGGGTATGGTATGATTAAATGAACAAAGGGGACAAGGAGATCCCCCAAAGATTTAATATGATTGTTATGAAATAGTGATAAGCTTGCAAGTATAAGGGTATGATGATACCCATGGTGTGCCTTAACGATTGATTTTGTGTTTAATAAATGGGTTATGTGAAACTTATTTTAAATTGTTCTTATGGGGGTATGTAGCAAAGTCGTGAAGGTATGGGTCTCGGATGACTTATATTTGAAAGTTATGCTTGCCGATATGAGGTTTGGTCTTGATGACCGTGTACATGGGTCATACTTGATATATATTTTGGGATAGCTAGTTACCTTAATGGCTTTAGATTTCCCTCGAGTTTTCTCCAATACGAGCGGCTAACATGCACTACGGCCTTTTCAGTAGGGGAAGATATACCCATATTACCCATGGGTTCCTATAGTGATGGTTGAGCTACATGATCCGAGATAAAGTTTTACTTATTGCTAAGTCTTGTTCCCTTTCTCAGTATATTTCTTATATATGTATATGAGAATGCTTACATAGATTTGAATTGGATTCTACTTGGCATGATCTTATCTTCTATCTGTGAGTTATATTCTAGAGATCAACTCACTAACCATCTCCGAATGTTGTATCTTCACGCAATACAGGAACTGGAGATACATTTATTTTTTCTACACAATATTAGGTGGATCGGCTCAGCTTAACTCGTCGATCATTAGTGGTGAAATAGTGAGCTTCCACACTCCAAAAGACTTGGACATTTCATCAGTTTCCATTCATAGATTAGAATTGAGAGTTCACATTATCATAATTATTATTATTGCCATTATCATTATTAGGGTCGGGGGCATGTCCCGACTTAGATTTGTTTTTTATATTGTTTAGAGTCTTTGTGGATATTGTTGTTGTTGGGTATTGTATTTTAGGTTGATATTTCATAGACTTAAATTTTATTTACTCTATCTTGTAATATGTTCAGAATTTAACCATGTTAGGTATGTTATGTTACTATTTGGCTAGGCAAAAGAGGGTGGTCTCCGATCTACGATGGACTTGAGATACCTGTCATGGCCATGCCCTGGTTCGAGTTGTGACAAAGTTGATATTAGAACCTAGGTTTTGTGTCATTTGGTATCCACAAAGTCATATCAAGTAGAGTCTCTTTTATGGATGTGTATTGCGCCAAACTTATAAGGTAGAGGCTATGAGGCATTTAGGAATATTTCTCTTTCATGTGATCTACTTTCAGTTTGTAGAGTCTAAGGTATTAAAATCTTTTCTAATTCCCATTTCTTTTTTTTTCAGCTCATGCTTCCCAAAAGATCTGATATTTATTGAAGCTCTTCTATCCCATTTGAGGACAAAGTAGACAGGGCTTGTCCTACTCAAAGAGATTGACCCAATCTAGGGTCGCTGCTTTTGATTTCCATAGTAGAGTTCCACCGGTCCCTGTTGATTCTTCTCTTGCTAGTAAGTCTCCAGTTCGATCAGCTCCAGGAGATATTACCAAGCTAAGTTATGGCATTCCATTTATCTGTTGACCCAGTTAGTGATAGCTCAGTCACATCAATTGGATCCTGCTGGTGTAACTATGAGTTTTTCTGTGGCCACTAGAGTTGGTCAATTTATGAGGTTGAATCCTCTGACCTTTACTAGTTCTAAGGTTGAAAGGATCCTCAAGGGTTCATAGATGAGATGGAGAAAATTTTCTTCCTGGTGTATGCTTCTAACTCTAAGGGTGTGAAATTTGTCGCATACCAGCTGTAGGATGTAGCGTATCAGTGGTATGATGAGTGGGATCAGTATAAGGGAGATAATGCATAGTTGGATTTATGGGAGTATTTCTCGAGTGTTTTTCTTGATTGCTTCTCTCCTTAAGAGTTAAGGAAGGCGAAGGATGAGGAGTTCATGAATTTGAAGAAAGGAAAGATATCTATGAAGGTGTATGCCTTGAAGGTTCACCAATTATCTCGTTATGCACTCGAGCTAGTATTTAGTATAAGGGCTAAGATGAGGAAGTTTGCTTAAGGTTTGTATCAGGATTTGGTATTGGGGTATAAGGCAGCCTTGCTAAATAATGACAAGGATATCTCTAGTATAGTGGTGTATATGCAACAAGTAGAGGATGAAAAGAAAAAGCATGCAAATATTGGGGAGAGGCAGAGTAAGAGACCTCAATTTTTTTAGCAGACTAGTGACCAGCAGAATAGTGGAAGAGTTATAAGGCAGTGGCAAAAGAAGAAGTGGGGGAATTTTGATTCTTATTCTATGGCTAGTTATCCTTGTCCTAAGTCATCTGGTGATTGTTGTTTTCAGAGAACCAATGGATTTAAGGCACAGGGTACCCAATATCAAGCTAGTGGGGCCCAAACAGCTCTATCCCATCCATTTAATAGATTTTCTGGACAGCTGCATCATAGATTTTGTAATAATTGGGGAATAAGTGTTTTAGATGCAGTCGACTTAGCCACTTTTAGAGGATATATCCATCAAGCGATGTTGATACAGGGGCTTGTAAGGTCCTAGTTGTTGATTCTTCAGTTGTTGCATCAAAGGGTGCTACTTCTAGCTCTTTCACTGGTCAAAACTGTCTATATGCGCTTGCCACCCATTAGGATTCTGAGGCTTCTTCTGAATGTTGTTATTGGTACATTAAAACTTCTCTCTCGTGATGTTTATTATCTATTTGATCCTAGATCTACCCTCTCTTATGTGACCTCGTAAGTGGTTATTTATTTTAATTTTGATCCTGAGTAAATTTTGGATCCCTTTTCTGTGTCTACCCCGATTGGTGACTCTATTATCTCTAAAAGGGTCTATAGAGGTTATGTGGTATTGGTCTATGGTAGGGAGACCTTGGTGAATCTGATAGAGTTGGACATGCTAGACTTTGATGTGATTTTGGGGATGGTTGGTTGCACCCATGCTATGCATCTCTTGATTATCTGACCCTAAGGGTCAGTTTCTAATTCCTAAATGAGTCAGTGATTGAATGGGAAGGTAGTTCCCTAGTTCCTAAGGAAAGGTTCATTTCTTATCTTAGAGCTCAAAAATTTATCTCCAAGAGGTGTCTGTACCATCCAGTTCATGTTAAGGATTCTAGATCTAAAGGTCCTTCTTTGCAATCGGTCCCTGTGGTCTTTGAGTTTACCGAGTTTTCTTTGATGATCTTTCTGGTATTCTCCCAATAGGGAAATAGATTTTAGGATTTATCTTCTTTCGAAGATTTGTCCTATCTTCATCCCTCCATATAGAATGGCTTCGGTTGAGTTGAATGAACTTAAGGAGCAGTTGAAAGATCTTCTAGATAAGGGTTTTATCTTCCCCAGTATTTATCCTTAGGTGATCTGGTTCTCTTCGTGCATAAGAAGGATGGATCCCTTCAGATATGTATAGATTACCGTCAATTAAAAAGGGTGACAATGAAGAATAAGTATTCGCTTCCTAGGATTGATGATCTTTTTGAGTAACTTTAGGGTGCTAAGTACTTTTCCAAGATTGATCTTTGCTCGGTCTACCATCAGTTGAAGATTAAGGAAGTAGATATCCCTAAGACTGCATTCTGAACCTGGCATGGTCATTTTGAGTTTTTGGTGATGTCCTATGGATTGACTAATGCCCCAGCGGCATTTATGGATCATATGAATTGGGTCTTCTATCAGTTCTTGGATTTGTTCATAATTGTGTTTATTGATGATATTTTGGGTTATTCTAAGAGTGAGGTGGATCATGTCGATCACCTATGCCTTGTGTTGCAGACCTTAAAAGATCAGTGGTTGTATGCGAAGTTCTCAAAGTATGAGTTCTAGTTGAATGATGTGACCTATTTTGGGTCATATTGTTTCTAGTGAAGGGATCATGGTGGATCCACAGAACTGAATTGAATTCTCAACTGAACACTGGCTGGACTGAATCTGACACTGATCATATTACTCAAAAGGTCTGACTGAGTTATGCTGAGATCACTTAGTTTCGTATCTTATGGAAAAGATATCGAATCATGGTATCTGACAGATGATACAGAGCTTGAATAGATTACTCAAATTGCTTCTGATCTTAGGATTGAATCACTTGAATACTATTAGAACTAAGCTGATTACAGGTCTGAGGCTAGATTACTAGAGATATAGAGATTACAGAGATAACTGAGATTACTAAGATTACTGAGCTTTATTAAGCTTCGCACTTCTCTGAGGATATAGAGTTCTATATTTCACTGAGTTCTAAGAATCATGGCTAGATTAGAATTATCGAGAAACTGAAATGGGCTCTATACAACAGCTTTATTTTCGGGTATAAATACCCTCAGGACTCGATAACATAAAAGTAAGATATAATCATTCTTTATCACAAATTATTCATCCATCATCACGGTCATTCATTCATCACTTCAATCATTCATTCATCATTACAAGTATTCATTCATCACTACAATCATTCATGTATCATCACAACCGTTAAAGCATCACTTTAATTAGTTGGGTATCACAACATACTTTCCCTCTCAAGATCCTTAGGACATCATATTACGCATTTAGGAAACATAGACCTCTATTCATAATCATATATTAGCCTAGGGAAGACATGCTATTAGATTATACCCCATTCAACGAGATCTTACATCAAGTACTTCATACCTATATCGATCTTGTCATGTATTTGTATATCACTTGATTTGGGGGAAACTTCATACTAACACGTCACTATTTACTTTCTAATCACTTGACATGTATTAAAAGCTTATCATATATCAAAGAGAACAAAATCGGGGAATTTACAACCATCATATCTCGACTTGTTCCTTTGTTCCCTAGGTTCATTCAACAACCACTAGACATGACCGATTTTACACCTACTTGGGGATTTTATGCTATCTTGGCACATTTCACTCACTAAGGCGTTTTATCAAACACTAGGCATGCATGGACTAGCTAACAATTTGGAGTTTCCTATTCAACATACTATAGCGGCCCTTATGCTTCACCTAAGCTCTTTATCAAACCTATGGGGAACGTTCTTCATTTATTGAACAATTTCTACACCCAAAAGTCATGAACACATCACATGGAAAAATAACTTCAAGAGGGTCTATCACAAACATCACATAAATTACACATACTAGGGTCAAAGCTCATGATTTTTGTAGACAAACATAAATCAAAACTCAACAACAGATTAAACATCCATTTCAACTCATACAAATCAGTAACAACTCATAAACATAAAAATCTTTTAGTTTTAAAAAGGGTTATTGAGCTTCTTGGAAGAAAGGGACCCAAGAATCAACATTTATATACCTTAACCTTTGAAATTGGATGAACTTTTGCGCTTGAAACTTTATCCACACTTGAAATAAATAAATTCTTGAAGCCCACACTATGAGGAACTTGATTCTTGAAGAAACCTTAAAGATTTATGAAAGATTGGTGTTCTTGATTGAAACCCTAGTTATACTCTCTTAAGAGAGTTAAAAAAGAAAATGATTGAATAAGGGTTTGAATGAGGGTTCCTCGTATTTATAGAGGCTCAAAAAGGGAGGGAAATGACCTGAATACCCTTGCAAAAACTCCCTTGAATTGCTGGAAAAATATACTTGACGTCATCCGTGACAGGCCGTCAGGTTCGTGATAAGTCATCACAAATGGTCCTCAAAAAAGGGGTCCAAATTCTTAATTTTCTGCTCAGGGCTGACGAAATCATCAGAAATATCGTCAGAATGTGACGACGTCATCAAAAAGGGCGTCAGAAATGTGATAGCCCATCAGAAACATCGTCACCATTTTCCAGCTTGACATGCTGGAGTAAAATGGGCATAACTCTTTTATCCGATATCGTATTTAGGCGAAATTGGTATAGTTGGAAATATAATTCAAAGATATTTCATTTGATATATTTAAAACCACCCAGTTCTTAATATTCAACGAGTTATGGTTGATTGAATTTGACCTAATTTTTGACGATCACTAAAACATGAACGATAGGAAAGTTTTCAACTCATTCATGAGTTAGGGGACCTCTATGATCTTAATCCATGCTCAAATAGATTACCATATGATTTAAAAGTATTTCATACTTAGGAGTATGTTTCTTAAATATTTTTACTTAGATTTTTGCTTTACCAAATACGCTCTAAGGCTCAGACTGGAAGAGGATTTTGCAGGGCATTACACTAGACCCACGACTCCAACTGGCATTTGGAGCTTCTTGGGTTTATTCGGTTATTATAGAAGGTTTATGGAATGTTCTCTTCTACTGCTGTCCCATTAACTAAGTTTACTAAGAAGAAGGTAAATTTTGTATGGTTTGATGCTTGTGAGAGTAGTTTGAGTAATTAAAAGATAAGTTAATTTTGGCTCTTGGTTTGACTCTACCCAAGGGTACCAAGGGTTTTGTTGTTTATTGTGATGCATCCCAGCTGGGACTAGGTTTTGTGTTGATTCAGTATAGCAAGGTAGATGAATTTCCATCTAGGCAGTTAAAAGTACATAAGAAAAATTATCTGACTCATGATTTGGATTTGTTGGCTATGGTCTTTGCTTTGAAGATTTAGCATCACTATTTGTAAGGAGTTCATGTTGACATCTTCTCACACCATAAGAGTTTGTAGTATGTGTTTCATGTTCCGGCTTTTGACGGGACATTTTGCATCATTTCTTGAGAAATTTGGATATTTTCAAGCAACCAAGGTTGCATTTGATGTTGGTTTTTAGTGTTTCAGGGAAAGGAGTTAGCTGAAAGAAAAAACTCTAAAAAGTGGCAGAAAAGTGCTTCTAATGGTTGAAATGGTGGACTGTCACACCTTCGACGGACCACCAACTTTACCGTCAAGTCTTAGAAAGAACCCAAGGTTTTAGAACTCTCAACAACAGCCCAAATGGTGGACCATCAATTCTGTGATGGACCATCATCTTGGATGTCATTGTAATCCAGAACATTGCCTCCTGAAATACTCAGTGACGGACCAAATGGTGGACCGTCAGATATGCGACGGACCACCAGATTGGCCGTCAGTCTTATCCAGAATATTGCCTCCTTAAAGACTCAGCGACAGACCAAATGGTGAACCGTCAGTCTTTGACGGACTACCAGATTGGCTGTCAGCCTTATCCAAAATGTGCCTTTCCAGGATCAGTAGCGACGAAACAAATGGTAGAACGTCAACCCCTCGGTGGACCACCAATTGGGTTGTCAGTTTGGACATTTTTTTTACCTGGGAATGTATAAATACCAATGTTAGGTTTTATTATGGGACATCTATCTTTTATTTCAATCTTTTTATCATAGTCTCCATATCTAGAAAATCTGTATAACCTAGTATTTTTATTAGGGGTATTAAGAAAACCTTGTGGATCTAATCATTCCATCTCTACTGACGATTGAAGAACAAATTCTTGTAACCTTTGTAAGTAAATCTTGAATTAATTTATGAAGAACACAAAGATTTCTTCTCTTTCCATTATAGAGATGTGTGGCTAAGCTCCCATAACTAGCGTTATGGAAGCCTTGATGTGAAAAGATGAATTGGGTTGTGAATCTAGTAGATTCCCATGATTAATTGATATTGCATAAACTCTTATTCACTTTAATGACTTTTCTTGGTTGCAAACTTGAAAAGTGAGCCCAAGAAAATCACTTGTTCGAATGAAAAAGTGTTTGTTGGGGAAAAAAAAAGGTTTACACAAATCTACAGGCTTTAACCTTGGGATAGAGGGTAGATACCTTAACCAGATCAACCTATGTGAGAATATAGTTGAACAAATAATATATTCCTTATGTTTGAAAGAATTAAGGGATAAAATGACTCATTTAGGTTGAGAAACTAATGAGTAAGCCATAGAATTCAATTACTCTTCCAATTAGAATTGTTCATAGGAAATTCAAAATAGTTCACAACCCTAGCTGCTTAACTATCTTGGTAACCATAACTCTAGTTTGACTACTTTTACTGAATTACTATTTTTAATACACTCAACAAGTGGATTACTTTCTGTGACAAGCATTTTTATACAATTGATAAATCAAAAATCCCTTTTTTGCTCAGGAACCTTCGATCAACAGTCTAATAACAATCACAATACTTAGTGAACATAGTATTCCCTGTGGGATTCGACACCCAACCAATTTTACACTTTCATAAGAAGTTTGTAATTTGGGCGTATCAAATTTTGGCACCGTTGTCGGGGAATACGATTGTCAATTAAGTTTGTGATTGTTAATCGACCCTTTGGTCAAAGTGTCTTAAAGCTTTACTTTTATTTGTTGTTTTTGTTTGTGCATGTTGATAATTGTCTATGCACAATATATAGAGATCAGATGCACTATTATTACCAAATCATCTAGAGCCTCAGTTGATCGGTAGAATACAAGATCTACAAGCGGCAGAAAGATTAGCCGATTTGGCAGATGCTCAAGAAAATCAACAAAATGCTGATAACCTAGGTCGGGTGCCAAATCCTGATGATGAGGACCTGGGAGATGATGACTTTTTGGGTCCTATAAACCCAAGGAGTGTTAGGAATATAGTTGCACTTGTGAATCGTAATGTACATTAGAATCTCCCTTTCAGGGGAAGACAGGACCACCAACCTGTTCAGTATGATCTCAATGAAGATGATGACACAATGGATGGAGTAGGAGTGGTTGGATCTATTATTCCTCCACCTCTAGCACCTGGAGCAAAATTCAATATCACCAGTACGATGATCCAACTCCTATATCTGAAGAGGTTATTTGGATGTCTGCCAGAAGATGACCCTAACATGTATTTGGTGAATTTTGTCACCATTTGCAAATATTTTGATAATCCTGGAGTAGGTCAGAATGCTATGCGCTTGAGATTATTTCCATTGTCTATGTCTGGGGAGAAAACATTGTGGCTTAACGAACTAACGCCCGATTCTATAACCAACTGGAAGCAATTGAAGGAGTCTTTCTTAGAAAGGTTTTTTCTGCCCTCCAGGAGGGTACAGTTGAGGGATAAGATCAGTAATTTTAGATATCTCCCAACCGAAGCACTTAAAAAAACTTGGGAGAGGTTTAAAAAAATTGATGCAGTGTATAAACTATAATATATGGATATTCATCTGATGGAGACTCTTTATCGGGCTTTAAACTCTATTACAAAACCAGTTGTTGATAATGTTGCAGGGGGATCATTTATTGATCTCAGTTTTCAAGAGGCCTCGGAGATGCTTGATCGGATAACCAAACAAAGTAGAGCTTGGCATACCAGAGATTCTATAGTAGCAAGCCTTACTATTTCTATTGGTATGACTATAGAACAATGTAAGAAAGAGGAATAACGTGATTAAGATATAGCACATTTAAAAACGCAAATAGATTTGTTGACCAAGCACTTAATATTTGCAAAGACTAAAAAAGTGAATACTGTTGAGTCCCACGGTTAAGATAATTCTGATTCAGAAAAAGAGGCAAATTATTTGAATAACCAGGGGGGTTTGAGGTAATAGCCAAGGAAATAAAGGTCGGACTTATTATGATAAGGCTGGATATAAGGAGCGGGATCAAGGAAACTAGAAGAGCAAGAATGATAAACGTGGGTTGTATGTACCTCCAGGAAGCAGAGATAATGCTGTAACTAGCTCTGGCAAGATGTCCATGGAGGATATGATAGAGAAACTATTAAAGGGAGTTAAGGCTACCAACTCTGGGGTGACTACCATGAAGACTGATTTGTCCTCTATGAGTCAGTTGGTAAACCCATACTCCACTTTAATCAAACAGCTGGAATAGCAAATGATCCAACTCTCTTCAATATTAAATCAGAGAAAGAGTGGAACTACTAATTAATACAATTTAGAACCCTTGGAATGATGGTTCATGTATGGATATTACCACCCGGAGTGGTAAGGTTTTATCAGGCGTTTTTTTAGCAAAGCTATAAACGATGAGGTGATCAAGGAAGATGTTAAGCTTGAAGAAGGTAATCTAGTAGAGTTTGAGAAGCTGGATGATATTGATATCCCTTATAATCATCAGCAGGTTGATGAATTAGAAAAAGAGAAAGAGAAGGAAAAGGAAGTAGTAGCTAATACTCTACCAAAACCACCACCTCCTTTTTCGTAGAGATTGAAAAAGAAGGCTAATGATACAAAGTTTATTAAATTCATAGCAATGTTGAAGCAGCTGACTGTGAATGTTTCTTTGGTAGAGGCACTTGAACAAATATTGGGATATGCTAAATTTATGAAGGATCTTATGATGAAAAAAATAGCAGTGAGTTACGAACCGGCGGATAACCTCCATCATTGTTGTGCTATTTCTATAAGGTCCTTGGTAAAGAAGAAAGCAGATACAGGGGCATTCACTATTTCTTGCACGATTGGGTATCTAGAAATTTCTAAGGCCTTATATGATCTGGGAGCGATCATCAATCTAATTCCACTAGTTGTTTATACAAATTTAGGATTGGGAGATCCCACACCCATCAATATGAGACTTGTGATGGCAGATAGGTTAGTAAAATAACCTATTGGTATTTTGTATGATGTGTTGGTGAAGGTGGCTAGCTTTATATTTCCTACGGATTTTGTAATTTGGGATTGCGATGTAGACTTTGAGGTAACCATAATATTGGGTAGACCTTTCCTCGCAACTAGAAGTTTGTTGATTGATCTAAGAGTTAATAAGCTCTTATTTAGGTTGAATGATAAAGTGGTGCAATTTGATGTATGTCAATGAATAAAGAAGCATAAAAAATGAGTGTGTTCTCAATTATTGATGTATATTATGAGGATGAGAAAGAGGTGCCAATAGAGGAGAAGTTTGTTGTAGAGCCTCTAGCTACAGTGCTGATGAATTTTAATCGTGAAGGTATTGAGAAGTACGAAGAGACTATTTGCACTTTGACAAGAATGGGTTCATACTCTTATGCTCCTAAAATTTTAGATCTTGATCTTGCTAATCGACCAACACCACCAGTTAAGCCATCCGTTAAAGAACCAGTGTTAGAATTGAAAGAACTACCAAGGCATCTGAGGTTCGTGTTTTTAGGTAATGGAAACATGCTACCCATTATTATTGCAGCTGATTTTGGCAAACAGCAAGTGGAAGCACTTATTTTGGTATTTCATAGGTATGAGAGATCAATAGAGTGGAATATTACAGATATTATTGGCATTTCCCCTGGCATCTGCACTCATAAGATACAACTTGAAGAAGATTGTACTCTGACCATCGAGCACCAACGCCGTCTTAACCCACCAATTCAAGAGGTGGTTAAGAAGGAAATTATTAAATGGTTGGACATAGGGGTGGTTTATCTTATTTCTGATAATAAATAGGAGAGCCTAGTTTAATGTGTGCCTAAGAAAGAGGGCAAGATTGTTATTGTAAATGAATGGAATGAGCTGATTCCACTCAGGCCTGTGATTGGGTAGAGAGTTTGCATGGACTAACATAAACTAAATTCATGGACTTTGAAAAACCACTTCCCGATGCCCTTCATGGATCAAATGCTCAATCGATTGGCAGGAAGGGGGTGGTATTTCTTCTTGGATGGTTATTTTAGATATAATCAAATATGCATTGCTACCTTCCAACGGTGTATGATGTCTATTTTCTCAAATATGGTTGAAGACACCCTGGAGGTGTTCATGGATAACTTTTTTGTGGTAGGAGTTTGGTTTGAATTATGTCTAGTGAACCTGAGTAGAGTCTTGCAGTGGTGTAAAATTCGAACTTATACTTAATTATGAAAAATGTCACTTCATGGTGAAGGAGGGCATTGTTTTCGGGCATAAAATTTCAGCAAAAGGGATTGAATTTGATTGATCCAAGGTTGAGGTTGTTGAGAAGCTACCACTCCCCATTTTAGTGAAGGAATCACGTAGTTTTCTTAGACATGATATCTTTTACCAGAGATTTATAAAGGACTTCTCCAAGATTGCAAATCCACTTTGTAAACTCTTAGAGAAGGAGACTAAGTTTGTCTTTAATAATGGTTGCATAAAGGCATTCAAATGCCTTAAAGAGAACCTGATTGAGGCCCCTATTATGGTCACAGCAAATTGGTCAAAACCATTTGAGATTATATATGATGCAAATGGTGTTTTCCTTAGAGCAGTATTGGGACAGAAGACGGACAAATTGTTTCACCTAATTTACTATGCCAACAAAGCACTGAATAGAGCTCAAAAGAACTAACCATCACCGAACAGGAACTCCTTGTTGTAGTTTATGCTTTTGAGAAATTTTGAGCTTATCTGTTAGGGACCAAGGTGGTGGTCCACACAGACCATGCAGCCTTGAGGTATTTGATGGATAAAAAGGACAAAAAACCAAGGTTAATTTGATGGGTGTTGCTGCTCCAAAAATTTAACTTTGAAATCAAAGATAGGAAGGGTTACAAAAACCAGGTTATAGATCATCTGTCTAGGATGGAAGGTGAGAAAGTAGCTGGTGAAGAACTTGAGATAAATGATGCATTTCTGATGAGTAGATTTTAGTTGCTGCTATGAAGAAAGTGCCTTGGTATTCTGATTTTGCAAACTATGTGGTGAGCGAGGTCATTTCAAAAAATCTTTCATTTTATCAAAGAAAGAAATTCCTCCATGATGTAACACGCTACTTCTGGGATGAGCAGTATCTTTTTTGGTGATGTACTAACATCATTATAAGGAAATGTGTGCCAGAAGTAGATGTATTATGCATATTGGAAGTATGCTTCCCCAGTAGGAGTCACCATGCAAGTGACTGAACGGCTAGAAAGGTATTGCAGAGTGGCTACTATTGGCTAACATTATTCAAGGATGCTCATCATTTTGTGATAAAGTGCGACTAATTTCATAGATAGGGTTCGATCTCCAAGAGGCATGAGATGCCTTTGACTAAGATGCTTGAAGTAGAATTATTTGACATCTGGGGCATCGATTTTATGGGCCCTTTTATAAGCTCGTATGGAATGGGTACATTTTAGTTGTTATGGATTATGTGTCAAAATGAGTGTAATCCATTACCTTCTCTGATAACGAAGGGAAGAGAGTCATGGAATTTCTCAAGAAGAACATCTTCACTCACTTTGGAGTACCATGTACTATTATAAGCGACAGAGGATCTCACTTCTGCAACAAAGTGTTCTGGGCTACTTTGGTGAAATATGGGGTAAAACAGCATAGATTTTCAACTCTATACCACCCACAGACTAGTGGGAAAGTGGAGGTGTCAAATCGGGAGATTAAAACCATCCTAGCCAAAATAGTGAACGCTAATAGGCAAGATTGGTCTCAAAATCTTGATGACGCTTTATGGGTGTATCAGACTTCTTTTAAGACACCAATTGGTATGTCACCATATCAGTTAGTCTATGGAAAAGCATTTCATTTACCGATCGAGCTGGAACAAAAGGCTTTGTGGGCTCTCAAAAGGTTAAATCTGAATTGGAAGAAGGCAGCAGACCTAAGATTGGGGCAACTGAATGATATGGATGAATTCTATCTCGGGGCTTATGAAAGGGCAGATCATTACAAAGAGAATATGAAAAAGTACTATGATCGAAGGATTGAAAGTAGAGATTTTCGAAAAGGCAATTTTGGTGCTTCTATTCAACTCTAGACTCAAATTGTTTCCAGGTAAACTCAAATCCAAGTGGTTAAGACCATTTAAAGTTAGTCAAGTTTACTCATATAGAGTAGTGGAACTTGAAAATGAAAACAGAAGCATCTTCAAAGTTAACGGGCAACAAATCAAACTTTATATCGGTCCAAAAGACTCAATAAAGGGTATTAATACCTTCTATCTTGATGAATTCTGAGTAATCAAGATATCTAAGTCGTACAGTGATGATAAATCAGGTGCTAATGGAAGGCAACCCACAAATTGTTATTGTCACCATAGTTAGAGTTCATGGTATGTGTTTGAGCATTTTTGATGTATTTGTGGAATGTGCAGGACCAAAAATACAGTAAAAAAGGGGAAAAAGGGAGATAGCTGAACATAGGACACAAATCTAAGCTATTGGAATAAAATTGACAGCTGATTTGGTGGACCACCAGTCATCTGACGGACCACCAATTCAACCGTCGAAAAAAAGCAAAAAAGTTTATTTAGTGATTGAGTTGACGGTAAAAGTGGTGGGATGTCACAATCTTGGTAGGACATCAAAACAATTGTCAAACTTAATATGGGTGACCTACGTTCTAGTAAGGTTGGAGGGTCAGACTGGTGGACCACTAAAATCTTGGTGGTCCATCCCACTGACCGTCACAATGAAGCAGAACCACCAAAATATTGGTAAGTAGTGACGGCCGGGGTGGTGGTCTGTCGTACATATGACGGACCATCAAGATTGCCATCATTTTAACCCTAATTCCAAATTGGGTCGGGTTAAATCTGTGCTTTTCTTAAGTGGTCTGTATTTGACCCAATCGAGTGTTAAGGATAAAATTAAGCGGTCACATTCATTTTAACCATTTAGCGTACTTTAATTGTTCCACTACCTTAGGATTCAAAGAAACTGAAGGGAATTCTTTCATCTAAGACTCCCCATCTTTTTCTGTTTCCCTTATTTAATCAAGCTTAATCTCTCTCTCTCTTCATCACAAACCAAGAGTGAAACAAGTGCTAAAGTTCTAAGTTAATTTTTTCCCCTGAAGTTCCAAGCAAGTAGATTACCGCAAAACCAAGGTATGCACATAACCTTCTCTTTTTGTTCTCTATAAAAAGTGAAAAAGCATGATTTATTCTCTTGAAGTGCTTCTTTTGTGTTGAGTATGGATATTTTTAGTTGAAACTTTAATGTATCATGTTGGGTGAAGTCTGAAATAATTAAATTGCTTAAAATGAGAAGAAATGTGCTTCAAATATGAATTTCATGGTATTGCTATAGCTAAAAATTGATCTGGCACATGAGTTACTCGACATAAGGTCGAATCAAAAGCTGTAGCTAAAAACGAAGGTGCTACGGCCAAATTAGTGAACCATCAACTTTATGATGGACCACCAAATTGACCGTCGCAGGACTCATTGAAATGGAACTTATTGGATAAGCCGCGATGGACAAGCTGGTGGACCATCAACTTTGTAACGGACCACTGAATTGACCATCGCAGGGCTCTAAAATTGTTTGCACACTGTTTAAGGTACGACGGCCAAACTGGTGGACCATCCCATCACTAGTGAACTACCACTTGGACCGTCAAGATAAAAAATGAAATAATTTGACTGTTTTTGAGCTTTGAACTAACTTATTACATATTTTTCAGGTATTATGGCTCCCAAACTACCAGTAAATAGAGGAGAAAGATCTCGAAGGGGTGGTGATGGACATGCATCAGGATACAACACCCAATAAAGTGGAAGGGATAATCCACCACTCTCCCAGTCTGAAGAGAAAAGTGAGGATAGTACTAACAGTACCAGTTCAAGCACAGACGAGGCTGCAGTTGATGTCACTCCGCTTGAACCTGCTGATGTTGAAACTGAGGATGTTAATGTAGAAGGGCAAGCTAAAGCAGAGAACGTAGAAACTGAACCTTAAGATACTAACGTTGTTAGACAAAAGGATCCTCAAGCTCAGAAGGCAATTAGATTGTAGATAGAAGGAGCACATGAGAAGTTCTATGATGGGCTAACACCCACTACGAAAGGGATCAAAAGGTCATTTACATAAGAGCATCAGATTATGACAAAGGACTTACATGAATATCCTGAATTGGAATGCTATTTCAATAAGTATGAACTAGTATAGATGAGCCAGCCACCGGGAGCCTATCAACCGACTTGGGTAAGAGAATTCTTTGTAAATTATCTTACACTGGTAAACCAAGATTGCCCAAAGAGGATATCACTTACAAATTTTTTGAACAGAGAGTCTGTACCTATCCGACGAGTCATTGTTGATATTTCATCTCTAACAATCAATAGGATGTTATTTGGTCCAGAGTACGAGGCCTCACTTGTTGTACCTGATCTTGAGTACAGATTGAGAAATGCTTCCACTCAAAAGCAGTGGGTGGCTTCATTTTTTACTGAGGATGGTAACCTCTCTTGGTTGACCAACTCATGGAAGCGTATTGAAAAATACTCCCTTAGTTTTAAGGCTAAGTTCTAGTGGGTTGTTGTTCATTTGAGGTTAATGCCAACAAAAGGGGTTGGAAACTTGGATAAACATAGAGCTGTGTTGGTGGCAAGCTTGATCTTAGGACTTCAAGTTGGCTTTGGCCAGATAATTGCAGATGAGATGTTCGTGAGGGCCCATAAAGTTTCTAGTGCGTTGCCATTTTCGTACTTAATCACAACTTTATGCAGACAGGCTGGTGTGCCCTTGATTTATGAGTAGATAATGAAATCCAGGTTACACACAAACAAGACATTGGGAAGTCAACAGATGACTCAAAATTCTAGATGTGTGTCACAAAGCCTCCATCTTACAAGACTCAATCTGCACTAGCTCCTGATACTACAGAGTTCCCCACAAATATTTCTTTACCCATCGCCACCTATGTGCCACCTGAGCTCGTACCCTAAGGTACATCTGCAGGGTCAGGTTCTGCATAATCTATGGGTGGAGCAGATTTTGCTGAGTACAGGTTCATACTAGAAAACTTTGCTAAGTCTATCAAGATGCAAAAGAGGTTTCAGAGACAGCTAGATAAGTGGGTTGCAGACTTTAAGACTTTTGTTGATGAAATTATGGCTGATGCAATTCATCCATACCAAACCATTTAGGATAGGATGGACACCATGGAATTTCGTATTAACAAAAGGCTTGATTCACTATCCCTCCCCGAGTTTGTCAAGATGATGGCTAAATTTGAATTGGCAAAGGTAGACATTGCAGAGCTAAAGAATAAGCAGCCACAGCATCCTATTTTTGACCCAACCTTGCTGGAAAGTTATGTTGATGAAGGTATAGTAGACTTGATGGGTAAACAGTGAAGACTATAAAGAAGGAACAAATGGATAAAGAAAAGTTGTCAGAAAAGAAGCAAAGAAGAGGAAGCAAGCCGAAATAACACCAGAACAACAAGAATGGCATGATATCAAGATGACTTGAAAGAAGTCACTGAAGGATGAAGAAAAGAGGAGAAATAAAGAAGAAGACAAAGCAGCAGGGGTATCCACTAGCGTTGCCCCAGCAACGGGGCACAGTGCAGGATCTGTTCGAGAAATGATTCCTCTAATCTTGAAGGGTGAGGTTGTGAATGCCCCTACCACCATAGGGCCAACATTACATTAGGTGAGGACGCAGGAGCCTCGCTATACTTCACAAATGCCTTAGATGAATAAGAGGAAAAACAAGTAAAACTATTTCCTTGTACTTTAAATTAATGCTTGAGGACAATGCATCTATTTTTCTGAGGGGGTGGTGTACTTGTACATGTACTTGTACTTGTACCATGAGGGGTTGTGTTGCCAATCTCTTTTCCTTCCATCTGCTATCTAGTAGAATCGACATTTCTAGTGTGTTTTTATTTTTGTGTTTAATGTTATTTATAAAAAATTTCCCTGTTTCAGTATCCCTTTGTAGACATGAATAATGAATAATGTTGGCATAAGACTATGAGCATGAATGTGTAATTATTTACTCTAATCACATAGCATGTATGCATAACCTTCAGTGAGTCTGCATTTGGCATTAACGTGAAAGAGGTGCATGAAGTATATGATGGAAATCCTAAGAGCAGCAGAAGAAGTTTAACTCAGTTACCACTGTGTGTGTGAGGATTTATTTTCAGTTCTTGCATAGTCTAATGCCTAGAACTTGCCAGATTCATTGATACTATCATCTAGCTGATTCACTAGGATAGGATGGCAGTCCTCCTTGTACCTTCAGTCCGCTTAGTCTAAATAATTATCCCCACCAAAATGATTGCTCCCTCACTTGAAACCATTTAGAGCTTTTAGTAGTTTTATTCATGAATAATAATTTTAATTTTAGTAGATGTGTTCATTATATAAATGTTTGTTAGCGTTTGAGCCATATATTGTATATAACAAATTTATTGTGCGAACAGATAATACACAGGTACGCTGGTAGCTAACAAAGAAAATACAAAATATTTCTATTTTTAATTAGTTTGATTTTTATTTTTAATAAGTCTAATTTTTACTATAACGATTTAAATCAAATTTTATTTTAATTGGTCTGCTTATTAATTTTTATTTTAAGTAATACTAGTTGATTTGAATTTGATAATGTGAACCTATAATAAAAAATCACAAGACAAAAATGATTTAGCAAAAATCATCGTTATAAAATAATGACATGAATGGATTTTTCTATAATAACAATGATACAGATGAGCCAAATTTTTAATTACAACAACATAAACTTAAAAAAATTGACATAAATAAATTTTTTTTTTAATAATTCAATGGTATATTTAAATTTCTTTCCTTTACTGTTGTGGAAAAAAATAACCAAAGAAGTATCACAAGCTTCTGCTAAAAGTTTACAAATACAAAGAACAGACACGATGATAATTACATGGCATTTTATTGTACAACCAGTAGTTGTTTATATTAAAACACAATGTGATGAAACAACAAAACAAAATCCTGGTTTTTCCTACCTTGGGTTTCCCAAACAAAGGCCCAGATCTTTCCAAACCAGTCTATTGGATGACAAAATCCTACAGTACTTTTCCATAAATTTGACTATATTTGACCATATGGTATATTTTTTTTTCAAACAGTCCTAGCCTATCAGCACCCAACCTTGTCCTGTAGGCAGACTTCTTATATTCATGCCATGTAAATTCCTTGTATAAACTTTCTTCCCCTTCATCCATTAAAGAAGATAAAGGTGCTATATTTTCACTCAAAGGAGGTCCACCAAAATAAATCATGGACAATCTTGACTTTATATTGTTTGCTAAAACTCTGTGCTTTACACTCCTAAACCTTCCATTAGTCATTACCTGCCATAAGAATACACACACAAAACTAAAATAAACCAAAATTACAATTAGAAAAAATATCACCAAACTAATTAGGAATAGTTAGTTTATCATGTATATAAGTTGTATACATCAAACTTTCATTATATTAGTCCAAAATAAATCCCTCAAACAGTAATTAAGGAGTTTTTATTTTACTCGTAATTATGGGACGAAATATGTCCAATAGTTCTCATCAAAAGCAAAATATAGCGTAAAAAAGAAAACTGAGGAAAGAATTACTAGCCGCTGATTGAAATTTTGAAATCTTGATTGGAAAGGTGTTTGTTTGAGTTAAATCTCGAAAAATAAATTAGTTTTTCCTTTTTTTCATTTTCGAGCTCATTTTGTGAAATCCTTCAAAAACTCATAAACTAAAATTTAGATTTTTTTTTTTATATAGTTTTTGAAAAGTTCGACTAACCAAGTCGGAGAGATGAGAGGGTTTGCTTCCATCATAAGGCTGTGAGTTCGAGTTATCAAAGAAGCAAAAGGTGGGAGGAAAATCTTAAAATGATACTAGTAATTTTCGAATCCACAAAAATCGAGTTTTCAAATTCAAAAAACTCACGAGAAATGTTACTAGTAATTGTTACCTGTAGGGAATCACCAACAATGATGAAAAAGGAGTACTGATCAGGTGGAACAGAGATCCATGCACCATCTCTAAGGGAGATTTGAAGGCCAGTTGTGTTATTAGACCTTATAATAGATACTATTTGTGGGTCTGTATGTTCACCAAAACCAATAAAATTTCTACCACCACTACTCAATGCTTCAAGTTCTGTGCATGGTGGATAGTGATTTAGCCTAAAACAAGAGTCACTCTTTTCATCCCTTAGCAGCTTACTCAGCACATTCTTTGGCTCAATTGTCAACCCATCTGCTATCTTTTCCAACACAACACATGCTAGATTTCTAACTGCTGTGACATATTCATTAATAGCAGACCTGTACATAGGAAAAAAAATTAGGGGGAAAAATTGTCACCTTTTCTAGATATAATGGTTCACTTTCTGCTAATTCATCACTTGTAGGAGTCGAATCCTAAATGTAGAAACCAAATAAGGTGAATTGCATCCTCTTCTTCTAAGGAAATGGACGGTACTTAGTTGAAACTAAAAAAGAAAAATATTTGGAGGTCAAATTGTGTTTTAAGACGAGTTTTACTTGAAAAATGTCAAATTTTTTGAGTGAAAATCTTTCTCTTAATTGAAATAATGCTAGACAAGTTATAAATTTTTCAAATATTAAAATTATTTTTCGAGTCCTTCTTCTCGATAATGTCTTAGATATCTTGCAACTTAACGGAGGATTACTGCATATACTCACGGTTAAAATATAAAAATTTAAATATAAAAAAACATAAATTTTCCCAAATTCACGACCAAAATATAGAAATTTAAAATTTAAAATTTTAAACTATATCACATGAATTGAAACAAAACAAATATTAAACTAATATATCCAACACTTAAGAAAATCAAGAAAATACCATATATATATATGAGTTTTTTGATGAATCTTTTACTTGTACAATTGGAAAAGGTGACCGATATTCACAATATCTACTGAAAAAAGTGTCGGTGACAGAGATTTGCAAACCGCAAAATCCGCGGACAAAAGTAGCAAATCGCAGTATCTATGTAATGGAGAAAAGTAGTTGCACACGTACTTGATTTTGTGGAAGAAAATGTTTTTACTGCTCATCACTTGAAATTTTCGAAAGTTAAATTAAGGCTTTTAAAATAAAATTATATGTTTGTACTCATAAATCGAATAGATAAAAATATTATTAATTTATTATTATTGAATTATTATATTAATAATTTTTAATAATTTTATAAAAATAATTATTGAGTTATTGATTCGGTTCAATTTTTTTTTATTGGATTATTGGGTAAACCGATAACCCAATAAGAATATATATATTAAACTTATTATATATGTTTCTTAATTTTTTTTTTTAATTTCTACAAATTAACAAACTTATTATTTCAATTATACAACCTCTTAATTTCTCTTAACAACATTTAATACAAACTTGAAGATTCTTGTAAATCAAAACATATCATGTAGGATTTTTGATTGAAACTAAAATTCGATTTTTTTCATGTTAGTTACGAATTTTTCTATTTTATGAGTATTTTCTTATCGGTTAAACAAAAAATTGAACCGTTAAAAGGACTGAAACTAAATAAACCGATAAAAAAATATTTTATTGATTTGATTATTGGTTTAGCATATTTAAAACCCAAAAATCAATAAATTGAATTGATAATATATAAACCGAACCGACCAATGCACACTCCAATTTGCAATTCTAACTGTACCATACAAATTGAGAGGGGGAGCACATATTAAAACATTACATTCAGAAATTTCAAGAAATTTATTGCCTTTACCAGAAAAATTGAGAATTTGCAGGGACGTTGGTTGATTTCTCTGAAACAAGTCCAGAATTTATAGCAAAGAGAAGATATTCAACCCAACCGACATCACCGTTTGAGCCAATTCTTTTGTTACCATACCCAAAAGGGTTAGCAGGACCAACTTTGTCTTTCTCACACACTGGTAAATTAAAAAACTTGACAGCATCACTTTCTAATTTTGTCATCGTTTCAATAGGAACACCATGATTCACAACCTTAAAAAATCCCAACTCTTGACATGCTTTTGTAATAAGGAATTTAGCTTGAGGATCTAACATGTCAATCACTGGAATTTTGTTATTAGTGATTTGGTCAGCAGAGGTAGGCTTGCATGTCCTAAGAATGTCAGAAGAATTTGGAAGAATTGATTGACATGAAACTACCATATCTACGAGGATCATCAACAAGGATTTCTTTTTCTTTTTCTTTTTCAATGAGATTAAGAATAACAAGATGTGAGTTTAAATGAAATTTTTTGTAACGCATGGGAGGAAAGGTAAGAGGCGTTGCAAACTATATATATACTGCATGTACAAAGGAAAGCATCTGGGCTTAGTAATTTAATACTTCCTCCATTTCAAAATAATTGAATTGTTAGGTATACCCGTTAATCACTATTATTCTTTTATTTATTCTTAAATTATTCTTTTTGAAAATTTGAAATACTTAAACACCTCATTAAATGAAAAGATAAAATTTCACATAAGCATCTCATTAAATAAAAAAATAAAATTAAAAACACCTCATTTAATGAAAAGATAAAATTAAAAAAAAAAAATTAACACGTCTTTTAAAAAATAAATAATTTATTTATTTTAAAATGGAGGGAATATGACCTAAGGTAGAGGCTGCAAAGACACAATTATAAGGATTCTCCTATATATAGTTAGTAATTTAGGTGAGCGCGCTTTCTACGTCTATGTAGAGTTAATTATAAATACTAGTTTAGGTGTACGTATTTCGCGCGTGTATTTCACATTAATGAGTTTAAACGTTATATTAAGTAGGATATTTATTTAAATAATAAATATGAATACAATAATTAAATTTAATATCTTTTTAGTATGTAAAGATGGAGAATTTATTTATTAAACCTAACCTTTACCCAGAATATCTCTAAAAGTCGATCGACATTCACCTAACACATGTAAACTGCAATAAAATAATATAATGATAGAGACATCAAAACAATACAACTAAATCTAATCTTTACACACAAAAATTCTCAAACCGGTCCGACACTCATCTACAACATGTAAACTATAACAAAATAATACGATAATAGCGATATTAAAATAATACAACTAAACGTAACTTTTACATAAAAAAATTCTCAAAGAAGAGATATAAAAATAATACAATTAAACCTAACCTTACCACCTGTAAATTACAACAATAATACGATAAAAGAGATATAATAACAATGGTTTAGCACCTCACCCCTTAAGCAAGAGGTTGGGGATTCGATCCCCACCTCTGATAAATAGAGAAAACTCTATGGCTAGTTTCCTACCGCTTAATGTGCTGACACTGGAACGAAGGATTAGTCTCATGACTGTCGGCTGTGGGGATAACCTAGGAAACCAAAAAATATATATATATAATTAAACTTAAAGTTTACACATAAAAATTTCTCAAAACTAATCGGCATTCTTCTATGAACTAAGACAATATAATTAAACTTAACCTTTACCTAAAAAAATTCTTCAAAGTCAGCCGACATTCATCTACTATCTGTAAATTAAAATAAAAAAAATAAGATAGTAAAGATATCAAAACAATACAATTAAACCTAACCTTTTACACAAGAAATTCTTTAAAGCCAACCGAAATTCATCTACGACCTGTAAATTAAAACAAAACAATACAATAGTGTTGACAAAGAATTATTTTCATCAAAATCGAATCTTTGTCAACACTATTGTATTGTTTTGTTTTAATTTACAGGTCGTAGATGAATTTCGGTTGGCTTTAAAGAATTTCTTGTGTAAAAGGTTAGGTTTAATTGTATTGTTTTGATATCTTTACTATCTTATTTTTTTTATTTTAATTTACAGATAGTAGATGAATGTCGGCTGACTTTGAAGAATTTTTTTAGGTAAAGGTTAAGTTTAATTATATTGTCTTAGTTCATAGAAGAATGCCGATTAGTTTTGAGAAATTTTTATGTGTAAACTTTAAGTTTAATTATATATATATATTTTTTGGTTTCCTAGGTTATCCCCACAGCCGACAGTCATGAGACTAATCCTTCGTTCCAGTGTCAGCACATTAAGCGGTAGGAAACTAGCCATAGAGTTTTCTCTATTTATCAGAGGTGGGGATCGAATCCCCAACCTCTTGCTTAAGGGGTGAGGTGCTAAACCATTGTTATTATATCTCTTTTATCGTATTATTGTTGTAATTTACAGGTGGTAAGGTTAGGTTTAATTGTATTATTTTTATATCTCTTCTTTGAGAATTTTTTTATGTAAAAGTTACGTTTAGTTGTATTATTTTAATATCGCTATTATCGTATTATTTTGTTATAGTTTACATGTTGTAGATGAGTGTCGGACCGGTTTGAGAATTTTTGTGTGTAAAGATTAGATTTAGTTGTATTGTTTTGATGTCTCTATCATTATATTATTTTATTGCAGTTTACATGTGTTAGGTGAATGTCGATCGACTTTTAGAGATATTCTGGGTAAAGGTTAGGTTTAATAAATAAATTCTCCATCTTTACATACTAAAAAGATATTAAATTTAATTATTGTATTCATATTTATTATTTAAATAAATATCCTACTTAATATAACGTTTAAACTCATTAATGTGAAATACACGCGCGAAATACGTACACCTAAACTAGTATTTATAATTAACTCTACATAGACGTAGAAAGCGCGCTCACCTAAATTACTAACTATATATAGGAGAATCCTTATAATTGTGTCTTTGCAGCCTCTACCTTAGGTCATATTCCCTCCATTTTAAAATAAATAAATTATTTATTTTTTAAAAGACGTGTTAATTTTTTTTTTTTAATTTTATCTTTTCATTAAATGAGGTGTTTTTAATTTTATTTTTTTATTTAATGAGATGCTTATGTGAAATTTTATCTTTTCATTTAATGAGGTGTTTAAGTATTTCAAATTTTCAAAAAGAATAATTTAAGAATAAATAAAAGAATAATAGTGATTAACGGGTATACCTAACAATTCAATTATTTTGAAATGGAGGAAGTATTAAATTACTAAGCCCAGATGCTTTCCTTTGTACATGCAGTATATATATAGTTTGCAACGCCTCTTACCTTTCCTCCCATGCGTTACAAAAAATTTCATTTAAACTCACATCTTGTTATTCTTAATCTCATTGAAAAAGAAAAAGAAAAAGAAATCCTTGTTGATGATCCTCGTAGATATGGTAGTTTCATGTCAATCAATTCTTCCAAATTCTTCTGACATTCTTAGGACATGCAAGCCTACCTCTGCTGACCAAATCACTAATAACAAAATTCCAGTGATTGACATGTTAGATCCTCAAGCTAAATTCCTTATTACAAAAGCATGTCAAGAGTTGGGATTTTTTAAGGTTGTGAATCATGGTGTTCCTATTGAAACGATGACAAAATTAGAAAGTGATGCTGTCAAGTTTTTTAATTTACCAGTGTGTGAGAAAGACAAAGTTGGTCCTGCTAACCCTTTTGGGTATGGTAACAAAAGAATTGGCTCAAACGGTGATGTCGGTTGGGTTGAATATCTTCTCTTTGCTATAAATTCTGGACTTGTTTCAGAGAAATCAACCAACGTCCCTGCAAATTCTCAATTTTTCTGGTAAAGGCAATAAATTTCTTGAAATTTCTGAATGTAATGTTTTAATATGTGCTCCCCCTCTCAATTTGTATGGTACAGTTAGAATTGCAAATTGGAGTGTGCATTGGTCGGTTCGGTTTATATATTATCAATTCAATTTATTGATTTTTGGGTTTTAAATATGCTAAACCAATAATCAAATCAATAAAATATTTTTTTATCGGTTTATTTAGTTTCAGTCCTTTTAACGGTTCAATTTTTTGTTTAACCGATAAGAAAATACTCATAAAATAGAAAAATTCGTAACTAACATGAAAAAAATCGAATTTTAGTTTCAATCAAAAATCCTACATGATATGTTTTGATTTACAAGAATCTTCAAGTTTGTATTAAATGTTGTTAAGAGAAATTAAGAGGTTGTATAATTGAAATAATAAGTTTGTTAATTTGTAGAAATTAAAAAAAAAAATTAAGAAACATATATAATAAGTTTAATATATATATTCTTATTGGGTTATCGGTTTACCCAATAATCCAATAAAAAAAAATTGAACCGAATCAATAACTCAATAATTATTTTTATAAAATTATTAAAAATTATTAATATAATAATTCAATAATAATAAATTAATAATATTTTTATCTATTCGATTTATGAGTACAAACATATAATTTTATTTTAAAAGCCTTAATTTAACTTTCGAAAATTTCAAGTGATGAGCAGTAAAAACATTTTCTTCCACAAAATCAAGTACGTGTGCAACTACTTTTCTCCATTACATAGATACTGCGATTTGCTACTTTTGTCCGCGGATTTTGCGGTTTGCAAATCTCTGTCACCGACACTTTTTTCAGTAGATATTGTGAATATCGGTCACCTTTTCCAATTGTACAAGTAAAAGATTCATCAAAAAACTCATATATATATATGGTATTTTCTTGATTTTCTTAAGTGTTGGATATATTAGTTTAATATTTGTTTTGTTTCAATTCATGTGATATAGTTTAAAATTTTAAATTTTAAATTTCTATATTTTGGTCGTGAATTTGGGAAAATTTATGTTTTTTTATATTTAAATTTTTATATTTTAACCGTGAGTATATGCAGTAATCCTCCGTTAAGTTGCAAGATATCTAAGACATTATCGAGAAGAAGGACTCGAAAAATAATTTTAATATTTGAAAAATTTATAACTTGTCTAGCATTATTTCAATTAAGAGAAAGATTTTCACTCAAAAAATTTGACATTTTTCAAGTAAAACTCGTCTTAAAACACAATTTGACCTCCAAATATTTTTCTTTTTTAGTTTCAACTAAGTACCGTCCATTTCCTTAGAAGAAGAGGATGCAATTCACCTTATTTGGTTTCTACATTTAGGATTCGACTCCTACAAGTGATGAATTAGCAGAAAGTGAACCATTATATCTAGAAAAGGTGACAATTTTTCCCCCTAATTTTTTTTCCTATGTACAGGTCTGCTATTAATGAATATGTCACAGCAGTTAGAAATCTAGCATGTGTTGTGTTGGAAAAGATAGCAGATGGGTTGACAATTGAGCCAAAGAATGTGCTGAGTAAGCTGCTAAGGGATGAAAAGAGTGACTCTTGTTTTAGGCTAAATCACTATCCACCATGCACAGAACTTGAAGCATTGAGTAGTGGTGGTAGAAATTTTATTGGTTTTGGTGAACATACAGACCCACAAATAGTATCTATTATAAGGTCTAATAACACAACTGGCCTTCAAATCTCCCTTAGAGATGGTGCATGGATCTCTGTTCCACCTGATCAGTACTCCTTTTTCATCATTGTTGGTGATTCCCTACAGGTAACAATTACTAGTAACATTTCTCGTGAGTTTTTTGAATTTGAAAACTCGATTTTTGTGGATTCGAAAATTACTAGTATCATTTTAAGATTTTCCTCCCACCTTTTGCTTCTTTGATAACTCGAACTCACAGCCTTATGATGGAAGCAAACCCTCTCATCTCTCCGACTTGGTTAGTCGAACTTTTCAAAAACTATATAAAAAAAAAAATCTAAATTTTAGTTTATGAGTTTTTGAAGGATTTCACAAAATGAGCTCGAAAATGAAAAAAAGGAAAAACTAATTTATTTTTCGAGATTTAACTCAAACAAACACCTTTCCAATCAAGATTTCAAAATTTCAATCAGCGGCTAGTAATTCTTTCCTCAGTTTTCTTTTTTACGCTATATTTTGCTTTTGATGAGAACTATTGGACATATTTCGTCCCATAATTACGAGTAAAATAAAAACTCCTTAATTACTGTTTGAGGGATTTATTTTGGACTAATATAATGAAAGTTTGATGTATACAACTTATATACATGATAAACTAAATATTCCTAATTAGTTTGGTGATATTTTTTCTAATTGTAATTTTGGTTTATTTTAGTTTTGTGTGTGTATTCTTATGGCAGGTAATGACTAATGGAAGGTTTAGGAGTGTAAAGCACAGAGTTTTAGCAAACAATATAAAGTCAAGATTGTCCATGATTTATTTTGGTGGACCTCCTTTGAGTGAAAATATAGCACCTTTATCTTCTTTAATGGATGAAGGGGAAGAAAGTTTATACAAGGAATTTACATGGCATGAATATAAGAAGTCTGCCTACAGGACAAGGTTGGGTGCTGATAGGCTAGGACTGTTTGAAAAAAAAAATATACCATATGGTCAAATATAGTCAAATTTAGGGAAAAGTACTGTAGGATTTTGTCATCCAATAGACAGGTTTGGAAAGATCTGGGCCTTTGTTTGGGAAACCCAAGGTAGGAAAAACCCGGATTTTGTTTTGTTGTTTCATCACATTGTGTTTTAATATAAACAACTACTGGTTGTACAATAAAATGCCATGTAATTATCATCGTGTCTGTTCTTTGTATTTGTAAACTTTTAGCAGAAGCTTGTGATACTTCTTTGGTTATTTTTTTCCACAACAGTAAAGGAAAGAAATTTAAATATACCATTGAATTATTAAAAAAAAAATTTATTTATGTCAATTTTTTTAAGTTTATGTTGTTGTCATTAAAAATTTGGCTCATCTGTATCATTGTTATTATAGAAAAATCCATTCATGTCATTATTTTATAACGATGATTTTTGCTAAATCATTTTTGTCTTGTGATTTTTTATTATAGGTTCACATTATCAAATTCAAATCAACTAGTATTACTTAAAATAAAAATTAATAAGCAGACCAATTAAAATAAAATTTGATTTACATCGTTATAGTAAAAATTAGACTTATTAAAAATAAAAATCAAACTAATTAAAAATAGAAATATTTTGTATTTTCTTTGTTAGCTACCAGCGTACCTGTGTATTATCTGTTCGCACAATAAATTTGTTATATACAATATATGGCTCAAACGCTAACAAACATTTATATAATGAACATAATTTTTTCTATTTATTTTTCATTTTATTTCTGTCTCATTGAACGTACCTGAGTAGTATCTACAATGGTGTTCTATTTTTTCTGCTTCATATCTATATTTAAGTATTACTCCGTAACTGCATTCACTAGTATCTGCTTCTACTATGTATATAAATTTTCTATTTTCATATGGAAATTGTAGTTTTGGTAATTCTTTACAAAGTAATTTTATTTTTTGGACTTGTTTTTTATCTTCTTCATTATGGTTATATTCTATGTCCTTTTTTAATTTTTTCTGTAGTGGTTTTAAGTTTTTTGCTAATTTTGAAATATATTCTCTTACTTGGTTTACTAATCCTAAAAATGATTGTAATTTCTTTTTTGTATCTAATTCTTCTTTTGAATTTATTATTTTTTGTACTATATGTTGTTGCATTTTTACTCCACTTTTATCTATTTGTATTCCTAAAAATTCTATCTGGTTTTTCATAATTTCAGCTTTCTTTTCGCTTAGACTTATTCCCGATTTTTCTATTATATCTGTAAACTGTTTCAATAATTTTATATGTTCTTCTTTAGTTTTTGTATATAATAATATATCATCTATATATACTATGCAATTAGACTGAGAGTTTAACTTGTGATTATGCTCACTAGCATGACATGAACAATGAAGAAAGGGGACTGTTCCTAAAACATCTTATAACCTTCCGCACATAAATGTAGCGCGCAACACACCATGTACAAGACTCTACTAGATGCGGCTTTCAGACTTACTAGGACTCTATTGAACCTTAGGCTCTGATACCAAGTTTGTAACACCCCGATTCGCTGAACCAAAATGCTACACGGTGCTCATGACCCCGAGGGACCACAAGATAACCCCTTACTAATATCTATACCTGTATACTGCAAATCATGATATAATAATATGGAATACATAGAAATGTAAGGCCATGAGGTTTAACTGAATACAATCATTTGGGCGAAAATACCCCAAACAACTCAATCTGAACGTAAATCTGAACATAAATCTGAACGTACATCTGAAAGCCTCCAAACTATCTGAATAAGGAGTTGAAGGAACATGTCTATAACTATCTCCGTAAAGCTGAACTGAAGAAATAAATAAATGAATCAAATCATATTGCCCTCGAATCAATGAGGACTCGCTGTATCTCTGCGACTGGAATGCTACCGCTATTGCTGGGCTGGAGTTCATGTCTCGGAACCTATGGTGTAATTTGAAAAGAAAGCACCATAGTGCAAATGCGTCAGTACAACTAGAGTACTGAGTATACGAGAAAGGTAGGCTGAACATAAAGGGTTTTATGCATGAACAACACTGACTGACTAATAAGAACGTGGGAGTGCAAACACACATATATATGAACTGGGACTGTGAATACCTGATAGCATAACCTGTAAGCTAATAAATGGTTTACTGATAACTGTCATGACTGATACTGAAAATGATAACATGGACGACTGTATCTGGCAGTCCTGTATATACTAAAATATAAAGAACGCCCTGAGTTCTTTTACTAAGACCGATACTGAAACTATGGGAAGTAGTGTTTAATAAACATGCCCCATGCATGCCGTTATGGATAAGATGGGGTCCAATCTCTGCCTCGACTGGAGGGGTGTCAATATCGTGCCACGAGTAACGACAGCCTGTGAGTGACCCTTGTCTGGCGGGTACTCAATGATAATGGTGGGAACCCTAAACTAACGGGTTAAGCCACCTTATCAACCCTAATCTAATGGGTTAAGATGTCTCAACCTACGCTGGCTACGTAGTTCTGGAACACAAGTATGACTACTAAGAATCACACCCTGAATTGGCGGGCGAGTTCCCATCCTTGGGTTCACTCGGTGCGAACCTCTACTCCTATCTGGAGGGACTAGTCATGAATAACTGACTGTGCATGACTTAATCTTATTGAATTCCGCTGACTGGCAGAATGTTACTAATATCTTATAACTGAATAAGATCATGAGGTTTTCCTGAGTCACATGACTGACTAAAGTCTATAGAATCATAGCCTGAGTTCGAATATCGTGAAACATGACATGGATCTAGGCATACAACTATAGTTTTCGGGTACAAGTACTCCCAGGACTCGATGGAAGGAAACTGACACACATGACTAACTTGATCATAAGAGTAGAGTCCATAATTTATAATATCATAAGTAGGAATCTCATACTAAGCATGGTTATCAACAATGTATTGCATGGAAAGGATTTCATATCACATAGAAGTACTTGCACAAACTTAATATCATGTTCATTGCATAATCATATTGGCAACACATACCAATAGCATGGAAGTTCATGTGGATTGCATGGTTATCATACATCTTATTCATAAGGAGGATTTGCAAGTAAACATAGCGTAATCTCATAAGAATATTTCATGAGTATTCCAGCAATATTTACAAGGCATATTATCAACATAGAAGTCATTGGAACGTAAGGGCATATCATGAATCCTTTACTTAGTCACAATTTATCTATATTACATAATTTATAGTTTCTTAGGCATTTTATCAAACACCTTACATGCACATCTTAAGCATAGGTGAAATCATCAAATTATACATCATGAACAACCAAATTTACATGTTTCCAACTCATATGATATCATGAATTCATAAAAACATATAAAGATTCCATCTTGGGAATCACCCAATATCAACAACATGATCATTAACACCCAACAATATAGAAATCATACTTTATAATGAAAAAGAGGGTTTTTGAGCTTTATGGATGAAAGGGATCCATAAATTAACTCACGCATACCTTAGAAGGAAAGATTCTTGATGATTGACAGAGGAATTTCCTTGAAATCGGATCTTCAAGCTTAGTTATGCAACCCTAGTTGTTTTTATCTTTTAGTGCTCTTGGATGATGAGCTTTGAGATGGTAATAGGGTTGTAATATGTTTAGAAGCTATATATTTCGTAGGGTTAAGTTTAGGGACGTGTAAGTAGTGTTAAAAGACTTAATTACTTCTAAAATAAATCAAAACAGACTGTTTTTGGCACATGGAACTGACTTAGGCGGCTCCCAAGTGATTGCCTATGCTTGGATTGGGCGGCGCCTAACCAATCACCTATGCTTGGGTTGGGCGGCGCCTAACCAATCGCCTATGCTTACTGTCTCTCATGAAAATAGGCATAACTTTTCGCTCGGGTATTAGATTAAGGAAAAATTGGTATCGTTGGAAAGCTAATTCGATTCTCTAAAATTTGGTGGGTCTAAATCATCCAAAATACCATATTAACATTGAGTTATACTCGTTCAAATATGACTCTTGCAAAATCGAACACTAAAATTTGATGGATTCAAAAACTCTTAGCTTGTATTACCTTAAGTGACTCATATGAACATGCTTAATGCATCATAAGCTATCCTATAACTAGGATATTCATTGTAAGTCATGTACTCAAGTATGAATCATAGGATAGGAGATTTCATACGTAGGAATACTTTTTTACTTCCTAGCTTAGAAACATGCGGGGTATTACAATATCTCCCCCTTAGGAATATTCATCCTCGAATGAGAATTTACTGAGAATGGATACAAGATAATAGAACCAGAACTGAACATGAAGAACAGAAACTTGATCTCATGACTGACATACTAAACATATTGAACTCGTGCATATCTAATGCACGAACAACTGACACATGAATGCATGATGAGTATGAAAAGGTTAATAGGTACCAACTTTAAATTGGAAACATGAACGTGAAACTGAATAAGATTAAGGAGAACTATCACCTTGAGCTTGATCTGAATTGGCGGGGAAGAGGTGGGGATACTTGGTACGAATATCTACTTCTGCTGTCCAAGTAGCTCTCTCATGAGACTAATTTCACCAAAGAACCTTGACTAGAGGGACTTATTTGTTCCTCAATTTATGAGTATAATAATCTAAGATTTTGACTGGAATCTTTTCATAAGAGAGTTTGTTCTTAATGTCGATGCTTTTAATAGGGACAACAATAGCTGGGTCACCTATGCACTTCTTTAGCAAAGAGACATGGAAGACTGGATGGATTGAGGCTAGATCTGAAGGCAACTCAAGCTCATAAGCTACCTTGCCGAAGTGACAAAGAATTTTGAAGGGAACGACATACCGGGGACTAAGTTTCCCTTTATTTCCAAACCTCTTCACTTCCTTCATGGGAGAGATCTTAAGATAGACAAAGTTATTGACCTCGAACTCTAGATCCTTTCTACGAACATCTGCATAGGACTTCTGTCGGCTCTGAGCAGCTTGGAGTCTCTCTCTGATCAATTAAACTTTCTCTAAGGTGTCGAATACTAAGTCAGGACCTATGATTGAGGCCCTACTAACTTCGAACCAACCAATCGAAGATCTACATATCCTACCATAGAGAGCTTTGAATGGAGCCATCTGAATACTAGAATGATAGCTATTGTTGTATGCAAACTCAATCAAAGGCGAGTGGTCGTCCAAACTTCCCTTGAAGTCAATTACACACGCCCTTAGCATATCTTCAAGAGTCTGAATGGTCCTCTCTGCTTGACCATCTATCTGAGGATGAAATGCTGTGCTGAGATGGACTTGGGTACCGAGACCCTTTTGGAACGCTTTCTAAAAGTGCGAAGTGAACTGGGTACCTCTGTCTAAGATGATAGATAGTGGAACACCATGTAACCTGACTAACTCCCTGATATAGAGTTTGGCATAATCCTCAGCGGAATAAGAAGTACAAACAGGAAGGAAATGAGCTGACTTGGTGATTCTATCTATAATGACCCAGACTGAATCATACTGATGACGAGTTTTAGGCAAAATCGTGACGAAGTCCATGTTAATTTTTTCCCACTTTCAAGTAGGAATGGTGAACTCTTGCATGGAACCACTAGGTTTCTGAGGCTCTATCTTAACCTTCTGACATGTAGAGCACTTAGCCAAAAACTCTGCAACATCTCTCTTTATCCCACTCCACCAATAGATCTCCCGTATGTCATGGTACATCTTAGTGTCCCCTGGATGAATAGAGTATCGCACACCATGCACTTCTGTAAGTATTCGCTGCCTCAATTAATCTAGACCTGGAACATATAGACGACCCTGAAAACGAAGAACACTATCTCTCCCTTGGGAGAAAACCTCGACTTTTTAATTCTGAACTGACTCTTTGAGTTTGAAAAGGCTAGGATCTCTGTCTTGTTTCTCTTTCACCTCAGAAACTAGAGATGGCTCTGAACTACTATGAATACATACACCACCCTCTGAAGAATCGACTAAGCGAACGCCTAGTCTGGCAAGCTGATGGATCTCCTGAGCCATCTTTTCTTACTATCCTCGACTTTAAAAAAAACACTACCCATGGAGAGTCGACTAAGAGCGTCGGCCATAACATTGGCCTTGCCTGGATGATAAAGAACACTTATGTTATAATCCTTCAAGTGCTCTAACTACCTTCTCTGGCGAAGATTGAGATCTTTCTGGGAAAAGACATACTGGAGGCTTTTATGGATTGTGAAGACATCTACATGAACTCCATAGAGATAATGCCTCCAAATCATCAAGGCAAAAACTACCGCTGCTAACTCAAGATCATGAGTAGGATAATTCTTCTCATATGGCTTTAACTGTCTAGAGGCATAGGCTATGACCTTATGCTGCATGAGGACACAACCTAAACCCACATTGGATGCATCACAATAGACTACAAAATCGTCTGAATGATCTGGAATAGCTAGAACTGGAGAAAAGGTGAGTCGACTCTTCAACTCTTGAAAGCTCTTCTGGCATGAATCTGACCACTGAAACTTAATCTTCTTCTGAGTGAATCTGGACATGGGAGATGCAATAGAAGAAAATACCTCGACAAACCATCTATAATAGCCATCCAAACCCAAGAAACTCCTACTATCTGATGGACATATGGGTCTGGGCCAATTTCTTACTGCCTCGGTTTTCTGAGGATCTACTCTAATTCCATCACCGGAAACAATATGGCCAAGGAATGCTAGTGATCTTAGCCAAAATTCACACTTGCTGAACTTAGCGAATAATTGGTGATCCCTGAGAGTCTGAAGAAAAATCCTGATATTGTCTGCATGATCACGCTTTGTGCGAGAATAGACCAGAATATCATCTATAAAGACTATGGCAAACATGTCCAAGTACTTCTTGAACACACGGTTCATCAAATTCATAAAAGCTACAGGGGCATTGGTAAGACCAAATGACATGACTAAAAATTCAAAGTGACCATACCAAGTACGGAAAGCTGTCTTCGAAATGTCACATTCTCTAACTCTGAGCTGATGATAGCCTGATCTGAGGTCTATCTTAGAGAAGTAACTGGCACCCTAAAGTTGGTCGAGTAGATCATCAATCCTGGGAAGAGGATATCTGTTCTTGACCGTGACCTTGTTGAGTTGACGATAATCAATACACATCCAGAGAGAACCATCTTTCTTATGCACGAATAATACTGGCGCCCCCATGGGGAAACACTAGGTATAATGAATCCCTTATCTAAGAGATCCTTCAACTGATATTTTAGTTCCTTGAGTTCTGCTGGTGCCATTCTGTATGGAAAAATAAAAATAGGTTGAGTATCCGGAAGAAGGTTTATGCTGAAGTCTATTTCCCTTTTGGGATGAATGCCTAGAAGATCTTTGGGAAAGATATTTGAGTATTCATTAACAATAGGGACTGGTTCGAGGCTGGGAGATTCAGAACTGGAATTTTTAACATACACGAGATGATACACACACCCCTTAGAAATTATTTTCCTTGCCCGAAGGTAGGAAACATGTTGACCCCTGAATGCTGAAATGCTACCCTTCCACTCTAGGACGGGCTCATTCTGGAACTGAAATTGAACTATCCTATTTCTGCAGTCGATTGTGGCATAGCAGGAATGAAGCCAATCCATGCCGAGAATGACATCAAAATCAGTTATATCTAACTCTACTAATTCTGCTGACGTGGATTTCTGAGATATCATAATCGGGCAGTTTTTGTATACCCGCCGGGCTATGATGGTTTTACCCACTGGGGTAGAGATTGAGAAGGGCTCTGCTAGGACTTCGAGACTGATTTCAAAATTGCCTACTATGTATGGAGTAACAGAAGAAAAAGATGCACCTGGATCTAGCAAAGCATAAACATGAACATGGAAAATCTGTAACGTACCAGTAACCACATTAGGAGAATTTTCCTGATCCTGCCAGGACTGAGGAGCATAAAGTCTGTTTGGGCGTTGCCCACTGGTAGCACTAGAAATGGCACCCTGCTGGTTCAGGCGACTGGACTGAGCTGTAGAATGATTTTGTTGACCCTGAAGACTTGACTGCAGACACTCCCTAATCCTATGGACTGTCTTGCCATAACCAAAACACACATAACTACCGGCTCTACAAATGCCCTTATGGTTCTTACCGCAAGTCTGACAAAGGGGATTCGTTCGGGCACTGCTAATACTGCCCTGAGATTTAGATCCTGGAGCTTTGTCTCTATTGCCGTCTCTAAACTTTGGCACTGGAGCACTGGCAGAGAAAGGAGATAGAACGGCTGAATTAGAGCGAAACTGTGAACGGTTTCCTCCATCTGACTTGGGGTGAGCAAAGTTGAAATTACTTGACCTTGCTCTCCCGTTCTGCCTCTTTCTAGTCTTAAACTTTTTCTCTTCTACTTGCTGGGCATGGGTCATGAGTCTGGCTAAGGTCATATCACCAATCAACATCACATATCTACACTTATTTACCACGCTATCGTTGACCCCTGACATAAATTTGCTCATCTTAGCTCTATTGTTTACAACCATATGAGGAGCATACCTGGATAGCTGAGTAAATATGAGAGAATACTCCCTAACCATCATATTCCCCTTCCTGAGGTTGATGAACTCAAGAACTTTGGATTTCCTCAACTCTTGGGGAAAGATTCTGTCTAAGAAGGCTGTGACAAATTCCTTCCACTCGATAGGGCCTGTATCATCTAATCTCTCAGACTTCCACTGTTTGTACCAATCATGAGAAACATCCTATAAATGGTAGGTGGCTAACTCAGTACTCTCAATAAAAGAAACACCCATGATGTAAATGACGTTTTGGACTCGGTCAATGAACTCCTAAGGGTCCTCATCAGACTTAGACCCATGGAAAGATAGAGGGTTCATCCGGGTGAGGTCCCGAACCCTAGCTACTTTGGGATTGGCCACTGAATTGGTCGGAATAACTGGTCGCTGTTCATTCTGTGCAGCCATGTACTAAGAAAGTATGGTAAATGCGGCTCTAAACTCCAAATGGTAAACATGTTCGCCCAAAGGATCTTCGGGCTGAGGAGCTGGCTGGTTTCTTCTCTTTGGGGCCATGTTCTAGAATAAGAGAAGAATGGATTAGACTGAGAGTTTAACTTGTGATTATGCTCACTAGCATGACATGAACAATGAAGAAAGGGGACTGTTCCTAAAACATCTTATAACCTTCAGCACATAAATGTCGCGCGTAACACACCCATGTACAAGACTCTACTAGATGTGGCTTTCAGACTTACTAGGACTCTATTGAACCTTAGGCTCTAATACCAAGTTTGTAACACCCCGATTCGTTGAACCAAAATGTTACACGGTGCTCATGACCCCGAGGGACCACAAGCTATCCCATTATTGATATCTATACCTGTATACTACAAATCATGATATAATAATATGGAATACATAGAAATGTAAGGCCATAAGGTTTAACTAAATACAATCATGTGGGCGAAAATACCCAAAACAACTCAATTTGAACGTAAATCTGAACATAAATCTGAACGTACATCTGAAAGCCTATAACCAATCTGAATAAGGAGTTGAAGGAACATATCTCCAACTATCTCCGTAAAACTGAACTGAAGAAATAAATAAATGAATCAAATCATATTGCCCTCGAATCAATGAGGACTCGCTGTATCTCTGCGACTAGAATGCTACCGCTACTGCTGGGCTGGAGTTCGTGTTTCGGAACCTATGGTGTAATTTCAAAAGAAAGAACCATAGCGCAAATGCGTCAGTAAAACTAGAGTACTGAGTATACGAGAAAGGTAGGCTGAACATAAAGGGTTTTATGCATGAACAACACTGACTGACTTATAAGAACGTGGGAGTGCAAACACACATATATAGGAACTGGAACTGTGAATACCTGATAGCATAAACTGTAAGCTAATACATGGTTTACTGATAACTGTCATGACTGATACTGAAAATGATAACATGGACGACTGTATCTGGCAGTCCTGTATATACTAAAATATAAAGAACTCCCTGAGTACTTTTCCTGAGTCCGATACTGAAACTGTGGGAAGTAGTGTTTAATAAACATGCCCCATGTATGCCGTTATGGATAAGATGGGTCCAATCTCTGCCTCGACTGGAGGGGTGTCAATATCGTGCCACGAGTAAGGACAGCCTGTGAGTGACCCTTATCTGGCGGGTACTCAATGATAACGGTGGGAACCCTAAACTAACGGGTTAAGCCACCTTATCAACCCTAATATAATGGGTTAAGATGTCTCAACCTACGCTGGATACGTAGTTCTGGAACACAAGTATGACTACTAAGAATCACACCCTGAACTGGCGGGTGAGTTCCCATCCTTGGGTTCACTCGGTGCGAACCTCTACTCCTATCTGGAGGGACTAGACATGAATAACTGACTGTGCATGACTTAATCTTATTGAATTCCGCTGACTGGCAGAATGTTACTGATATCTTACAACTGAATAAGATCATGAGGTTTTCCTGAGTCACATGACTGACTAAAGTCTATGGAATCATAGCCTGAGTTCGAATATCGTGAAATATGACATGGATCTAGGCATACAACTATAGTTTTCGGGTACAAGTACCCCCAGGACTCGATGGAAGGAAACTGATACACATGACTGACTTGATCATAAGAGTAGAGTCCATAATTTATAATATCATAAGTAGGGATCTCACACTAAGCATGGTTATCAACAATGTATTGCATGGAAAGGATTTCATATCACATGGAAGTACTTGCACAAACTTAATATCATGTTCATTGCATAATCATATTGGCAACACATACCAATAGCATGGAAGTTCATGTGGATTGCATGGTTATCATACATCTTATTCATAAGGAGGATTTGCAAGTAAACATAGCGCAATCTCATAAGAATAGTTCATGAGTATTCTAGCAACATTTACAAGGCATATTATCAACATAGAAGTCATTGGAACGTAAGGGCATATCATGAATCCTTCACTTAGTCACAATTTAGCTATATTACATGATTTCTAGTTTCTTAGGCATTTTATCAAACACATTACATGCACATCTTAAGCATAGGTGAAATCATCAAATTATACATCATGAACAACCAAATTTACATGTTTCCAACTCATATGATATCATGAATTCATAAAAACATATAAAGATTCCATCTTGGGAATCACCCAATATCAACAACATGATCATCAACACCCAACAATATAGAAATCATACTTTATAATGAAAAAGAGGGTTTTTGAGCTTTATGGATGAAAGGGATCTATAAATCAACTCACGCATACCTTAGAAGGAAAGATTCTTGATGATTGACGAAGGAATTTCCTTGAAATCAGATCTTTAAGCTTAGTTACACAACCCTAGTTGTTTTTATCTTTTAGTGCTCTTGGATGATGAGCTTTGAGATGATAATAGGGTTGTAATATGTTTAAAAGTTATATATTTCGTAGGGTTAAGTTTAGGGACGTGTAAGTAGTGTTAAAAGACTTAATTACTTCTAAAATAACTCAAAACAGAGTGTTTTTGGCACCTGAAACTGACTTAGGCGGCTCCCAAGTGATTGCCTATGCTTGGATTGGGCGGCGCCTAACCAATCGCCTATGCTTACTGTCTCTCACGAAAATGGGCATAACGTTTCGCTCGGGTATTAGATTAAGGCAAAATTGGTATCGTTGTAAAGCTAATTCGATTATCTATAATTTGGTGGGTATAAATTAGCCAAATTACCACATTAACATTGAGTTATACTCGTTCAAAGATGACCCTTGCAAAATCAAACACTAAAACTTGATGGATTCAGAAACTCTTGGCTTGTATTACCTTAAGTGACTCATATGAACATGCTTAATGCATCATAAGCTATCCTATAACTAGGATATTTATGGTAAGTCATGTACTCAAGTATGAATCATAGGATAGGAGATTTCATACGTAGGAATACTTTTTACTTCGTAGCTTAGAAACATGTGGGGGTATTACAATATCTCCCCCTTAGGAACATTTTTCCTCGAATGAGAATTTACTGAGAATGGATACAAGACAATAGAACCAGAACAGAACATGAAGAACTAAAACTTGATCTCATGACTGACATGCTAAACATATTGAACTCGTGCATATCAGATGCACGGACAACTGACACATGAATGCATGATAAGTATGAAAAGGTTAATAGGTACCAATTTTATACTGGAAACATGAACGTAAAACTGAATAAGATTAAGGAGAACTATCAGCTTGAGCTTGATCTGAATTGGCGGGGAAGAGGTGAGGGTACTTGGTACGAATATCTACTTTTGCTGTCCAAGTAGCTCCCTCATGAGACTAATTTCACCAAAGAACCTTGACTAGAGGGACTTATTTGTTCCTTAATTTATGAGTATGATAATCTAAGATTTTGACTGGAATCTTTTCATAAGAGAGTCTGTTCTTAATGTCGATGCTTTTAATAGGGACAACAATAGCTGGGTCACCTATGCACTTCTTTAGCAAAGAGACATGGAAGACTGGATGGATTGAGGCTAGATATGAAGGCAACTCAAGCTCATAAGCTACCTTGCCGAAGTGACAAAGAATTTTGAAAGGGAACGACATACCAGGGACTGAGTTTCCCTTTCTTCCCAAACCTCTTCACTTCCTTCATGGGATAGATCTTAAGATAGACATAGTCATTGACCTCTAACTCGAGATCCTTTCTACGAACATCTGCATAGGACTTCTGTCGGCTCTGAGCATCTTGGAGTCTCTGTCTGATCAATTGAACTTTCTCTAAGGTGTCGAATACTAAGTCAGGACCTATGATTGAGGCCCTGCTAACTTCGAACCAACCAATCGAATATTTATATATCCTACCATAGAGAGCTTTGAATGGAGCCATCTGAATACTAGAATGATAGCTATTGTTGTATGCAAACTCAATCAAAGGCGAGTAGTCGTCCAAACTTCCCTTGAAGTCAATTACACACGCCCTTAGCATATCTTCAAGAGTCTGAATGGTCCTCTCTGCTTGACCATCTATCTGAGGATGAAATGTTGTGCTGAGATGGACTTGGGTACCGAGACCCTTTTGGAACGCTTTCTAAAAGTGCAAAGTGAACTGGGTACCTCTGTCTAAGATGATAGATAGTGGAACACCATGTAACCTGACTAACTCCCTGATATAGAGTTTGGCATAATCCCCGGCGGAATAAGAAGTACAAACAGGAAGGAAATGAGCTGACTTGGTGATTCTATCTATAATGATCCAGACTGAATTATGCTGATGACGAGTTTTAGGCAAAATCGTGACGAAGTCCATGTTAATTTCTTCCCACTTTCAAGTAGGAATGGTGAACTCTTGCATGGAACCACTAGGTTTCTGAGGCTATATCTTAACCTTCTGACATGTAAAGTACTTAGCCACAAACTCTACAACATCTCTCTTCATCCCACTCTACCAATAAATCTCCCATATGTCATGATACATCTTAGTGGGCCCTGGATGAATAGAGTATCGTGCACCATGCACTTCTGTAAGTATTCGCTGCCTCAATTAATCTAGACTTGGAACATATAGACGACTCTGAAAACGAAGAACACTGTCTCTCCCTTGGGAGAAAACCTCGACTTTCTAATTCTGAACTAACTCTTTGAGTTTGAAAAGGCTAGGATCTCTGTCTTGTTTCTCTTTCACCTCAGAAAATAGAGATGACTCTGAACTACTATGAATACATACACCACCCTCTGAAGAATCGACTAAGTGAAT
Source organism: Capsicum baccatum var. pendulum (assembly GCA_030864225.1). Lineage (NCBI taxonomy): Eukaryota > Viridiplantae > Streptophyta > Magnoliopsida > Solanales > Solanaceae > Capsicum > Capsicum baccatum. The sequence continues at coordinate 82,178,876 of CM061557.1, read as the reverse complement.
GCCTAGTCTGGCAAGCTGATGGATCTCCTGAGCCATCTTTTCTTACTATCCTCGACTTGAAAAAAAAACAACCCATGGAGAGTCGACTAAGAGCGTCGACCATAACATTGGCCTTGCCTGGATGATAAATAACACTTATGTTGTAATCCTTCAAGAGCTCTAACCACCTTCTCTGGCAAAGATTGAGATATTTCTGGGAAAAGACATACTGGAGGCTTTTATGGATTGTGAAGACATCTACATGAACTCCATAGAGATAATGCCTCCAAATCATCAAGGCAAAAACTACCGCTGCTAACTCAAGATCATGAGTAGGATAATTCTTCTCATATGGCTTTAACTTTCTGGAGGCGTAGGCTATGGCCTTATGCTGCATGAGGACACAACCTAAACCCACTCTGGATGCATCACAATAGACTACAAAACCATCTGAATGATCTAGAATAGCTAGAACTAGAGAAAAGGTGAGTCGAGTCTTCAAATCTTGAAAGCTCTTCTGGCATGAATCTGACCACTGAAACTTAATCTTCTTCTGAGTGAATCTGGACATGGGAGATGCAATAGAAGAAAATACCTCGACAAACCATCTATAATAGCCATCCAAACCCAAGAAACTCCTACTATCTGATGGACATACGGGTCTGGGCCAGTTTCTTACTGCCTCGGTTTTCTGAGGATCTACTCTAATTCCATCACCGGAAACTATATGGCCAAGGAATGCTACTGATCTTAGCCAAAATTCACACTTGTTGAACTTAGCGAATAATTGGTGATCCCTGAGAGTCTGAAGTAAAATCCTGATATTGTCTGCATGATCACGCTCTGTGCGAGAATAGACCAGAATATCATCTATAAAGACTATGACAAACATGTCCAAGTACTTCTTGAAAACACGGTTCATCAAATTCATAAAAGCTGCAGGGGCATTGGTAAGACCAAATGACATGACTAAAAATTCAAAGTGACCATACCAAGTACGGAAAGTTGTCTTCGAAATGTCACATTCTCTAACTCTGAGCTGATGATAGCCTGATCTGAGGTCTATCTTAGAGATGTAACTGGCACCCTAAAGTTGGTCGAATAGATTATCAATCCTGGGAAGAGGATATCTGTTCTTGACCGTGACCTTGTTGAGTTGACGATAATCAATACACATCCAGAGAGAACCATCTTTCTTATGCACGAATAATACTGGCGCCCCCCATGGGGAAACACTAGGTATAATGAATCCCTTATCTAAGAGATCCTTCAACTGATATTTTAGTTCCTTGGCACCTGGAACTGACTTAGGTTGCGCCCAAGTGATCACCTATGCTTGGGTTGGGCGACGCCTAACCAATCTCCTATGCTTGGGTTGGGCGGCTCCTAACCAATAGCCTATGCTTACTGTTTCTCACAAAAATGGGTATAACGTTTTGCTCGGGTATTGGATTGAGGCAAAATTGGTATCGTTGGAAGGATAATTCGATTCTCTATAATTTAGTGTCTCTAAATCAGCCAAAATACCACATTAACATCGAGTTATACTCATTCAAAGATGACCCTTGCAAAATCGAACACTTAAACTTGATGGATTCAAAAACGCTTAGCTTGTATTACCTTAAGTGACTCATATGAACATGCTTAATGCATCATAAGCTATCCTATCACTAGGATATTCATTGTAAGCCATGTACTCAAGTATGAATCACAGGATAGGATATTTTATATGTAGGAATACTTATTCACTTCCTAGCTTAGAAACATGCGGGGTATTACAATATCTCCCCCTTAGGAACATTCGTCCTCGAATGAGAATTTACTGAGAACGGATACAACACAATAGAACCTGTACTGAACATGAAGAACAAAAACTTGATCTCATGCCTGACATGATAAACATACTGAACTTGTGCATATCTGATGCACGGACAACTGACACATGAATGCATGACTAAGTATGAAACAGTTAATAGGTACCGAGTTTATACTAGAAACATGAACGTGAAACTGAATAAGATAAATAAGAACTTTCACCTTGAGCTTGATCTGAATTGGCGGGAAAGAGGTGAGGATACTTGGTATGCATATCTTCTTCTGCTTTCCAAGTTGCTCCTTCATGAGACTGATTTCGCTAAATAACTTTGACTAGAGGGACTTCTTTGTTCTTCAATCTACAAGTCTAATAATCTTAGATTTTGACTGGAATCTTTTCATAAGAGAGGTTGTTCTGAATGTCGATGCTCTAAATAGGGACAAAAACTTCGGAGTCACCTATGTATTTCTTTAGCAAAGAGACATGGAAGACTGGATAGGCTGAGGCTAGATCTGAAGGCAACTCAAGCTCATAAGCTACCTTGCCGAAGCGACAAATAATTTTGAAGGGACCGATATATCGGGGAATGAGTTTTCCTTTCTTGCCAAACCTCTTCACTCCCTTCATAGGAGTGATCTGAAGATAGGCATAGTCATTGACCTCGAACTCGAGATCCTTTCTACGAACATCTGCATAAGACTTCTGTCAGCTCTAAGCAGCCCGGAGTCTCTCTTTGATCAACCAAACTTTCTCTAAGGCGTCGAATACTAAGTCAGGACCTATGATTGAGGACTAACTAACTTCAAACCAACCAATCAAAGATCTACATCTCCTACCATAGAGAGCTTTGAATGGAGCTATCTGAATACTAGAATGATAGCTATTGTTGTATGTAAACTGAATCAAAGGCAAGTGGTTGTCCCAACTTTCTTTAAAGTCAATTGCACATGCCCTTAGCATATCTTCAAGAGTCTGAATGGTCCTCTCTGCTTGACCATCTGTCTGAGAATGAAATACTGTGTTGAGATAGACTTGGATATCGAAACCCTTTTGGAATTCTTTCCAAAATTGAGAAGTGAACTGGGTACCTCTGTCTGATATGATAGATAGTGCAATACCATGTAACCTGACTAACTCCCTGATATAGTGTTTGGCATAATCCTCAGCGGGATAAGAAGTACGAACAGGAAGGAAATGAGCTGACTTGGTCATTCTATCTATAATGACCCAGACTGAATTATGCTGATGACGAGTTCTTGGCAAACACATCACGAAGTCCATGTTAATTTCTTCCCACTTCTAAGTAGGAATGGTGAACTTTTGCATGGACCACTAGGTTTCTGATGCTTTATATTAACCTGCTGACATGTAGAGCACTTATCCACAAACTCTGCAACATCTCTCTTCATCCCACCCCACCAATAGATCTTCCGCATGTCGCGGTACATCTTAGTGACCCCTGGATGAATAGAGTATCGCGCACCATGCACTTCTGCAAGTATTCGCTCCCTTAATTCATCTACACCCAGAACACATAGACGACCTTGACAATGAAGAACACCAACTCTCCCTTGGGATAAAACCTCGACTTTCTTATTCTGAACTGACTCTTTGAGCTTTACAAGGCTAGGATCCCGTCTGGTTTCTCTTTCACCTTGGAAACTAGAGATGTCTCTAAACTACTATGAATACATATACCACTCTCTAAAGAATCAAATAAGCGAATGCTTAGTCTGGCAAGATGATGGATCTCCTGAGCCATCTTTTTCTTACCATCCTCGATGTGAAAAAAACTACCCATGGAGAGTCGACTGAGAGCGTCGGCCACAGTATTGGCCTTGCCGGGATAATAAAGAACACCCATGTCGTAATCCGTTAAGAGCTCTAACCACCTTTTCTGGCAAAGATTCAGATCTTTCTGGGAAAAAACACACTGGAGGCTTTTATGGTCTGTGAAGACATGTACATAAACTCCATAGAGATAATGCCTCCAAATCTTCAAGGTAAAAACTACCGCTGCTAACTCAAGATCATAAGTAGGATAATTCTTCTCATGTGGTTTTAAATGTCTGGAGGCGTAGGCTATGAACTTACCATGTTGCATGAGGACACAACCTAAACCCACTCTGGATGTATCATAATAGACTACAAAACCGTCTGAACGATCCAGAATAGCTAGAACTAGAGCGGAGGTGAGTCGAGTCTTCAACTCTTGCAAGCTCTTCTCGTATGAATCTGACCACTGAAACTTAATCTTCTTCTGAGTGAATCTGGACATGGGAGAAGCAATAGAAGAAAATCCCTTGACAAACCATCTGTAATAGCCATCCAAACCCAAGAAACTCTTACTATCTGATAGAGATACGGGTCTGGGCCAGTTTCTTACTGCCTTGGTTTTCTGAGGATCTACTCTAATATCATCACCGAAAATAATATGGCCAAGGAATTCTACTGATATTAGCCAAAACTCGTACTTGCTGAACTTAGGAATAATTGGTGATCCCTGAAAGTCTGAAGAACAATCCCGATATGGTCTTCATGATCACGCTCTATGCGAGAATAGACCAGAATATCATCTATGAAGACTATGAAAAATATGTTTGAAGAACAATCCTGATATGGTCTGCATGATCATGCTCTGTGCGAGAATAGACCAGAATATCATCTATGAAAACTATGACAAACATGACCAAGTACTGCTTGAACACACGGTTCATCAAATCCATAAAAGCTACAGGGGCATTGGTAATACCAGATGACATGACAAAAAATTCAAAGTGACCATACCGAGTACGGAAAGCTGTCTTCAAAATGTCACATTCTCTAACTCTGAGCTGATGATAGCCTGATCTGAGGTCTATGTTGGAGAAGTAACTGGCAACTTGAAGTTGATCGAATAGATAATCAATCCTAGGAAGAGGATATCTGTTCTTGACTATGACCTTGTTGAGTTGACGGTAATCAATACAATCTTGAGAGAACCGTCTTTTTTGTGCACGAATAATACTGGTGCACCCCATGGGGAAAGACTGGGTCTGATGAATCCCTTATCTAAGATATCCTTCAACTGATCTTTCAGTTCTTTTAGTTCTGCTGGTGCCATTCTGTATGGAGGAATAGAAATAGGTTGAGTATCTGAAAGAAGGTCTATGCCGAAGTCTATTTCCCTTTTGGAAGGAATGCTTGGAAGATCTTTGGGAAAGATATCTGAGTATTCATTAACAATAGGGACTGTTTTGAGGCTGGGAGATTCAGAACTGGAATTTTTAACATGCACGAGATGATACACACAGCTCTTAGAAATTATTTTCCTTGCCCGAAGGTAGGAAATAAGTTGAGCCCTGAATGCTGAAATTCTACCCTTCCACTCTAGGACAGGCTCATTCGGGAACTGAAATTGAACTATCCTATTTCTGCAGTTGACTGTGGCATAACAGGAATGAAGCTAATCCATGCCGAGAATGACATCCAAATTAGTCATCTATAACTCCACTAAATCTACTGACATGGATTTCTGAGATATCATAACCGGGCAGTTCCTGTATACCCACCGGCCTATGTTGGTTTTACCCACTGGGTAGAGACTGAGAAGGGCTCTGCTAGGACTTCGGGACTAATTCCAAAATTGTCTGCTATATATGGAGTAACAAAAGACAAAGATGCACCTGGGTTTAGCAAAGCATAAATATGAACATGGAAAATCTGTAACGTACCAGTAATGACATCAGGAGAATTTTCCTGATCTTGCTGGGACTGAAGAGCATAAAGTCTATTTGGGCATTGCCCACTGGTACCACTGGAAATGGTACCCTGCTGGATCGGGCGACTGTACTGAGCAATAGAATAATTTTGCTAACCCTGAAGACTTTATTATAGACACTCCCTAATCCTGTGGCCTGGCTTGACATAACCAAAACAGATATCACTATCAGATCTGCAAATTCCCTTATGGTTCTTGCCACAAGTCTGACAACGGGAATTCGTTGGGGCACTGCTAACACTCCCTGAGATTTATAGCCTGACGCTTTATCTCTATTACCGTCTCTTAACTTTGGCACTGGAGCACTGGCAGAGAAAGGTGCTAGAACGGCTGACTTGGAGCGAAACTGTGAACGGTTTCCTCTATCTTACTTGGGGTGAGCAAAGTTGAAATTACCTGACCTTGCTCTCTTATTCTGCCTCTCCCCAGTCTTAAGCTTTTGCTCTTCTACTTAATGGGCATGGTTCATGAGTCTGGATAAGGTGATATCACCTATTAACATCGCAGACCTACACTCATTTACCATGCTATCGTTGACCCCTAACACAAACTTGCTCATCTTAGCTCTATTGTCCACAACCATATGAGGAGCATACCTGGATAGCTGAGTAATTCTGAGAGAATAATCCCTAAACATCATATTCCCCTGCTTGAGGTTGATGAACTCAAAAACTTTGGCTTCTCTCAGCTCTTGGGGAAAGAATCTGTCTAAGAAGGCTATGACAAATTCCTCCCACTCGATAGGACCTGTATCATCTAACCTCTCAGACTTCCACTGTTTGTACCAATCATGAGCAACATCCTATAACTGGTATGCGGCTAACTCAACACTCTAAAGAAAAGTAACACCCATGATGTCAATGACCTTCTGGACTTAGTCAATGAACTCATAAGGGTCCTTATCAGACTTAGACCCATGGAAAGATGGAGGGTTCATCCGGGCGAGGTCTCGAACCCTAGCTACTTTGGGAATGACCACTGAATTAGCTGGAATGACTATTGGCCATTCATTCTATGCATCCATGGACTGACCAAGTATGGTAAATATGACTCTAAACTCCGTATGGGAAACATGTTCGCCCAAAAGATCTTCTGGATGAGGAGTTGGCTGGTTTCTTCTCTTTGGGGCCATATTCTGGAATAAGAGAAGAATGAATTAGATTGAGAGTTTAACTTGTAATTATGCTCACTAGCATGACATGAACAATGAAGAAAGGGGACTATTCCTAAAACATCTTATAGCCTCCCACACATAAATGTGGTGCGCAACACACCCATGTACAAGACTCTACTAGATGCATCTTTCAGACTTCCTAGGACTCTATTGAACCTTAGGCTCTGATACCAGGTTTGTAATACCCCGATTTGCTGAACCGGAATGCTACATGGTGCTCATGACCCCGAGGGACCACAAGCTAACCCATGACTGATATCTGTACCTGCATACTGCAAATCATGATATATTAATATGGAATACATAGAACTGTAAGGCTATAAGGTTCAATTGAATTCAATTATTTGGGTGAAAATACCCAAAACAACTCAGTTTGAATGTAAATCTGAACATAAATCTGAATGTATATCTTAAAGCCTCTAAACTATCAGAATAAGGAGTTGAAGGAACATGTCTCCAACTAACTCCGTAAAACTAATCTAAATAAATAAATAAATAATCAAATGAAATCATATTGTCCTCGAATAAATGAGGACTCACTATGTCTTTGCGATTAGAATACTACCGCTACTGTTGGGCTGGAGCTCGAGTCTCGGAACCTATGGTGTAACATGAAAAGAAAGCACCATAGCGCAAATGCGTCAGTACAACTGGAGTACTGAGTATGCGAGAAAGGTAGGCTAAACGTAAAGGGTTTCATGAATGAACAATACTGGCTGACTAATATGAACGTGGGGGTTCAAACACACATATATAGAAACTGGGACTGTGAATACGTGATAACATGGCCTGTAAGCTAATACATGGTTTACTGATAACTATCATGACTGATACTAAAAATAATAACATGGACGACTTTATCTGACAGTTCTGTATATACTAAAATCTGAAGAACACCCTGAGTTGTTTTATTGAGACTGATACTGAAACTGTGGGAAGTAGTGTTTAATCGACATGCCCCATGTATGCCGTTATGGCTAAGCTGGGGTCCAATCTTTGCGCCGATTGGAGGGGTGTCAATACCATGCCACGGGTATGGATAGCCTGTGAGTGACCCTTATCTGGCGGGTACTCAATTAGAACGGTGGGAACCCTAAACTGATGGGTTAAGATGTCTTAACCTACACTGGCTACGTAGTTCTGGAACACAAGGATGACTACTAAGAATCACACCCTGAACTGGCGGGTGAGTTCCCGTTCTTGGGTTCACTCGGTGCTAACCTCTACTCCCATCTGGAGGGACTGGACATGAATAACTGACTGTGCGTGACTTAATCTTACTGAATTCCACTGACTGGAGGAATGTTACTAATATCTAAAACCTGACTAATATCATGAGGTTTTCTGAGTCACATAACTGACTGAAGTCTATGGAATCATAGCTTGAGTTCGGATGTCGTGAAACATGACATGGATCTAGGCACACAGCTATAGTTTTCGAGTAAAAGTACCCTCAGGACTCGATGGAAGGAAACTGATACACATGATTGACTTGATCATAAGAGTAGAGTCCATAATTTATAATATCATAAGTAGGGATCTCATACTAAGCATGGTTATCAACAATGTATTGCATTGAAAGGATTTCATATCACATGGAAGTATTTGCACAAACAGAATATCATGTTTATTGCATAATCATATTGGCAACACATACCAATTGCATGGAAGTTCATGTGGATTGCAAGGTTATCATACATCTTGTTCATAAGTAGGATTTGCAAGTAAACATAGCATAATCTCATAAGAATAGTTCATGATTATTCCAACAACATTTACCAGGCACATTATCAACATAGAAGTCATTAGAACGTAAGGGCATATCATGAATCCTTCACTTAGTCATAATTTAGCTTTATTGCATGATTTCTAGTTTCTTAGGCATTTTATCAAACACCTTACATGCATATCTTAATCATAGGTGAAATCATCAAATTATACATCATGAACAACCAAATTTACATGTTTCTAACTCATATGATATCATGAATTCATAAAAACATATAAAGATTCCATCTTAGAAATCACCCAATATCAACAACATGATCATCAACACCCAACAATATAGAAATCATACTTTATAATGAAAAAGAGGGTTTTTGAGCTTTATGTATGAAAGGGATCTATAAATCAACTCATGCATACCTTAGAAGGAAAAATTCTTGATGATTGACGGAGGAATTTCCTTGAAATCGGATCTTCAAGCTTAGTTACACAACCCTAGTTGTTTTTATCTTTTAGTGCTCTTGGATGATGAGCTTTGAGATGATAATAGGGTTGTAATATGTTTAGAAGCTATATATTTTGTAGGGTCTTCTCTTTGGGACGTGTAAGGAGTGTTAAAAGATCTAATTACCTTTAAAATAACTCAAAACAGAGTGTTTTGGGCACCTGGAACTGAATTAGGTGGCTCCCAAGTGATCGCCTATGCTTGGGTTGGGCGTCGCCTAATAAATCGCCTACGCTTGGGTTGGGCAGCGCCTAACCAATCGCCTATGCTTACTATCTCTCACAAAAATGGGCATAACTTTTGGCTCGGGTATTGGATTAAGGCAAAATTGGTTTCGTTGGAAAGCTAATTTGATTCTCTACAATTTGGTGGGTCTAAATCATCCAAAATACGACATTAATATCGAGTTATACTCGTTCAAAGATGACCCTGCAAAATCAAACGCTAAAACTTGATGGATTCAAAAACTCTTAGCTTGTATATTCATTGTAAGTCATTTACTCAAGTATGAATCATAGGATAGGAGATTTCATACGTAGGAATACTTATTTACTTCCTAGCTTAGAAACAATCGGGGTATTACAGTACTTATCTGAGCTTTTAATGTGGACACTTCTACTTATCTTTGTCATCTGAACTCTTCAACCCATTAAAACACAATAGGGAAAAGGCATCGTTTCCACCCAAACTATAGTCGAAAAGTCTAATCCACACCTAAACTATATAAGTGATCTATTACACACTTTAAATATAAAAAAGTGATACTTTTTACACCCTGTCAGACATTACACCACTTGCATATGATGTGGTATTTTACACGCGCTGCCATATTAGCATGATTCAAGAAAATAAGAAAAAAGGCATCGTTTCCACTCCAAATTATAGTCGAAAAGTCGAACCCACACCTAAACTATATAAGTGACCTATTACACACCTTAACTATAAAAAAGTAATACTTTTTACACCCTGTCAGGCATTACACCACTTGTGTGGTATTTTACACGCGCTGCCACGTCAGTGCCACGTCAGAATAATTCAAAAAAATAATAAATTTATTATTTTCATAATTTTTCTTTTTTTTTAATTTAATTTTTTTCCTTCTTCTTCAATGTCTACAACCTCCATTGTTGTCAATGTCCATAACCTCCATTACACCATATTCACCATCATAAACTTTACCCAACCAAAAAAATTACCATAACAAATAATTTCTTCTAACATTGTTCTTTATCCGTAACCCATCGTCTTTTCTTAAAAAAAATTAAAATTCTCAGCTATAATGTCCATTATTGTTTCAAAAAATGGTCACTCAACTGTTGGCCTCTGTGTTTTAAATGGTAATGATCAACACATTTTTGTACTTTTTCTATTTGTTTTTCAACTATAATTAACAAAAAAAAAACTAATATAGTAGCAAGCTTCATTTTTGGATGGATTAATAATTAATAGTCAGAGAGGAGAGAGTCAATGATGAATCCGACTTTTCCAACGAAAATTCACCGAAAAACATCCTTGCTACAATTTTTTTTTTATAAAATTTGATTTTGCCTGTTTAAACATCAAATACAATTTGATTTTGTTCATTGTGAAATTGACATTGATTTTATGAAGGTGGAGGATGAATTGTGTTATTTGGGGATGGGGTTTGAATTTAGAGGTAGAGTGATGAAGAAACTGTGTTGGTTGGGGTAGGGGTGATGAAGAAGAAGATGGTTTGGGGTGGGGTTGGAGTTTCGGGGTGAGGGGTGATGAAGAAGATGATGGTTTGGGGGTGGGGGTGATGAAGAAGATGATTGTTTGGGGGTGGGGGTGGGGAGATGGATGTTGGGGGTTGGCAGACGAGTATTTTAATTTTTTTAATTTTTTTGCATTAATTTTTAATTTAAACGCGTCAATTGTTTATTTAAATAATTATGTATTTTCCAGGTCAGATATAGGGAGTAAAAAGTATCATTTTTATAGTTAAGGTATGTAATAGGTCACTTATATAGTTTAGGTGTAGATTCGACTTTTCGACTATAGTTTGGAGTGGAAACGATGCCTTTTTCCTTAATGTTTTTAGCCTTTTACTTTTGTTATTTAATAGGCTGGACGCGCCTAAAATAAGTGTAACATACGTGTCTTAGAATAGGGGTCGCGGGGAGGTAATAATATCACTTTTAAATAGTTAAGGTGTGTGATAGGTCACTTAGATAGTTTAGGCGTGACTTCGACTTTTCTTGTATAGTATGGGGTGGAAATGATGCCTTTTCCCAAACACAATATTTTAAATTCTTTGACCATTGATCGTGCATATATGACATTAAATAATTGAGCTAGAAAAACGTGTGTTTGCATACATTTTTAAGTGAGTGAATTCAATATTTTTCGTTTAAAAAATGAAAAGATAGTGAATTTAAGCCACTTTTATTTGCCAAAAAAAATGTTTGACCCATCCCATCGAAAAATCCTCTTCTTCATCGACCCCTACCCCTCCTCATCCCCCTCCCCTGCCCCCACATCCAGCCAACCATTCTCCCTCCCGCCTCTCTCAATCCTTCTTCAGCAGGGACTTTTTTTTTTCCTGGCGAGATTGCCATCTCTATAAATCAGCGATCAAACAACCCAAAAGCATCCACCCCTTCGCATCAATTTCGGAGAACCCCCATCGAAAATTCATCAGCTCCACCCTACCAAGACCCTTAAAATCAACGAACAACCACAACAATTCATCAAAAAACCCTTTTAGCTCTGACCACCATCTTTCCTCCATCAATTCCAGCGGGCAAGCTCCTCGAAAACACTATTAATAGTGGACCAACCCTTTAATAATTTTTAATTTATTATCTTATTTTTATTTAATTGTTGATTAATAATTTTAAAAGTAATTAATGATGTGGATCTGATGTGGCATTAATTTATGTGACGTGGATCTGATGTATAATTTATTTTAGGGAGAGTGATATACACACAAGATAGGAGGGGTCTAAAATCTCGTCTTTTGATGGGTTAAGGGGCTCACACGACAAAAGGCCAAGTAGAGGTATTCGTTTTACAAACTCGAACAAGTACAAGGGTCTATTAGACCATTTCACCAATAATTTTTTTAATAAAAGTAAATAACATGCATTGTCATGTGATATCCCAATACAATCACTTATTAATTTTTTAAAAAATATTATCTTGAACTCTTAAAAAAAAATTTCAAAACAAGCGAAAACTAAACAACAACAACAACAACAAACCTAGTAGATTCCCATATCGTGGGGTTTAGGGAGGGTAGAGTATACGCAGACCATACCACTACCTCTAATGAAGTAGAGTGGCTGTTTCCGATAGATCCCCGGCTCAAGACAAAGGACAGTATATAAAAACATCAAAAGCATGGAACACGATTAAAAACATAGATACGCCATCCACAAAAATATGCAACACTGCCAAACAAAAGACACCCAAGCCCTCCTACCTACTGACTACGACTCATTCACCTAACTTAACCCTCTATCCTAATGTTTTTCCTCCATACCTTCCTATCTAGGGTCATGTACTCAGTCAACTGTAACTGCTCCATGTCACGTCTAATCACTTCCCTCCAGTATTTCTTAGGTATACCCCTACACCGCTTGAAACCATCTAAGGACAACCTCCCACACCTACAAATCGGGGCATCAGCGCCCCTCCTCATCACATGGATAAACCATCTCAACCTCACTTCCCATATTTTATCCTCCACCAACACCACTCTCACCTTCTCCCGAATAATTTTATTCCTAATCCTGTCAGCCCTAGTAAAACCACACATCCAACGCAACATTCTCATTTTCGCCACCTTTAATTTTTGGATATGAGAATTCTTAACCGGCTAACACTCAGCTCCATATAACATAGCCGTCCTGACTGCAACTCTATAGAATTTTCCCTTCAGCTTGGGGGGCACCTTCTTTTCGCATAAAATTCTCGAAGCAAGCCTTCATTTCATCCAACCTGCCCCAATACAGTGAGAGTTATCCTTATCAATATCTCCATTCCCCTGAATCGTTGACCCAAGATACGTAAAACTATCCCTCTTACAAACCATCTGGGAATCCAACTTCACTACTACCTCGTCCTCTTGCCTTGAGTCACTAAACTTGCACTCCAAGTACTCTGTCTTGGTCCTACTCAACCGAAAATCTTTAGACTCTAGGGTTTGTCTCCAAACCTCTAGTTTATTAGTAACACCTTGTCGGGACTCATCAATCAAAACTACATCATCTGCAAAAAGCATACACCAAGGCACCTCACTTTGTATACTCCGCGTCAACACATCCATCACCAAAGCGAATAAAAAAGGGCTAAGAGTTGGTCCCTGGTGTAACCCTGTCAAGATTGGAAAATGCTCAGAATCTCCTCCCACCGTCCTTACCCTAGTCTTCGCCCTCTCATACATGCCCTTAACCGCTCGAATGTGCGCCACAGGGACCCCCCCGACTCCAAGCATCTCCAAAGAATCTCCCTAGGGACCTTATTATACGCCTTTTACAAGTCAATAAAAACCATATGCAGATCCCTCTTCCTCTCTTTATATTGCTCTATCAGTCTCCGCACTAGGTGAATTGCCTCAGTCGTGGAGTGACCAGGCATAAACCCAAATTAATTCATAGAAATAGACATAATCTTCCTCAACCTCCGCTCCACCACCCTCTCCCAAATCTTCATCGTGTGACTCAACAACTTAATACCCCAGTAGTTGTTACAACTCTGAATGTCACCCTTGTTCTTATATAAAGAAATCATCGTTCTCCATCTCCACGCCTCGGGCATCTTGGTGGACTTAAAAATGTTGTTGAACAAATTGGTCAGCCACCTTAATCCTGGCCCACTAGAAAACTTCCAAAAATCCATCGGTATCTCATCGGGCCCCGTTTCCCTGCCCCTTCACATCTTTTGGATAGCCTCTCTTACCTTCTCAACCTTAAAATACCAACAATAGATAAAATTGTGGTACTCCCCAGAATGCTCCAACTCCCCTAACATAATACCCCTGTCCCCCTCTACATTCAAGAGCCTATGAAAATAAGACTGTCATCTTTCCTTAATGAGGACGCCCTCCACCAATACTCTGCCATCCTCCTCCTTAATGCACTTTACTTGGTCCAGATCCTTACGCTTCCTCTCCTTAGCCTTGGATATCCTAAACAACCTTTTCTTCCCGTCTTTTTCTTCTAACCTCTCATACAAACTCTCGAAGGTTGTTGTCTTAGCAGCTGTAACTGCTAACTTAGCTTCCTTCTTATCTAACTTGTACTTCTCCCTACTTACCCGCTTCTGCTCATCATCCTTACTCTCAACCAGCTTAGCATAAGCCGCCTTCTTCGTCTCCACTTTTTTCTTAACATCTTCATTCCACCACCAATTCCCCCAATACCTGCCAGACCAGCCTGTTGAGATACCTAACACCTCTCTAGCAGACTCTTTGATACAACCCGCAGCCCTATCGCAAATACTATCCATATCCCCACTACACTCCCAAACCTCCATCTCCTCCAACTTTTCCCCTATCTCCAAATCACTAACCAGAGTCAAGGCACCCCACTTAACTCTAGGCTGACCCTTCCCACCTCGCCTCATTTTGCCCTTCTTGATAACCAAGTCCATCACTAGGAGTCTATGCTGGGTCGCTAGATTCTCACTCGGGATAACCTTACAATCCTTACACAAAGTTCTATCCCCCTTCCTAAGCAGCAAAAAGTCAATCTAGGTCCTGGCTAAACTACTACGGAATATAACTAGATGCTTTTTTTTCTTAGGGAAGCTAAAAATCATTACCACCAACCCAAAGGCCCTCACAAAATCCAAAAGAGCATTTCTCCCATCATTCCTAATCCTGTACCCAAAGCCTCCATGCAAGTCATCATACCCTAATAGAAATGACCCGATGTGCCCATTAAAATACCCTCATATGAAAAATCTTCTCTGAACTAGGCACACATTTAACCACCTCATCCAAAACCTCCCAAAAATTCTTCTTCTTCTTCTCGCTCAGGACCACCTGTGGCGCATACACACTATAGATGTTCAAAGTAAACCCCCCAAAGACCAACTTGTTAGTCATTACCCTATCATTAACCATTTTAACCTCCACTACATACTCCCTAAACTCCTCGTCCACTAAGATACCTATGTCATTTCTATGCCTCTCACTACCTGAGTACCACAACTTGTACCTATACACATCTTGGGCCTTTGAACCTACCCACTTGATCTCTTAAAAACACAGAATATTAATCCTTCTCTTTCGAAGAATCTTAACCAGTTCTATTGACTTCCCCTGCGGGGTCCCTATGTTCCACAACCCTACCCTCAACCTATCAATATTCTTATCCCCTCCCTTAATACCTCACACTCCACAACTCGGACCTAACCAAACACTAGATCTTGACCCCACCCCCAGCCCCCCAGGATATGACCCTATTCCACCATGAGTCACCAAAGCCACTACTCACAAAAAGCACAACGAAGGCAAAAAAAACGTATAACTATAGAAGACATACTCACAGCACAAAGCACAAATAAATAGTCAAGACCAACAGATGCAATAGAAAAAATAGACAGCTCACAACAAAACTACTCAACAAAGAACCACAATCACCAATGGTAAAAAAATAGCATAATCAATAACAGGCATGTGCAAGACACAAAAAAACACTAAAATTCATAGAACAATCGATACTAGGCACTAAATAAACAAATAGATTAATCCACACAAATTCTAGGCATATAAAGATACCAAAATATCTTGATAAAAATAAAGTTCAAAATTAGAATTCACCGGGCTACGTAGAAGTGGTTCGTCGGACTCCCATCGTCTAGCAAGGTCTCCCGAAGAATTGCTGGAACAGATTTGTTCTGAGTTCTAGGACAGTCGTCATCACCACCATCGACCGTTAAGATGGTTCTCCTGATATCGCTGGAGAAGGAAACGTCGAAGACCCACACCGCCGTCGGAGTCCCTGTGACTGGCAAGGAGTCTGGAAGAGAGCTAAAAGAGAAGATAAAAGAAGACCAAGAAAAGAGAAGGGGAGAGGGAGAGAGAAAGAGAGTATTACCCTTACTTGTCGCTGACGATGTTACGCTGTCGGCATTAACTTTGCCGGAGCTGGAAAATCATGTCAAAGAGACGTTTAAATGGAGCGTTAGAAAAGAAACGTTAGAGAGAGAGTATTAGAATTCTTTGAATTAATATTTTTCTTTGTCTAAAATAAAATAAAAAATGCTTAAAAGATTAACGAATGTATCATTAACAAAAATCCACATTTTAATAATAGACCACAAGTGGATTTCGAAAATTTTGATCATTAAGATGGAATATAGGGAACAATTAAATTCGTAAGTGGGTTTTGAAAAATTTTGAACCAACATCTGAATTTTTTTTGTTAAATGTCATTTTCAAATCTATTATTTAATTAAATACATAGATTATAAGTTTTTTCTTTTTAGAAAAATGATCCACTTTTAAATAATTTAATTTATTTGTAAATTAAAATTTGGTTATAAGTTTTGAAAAATTTACAAATTTGTCCATAAACCACTAACTGTTGAAAATTTTAAGAATAATCCTCCCCACCAAAATTATTTAAAAATTACAAATCAATTAAAAATCTCTTTTTTATGGACAGATTGATCATCGATCCGATCAAAATATGAATGGATCAATTATCGATCCTTTCGATATATGGACAGATCGATTAGACTGATGTTATATATTAGTCTTCTATATTATTCAACAACTGATCAATTATAGTGATTAGTCTGACAATTTAAAGATCGATCCGATCAATTAAATATATATTATAAATTTTCGCCGACAGATTAATCATCTAGTTTTTTATTTGATCGATTACATGTATAAATATAATTTTTTTTCTTTTGAAAAAGAAATTGATATCAAAATTAGATGAAAGTGGAAACTTATAATTTAAAATGAGGGAGAATATTTAGAAATAAAATATGAAGCTTTATAAATGAGAAAGTTAAAGAAACAATGAGATTTTGGTTAAAAAAATGGAGAAGAAAAGATAGTTAGAGAGAGGGAAAGAATCAATTTGAAATTAAAATAATGAGTTAGGATTTTATGTTTTAAGTATATTTATAAATAACTTTTATAATTGATATTATGTTATTATAGCTCAATTGTTCATTAAAATTATTTTTTATTTTTATTTTTATTTTGTTAGATTTTGCGGGTCATGGATCGTCATGTGTACCGACCCGAACCATTTCGACCCGATCTGACCCGTTTCTTAGTTTGAAAGAAGATGAGATTAATGAATAAAATTTCATTTCAAACACTATGCTATCATGCCAAATTTGATATTCTGGACTCAACAGAACTAACAGAACTTTCATAAGAGATTATTTTGATTAAATCTGGGTCCCACGCCTCTATAATTTTATTTTTCATTAAATCAACCAATAGTTCAAAACGAGTCCTAAAGCCTCAGGACCTGAACCAAGGGTCTCCCTAGCCTAAAATCAATGTTTTAAAGCTGATGGCACTATTGAAATTTCCATCCAAGGTATTTACTAGGATTTTTGGTCCGAGGATTATTCCTTACAACAAAAACTCCAAAATAAAAAATTGAGCCTAAAATTCAAATGAACTGTTCGATAACCGAACTGACAGCCTCATTAAGTCATAAATAACCTGTAGTCATTGTTGGAAGGATCAAAATACTAAAAATACATCAAAATTGAGAAAATAACATGGAGGATCATTACGTTATGAAGTTAGTCACTCTCGGTGGATAAATTGATAATGCTATAATAAAGAAAAGAAATTAAAATTGGAAGTTGAAGTTTGTTAAGTATGATAAATTATTATATTTTTCTAACCCCGATCAACCGATGATACCTATCAGTACGTGTGGTTGTACTAATAATACACTTACTATATCTCTTTTTGAAGATATATCCATGTTGCAAGTGAGTTGAAGTTTCCATAGGCATGACGATGATTATTCTTCAGGAGATTTTGTCATCTACTACATGAATGTTGTGCCTTGAGTCGTCCTTCATTAGTTAGTATTCTTGTACCTGTTTAAACTAGATTCTAGAGAGTTATGTAAATAAATTCCACAATTTTTTTGTATTAAGATTTGTATTAAATGAAAGGTTTGTTATTTAATAATGCTTAAGATGTTAGAAATATTTTCTATTGTAATTAAAGGTTGGATGATAAGGATTTTCCTATCTAGGATAGAGTTGGGTAGGTGCCCGCAAGATATGTGATTTGAATCGTAACATCCTCCAACTATTTATGAAATGGCATCATTATTGCAAATAATGAGTAGCATATTAAATAGATTAAATAACTTTCCTATTTTAATTGTAATTCACATGCAACTAGATAGGGTACAAATTGGCCTACGTATTGTATCCTATATGAACTAGCAGGTGTAAATATTTACTTGGTTGAATTAAAATTTTTTTGTTTAACCAAAAAAGTTGAAATGTAAGTGTTAAATTTTAAATTTGACAGTATGAGCAAGTATTGATATTAACTTAATTTAGCGCTTACAATTTTGAAGTGTTGTGTTTTTTATGTAGATGAAATATCGAATTTGAATGTATAACAGAAAATCATTTTTTCAAGGGGAATGTAATTGATTTTGTTAACTATGCAATAAAGCTTGAATCTTTTTAACTTGATGGCCTAATTAAGTGTCCTTGTGAGATGTTTGTATAGTAATTACTTAACACGATAAATTGTTAAGTTTCATCTCTATTAAAAGTTGTTTTAACATTTATATGGTGTGTACTAGTTGTGGAGAAACTAATAGTAGTTTTGATAAGATTTCAAAATATTATGGTGGGTGAAAATAGTACAGGGGTGAAATCTAATGGTTAAAATTCTTCAATGCATGATATGGTTCAGAATACTTATGGGATGCATTTCAATTTTGAATTTGGTTGATCATTTTGAAGAAGCTCTCAGTGAAGAAGCTAAAACATTTTCTTTTGATAGTTACATGATGTCAGTAAGCATTTATATGAGGGGAATACCCACTCTTAATTTTCTATTGTTATTAGCGTATTAAGTATCGAATTATATTAGAATATTCCTCAAAAATAATTGACTCTTTGATTGGCTTCGTGTGTAAATTAATTGATCCAAAGAGATACTTAATTACTACACAACAAAGAAATTGGTATCTAAATTACGTGTAGTGACCTTTAGGTCATTTTCCATATTGTCCATTTATTTTTGTTGTTAGAGATTTTACATAGACGCCCCAAGTCATTTATGACTTGCTGGAACTGATAGTTCGGTTATCAGGTAGTTCGTTTGGTTTTAAGACCAATTCCTTGTTTAGAAGTCTTCACTGGTTCTAAATGTCCGCTGAGGGAAAAATTTAGTTAAATAACCTCGGATGGAAAATTCGACTTCATCAATGCATCCGTAACATCGAATTTAGTGGGGTTACATAGTTCGTTTGCAAAAAAAAAATTCTAAAATAGTATGGGAGGTCAAAAACAAGTTTTAACCTCGCGGACCCTATTTAACTGCGACCAAGGTACTATAAATAGCCTCCTTGTCGCAAAATTGACCATTTTTAATCCCCTTTGAGCCCTAGAATGATAGACTAACTTTAAATTGATTCTTGGGGGTGGGTTAGAAGCTTGATTAACATATATATTTGTGATTAACAATGGATTTAAGGTATGAATCCTTGATTTTCAAGCTTTAATTTCTTGATTATTTGTCCCCAAATACCAAATTACTTGAGGGCTTATTTTAGCCCAATATGCATGATTTTCAACTAATTTTTGAGGGTTCTTATTCCCTAGTGGTGTATGAACGTTAGGTTGATCTCAAAAACGCATTTTACATATGTGGGACCCACTTGAAAACAATTTATGTCATTTTTGGATCCAAAACATAATGGTACAATATGAGCATCAAAATTCTCATAATGATCTGTAGATTGTGTTTTAGATAACTTGGCACCTAGAAGAAGCTTCTCGAAAAGAAAAAATAAAGGTTTAGCAATTTGTGGGCTTTCTTCGGATTTGAGGTAGGTTAGACTTACTTCATGTTAGATTGAGCTATGTTATAGTATAATTATGATATTTTTCTGGATTGGGAGAGGTTATAGGTTTTGTATTGATTAAATCATAACACTTGGGATTAGTTGAATTATTTAGGCCATTTGAACTCATATTTTGGAGTAGACTTGTAGGCTTAGTTGATTTCCCTTTTTGGATTAATGTGTTATCCTAGCCTCTTTTGAGAATTCAATGTGTAATATTGACCTATTATCAACTTCATTCAACACTTGTGTTGTATCGCTTTCACCATAGTAGTAGTTTTATTCGAAAATTTTACAGAATTTGTCTTTTCTTACTAAGTAGATTAAATGATCATTAAATGTATTAGTTAGTTACTGTCCTTATTTAATATCGTATAGATATTAGTTGATATTGTTATTATTATGGTGCATGTATACATGTTAGATGAAAAATGATTAGTTTAGGTAGACTTCCTTTAGCACTAGAGTTTGTGATGCAACTTATCCTTGGACAAATTGGTATTGTTTCTTGTTGTTTAGTGTGAGACTTTATGGATTTTCTTGAGAAATAATTACAAATTAATTATTCGATGTTCCTATATGTTATCTTGAGTAGGTACTTCAATGAATCACTTATATATATGATTGTATTACTATTAAAAGTTGTTACAGACGTTTAGTACTCTATGTTTTATTGTAATTGAGAAGACAATCAAAAGTTGTTCTACTATACACATTTCAATTACTTATTTCACAAGGATTTATGATAGATGTAATATAAAGTTCTTACTGTGGTTTAGGGTGTTGTACGTGTATAAGTTTTAACGTTTGATACTGTGGATATACGACCCACATCATTTTATTGCTAATCTATGATCATGTTTATACTTTAACATGGCATTAGGATGGCTAGGATATTTCTTCATTCTGAAGACTATTTGTAGTTAGTTTTGACCTTTAAATTTTGACCATAACTGTCTATAAGAAAATATGAAGAAAGTGTTAAAGTTATAGTTCATTTCCTCATTCATATATGTTTTCTAATAATTATGTTAAGTAACATGAAAAGTTATTAGTATTATGAAGGGACAAAGTGCATTCATTCACAGTTAAAGATGATCTCTTAAAAAGTACATCTTAGGTTGGTAAATTGACATTATCTGGATATTGAAATATGCAGTATTGGAGCTTGTATTTATTTAGCTCTTGTGGGGATTGTTCTTTATTATGGATATTTACACTGATGTGATGATGATGCCCGGCAAGTATGGAGGATATGTTGATGATATTAATACCCGATTCGAGCTTGGAGGTATCATGACCTGATTTACGAGACGTGATGTCACCTACCAAATTTCACCAGTAGGTACGCCAATACCATAACCCAGAGCCAACGCAATGGGTTGATTCGATAAGAAAGGCCCAACATGAGGGAAATTTAAAGAACATTAGTTGCTAACACAAGGATGTTTTATAGAATAAACAATCATACAAGATACCAATCCCAAAACCTAGTAGAGATAGTATAATAGAAACTAATTGTATTAATACAACTCCAAGTCTAGAATAGTTAATGTATCTATCTTGAATACTAAAGACTGAGTATAAGATATGAAAGGAAATCGGGTGGCTCAAACCATGATCAATGAAGATAGCTAATATTTGAATCTACATGAAAAGGTACAGAAATGTAGTATGGCTACCAAAACAATGGGTACTCAATTGGCATCATCAGTCGACTGAGCTAAGTTATGATATAAAGATGATATAATGTAAGATAAACATATTAAATTCAAGGTACAGAATCAAACCTGAATTATATACATCATCACTGTATGTAATAAGTAATAAAACCGAAACTATAATATAACATAACGCAGTAACACATGTCAATAACACTGTGCAAAAGAAATAAATGATTTAAAGTCATAAATCAATACCAATACAATTACAAACCACTTAAGTATAAAGTTAGCGCCTATACACCATCTAGTGCATAAAGAAAAGGAACCCATCACAGTGTTCCACACCACCGAGGGTACACCTAAGAAAATAATAACAATGTATAACCATCAGCACATCAAATCTCAATATTATTTGACCATGTTCCATATTTATCATCAATTGGACATATTTTCAAATGCTCATTAGAAATCAACATTAGCAAAAGATCCCTATTCCATATTATTATATCATTAACCACGCATCAACCATATTCACTAGCTACTATACTTTGACTAAAAAAGTTTCATTAACTAGTACATTATATTTTTAGCCATCAAGTAACATAGCCATTTAATAGACAACTAGTCACCACGTAGCTTATTTCATTAGCCAACATTCCTTGATTAATCCATTATTTAATACTAGCATTATACACTAGGTATATCCTTGATTATAATCAATCCCACTTACCAACTAGTCTTAGTTTATTATTAGGCAGTAGCCATTTTCACTCTCTAATTTTCAATTAACATGAATTACTTCACTTTATAAGTTCTTGGCACCAGAAATCTGTAATTGACATCCTAAGGGAAACCTCCTACCCTCATTTCACAAGTGAACTCAAACATATAAAGCATACGCATGCACGTACACACACATATATATATAGCCATCAATATCACAAACATATTCTTTGGACTCAAACCGAGTATCAATATCACCAACATATCTTTTGGACTCAAATCGGGTATCAATATCATCAATATATCCTCCGAACTCAAACCGGGTATCAATATCATCAACATATCCTCCGAAATTAAATCAGGTATCAATGCCATCAACATATCCTCCGAATTTAAACTGGGTATCAATATCATTAATATATCCTCCAAACTCAAATCGGGTATCAATATCATCAACATATCTTCCAGACTCAAACCGGGTATCCATATTATCAAAATGTCTTCCAAACTTAAATTGGTATCAATATCATCAATATATCCTTCCGACTTATCGGGAATCATCATCACATCAATGTAAATATCCATAATAAAGAACAAACTCCACAAGGGCTAAAGTAAATAACAAGCCCAGGAGGGTAAAAGTAAATGCAAGCCCCACAAGGTCTAAAGTAAATGCAAGCCCAAATACTATATATTTCATTGTCCAGATAGTGTCAATTTACCAACCCAAGATGCACATTTTAAAAGATCATCTTTAACTGCAAATGAATGCACTTTGTCCCTTCATAACACTAATAACTTTTCACGTTACACAACATACTTATCATAAACATGTATTATTAAAGAAATAAACTATAACTTTAGCACTTCCTTCATATTTGCTTATAGCTAGTTATGTTCAAAATTTAAAGGTCAAAACTAACTACAAATAGTCTTCAGAAAGAAGAAATATCCTAGTCATCTCAATGTCATGTTAAAATATGAACATGATCATAGATTAGAAATATCATGATGTGGGTCGTATATCCACAAGTATCAAATGCTAAAAATTATACAGGTAAAACACCCTAAACCACACTAATTGAGTAAGAACTTTATATTACCTCTATTATAAATCCTTGGGAAATAATTAACTGAAATGTGGATAATAGAACAACTTTTGGTTGTCTGGTCGATTACAATAAAATACAGAGTACTAAACGTGTGCAACCATTAGAAATCATATATATAAATGCTACATTGAAGTACCTACTCAAGAAATAATACTTAGGACCATGTCTAAGTGATTTATAATTATTGATCAAGAAAATACATAAAGTTTCACACCAAACAATAAGGGACACTATCAATTTATCCAAGGATAAGTTGCATCATAAACTTTAGTGCTATAGGAAGTCAAGATGACTCAATACTTAAACTAAACATTAGTCATCTAAAATGTATAGATGCATCATAAAAATAACAATATCAACTAATAGCTATATGATATAAATAAGGACAGTAACTAACTAATCCATCTAATGGTCATTTAATCTACTTAGTAAGAAAAAACAAATATAAAACTACTATTATGGTAAAAGAGATACAATAAAAAAGCTAAATGTAGTTGATAACAGGTGTTATTACATATTGAATTCTCAAAAGAAGGAAGGATGCCTACAAGCCAAGTATTCCAAATTATGAGTTCAAATGACTTAAATAATTTAACTAATCTCAAAGTTTATCATTTAATTAATCTAAAAACTAGAACCTCTCCCAATCCAAAAAAATACCACAATGATACTATAACATAACTCAACCTAAGAATAAGTAAGCCTAACCTACCTCGAATTCAAAGAAAGGTCACGAACTGCTAAACCTTTGCTTTTTCTTTTCGAGAATCTTCTTCAAGGTGTCAATCTATCAAACATACAATCTACACATCATTATGAGAATTTTAATATCCATATTGAATCATTGTGCCTCGGTTTTAAAAACGACACCAAAAACTTCCAAGTGAGTCCCACATATAAAGAATGCATTTTCGAGATCAACCCAACGTTCATACACCACTAGGGAATCATAGACCTCATGAATTAGGTGAAAATCAAGCATATTTGGTCTAAAATAAATACCTCAAGTAATTTGAGATTTTGGTCAAATTATCAAGAAATTAAAGCTTGAAAATGAAGGATTCATTCCTTAAATTTGTTGTTAATCACAAATATATATACATGTTAATCAAGATTATAACTCCCCCAAGAATAAATTTGAAGTTAATATATCATTCTAGGGCTCAAAGAAAAATGAAAATTGTCAATATTACGACAAGGCAACAATTTATAGTACTTTGGTCGTGGTTAAATGGGTCCGTAAGGTCAAAACTTATTTTTGACCTCCCGAACTCATTTGAACTCCATTTTTCACAAACGAACTATGTAACCCCACTAAATTTAATGTTTTAGACACATTGGTGAAGTTGGATTTTCTATATAAGGTCATTGAACTAAAGTTTTTGCTCGATGATCATTCAGAACCAATGAAGACTCTAAATGGTGAATTGGTCCTAAAACCAAACGAACTGCCTCGTAACCGAACTATCAGTTCCAAAAAGTCATAAATGACTTGGGGCAGCTATAAAAAATTGCTAAAAAAAAATAAGTAGACAATATGAAAAATGACCTAAAGGGTCACTACAATATCCACTCCTAAGGAACTTTCATCCCCGCATTCATGAATTTTATGAACCGTGTGTTCAGACCCTATCTAGAATCCTTCGTTATTATGTTTATTAATTACATTCTTATGTATTCAAATAGTAGTGAGGATCATGCGCAGCATTTGAGAGTTATGAGCCAGACTTGGAGAGATCATATAATTTTTTCCAAGTTCTCCAAGTGTGAGTTTTGGCTTGAGTCACTAACATTCCTTGGATATGTGGTGTTTAAGGTTAGTGTTATGGTATACACAGCTAAGATTGAGGCAATTTATGGTTGAACTAGGCCTACGTCTCTGATAGAGGTCCGTAGTTTTATTGGTTTGGTCGGTTATTATAGATGCTTTATTGAGGGCTTTGTGACTATTTTGGCCCCCATCACCAGCTTTACTTAGAAGGAGGTTCCTTTTTGATGGTTCGAGGAGTGTGAGTGGATATTTGGAAAGCTCAAGGATTTTCTCACTTTAGCTCCTTGTTAGCTCTTCCAATTGAAGGTGAGGGATTCACCGTGTTTTGTGATGTCTCTAATGTTGAATTTGGTTATGTTCTGATGTATTAGGGTTATGTCATGCCTATATTTCTAGACAGATTAAAGTGCATGAGCGCAACTACCCCACTCATGATTTGGAGTTGGCTACGGTAGTTTTTGCTCTCAAGATTTGGAGGCATTACTTGTATGATGTGCATTATGAGATTTTCACCGATCATCGCAGTATTTAACATCTTATGGTCCAGAAAGAGCTTAATGTTACACCACATTTTTCTCACAAAAAGCGAGATTCAATGTGACCACTCTTTTGGGGATTGTTTAAGGGTGAACGTGAAGAGTCGCTACCTAACGTATTAAGGTGCGTTAGGGCACCAGTGTAGGCTAACTACAAACCTATTTTTGTTATTTAGTCTTAGTTCACTAGAGATTCGGGTGAGGGTTCAAACTACCTCAAAAGAAAGGTCTTAGGCACCTTTCGAGGCTCACAAAGATGGTTCCTGGCCAAATTCGTATTTTATGTGGGAATTCTATGTGATCAAATAAAGGTCACTTATTATTAACTTAATGTTGACTAAGTGATAAAGTAATGAATAAACAAATATATTTTATTCCTATTTGTTAATTATCTAAACAATAAAAAACAGAAGGAAGCAAGCGAGAAAAATAAGAAATGAATCAATCATAACAAAGTGGACTGCTTAAATAAACCTCCTACCCCAAATAAATATGCATGGAAAGTAAATGTAAGAAAAAGAACAAATTTGCAAAATCAAACAAAGAATGATTTTGGTCTCATTTGGATCAGAACCCCAACTTGTTAATCATTATCCGATCCATTAGCCGAATTCTTAAACAAGTAACAATGTCAGACATCATGTAATGTCTCTGGGTATCATCACTTTCGAATGACAACCCTCCCCACCCCATCTAAGTTGGTTTTTAACTTAAAGGGGCACTAAAAAACGGACAAAAATAACGCCTCTAAAAATTTCTATCGCCCCACTTATCGCACAAGACGCGTTGGGCTTTGATAATTTAGATTTGCGGTATAGACAAACAAAGCTATGTTTCCTAGGACTCAAAATGCGTAAAACACAAAGGACATCAAATAGCATGTAATGTCTCAAGTTAGCCTCTTGGTGACATGCAATGACAAATAATAACCTGTTTTTGTGTCATTAACCTATATGCATGATATCTAAGTATCGGACAATTATTTATTGAAAAGTAATTGTCAAAACATTTAAAACAATGTGGTAAAAAATCTTTGTGAATAAAAAGGCATGTCAAAGTTAAACAAACATGAAAGAATAAGAACATTAGTTTGTTATGTAAAAGATAGTTAAGCATGATGTTTAAGTGGAAAGTAACTATTTATTGATGGAAAGTAATTGTCAAACCATCTCAAAGTAATGTTGTAAAGTTGTTAAAATGAAAGAATGTCAAAGTAGAACAAATAGGTTTGTGAGTTGAATCAGTTTCAACATAAATTAAACATGGTGAAAATTAAAGAGCGTACTAAGGGGTGCTAGAAAGTATATTTATGTACTTAAAAAAACAGTCATGCTACGAATTAAAATATTAATTGACAACAATACTAATTAAAAGCAAAAAAATGACTTAAGTAAAAAAATTAGAGTTTTGGTTGCTGGAAATTATCGTTAATGTGAAAATTTAGTTTTACATTATTTTAAAGGTATGACAAGCAAAACTTGGTTGATGAAATGTTTTAAAGGCAAAAACGTATAGTTGCTTAAAGTTATTTAAATAGGCTAAAATTAGGGTTCAACTGCTAAAATTCATTTAGACAGCCTCAAGAACGGGATTTAATTACTCAAAATTGTTTAAATAGATTGGAATTGAAATTCTTTTTAATGTGTTAATAAGCAAAACAAACAAAATTTAATTGTCGAATTTCGTTTTAGTGTATTTAAAAACAATTTTGTTAGCTGTTTAAAAGGCATGCGAATGTTATGAACTTACTACGATATCCGAAAATTATACATGTTGAGGTTAATTCCAGGCGCTCGTTAGTGATCCTAAAAGCATACTTTCTAAGTGACCAGTAATTTAATTAACAAATTCTAGATTATGCTTGCCTAAGGAATTTACGTAGCACATAAATCACATAGTCCATGCCCCAAGCAGTCCCCATAATTGTTATTGTTACATCAGCATTTATACAGGGCATTATTACAAATGATATGAATGAATAAAAGAAAGACGAAAAACAGTGGGCCAAATTGTGAAAATCCCACGATAAATCTAAATTTCTCAACAACTCTTCATCTATTCTGAAAGTTTAATAATGCATGTCAAACAAAAACACATACCGCAAGCACACAAAAACAAACATCTTATAGTTCTACAATGATCATTTGAGAGATACACACAAACCAAACAATGACCTTACAGATAATAACATTAAACAGTTGGGAAATTCAGAAAACAATCAGAACAAGCATTAAAGCATCTAAAAATTGTAAATGCATCATCTAAGAAACTAACCGGTTTAGCAATAAATAACCGTTAAAGAAAAGTTGGAAGATCATCCCTATTGCAGTGAGTAACACGCTGACTCCAAATACTTAATAGGCAAAGGGGCTTAGGAGTATTCTGTATATAGAGCAAAGATAGTTAAAAGCTTTTGTCTAGATGAGAGTCTTTATATTATTAGTTGTCAGAAATAAGAGAATAAGGGTTGTTTATATAGTAGGGGAGTAAAGAAGTAAAAGGGTCAAGAAAAATAAAGGAAAAAAATATTTTTATCAATCAGAAGAATATTTTTATCAATTAATTAATCCTTAAAAGGTTGAATAAATTGAGCAAATAATGTAACATTCAGTCAGAGAAAATAAAAGGGAAAACCAATATTCAAAAAAATTTATCAAATATATTTTCCTTAATAGAGACTAAATCAATTTAGGGTAAGAGTAAGATATTTTGTTTCCATAAATGAGCAAGTAACATATTAAATTAAGGACAAAATAATGTCAATCACATCGTTATATACCATAGTTAGGTGAATAAAATTAAATTAAGGGGAAATCAAATCAATCCAAATCACAATAAATAAATAACATTGAATTAAAAAAATTGATATCAACCAATACAACATAACTAGCCAAGTAAAGAAATATGTCCGGTCTAAGTGAGGATGAGACAATTAATAAGGAAATAAAAAAACCACGAAATCATTCAAAATATATGAAAGACAAAATTGTACCATTGTTTCACACAATATTCAACTAAAAGGAAAAGAAAAAAGGAATCAAAATTTTTGACATAAAAACTATAAAAACTAAGTGTCAGATTTGTCCCAGTTATATAAAATAGATTCTATCAATATTAATTAAACCAAAAATATAATTCACAAGTAAGAACAATAACTTCAAAATTGAATAAAAATAAGCAACCTACTAAAATTTAAAGTCAAAATCAAGCATCCTCAACTTTGGGGCTTTTCGCATATATCAATCTATAGACGAACGTAAGCATGTATTGAATCAAAATTTAGAATCATATATCACACATTTTAAAGATGATCAAAACAAATAATCATGCAATTAAAAGACAAACTGGGCAATAATCGTGGCAAGGCTCATAAAAAAAATCTCATCGGTCACCAACTCCGGCGAAAATATGACGAATGAGAGGAGAGGGAGGGAAAGGAAGAATAGTAGGCTAAAATTGCTGTGGAGACACAGCTTGGAGGTTGCCGGGGTTGATGTTGTCATTGTTTTTTTGGCGGTATACGGTGTTGCGATGGTGGTGGCAGGCGGATCCTTAGAGAGAGAGAGGGAGATAGAGAGAGAAAGAGGGAGGGAACCGGCGAGGAGACACAAATAAAAAAAAAAAGATGTGAAGGCAGCTGCTCTGGTGGTTCACCGACTATGGTCTCCAGTGTTGCAGTAGTGGTTGGCCGACGACAGCTTGGTTGTTTTAGAAAGAAGAAAGAGAGAGTGTACAGAGAGGAAAAGAAGGGAGACGGGTGGTAGATGGAAAATGGCTAGGGTTTAGGTTGTTTTGGTGTGTTAAAGGTAAGAGCAGTTTGAACCGATCTCAACTGTTGGACCATCTTTTATCAATGATTGAGATTAAATTAATTTAAAGATAGATCAAGATTTAGATTTCAATTTGGGATCAAAATTGATGTCAATGTTAGGCTAAAATTGATATCAATTGAACAAAAAGTGGCTAAAAATTAAAACCCATAAGGGAAATTGGAGGAGAGTGGCTGCTATGAAAAAATAATAAGATTTTTCCATTAAAAATAAATTGCACATGTAAATTTAATGTTACAAAAGAAATATTATATTAAATTATCAATAAATAATAATAATAATAGAAACTAGAGAATGTATTTGTAAATTGTGAATGTGCATGTTTTGTGAAAAATAATTTAATAAATATTAATAAAATTATAGAAAATATTATATTTAAATTAATAAATTATAAAAAATAATAATAAAAATTAATAAAATAATTTGTATATTTTAAAATTATGAATGTGACACGTTACTATCTATTTGATACAAGAATAATGTGTAAAAAATTACCAACATTTGAAATTAATAATTTTGTTAAAATACCAGTCTAAAAGGAGTATCAGCAGTCAAAATTGGGTGTCAACACTTAATACTCGACAGAGCATATGGATGAAGTTGCTTAAGGACTATGATATTTTCATCTTGTATCATTCGGGTAAGGTGAATGTGGTAGTTGATGCCTTGCATCTTAAGGTAGTAACTATGGGTAGCTTGGCCTGTATATCAATTTCTCAGTGGCCTATGGAATAAGAAATTCATTCCTTAGCCAATTTGATAGTTTGATTGACGTTTCAAATCCTACAAGGATTTTAGCTCATGTAAAGGTGAGGTCCTCACTATCTAAGTAGGTTCGTGATCGTAAGTATAAGGATGGCAAGTTATGCCTATTTCGTGATCAGGTGTTAAGTCAGAGAGGCATACCATTGATTCTAAGGGTATTTTGAGATTCCAGGACCTTATTTGTGTCTCTTGGATTGGAGATGAGATTTAGTCTATTTTACACGAGGCTCACAGCTCTAGATATTTCATTCATCCCAGCATAGCTAAGATGTATAGAGATTTGAGACAACAATACTGGTGGGATGGTGCAAAGAGATTTGTGGAAGACTTTGTAGCTCGTTGCCTATGTTGTTAGCATGTTAAGGTCGATAATAAGAGTCTTGGTGGTGTGACTCAGAGGTTGTCCATTCCGGAGTGGAAATGGGAATGCATTACTATAGACTTCATTAATGGTTTGCCTCGTACTTCCCATAGTTTTGATAGTATTTTAATTATTGTGGATCGTTTGATCAAGTCAGTATATTTCATTCCTATTCAGATGACCTTCAGTGTAGAGAGATTAGCCCATATCTATGTTTGGGAGATAGTTAGTTTGCATGAGGTGCCTATTTCTATCATTTTAGACTACAATTTTATATTTACTTTGAGGTTTTGGAGAGCATTCTAGGAGAAGTTGGGTACTCGAGTGGATTTGAGTAGATTGGACCATTCAGGTGCTCGAGAATATGCTCTGACCTTTTGTCATAGATTTTGGAAGAAGTGGGATCAGCATTTAGCATTGGTGGAGTTCACGTATAACAACATCTATCATTCAAGTATTGACATGGTGCCTTATTAGGCATTTTATGGTAGGAGATGTCGCTCTCCAGTAGGTTGGTTTGAGACTTCCAAGGTTATTACTCATGGTATGGATTTGCTTCAGGACACGTTGGATAGAGTCAGAGTGATTTAAGATAGATTGAGAGCATTTTAGAGTAGGCAGAAGGCCTATGCAGATCATCAACTTCGTGTATTGAAATTTGGAGTTGGTAACTGTATAATCCTCTGTGTTTTACCCTAGAAGGATGTGATGAGGTTCAAAAGAAAGGGTAAGCCCAGTCCTCGATATATTGGTCCTTTTGAGATTTTTTGCACAGTTGTCGATGTGGCCAATGAGTTAGCTTTACCTCCAGATTTTACTGTTGTTCATCCAGTTTTCCTTGTCTCCA
Source organism: Capsicum baccatum var. pendulum (assembly GCA_030864225.1). Classification (NCBI taxonomy): domain Eukaryota; kingdom Viridiplantae; phylum Streptophyta; class Magnoliopsida; order Solanales; family Solanaceae; genus Capsicum; species Capsicum baccatum. Next base: position 82,147,257 of record CM061557.1, on the reverse strand, counting down.
TATTGGTAAAGTATATTTCAAATCTGTTTCATGTGTTTAAATGGGACTCAGTCCTGTTAGATGAGCAGTTGGCCTTTATGAAGGGGCCCATCCTTATTTTGGCAAGTAATGTAAAACAGTTGTATACTAGAGAGATTCCTGTAGTTAAGGATCAGTAGATCCACCTCCCAATGGAGGAGTCCACTTGGGAGATCAATAACTATATTCGATCCCAATATTATCACCTATTCGAGACTTCAGGTATTTTCTCATCTTTAACTTTTGGGGCTGAAAGTTCCTTAGTAGAGGATGTTGTAATGACCCTTCAGGTCATTTTTTGTATCCCTACTTATTTACACTATTAGAGATTTTCCATAGCTTTTTCAAGTCATTTATGACTTGGTGGAACTAATATTTTGGTTACTGGGCAGTTCGTTTGGTTTTAAGAGTCAATTTTCCATTTAGAAGTCTTCACCGATTCCAAATGGTCACAGAGCAAAAACTTTAGTAAAATAATCTTGGATGTAAATTCTTACTGCACCAGTAGATCTTAAATATCAATTATTGGCTAGGTATACCCTTAGTTCAGGTCCCACTATACTCGATCTCATTTAGATCCTTTGGTCAGAAAGTTAAAAATCAAAAGATATGGGTTTGGGAACCACAAGTGACCTAAATAACCTCGTATAGAAATTCCAGCTTCATCAGTGCATCCAAACTGTCGAATTTAGTGGGTTTACATAGTTCTTTTGTGAAAAATAGAGTCCGAATAGGTCTGAGAGGTCAAAAATAATTTTTGATCTTGTGGATCCCATTTAACCGCGACCAAAGTACTATAAATAGCCCCCTTGTCGCGAAATTGACCATTTTCACTCTCCATTGATCCCTAGAAGTCATAGAATGATAGATTAAGTTCAACTTGATTTTTGGAGTTGAGTGAGAAGCTTGATTAACATATATATATCTGTGATTGCCAACAGATTTAAAGTATGAATCCTTCATTTTCAAGCTTTAATTTCTTGATTATTTGACCAAAACCCCAAATTTTTTGGAGCCTTGATTTTAGCCCAAATATACTTGGTTTGGTAATAGCGCCCAAGTGCATACAAAAGTATACGTGGTCTATCAAGTAGTAAAGTGGCCTTCAAAAAAGGCAAGTATCGATCCCACAGGGACTTGATCTAACAATGATTCAATTCTAGTTTAACTTCTAAGATTAATTTGATGCAAAGGTAACCAAAAAGAGTTTGGAATATTGTAAATTAAAGTAAAGGAAAAAATGCATAAAATAAATATCTTGAAACAATCAATCGAAAAGAACCCAGAGTTAAAGCACATTGAACAATAATACTATGTTATTGAACTTTATTCGTTAACTTGATAATCTTGGTTGATGATTCGTAGGGTTAATTTCATGATCATGGTCTCCCAACCTCTAACCATTTATCTAATTTGGACTTTACAACTACATCTTTGAGTGGAAATGTAATAATCCAGTTCAGTTTTTTAAGTTATCATCCTATGTCTTAATCAAGTAAGGTTTCTAGGTACATCCCTGTCCTAGATGTTAATTTGAATTCCTTATTTTATAAATGAATACAAACCCTACTTTGTTTATTTCCGTATTATATCTCTCTATACTCTCTCTCGAGATCACAAGGGTTACAATAGATGTATTTTCTAGGTGATCAATCCATCAATTAATTAAATCAAGAATAAATAACCAACCAATAATGATAAGCAAATTAAACAAATTTAATCCAAAACAATAGCACTCATGTTCTTAGCTTTAACCCCAGAAAGGGAATTTCTAACCAATAATATTCATAATCATGATCCAAATAATTGAATACATGATATGATATAATTAAAAGCTAAATAAAGAATAACAAAACCTAAATTAATGTGCAACAACCTCCTCTTTAATCTCCACTACGTCCAAAATTGTCCAACGATTCTCTTTAAAGATTCCCTCAAAGTGTGTACATATAACACAATAATCCTAAACCTTGTAGGATTAATAAATTTTCACATTATTTCCAAGATATTCCCCACTCCTTACTAATGTATGAAATGAAATTTATTAATAATAAGACAAAACCCAAGTCGTGTATAAATAGAATTGCATTTTGGCCGTGGTTGAACTATCCAACGCGACACGTTAGTAATATCATTGCTTTATCCAATGTAAGGCATTGCTTATAGTGTTTATGGAGTGGTGCATTGCGTCCATATCATGTTAGCTCACTGGATTTAGCCTTCAAAATAAATTATAAGTGTTGAACGTCCTATCTTTTTTCCATGCCTTTTGTAGTGTATTTCCAATGAATTTTCAGCCTTTATATCAACAATATATCACCATATTCAGCTCATAAATCTTCTTACATAATCACACACCACATATTAGAGCTCATAACAACACAATATCCTCAACGATGAATCAAAAACAAGAACTAAGATAAGGCTAGTTCGCAATGATCTTCAACTTATCGCTCCGACTCTAGACTTAATTCAATAGAACTTTGCCCATTACAAAAAAGTTATTCCACATATAATTACACATTAAAACCATTTGGAACACAGTAAACACATTAGAATCAAACGAAACCAACTAGACACACAACTAGCTCAAGCTAGTCAAACTAGTTTTCTCAATTAAACTCTAAATGACTCAATTAAGTACAAAGTTTTTTGAAAATACTTTGAACCCTTGTAATCACGTACTTAGACACTTATATTATTGTTTATATCATTATCACACATAAAACACACAAATTATCCTCAAAACTAGGCTAAATAAGATAGAATAGTGACACTAGAGTGCATAAATACACCCAACATCACCACCCCACACTTAAAGCCTTGTTCGACCTCGAACTACTCTTAACTCTAAGCATAATAAGTTGAGGAGACTCTAGACGTCTACGACATAGAATACACTCAAGCTAGTACTACAGTGACAACATGAATACATGTTTCTAAACTAAGAATGTTACAAACACAATTGATAGCTCATGAACACTACTCCAAAACATCCTAGCCTCAAGAATTGACTCACCTAGTTGGAAAACTCATGCTTATCGTTCAATCAAGGACATCTTATAAATCACCCATAATCATCAAATGGGTACAAGAATCAAATTAAGCTCACTCTCACAATGAATTCACAAATTACACTAGATGAACCATAGGCTTGCCCTTAGTGTAGTGCTCCACTAATATCAAAATGATGAACTTAGGATCAATTAGGTCTTTTTCAGGTTATAATGTAGTCTGGGAGGAGGGGTAGGAACTATTTAGAAAATAGTGACTATCTTCCCTAAGAGTTGTGATACACTACATTATTCATTTAAAATCAATCTCCAACAACCAAATTATACCATTTTTGTTTACCCTATTCATTTTTTTTTTCACCCCATCTTATTAAGCTCATTCTCAGCACTATGGTGGGAGTATTCTATGCACAACTCATTCAATTAGAACAAATTTTTATTCTTTTAATTACTCAAATCCCCACCAAAAAACATAACAATTCTTTTGAATACTAATACTTATCACTTTGGGGCTTCGCTTTCACCTTTTCTCCCTTATTTTCCAACTCTTTACTCACTTAATTTTTCATTAAAGTTCCTAGGATATCTGGATCAAATCAAGGTCTATCAAACAAGGTATTAGGCTACACATGAGGCTACCAAAGAAAAGGTTAAAGGCTCAACAGGGTTGACTAGGATAATGCACAAAGGGTAGGTCAAATAAAAGGTAAAAACAAGGTTATCAAAGAAATTCCTATATCATCTCCCAAACTCACACTCTTTATTTCACTTTGCACATACACCAGGAAAGTTCTAGACATCACATACAACAAGGAATACACAAAAATCTCACACGCACATGGCACATGCTTGACTCACATAGGATCATCATCAACACTTAACCAAATAATATCATGAATTCAATTTAAGTCACCAAGTACAAGATTCATAAACATGAGATTACGAGTCTAAAAAGTAGTCATTCCTACAATCAACATGCTTTTACAACTAAAAGACTTGCACCATGCAATCAAAAATAGTACCAACAAGAGTATCTTTCATAAAAAATTTAAATTGAGCCCAAAATTAGGAATTTCCCCACCCAACACTTAAAAATATACTTTGTCCCCAAAGTAAATTTAAAAGTAAAGATAAAAATACTTCCTGAGGCCTCTAGGCCTAGCTAGTAGTGTCTTTAAATATCAAGAGGGTTTGGGGACCCCACACTCAGTCTCTGCCATGCTCCTTACTCAGGTTTACGGTACTCAGAATTCCCATCAACCTACAACTCAAGAAAAATAAAAACTACATGAAGTAAAAACTAAAAACTGAACATAAAACAAACCTACGAATTGCCTCCCAAGAAGCGCTTGATTTAGTGTCACGACACGACCCAACTAACGACTTAGTCATTCTCTTTCCTTTTCTTTATCACACTTGGTCTCCATTTTTTTATTATTTTCACCCTCTTTGGTGTGAACTCTCAAGGGTACCTATTTTTTTAACTTTAGCCTTTTCAAGATCACCAATTTGTATTATATCGAGATGTGGTAGTTTTGGATTAGGCAGCTCAATAAGGTAGTCCGAAGAGGTCTTTGGAGGACTAACCACCCCACACTTATTCCCTTTAATTACAAAAATCATAAACAAGTCTTTATAGTGGGATAGTGTGTTAACTGATTTATAAACTTTAAAAACTACCTCTTCATCCTCCAACCTCATTTTGAGTGTACCCTTTCTTACATCAATCAACACTCCTCCCATTACTAAGAATGAATGCCTTAAAATAATTAGTACCTATTCGTCTACTTGAAAATCTAGAACAATAAAGTCAGCAGGAATAACAAATTTACCAACCATTATGAGGACATCTTTAATAATTCTTTTCAGGCGATCTATGGTCCCGTTCACCAACTGTAATAGTATAGAGCTTTGTCTAGGTTTTCCCAAACCTAATGTATTAAACAGAGATAGGGGCATCCAGTTGATACTCATCCCTAAATCACTAAGTACATACACCACCTCGCTGTTGCCAATTTGAATGGGGAAAGTTAACTTCCCTGGGTCCTTAAGCTTTTTCGGAATTTTTTTAGTAACCACAAAACTGTACTCCTCAGTGAGTGCTACCGCCTCCACATCCTGCAATTTAACTTTATTAGCAGCCACATCCCTCAAGTACTTAGAGTACTTAGGCATACCCTGCAAAACATCTAAAAGAGGAAGGTTAATGTGAAGTTCCTTGAACGTGTCAAAGAACTTTTTAAAACATGTATCCTTATTTGCTTTTATGTACTTTTTGGGGAAAGAGAGTGGTGGCATATTCTTCTCTACTTTTTCAATAATTTTTTCTTTCGAGTACTCAGACTTCCTCGAATTTTTGACAACTTTTTTTGATACGTGTTCAGTCACCATATCAGCATCTAACTCCTTAGTTCTCTTTGGAGGTTCTCCATGAAGCTCTTTACGACTTCTCAAGCTGATTTTCATAACTTGTTTTAGATTTTCTGTATCTCTGAGAAATCCAACTTAAGGCCTGGTATTTAATGTCTGTGATAACTATCTCAACTGCAACTATAAATTTCTTATGGCCACTTGCTGATTTTTTACATCTGCAGCCAACTGTGATTGATTAGCTAGAATTTTCTTCTTCATCTCTTCCAGGTTGCTAGTTGACTGATTTTCTTATGCCCGTGGTTGCTGAATTTGCTGTTGTTGAGTGTTCCAAAGTTGATTTAGTGATTGAGTCTACCACTTTTTGTTGTAGGCATTACCATAATTTGGCCTTTGAGCATTGCCCACATACATTACCGACTCTAAATTAGAAGCACACATAGTTGGTTAATGACCATTATTATAGCAAACTTCACACCAACCTACATCTTGTTGGATTGCATTGACTGTGGCTGCAGGTTATGCTACTCCCAACTTCAGACTACTTATTTGATTTTGCAATGCAGAGATCTGAGCAGATATGGCAGTGAATTGGTCAACCTCTAATACACCTGCAACTCTTTTTGCAGAGCTCTTCGAATCTGAATGCCATTATGGATTTCCTTGAGCTATGAAGTTCAATAAAGTGTATAGCTCATTATATGTCATCTCAAGAACTTGACCACCTGCAGCTGAATTTAGCAATATTTTTGTATTGTGATTAAGAGCCTCTAAAAAAATATAAGCAAGTACCTCACTGGACTATTGATGGTGTGGATAGTCCCAAAAAGGGGCCTTGAAGTGTTCCCAAGCATGATAAAGATTCTCGTTTGGCTTCATTTTAAAGCACACTATCCCACTGTGAAGTCTTGCAGTCTTTCTAGATGAGAAAAACCCGATAGGGAATTTTCAAGCCATGTAATCCCATGATGTGATTGAATTTGTCGGCTCCGCATTCAACCATTTTTTGCTTCCCCCAACAGTGAAAAGGGGAATAACGTCATCCTTACATAATTTGCATTTACCCTTGTAGGAATGAAAGGTCTGTGATTTCAAGGAAATTTTACAAATAGACCTGTGGATCTTCATGCGAAATTCCTATGAACTGCCTATTGCTAATCAGAAGTTTTACCATCTTTTGTTTAAGCTCAAAATTGCCTCCAGCTACCGGCTTCTAAAATGGGGAGGTCAAATTAGTTGAAAGTGGGATCGCCACTTCTCTGACTATCCTGCGGGCTGCTTGTTCTTCAGCCATGATAGAAAGATTTTCTTGGTCTTCTTGGATTTGTGGAATTCGGGGGAGAAGGATTTTTTCTCTCTTGCATTGATGGAAAAGGTATTCAAGTTTGGAGCTTGATTCAACCAAGTCCTGATCCCTTGCCATCTTACTACTTTGTAAACCTGTTTCCTGCAAATACAAAATCAAGATCAAGCTGAAAAATACCAAAGAAATTTAAAAGTAAAACTAAAAATAAAACAGTTGCCAATATACAAGTCCCCAACAACGGCACCAAAAACTTGACAGCGCCAAGCTCACAGGAAAATGTAAGTGGTCTATCAAGCAGTAAATTGGCCTTTAATAAAGGCAAGTTTCGATCCCACAGGGACTTGATCTAACAATAATTCAATTCTAGTTTAACTTATAATATTAATTTGATACAAAGGTAACCAAAAAGAGTTTGAAATATTGTAAATTAAAGTAAATAAAACAATACATAAAATAAAGGTCTTGAAATAATCAATCGGAGAAAACCCAAGGTTAAAGCACATTGAACAATCATACTATGTTATTGAACTTCATGTGTTAACTTGCTTATCTTGATTGTTGATTCGTAGGGTTAATTGCATGATCATGGTCTCCTGACCTCTAACCGTTTACCTAATTTGAACTTTACAAGTACATCATTGAGCGGGTATGTAATAATTCAATTAAGTTTTTTAAGCTATCATCCGACATTTGAATCAAGTAAGGTTTCTAGGTACATCACTGTCCTCGACACTAATTTGAATTCCTTATTTTATAAAAGAATACAAACCCTACTTTATTTATTCCCATGTTCTATCTCACCACTCTCTCTGCCGAGATCACAAGGGTAACAATAGATGTATTTTTCAGGTGATCAATCCATCAGATAATTAAATCAAGAATAAATAAACAACCAATAATGATAAGCAAATTAAATGAATTTAATCCAAAATAATAGTACTCATGTTCTTAGATTTAACCCCTAAAAGGGAGTTTCTAGCCAATAATATTCATAATCATGATACAAATAATTGAATACATGATATGATATAATTAAAAGATAAATAAAGAATAATAAAATCTAAATTACTGTGCAGCAACCTCCTCTTTAATCTCCACTACGTCCAAAATTATCCAGGGATTCTCTTTAAAGATTCCCTCAAAGTATGTATATATAATACAATAATTCTAAACCTTGTAGGATTAATAAATTTTCACATTATTTCCAAGATATTCCCCACTCCTTACTAATGTGTGCAATGTAGTTTATTAATAATAAGACAAAGCCCAAGCTGTGTATAAATAGAATTTCATTTTGGCCGTGGTTGAACTATCCAAGGTGATGTGTTGGTAATATCATTGTGGTATCCAACGCGAGGCATTGGTGGAGTGGTGCTTTGAGACCATATTGTGTTAGTTCACTAGAATTAGCCTCCAAAATAAATTCTAAGTGTTGAACGTCCTATCTTTTTTTCATGCCTTTTGTAGTGTATTTCCAATGAATTTCCAGCCTTTATATTATCAATATATTGTCCTATTCAGCTCATAAAGCTTTATACATAATCACAGACCACATATTATAGATCATAGCAACACAATATCCCCAACGATGAATAAAAAATAAGAGCTAGTTCGTAATGATCTTCAACTTATCGCTCCGACTCTAGACTTAATCCAATAGAAATTTGACATTAAAAATAAGTTATTATACCTATAATTACACATTAAAACCATTTGGAACACATTAAACATATTAGATTCAAACGAAACCAACTACTAACATAACTAGCTCAAGCTAGTCAAACTAGTTTTCTCGATTGAACTCTAAATGACTCAATTAAGTACAAACTTATTTGAAAATAGTTTGAACCATTGTAATCATGTACCTAGACACTTATATACTTGTTTATATCATTATCACACATAAAGCACACGAATTATCCTCAAAACTAGGCTAAATAAGCTAGAATAGTGACACTAGAGTGCGCAAATACACTCAACATCATTTGCACCTAATTATTGATGACCAAAAGTAAGTTGAAAATTTGGTTGATATCGGAAATGTGTTTTCTATATGTGGATCCACTTAGGATTTTTGGAATCTTTTTTAGACCTTAAGCACAATAGTGCAATATGAGTATCAAAATTCTCGTAATGATGTGTAGATTGTGTTTTTGATAGTTGGAACCTTGAATAAGATTTTTGAAAATAAAAACAAAGGTTTAGCCGTTTGTGGGCTTTCTTTGGATTTGAGGTAGGTTAGACTTACTTCTTGTTAGATTGAGCTATGTTATAGTATAATTATGATATTTTTTTGGATTGGGAGGGGTTCTAGGTGTTGGATTGATTAAATAGTAAAACTTGGGATTAGTTGAATTATTTAGTCCATTTGATCTCATATTTTGAAATACTTGACTTGTAGGCTCACTTGATTTCGCGTTTTAGATTAATATGTAATCCTATCCTCTTTTGAGAATTCAATGTGTAATACTGACCTGTTATCATCTAAATTCAACACTTGTATTGTATCTCCTTATCATAGTAGTAGTTTTATTCAAAAATTTTACAAAATTTGCCTTTTTTTACTTAGTAGATTAAATAACCATTAGATGGCTAAGTTAGTTACTGTACTTATTTAATATCGTATAGCTATTAGTTGATATTGTTCTTTTTATAATGCAAGTATACATGTTAGATGACTAATGTTTAGTTTAGGTATTGAGTTATCTTGACTTCCTTTATCACTAGAGTTTGTGATGTATTTTATTCTTAGACAAATTGGTATTGTATCTTTTTGTTTGGTGTGAGACTTTATGGATTTTGTTGAGAAATAATTATAAATTACTTAGCCGATGTTCCTACTTGTTATTTCTTGAGTAGGTACTTCAATGTAGCACTTGTATATATATATATATATATATATATATATATATATATATGTGTGTGTGTGTGTGTGTGTGATTGTATTACCATTAAAAGCATGGTTTTTAATGATTGCAAACATTTAGTACTCCATGTTTTACTGCAATCGACCGGACAACGAAAAGTTATTCTATTATTCATAGAGGTAATACAAAGTTCTTACTCAATTAGTGTAATTTAGGGTGTTGTATTTGTATATGTTTAAGCATTTGATACTTGTGGATATACGACCCACATCATGATATTGCTAATCTATGATCATGTTTATATTTTAACATGGCATTGAGATAACTAGGATATTTCTTCTTTTCTAAAATTATTGTAGGTTTTAACCTTTAAATTTTGACCATAACTAGCTAGAACCAAATATGAAGAAAGTGTTAAAGTTATAGTTCATTTCCTCATTCATATATGTTTTCTGATAAGTATGTTGTGTAACATGAAAAGTTATTAGTATTATGAAGGGCCAAAGTAAATTCATTTGCAGTTAAAGATGATCTCTTAAAATGTGCATCTTAGGTTGGTAAATTGACATTATCTAGATAGTGAAATATGCAGTATTGGGGCTTGCATTTACTTTAGCCCCCCTTGTGGGTCTTGTTCTTTATTATGGATATTTACATTGATTTGATGGCGATGCCCGAAAAATCTGGAGGATATGTTGATGATATTGATATTTGGTTCAAGTTTGGAGGATATGTTGATAATAGGAATACCCGGTTTGAGTCCACAGAATATATTGATGATACTGCCACCCGGTTCGAGTTCCGAGGATATGTTGATGATATTGATACCTAGTTCGAGTTCAAAGGGTATGTTGATGATATTGACATTCGGTTTGAGACCAGAAGATAGGTTGGTGATATTGATACCCAGTTCGTGTCTGGAGTATATGATGGTGATATTGATGGCAATATATATATATATATGTGTGTGTGTGTGTGTGTATGCTTTATATGTTTACATCCGCTTGTGAAATGAGGGTAGGTGGTTTCCCTTAGGATGTCGGTTATAGATTTCTTGTGCTAAGCACTTCTAAAGTGAAGTAATTCATGTTTATTAAAAATTAGAGAGCGGAAATGGTTATTACCTAATAATGAACCGAGACTAGTTGGTTAGTGGTATTTATTATAATTCAAGGATCTACCTAGTGAATAATGCTAGTATTAAATAATACATTAATTAAGGAAGGTTGGCTAATGGAATAAGCTATGTGGTGACTAGTTTTCTATTAAATGACTATGTTACTTGATGGCTAGAAATCTAATGTACTAGTTAATGAACCTTGTTTAGTTAAAATATGGTAGCTAGAGAATATGGTTGAGGTCTGGGTAATGATGATAATAATATGGAATAGGGATCTTTTGTCGATGTTGGTTTCCAATGAGAATTTTAAAAAATGTCCAATTGATGATAAATGTTGAACATGATCGGATAATGTTGAGATTTGGATACATTGATGGTTATACATTGTAATTATTTTCTTAGGTGTTCTCCGGTGGTATGGGATACCGGGATAGGTTTCTTTACCTTATGCACTAAATTGTGATGGGCACTAACTTTATACTTATATGGTTTGAAATTCTATTGGTATTGATTTATGACTTTGAATCATTTATTTTTTATGTACAGTGGTATTGGAATGTGTTGATGTGTTATATTATATTATTATTTTGGTTAGATTACTTGTTATATACAGTGATGATGGATATGATTCAGGTTTGATTTTTTTTCTTGACTTAGATTTATTTATCTTGCATTATATCATATTTATATCATGACTTAGCTCAGTCGATCGATGATGCCTACTGAGTACCTGTTGTTTTGGCACTCATACTACACTTCTGTACCTTTTTGATGTAGATTCGAGTACTAGCTGTCGTCGTTAAGTTGAGTTCGTGCAGTGTGGATATTTGAGAGATAGGGTAAGCTATTGGATTTTTGAGCCGCCCGTTTTCCTCTATCTTAGATTTAGTCTTTCGTATTCAAGACAGATGTATTGACTATTTAAGATTCTTGGATTTTATTTTTATTTCTATCATACTTAGGTGCTCTTGTATAAATATTACCAGGTCATGGGATTAGTATCCGTATTTGACTATCATTTTATATTGAAACACTGTTAATGTATAAATTGTGTTCGTTTAATTTGGCCTATGTTGGACATTTCTTACCTAACTAACCTATTGCGTCAGCTTCGTCTTATGGTGTTGGCTTACCTACTGGACGAATTTGATAGGTACCCTCATGACTTGTAAATGAAATCGTGACAAATTAAAGGTACTATAACTAGCCCCCTTGTCGTGAAATTAACCATATTCGCTAGCTACCATACTTTAACTAAACAAGGTTCATTAACTAGTATATTAGATTTCTAACCATCAAGTAACATAGTCATTTAATAGACAACTAGCCACCACATAGCTTATTCCATTAGTCAGCCTGCCTTAATTAATCCATTATTTAATACTAGCATTATTTACTAGGTGGATCCTTGAATTATGATAAATTTCACTTACCAACTATTCTCGGTTTATTATTAGGCAATAACTATTTCCACTCTCTAATTTTCAATCAACATGAATTACTTCACTTTATAAGTGCTTAGCACTAGAAATTTGAAACCAGCATCCTAAGGGCAACCTCCTACCCTCATTTCGCAAGAAGATGTAAACATATAAAGCATATACATACATACATACACACACACACACACACATACACACACACACACACACACACACACACACATATATATATATATATATATATTTCCATCAATATCACCAAAATATTCTCTGGACTCGAACCGGGTATCAATATCACCAACATATCCTCCAGACTCGAACTGGGTATCAATATCATCAACATATCCTCCGGACTCAAACCAAATATTTCTATCATTAATATATTCTCTAGACTTGAATCGAGTATCCATATCATCAACATATCCTCATGTAGTGACCCTTCAGGTTATTTTTTGTACTATTCGCTTATTTTTACTGTTAGAGATTTTTCATAGATTTCTCAAGTCATTTATGACTTACTAGAACTAATAGTTCGGTTACCAGGAAGTTCATTTGGTTTTAGGATCAATTCCCTATTTAGATGTCTTCGCTGGTTGTTGTAGTGACCCTTTCAAGTCATTTTCCATACTGTTCACTTATTTTCGTTGTTAGAGCTTTTCCATAGTTGTCTCAAGTCATTTATGACTTACTGAAACTGATAGTTTGGTCACCAGGCAGTTCGTTTGATTTTAGGACTAATTCCCCATTTAAACATCTTCACTGGTTCTGAATGGCCGTCGAGCAAAAACTTCAGTTACATGATATCGGATGGAAAAAACAATTTCAGCAATGCATCCGGAATAACAAATTTAGTGGGTTTACATATTTCATTTTAAAAAAATAGAGTTTGAATGAATCTGAGAGGTCAAAAATAAGTTTTGACCTCGCGGACCGTATTTAACCGCGACCAAGGTACTATAAATAGCCCCATTCTCGTGAAATTGACCATTTTCACTCCTCCTTGAGCCCTAGAAGCCCTAGAATGATAGATTAACTTCAAATTAATTCTTGGGGTGAGTTAGAAGCTTGATTAACATATATATTTATGATTAACAATAGATTTAAGGTATGAATCCTTCATTTTCAAGCTTTAGTTTTTGATTATTTGACGAAAACTCCAAATTGGTTGAGGCCTTGAGTTTAGCCGAAATATACTTGGTTTTTACCTAATTCTTGAGGGTTATGATTCTCTAGTGGTTTATGAACGTTGGGTTGATCTCAAAAATGCATATTTCGTATGTGGGACCCACTTGAGGTTTTTTGGTGTCACTTTTGGCTGAAGCACAATGATGCAATGTGGATATCAAAATTATCGTAATTATGTGTAGATAATGGTGCAATAAGTGTATCAAAATTCTCATAATGATGTGTAGATTGCGTTTCTGATAGCTTGACACATTGAATAAGCTTCTTGAAAAAGAAAAGCAAAGGTTTTGTGGTTCATAGGCTTTCTCTGGATTTGAGGTAGGTTAGGCTTACCTCTTATTAGATTGAACTATGTTATCGTATAATTGTGATATTTTGTTGTATTGGGAGGGGTCCTAGGGGTTAGATTAATTAAATGGTAACACTTGGGATTAGTTGAATTACTTAGGTCATTCTAAATGGGAAATTGATCCTAAAAGCAAACGAACTGTCTGATAATCGAACTATCAGTTCCAACAAGTCATAAATGACTTGGGGCAGCTATGAAAAAATTCTAACAACGAAAATAAGCGGACAGTGCGAAAAATGACCTAATGGGTTACTACATTAGGATTGGCATCGATAAAATCAATTATTATGAAATTGTCGGCATATTTTACTATAAGAATGGTGTTGATCTAGGATCTTACAAGTTTTGTGGAAGATCTCATGCCCCTATCATGAAGAGAGTTGCACCATTAAAATTAAAGGTAACCTAATGTTCTGTGCCATCCATTAGATAGAAAACTTGAAAGCATTTTGGCAGTACATATATGTACTTCATAACTGAACCACATAACATTACATTGATTTCATGTTTATATGGATTCACTCCACATTCTATATTCACTGCACCATATTCTTGTTGTCCTGTTTTTTAAACATGATATAATATTCCAATTAAGACGTGTATGACTAGTCCATATATATTTCTTAATTGTATTATCCCTACCGTGCATAATTTAAAAGGTTTATTGAAACATACCTGTAGCCTTTTATTGATGAGTTGAAACAGTTGTCGGTTGAAGGACTAAAAGTATTTAATATTTTTCTTGATCATAATTTTAATTTGTGAACTACCTTAATGTGGAATGTTAATGATTTTCTTGTGTACTTAACGTTGTCTGAGTAGATGAAAGCTGAAAAGTTAGTATGTCCATATTGTATAGAAAATACTTAAATATTTGCATAAATTATTCTATTTTTATATTATTTTATATCTTAATACTTAAATATATTAATTGTGCAGCTGACATGTGGTGATTGGGTTAAGGATAATACTAATGCTCCAAGTAAATAAAAAAAGTGAGGGAGTGTGAGGAGATGGCTGACGAAGGTATATATTAGATAGGACTAGACTCCATCTCTCCCACCACAGGATGCTCTGATGCCTCATTATTTTAGGCTGATCAAGGTTTATGTTCTATCTCGTCCATACCATAGGCCTATCCTTTGTATTGCTGTGAGGATATACTGAGCCACATCCACAGACTCCTATGATGATGGTCACACTAGGTTAAACTACCCCAGAAGGCTCCGACTTGTATGCCTTTCAAATCTCAATAACCTACTTCTAATAGTATTCCATCAGTTACTAGAGACCAATTAGATAACATTATTCTTCATCAACTATTCTACAATTTGGACTATTAGGTCTTCACCTATAAGACAATATCCATGTGCCTAACACTCTTACCATGGATGGCTTAGCAACACGTGGTTAGGTCCCTCCACAACATGACATAAGGGATATGTACACCATATTTATCAACGAACCTAAGAGATTCTGGTATGGTTTATTCTTTTTGCGAAAGTTCTTTTGCTTATATTTTCTACTAATTGTTTTAATATAACTTCTAAATATTTTAATTATTTTACTGTAGTTTCAATGCAGATGATGCTACGATGATCATTTTGAATACCGTAAGAGATCTTTATAAGGACGTGTACCCTGCTTTGGACAAGATTCCATCAAATCTCCAAATATAATTTTTTTGGAGTTTAAAGTATATTAAAATTTATTATTTTAATTTTAAAAATATATTTGTCTTGATTTATTCCTAATTAATAAACTCATTTCTACTTTAGTGAATGTGTGTTTGGCTTCCTGAATATATGGATAAGATTTAAATTGATTTTGAAAAGAAACTTAGGCACATACTCTCTGACTCGTTTCTGAGGACTCGTAATAGGAGAAAGAGGCCTATGTATGTTCTACCTTATCAATGGAATGAGCTACTGAGACAGTAGGCAACTTATATGGGGTTCAACTTCAAGAGATGAGCGAGATTAGAAAGAAGAATAAAACATTTAAAAAAAAGTGGCTCTCAACGCATAAATAAGGCTCAAAGTCGGGAGACTATGAGGAAAACTTATATTTTTACTTAAGTCCTATTGTAGAATATTAGTAATTAAATATACTTGATTAATTAATTAATTAATTTTGTTTGTAGAAAATGAAATTGGGGAGGAAATTAACTCAAAATGATATATTCAAGGCCACTCACACGAAGACAAAGAAACCCCCCTCATTATTCAAATGTTTGGGCTGAATTGCGAGCTAAGTGGGCCTATATAAACCTCTAGTTTGAAGTAGTAATTACTGTCTTTTCTTAATTGAACCACTAATTTTATCTTTTAAATTTAGACTCAATGTCAACGATTTATAGAGGAAATGTGTCGTACTCAACAAATCAATATCTGAGGGATACCGCTTGCCCTAGAGAAATGGACCGAATTTGGTTACATTATTATGGTGGTTCGAATAGGAATGAGAGTGCTTATGCATGTGAAATTGACCATGGAGTAGAAGATTGTTGAGCTATCTAGCCAACTAGAAGCCTCTGGGTGCAAAGACCGTGCAACTTATGTTTCCAAAATTATAAAAAATTTCAATTCTTTAAATATATTACAAAAATTTCAACATATACGCAGAATGTTATGTATATATCGGCTATGTTATGTATATTAATAGGGAGAGAGTAAAGTAATTAAAAAAATGGGAGAGAGTGTAATTACTTCCAAAAGGGTTGGTATTTATGTTATTTATACTTACTTTATCTAAAAATTACACAAATACACAACTTATGTTTCCAATATTACAAAAAATTTCAATTTCCTAAACATATTACAAAAATTCCAACACATACACAGAATGCTATGTATATGTCGACTATGTTATGTATATTAATAGGAGAGAGAGTAAAGTAATTAAAAAAATGGAAGAGAGTGTAATTACTTCCAAAAGAGTTGGTATTTATGTTATTTATACTTACTTTATTAGGGAAAGGAGAGGGATTGATTGCTCCGTATCTCAATGATGCTTGCATTTATTCTCGACCTTAGCTTCCCTATCTCATCATGTTAACAACGTCAAGTATATGATCAATTTCAAAATATTGTAGATTAGCCCACCATTACTAGTGATAAGGAACATGTGATGAACACACCACCACATGATTGAACTTTAATCTCGTAGACTAACTTATGTCATTTTTGGTGGTTTTGTAAGTATTCTACATGTTCTTTGGTAATGTTTATGAAGTTTAAGATAATTTGAAGTTGAATTCTATAATTTCTGATTTTATGACTATTTTGTTCAACTTTGAAGTTGTTTGAGTTGAATTTGACATAGTGTGGGTTGGAGGATGCTAGTATATGTGTTTATTGTGATTTGATGTATTGTTTGTTACTCTTGGAGCTTGGTTCAGTTTATATTAAGTTGAATTGGCTGGTGGACTACCAGAAAATCAATCTTTGAAAAGTTAGTTTTTTCCATTTACATTTTTCAGAAATCTTAAAAAATCGATCTCATGAACTCGGATTTCGATTGAGAGAAAAGAGAATTGAATTTGCAACCCTACCAAATCGCTTTTCAGTAAAATCAAAAAATAAATAAATAAAAAAATTCATTTAGGACACTTATTTTATGTCTAAGGTCAATATTTTTAAAATAAATAATTACTAAATTCAGATACAGACCTCACGAGATTGCAAAAATAAAGATTACAAACCTCATGAGTTCAGTTTTTTTCCAACCTCATGGGGTTGCTTTCGAAAGGACCAAACATTTTGCGATTTACATTTCAGGTCAGTTTATAGGTCACTTTTTAACATTTATTTTTATAATTTTGTTTAATAGCTTGTTATATGACTTAACTATAGGCACGACATTGTTATATTTAAAAAGTTTAATTCCCATATTGCTAATACACAACTTTATATTTTGCTTTTTATCTTACATAAAATAATAATATAAATTTTTATA
Source organism: Capsicum baccatum var. pendulum (assembly GCA_030864225.1). Lineage (NCBI taxonomy): Eukaryota > Viridiplantae > Streptophyta > Magnoliopsida > Solanales > Solanaceae > Capsicum > Capsicum baccatum. The sequence goes on along the minus strand of CM061557.1, from coordinate 82,129,629 downwards.
TAATGTAATGTGAATATTATGTAAATGCAAATCAAATGCAGCATTAATTCGGTATGCGTTGATTGGTTTTTCTTATGCGACCAACCAAATATAACAATGGTAAAGCTAGGATTTTTTTTTTTTTTAGATATAACCGCTTAAACTTTGTATGATTTATGGGAGACAAGTTGGCAAAGCCGTGCTACACAGAAGCGCAATATTAATTCTTTAAAATTTTATGTTATGTATAATTTTATCATTTAATTAAAATTTTTATTTGTTTGGTTAATAAATTCTAGGTTAGATATATATTATTATATTTAGATTAATGAAATTTGTATAAGAATATTTTAAGTGGTTACATGACACCCATATAATTTCAAGAGGCAATCAAAGTTTTTTATAATTTTTGAAAAAATATTTACAGCTGTTAACTATTGTGATTTATACTACTTTTCAAATAGTAATTATCAAATATATAATAAATTATTTTAAGTTAGTTAGCTTTTGTAATTTAGAATACTTTTTATGTAATTTTCAAATAATACATGTTATTCCCTTGTCCAAATTTTTTAGGCATTGATAGTCAGTTATATTTTTAAAAAATTTAAATTTTTAATTTTTGAGATTTGTAATTACTTTTTTATTCTAATTTAAGTGACACTGATATAATCTCGAGAGTCAATCAAATATTTTATATTTTTTAAAATTCTTAAGTTGTTTATTATTGTGATTAATATAGTTTTTATATATCTTTTTAAAATATATAACAAATTAATTATTTTTGTCACACCCCATTTCTTTCACCGCATCCGACCCCCGCTAGGAAGTTGGTTTTAGAGAAAATGAGTTTTCCCAATTGAAGTGACGTTTTGAAAAAGGAATTATTTTATTTACAGAGTCGCCACTTGGAATTGAGTTTGGGTGTTCCAAGTCACCCTATTGAATCCCTATTCAAAAGAAAATGACTCTTTAATTTTTATTTTTTCGGTCTGCGAACTAGAAATCCGGATAAGGAATTCTGTTGATCGAGGGGAAGGTGTTAGGCACCCCTCGAGTCCCGTGGTTCTAGCACGGTCGCTTTAATGACTTACGTCTGTCTTAAATTAATTTTATTGTGTTAAGGCCTAAATCGCTCATTTCATATATCTATATAAATAAATCTTCTTAAACAGATTAATCTTATGCTTGGTGAACAAAATTATATATAGGCTAAACAAAACTAATGAAAAGCAAAATAACATAATCACATGATAAAGTTAATTAATAAAGTTATATTTAACAAAATTATCATAACGAAATTACCAACAATAACAAAGAAGAAAAATAAAAAGTAAAAAAAAAATCACGTGTTACATTTAACAAAATTTTCATAATCATGAAATATATATATATAACCATGCCAGTTTTCTTTTTAAAATTATACTACTGCTTTTTTTCTTCTTCTATTCCTGTACAGGTAGGTGCATACATTTACAAGGAAAGATGTCATGGTAGATACTTTTGAAGACTCTCTTTTAATTTTTGGAGTGTAACTGGCTTTGATACAAAAGAATCCATACCATTTGCATAACACTCTTCTGCACTTTCCGATAATGAATTCCATGACGAAAAATAAAAAAATAAAAAAAAAAACCTTTATTCTTAACATGTTATGTGTATTTCATTTTTGGTTTTTACATGCATGCATGCATGAATCCTATGTTCTTGTTCTAGTTTAAACACAATTACACTAATCGTGCACTAATTAGATGTACCGCTATGTCTTCTAACATCAACAACTCTAAACATTATCTTACGCAAAATCGAAACCATTTTTATGAATGTTAGTTCAAACCAACAAACAAATTGTATTTTTTAAAAAAATGTAGAGCACAAACTACGCAAAAGTAATGAAATATACACACTAGATAACATAAGAAATCATTGAAAATAACCTTATTCATACTTTTACTTTAATTTTATGATTTTTAAAATCTAAACAAACCTCAAATTAATAACATCGAAATTAAAATAGGTTCAACACATGTGAGTTTAAGAAACTTCATAATATTGAATCAAGTTTCATACAATCGTTTAAACTACATAATAAAGGAAGATTAAGGGTTACCTCTTTCGAAAATAATTCCTAACAACAACAAGAAGAAGCCTCGAACTTAAACCGTGACCAAAACTCAAAGTCTTTTGATGTGAGGAATTTTTGGTTTTTATTTCCCCTATGTGTTCCTCTTTTCTTTTCTCAAATTAGTCCATAGGTGTCTTCCTTCCCTTTAGTGTTTTATGTGTGTGTTTATATAGGGAGTGTGTGTTCTTGAGTGAGAATGGGAGTTGAGGGAATAATGGGGAAAAGATGTAGTGGAGGTAATGGGAAGTAGGGTAGTTTTTAGTTTTTAATGGGAAAGTTAGGGGAATGTTGGAGGTAATGGGAAGTAGGGTAATTTTTTTTTAGTTTTAATGGGAAAGTTAGGGGAATGTTGGAGGTAATGGGAAGTAGAGTAGTTTTTTTTTTTTTAGTTTTAATGAGAAAGTTAGGGGAATGTTGGAGGTAATGGAAAGTAGGGTAGTTTTTTTTTTTAGTTTTAATGAGAAAGTTAGGGGAATGTTGGAGGTAATGGGAAGTAGGGTAGTTTTTAGTTTTTTATTTTTTATTTTTTTTTTTAATTATTATATTTTTTCAATATAATAAAATCTATTTAAAATTAATAAAAAATATAAATAAACTAAATGGCTAGTCTTAGAAATATGATTAAGAAATATTAATATCACTAGATTCTTTATTAAAAGTTAAAAGAGGAAAATAACATAATTTAATTAGTTTTTATTTATTTATTTATTTATTTATTTTAAATAAATAAATAAATAATAATAAAACTTATGTAAAATGTGATTCTATTTTTGTATTTTTTTCCAAAAATATTAAACGAACCTCAATATAAGATAAATTAAAAATGCCTAAAAATAAAAATAAAATAAAATAAAATTAATTAAATATTTTTTTTTTTGGTCAAAAATTAGGTGTTTACAGAATGCCCCTCTTTGCTTGGAAATATGAAGAATTTTCAAGCAAAGAAGTAAACATGACTAATTTTTGGCTCAACCCTTTATTCAATATTAATACGTAAATAAGTAGGAAAGAGGTGTGACCGAGCCCTGGCTTTGGGCATCCTACATATCTCGGATTATAAGAGAATCAGATCACATGTAGTTCAAATAGGTGTAGGAACGAGTGGATGAATTGGAGAGTCGATTTGAGGTCCCGTCGAGTTTTCGGTTCGTGGCTCTTTTTATTACATCAGAAAAAAGTAAAATGAAACTAAAAATGAAAGATACAAAATCCTATCTATTCTATTGTCTTGATTCTCTTGCTTCAGATCTTCTTCTTGGATCTTCAGTTATCGCTTCACCTTCTTCTGGTGGGTACCTCGATCTCAAGATTTGATCTTGAAGTTAGGATTTGAGATTTGAACCAGCAACTTGGATTGAGTCATTGACACTCTGCCAAAGAACAGTTCATAGAATACTTTGGATGCTTATTCTCCTTATCAGAAGCTAAAAAGATGTCTCTTGAGATGTTGGGCCGCTATAGATACAGAGTTGACTCTAACTATCTTCAATCTGATCATTCTTTTATATTCTGACCGGAGATAAAATTCCATTCTTGGATAAACCTGTGCTTCGCAGAAAACCTGCAATCCATCAAAGAAGACGAAACAAAACAAACAAAATTCTCTGCACCAGTTTACACTAGGAAAATTTTGTGAGTTATTAGAAAAACTATAATCTAGTTTAAAAATAAATAAATGAATGAATGGATAGAAATTTAGGCTAGGTGCGCGATAAGATAAGGACCCTATTCTTAATGATGCAACCAAAGAAAGTTATCCTAATGAATGCATGGGAAAGAATTAGGATTTTTGCTTATAAAAATGTTATGCGGGATTGTCATGCCCTGTGAAGACAGAAAGACTTATTTCCTAAAATGCCAAATAGGGGATGGCGCCTTATGAAGATGAAGAAAATGTCAACTAGGGGATGGCGCCCTATGAAGACGAATAAGATGTCAACTAGGGGATGGCGCCCTATGAAGACGAAAAGGATGTCAACAAGGGGATGGCACCCTATGAAGACTAAAAGGATGTCCACTAGGGGATGGTGCCCTATGAAGACGAGATAAGATGTCAACTAGGGGATGGCGCCCTATGAAGACGAAAAGGACGTCAACTAGGGGATGACGCCCTATGAAGACGAGAAAGATATCAACTAGGGGATGGTGCCCTATGAAGACGTGATAAGATGTCAACTAGGGGATGACGCCCTATGAAGACGAAAAAGATGTCAACTAGGGGATGGTGCCCTATGAAGACGAAAAGGAGGTCAACTAGGGGATGGCGTCCTATGAAGACGAATAAGATGTCAACTAGGGGATGGCGCCCTATGAAGACGAAAAGGATGTCAACAAGGGGATGGCGCCCTATGAAGACTAAAAGGATGTCCACTAGGGGATGGTGCCCTATGAAGACGAGATAAGATGTCAACTAGGGGATGGCGCCCTATGAAGACGAAAAGGATGTCAACTAGGGGATGGCGCCCTATGAAGATGAAAAAGATGTCGACTAGGGGGTGGTGCCCTATGAAGATGAATAGGATGTCAACTAGGGGATGGTGCCCTATGAAGACGAATAGGATGTCGACTAGGGGATGGCGCCCTATGAAGATGAAAAGGATGTCAACTAGGGGATGGTGCCCTATGAAGACGAGATAAGATGTCAACTAGGGGATGGTGCCCTATGAAGACGAGAAAGATGTCAACTAGGGGATGATGCCCTATGAAGACGAGAAAGATGTCAACTAGGGGATGGTGCCCTATGAAGACGAGATAAGATGTCAACTAGGGGATGGCGCCCTATGAAGAAGAGATAAGATGTCAACTAAGGGATGGTGCCCTATGAAGACGAGATAAAGATGTCAACTAGGGAATGGCGCCCTATGAAGACTAAATAAAGATGTCAACTAGGGAATGACACCCTATGAAGACGAAAAGGATATCAACTAGGGGATGGCGCCCTATGAAGACGAGATAAGATGTCAACTAGGGGATGGCGCCCTATGAAGACGAAAAAGATGTCAACTAGGGGATGGTGCCCTATGAAGACGAGATAAGATGTCAACTAGGGGATGGTGCCCTATGAAGACGAAAAGATGTCAACTAGGGGATGGTGCCCTATGAAGACGAAAAGAAGTCAACTAGGGGATGGTTCCCTATGAAGACGAAAAAGATGTCAACTAGGGGATGGTGCCCTATGAAGACGAAAAGAATGTCAACTAGGGGATGGTGCCCTATGAAGACGAGATAGGATGTCAACTAGGGGATGGCGCCCTATGAAGAAGAGATAAGATGTCAACTAGGGGATGGTGCCCTATGAAGACGAATAAAGATTATGCTTTTTTTCTTTGTTTGAAAAGAAAAAAAAATGCCCCAGCCTTGAATATGAGGGGTTTTATTATCATAATAATTATATTGATATGAACTTAGAATTATAGGAGTATAACAAAAAAGAGAAAATTCAAGAAAAACTTAGCTTTGTTATACTTGTTTTTTTTTTTCACTAAACTTCACAAGCTTGCTTTGCCCCTGTTCAAGCAAAGGAAAAAAAATTGTGAGTTTTAAACTTGGTAGTTGGTTTGTGGCCTTAAATCCTTTGTAGGTTTGCCTTATCCTTTCCCCAACTTGATACAGTCGATTAAGCTAATTAGTTGGCGAGCTTGAATCTTCGTTTTTCAAATTCTGCTGTATTTTGTTTGATTCTGATCTTCATTTTCAAATTTTTCACTCGTAACACTTGTCTTAACTGGCTCTCTGTCCTTGTCAAGGTGGTGAGTGCCCAACAATCTCTGCTCAACTTCTCCGGGAGCCATGGTCAATTTTGCTCGTTTTTCTTTATTTTGCATTTCGTGTGAGACTTACCCATAAAAAAAAACAGAGCGTGTAAAAATGAAATAAGGAAAACAAAAAAAAAAAAAAAGCAACATGTTTGAATATAAGGTATTTCTACCAGTAAAGTAGGAAAGCTTATTTGGAGGTGTATATTGACTTCAATAACGCATGCCATGCAACTTGGAGTAGACCTTCAAAACCGTCTAATCTCGAATTAGGCTGCACCTTTCAATCAAATCAAATCATTCTTGATCTTTGTTCTGTCATGAAAACTTTATTTGACTAAAGTGATTCCTTCTAGGATTTTCTCAATTGACCCCTCTAATTTGGATTGTTTCATTCATCATTGTCTTATGGCGCCTCTGAGGGTTTTCACCAATAAGATCTTTTTTATTTTTTTTTGATATCTTGTGGTGCCTCCGTGGGTTTTCACCAATAAGATTTTTTTTTATATATATATAGAACACACAAGGCTTGACATTCTCAAAAATTGATCGGAAGGTCTTTAATGGACAAAGGAGAGGATTTTTTTTTCTTTTTTAGGATAAATTACAACTTGGGAGCCATGTAAAAGTGACAATAGGATATATATCTCATTTTTTTTAAATACCAAGATTTTTTTATTTTTATTTTGTCGGACCGAACCCCAAGATAGGGCTGCCTACGTATCCATTTAGGAATCAGGTCGAACGTAGTTCAATGGCAACTCATAATTTATTTATTTATTTTTTTTTAGGATAAATTACAGCTTGAGAGCCATGTAAAAGTGACAATAGGATATATATATCTCGTCTTTTTTTTTAAAAAAAAATACCATGATTTTTTTTTTTTTATTTTGTCGGACCGAACCCCAAGATAGGGCTGCCTACGTATCCATTTAGGAATTAGGTCGAACGTAGTTCAATGACAAAGCATTATTTATTTTTAATTTTTTTTTTTGCATCTTTTTTTTTTTGGCATTTTCTTTTCGGCTCCAAAAAGGGTAAGCAAGGAAAGGTAAATAAGGCTCGAAGGGCTGACAAGGGATTAATGACATTTAGTTAAGTAGAATGATGGCCTTTCGTCATCTCAATCTTGAGAATGTTAAGCACAAGTGTGTCAAATATAATATCTTTTTACTGAATCGGCATTGATAGCTTTTTCTGTCATTTTTCCGTCTAGATCCGCAAGTTGCAAAGCTCCATTTGACAGAACTTGTTTAACGATGTATGGGCTTTGCCAGTTTGGAGCAAACTTTCCTTTAGCCTCTTCTTGGTGTAGAAGGATGTGTTTTAAAATAAGTTGGCCGGCCTCGAATTTTCTAGGACGTACCTTCTTATTGTAAGCTCGCGCCATCCTCTGCTGGTATAATTGACCAAAGCAAACAGGTTCTGGTGGGACCAGCACGGGAGGATTTGCCAAATATTCTTTAATCTTATCAAATGATTCTTGACATTCGTCTGTCCATTGGATAACAGCATTAGCAACTTAAATATCGGTTCGCTTGTAGTGCTGAGCTGATCAATGAATTCTGCTTATATAATTCAGTCTTCCAAGAAAACTCATGACCTCAGTTTTATTCTTCGGAGCCGGCAATTCTCGAATTGATTTTACGTTGGCGGGGTCCAATTCAATGCCTCTGCGGCTAATTATGAAGCCCCAAAGTTTTCCGGATGGAACTCCAAATGCACACTTGGCTGGATTGAGCTTAAGATTATACTTTCGCAACCTTTCGAAGAATTTCCTCAAGTCATCTACGTGATCGACTCGTGTCTTAGACTTGATAATGACATCATCAACATATACTTCTACTTCCTTGTGCATTATGTCATGAAAAATAGTAGTCATAGCTCTCATGTACGTAGCTCCCGCATTCTTTAAACCAAACGGCATGACCCTATAGCAATAAGTAACCCACGGGGTGGTGAAAGCAGTCTTATCTGCATCTGTTTCATCCATCAAGATCTGGTGATATCTGGCATAGCAATCCACGAAAGACTGGATCTCATGTTTAGCATAATTATCAACAAGGATATGAATATTGGGTAGCGGAAAGTTATCTTTAGGGCTTGCTTTGTTCAAATCCCTATAATCAACACAAACTCTGATTTTGCCATCTTTCTTCGGTACGGGCACCACATTAGCCAACCATGTGGTGTACTGAGCGACCCTGATCACGTTCGCATTCAATTGCTTCATGATTTCCTCTTTGATTTTGTCGCTCATGTTAGTTTTAAACTTTCTTTTCTTTTGCTGGATTGGTGAAAAATCAGGGTATGTAGGCAGTTTGTGGACTACCAAATCTGTGCTTAGACCCGGCGTATCATCATAAGACCAAGCAAAGACATCCTTATACTCGATCAAAATCTGAACAATATCATTCCTGATATTCTGATCTGCATGAATACTTATTTTTATTTCTCTAACCTCCTCACCCATTCCCAAATTTATTATGTCAGTGTCATCTAAATTGGGTTTGGGCTTATCCTCAAATTGATCCAATCCCCTTTTGAATTCTTTATCAGCTTCACCTTCATCGTATTCCTCTACCGTTTGGTTTGCTGATTCGAGATTAGACAACTTTTTAGGATCTAAATGTGAACTCCACGTACATGCCATGTTATAGGAGCCAGTATTAACATAACTGAAATAAGATAAAAATAATAAAAATTAAAAGAGGGAAGAAAAAATAAATTTACTAGAAAACCTGAATTTCCTTTCATTGAATCGGAAAGGATAGGAGGGTTAACATGAAAATAGAGCAACTAAACTATGTGGACTACAACCGTGAGAATAGTCCAAAATACAAAAGAAAGAAAAAAGAAACAACAAAATAAACTACCAAGAGTCCTTCCTTGTGGGGAGAGGAGTGACTTCCCAGTTAGTGAGCTTGATATTTGGCCCGACGAACTGCACATCCGCATGGCTAGGGCCTTCACCCATCTGAAACATGTTTACTTCATAAAACACTTCCTTGAGGCCTTGAAATATTTCATCCACATCCTTGTTAGCATATAGGTAATGATTTTCTTCCTTTTGAGCTTTCGTGAAAGATTGGCTAATGTGTGGAACTGGACTTGTCAATTTCCAATCCTTCTTCTTATGCTCTTTTGCCCATTTTCTATTTGTTGCGGTAGGCTTAAAGCCTAAGCCAAAGGAGTTGTGGCTACCACACGGATCTACAGGGTTTATAATTCCTTGTAGCAAAACCCTAATCCTTTTCCCGGTTCATAACCATTTTGTAGCATTTGGCTAGCCACCATGATTGAAGTAGAAGAGAGATGAGGCCCTGGAATCGGCGTACCTTCCACGACTTGATCAACTATCATGATTTCAAAGGCTTGATAAATGGGAGATTCACAACCCTCTTTTGATTCGATACAGGGTACAGAAGGATCTCGATGTATGGGAAGGTCATCCTCTCCATGTATAATGATTTCTTGATTGTCGTGTTCAAACTTAACTACTTGATGCAAAGTAGAAGGTATGGCTCTGGCCATGTGGATCCATGGTCTTCCTAAAAGTAGGTTGTAGGAAGTATCCATGTCTATTACTTGAAAGGTGATCATAAACTCTATTGGTCCAATAACCAAAGAAAGATCTACTTCACCAATTGTGTCTCGTTTTGCATCGTCAAAAGCCCGAACACATACATTATTGGACCGAATTCTATCTGGGCTGATTTTCAACTTTTGCAAAGTAGAGAGAGGACAGATATCTACTTCTGAACCTCCATCAATCATTACCCTTTTTTTAGATCAATTAATTTACTTAAAAGCCGGTCAACATTCGATATGGCATTTCCTATAATGCAACAAGTAGCACATAAAATGCACATGATGGTCTCAACAGGCGACACTTGACCTAGACGAACCCGACCCTAGGGTCAAGCCCCACTAAGTCAAAAAATACACGTGATATAAATAAAACACATTCTATTAGGGATAGCCATGTCTAAGCTCCGGTTATGCTAGGTTCAACCTGGTGGAGTTAGGTATCTAGACTGTCAATGAAACGAGCGGACAACTCGAGTCGGCAAGGGACAGCTTTACCGGTAGCAGGGCTTTCCGGCCTCACTGTTGGCCCCTTTCCATCCCAAATCATAGGTGACTATAGAATCCTTCCCAGGAGCGTTGCCGCATCTCTGGTATCTCAAGCTCGGGAGCGTATACCGCATCTCTGAATATACAGTATCTCAGAAGACTCAGATGGGTGCGCGAGAGAAGACAGTTTATATTGCAATTCAAATAATATCAAAGCGATAAACATATAGGCAAAGAACACATTTAGGCCAACAATATACAATATCAAAATCAAATAAAGCCAAACAAGTCAATATGAAAGCTCGAATTCTGATTATATCCCCAGCAGAGTCGCCATCTATCACACCCCATTTCTTTCACCGCATCCGACCCCCGCTAGGGAGTTGGTTTTTGAGAAAATGAGTTTTCCCAATTGAAGTGACGTTTTGAAAAAGGAATTATTGTATTTACAGAGTCGCCACTTGGAATTGAGTTTGGGTGTTCCAAGTCACCCTATTGAATCCCTATTCAAAAGAAAATGACTCTTTAATTTTTATTTTTTCGGTCTGCGAACTAGAAATCCGGATAAGAAATTCTGTTGATCGAGGGGAAGGTGTTAGGCACCCCTCGAGTCCCGTGGTTCTAGCACGGTCACTTTAATGACTTACGTCTGGCTTAAATTAATTTTATTGTGTTAAGGCCTAAATCGCTCATTTTATATATCTATATAAATAAATCTTCTTAAACAGATTAATCTTATGCTTGGTGAACAAAATTATATATAGGCTAAACAAAACTAATGAAAAGCAAAATAACATAATCACATGATAAAGTTAATTAATAAAGTTATATTTAACAAAATTATCATAACGAAATTACCAACAATAACAAAGAAGAAAAATAAAAAGTAAAAAAAAAAATCACGTGTTACATTTAACAAAATTTTCATAATCATGAAATATATATATATAACCATGCCAGTTTTCTTTTTAAAATTATACTACTGCTTTTTTTCTTCTTCTATTCCTGTACAGGTAGGTGCATACATTTACAAGGAAAGATGTCATGGTAGATACTTTTGAAGACTCTCTTTTAATTTTTGGAGTGTAACTGGCTTTGATACAAAAGAATCCATACCATTTGCATAACACTCTTCTGCACTTTCCGATAATGAATTCCATGACGAAAAATAAAAAAATAAAAAAAAAAACCTTTATTCTTAACATGTTATGTGTATTTCATTTTTGGTTTTTACATGCATGCATGCATGAATCCTATGTTCTTGTTCTAGTTTAAACACAATTACACTAATCGTGCACTAATTAGATGTACCGCTATGTCTTCTAACATCAACAACTCTAAACATTATCTTACGTAAAATCGAAACCATTTTTATGAATGTTAGTTCAAACCAACAAACAAATTGTATTTTTTTTAAAAATGTAGAGCACAAACTACGCAAAAGTAATGAAATATACACACTAGATAACATAAGAAATCATTGAAAATAACCTTATTCATACTTTTACTTTAATTTTATGATTTTTAAAATCTAAACAAACCTCAAATTAATAACATCGAAATTAAAATAGGTTCAACACATGTGAGTTTAAGAAACTTCATAATATTGAATCAAGTTTCATACAATCGTTTAAACTACATAATAAAGGAAGATTAAGGGTTACCTCTTTCAAAAATAATTCCTAACAACAACAAGAAGAAGCCTCGAACTTAAACCGTGACCAAAACTCAAAGTCTTTTGATTTGAGGAATTTTTGGTTTTTATTTCCCCTATGTGTTCCTCTTTTCTTTTCTCAAATTAGTCCATAGGTGTCTTCCTTCCCTTTAGTGTTTTATGTGTGTGTTTATATAGGGAGTGTGTGTTCTTGAGTGAGAATGGGAGTTGAGGGAATAATGGGGAAAAGATGTAGTGGAGGTAATGGGAAGTAGGGTAGTTTTCAGTTTTTAATGGGAAAGTTAGGGGAATGTTGGAGGTAATGGGAAGTAGAGTAGTTTTTTTTTAGTTTTAATGGGAAAGTTAGGGGAATGTTGGAGGTAATGGGAAGTAGGGTAGTATTTTTTTTTTAGTTTTAATGAGAAAGTTAGGGGAATGTTGGAGGTAATGGGAAGTAGGGTAGTTTTTAGTTTTTTTTTTTTAGTTTTTTTTTTAATTATTATATTTTTTCAATATAATAAAATCTATTTAAAATTAATAAAAAATATAAATAAACTAAATGGCTAGTCTTAGAAATATGATTAAGAAATATTAATATCACTAGATTCTTTATTAAAAGTTAAAAGAGGAAAATAACATAATTTAATTAGTTTTTATTTATTTATTTATTTATTTATTTATTTTAAATAAATAAATAAATAATAATAAAACTTATCTAAAATGTGATTCTATTTTTGTATTTTTTTCCAAAAATATTAAACGAACCTCAAAATAAGATAAATTAAAAATGCCTAAAAATAAAAATAAAATAAAATAAAAATTAATTAAATATTATTTTTTTTTGTCAAAAATTAGGTGTTTACAATTTTTTAGATATATTAAGTTGTTAAATATTACTATAGTTTATAATACTCTTTATATAATTTTCAAATAATATAAGTTATTGTCCTTGTCCAAACTTCTATAGCGTTGATAGTCTATTATATTTTTTAAAATAATTTTAATTATTGTGATTTATAATGTTTTTTTTTGTATTTCAATATAAGTGACACAATGCTTAGATGGTCATAATAATTAATTAATGGTGATATAATAAATTCATGACTGAAACAATAAAGCATATATGTCTTAAATAACTTATATAATAATTAATTAGAAGTTACATAGCAAAATTTTACTACATAAGTACTTATGTAAAAAATATTAAGTGAGCCTCATATAAGATGTCAAGTTAAATTAAAATTAAATATTATTAATTTTTAATACTTAGACGACTTATAATAATTAATTAGAAGTGATATAATAAAATTCTGATTGAAGCAGCTGAAGCAGACATGTCATAAATGTCTATTTTATTTTTTAATTAAATATTTTAATTTTTTTAATACATAAATAATATATAATAATTAATTAAGAGTGATATAATAAAATTATAAAATAAACAGGTGAAATAACGAGACATGACGACGGAGTGAAATCTGCTTGAGCACCCACTTATTATATAGGAGAATGTGGGCCAAACCCATCGTTGGCCCCCTAAACTTAGCACCATCTTGCACTTACCTTAACTGGACCATGTTCATTTTAAACACCTCAAGTAGATAAAAGTGTCTTACATTGACACTTTTTGCCCTTATTAAAATTAAGGTGAGGCGCGTATAAGTTAAACGACCCATGTGGATTTTATAAGCTATTTAAAACCTGCCACAGTGGAAACTACTTTACACATCAGCATATCAAAATTTAAGGGGTAAAATCCCACAAAATTTCCATTTCCATATCATTTCTCAAATACGATTGAAGAGTTTCAGTATTTTTTTCTTTACTTTTGATTCGATTTTCATTAATTCGTAGAGAGATCTAGCTAATAATGGTAATTTTTGTAGGTACAATGCATTCAATGAAGTGTTGATTAATGTTCTTTGACGAAATTAAAGATTTATTTTTAATTGACGAAATTGAAGAAATTTGAGGTACAACTAAAGTTGTTCTTTATTTTTTTTCTATTTTTCTTACTGTATGGATATTTTACCCCAATAATTTATAGTGTTTCTTTTGAATTTTCGTTATTAGGATTTTTTTAGGGATTTCGGTGACAAAGTTAGGGTTTTGTGTCGATTTTGTGTCAATTTTTTGGGGATTTGACTAATTTATGTGTTATTTTTCAGATTTCACTGATAAATACAAGGTTATTTTAGTACTTTTCTGGTTCAAGGGTATTTTGGGTATTTCTTTTTGTTGAGAATCTTCTGGGGGCTATTAAGGAAATACAATGGACAACTATATTTTGACCTGTTTTCATCACAAGGGGAATGTTGTAGCCGACCCTACGCTTAGTTATAAAGGTGAGGTTGATGTCTTTTTTGTTCCTATTGATAAAGACCACTATAGTATTTTTGAGTTTCTTTCCTACGCCAAAGATCTTGGGTATTCAAATAGTGAGGGATTCTATTGTCAACATATATATGGTGAAGAGTTAGTTCCAATTAATTCTAATAAGGAGTTATTAGACTTTGTGAAGGACTTGAAAGATGGTGATGAGCTTGATGTGTTTCTTCTTCATGGCATTGATAAAGATATTGAGGTTGTATCAAAGTCTTCCCTTCTTTTAGAAGGGCCACCCATGTGTATTGATGAAGATGATTAGGTAGTGATGGTAATGAGGGTAGGGGTCTTTATAAAGATCTGATTGGTAATGAATCAGATATGCCTAGTACTGATTCAGATGTTGAAATCCTTGATGAGAATGGTTCAGACATTGATAAAGAGTTGAGAGCCTTTAGGGCTGGAAATAGAAGCAAAAAAAACAAAAAAAAAAGCAAAATCTAGAGAAGAAATACCTGTAGGTGAAGCTGGTATTGACAAAGGTTTTCAGGACATTTTCAGAAAATAGAAAGACAGATATTTAGGTAGATTAGGAGGTGATGAAGAGTTCATTGATAGTCCAGACTATGATAGTATTAATAACACTGATTTGGTAGATGAAGATGTTGTTGTAGGTGTTGGCTTACTAAGGAGAAGAAGAAGTAGTAAAATCAGATTTGATGATGATTGTGGTGTTGTTATTTTTGAACTTGAAATGATTTTTAATGGTCCTAAGGAATTTAGAAAAGCATTGGAAAGGTATGCAGTAGAAAACAAAGTTCAAATTGTTGTAAGACCTAATAAGACTCATAGAGTGAGGGCTAAGTGCAAATTTAAATCAAAGTACAGTTGGTTGTGTTATAGTGCAATTGACAGAGATTCTGGTAATTTCATGATTAAAAACTATAGTCCAGTGCATAAGTGCACAATATCAAACAAGAACAAAATATGAACAACTAAATTTGTTGCTGACAGATTTAGAGATGACATAATTAAATAACCATCTTTGAGGATTTAGGAAATACATGAACTGTGCAGAGAAATATTGGGATTATATGTGGGCAGCACAATATGTTATAAGGCTAGATTAAAGGTTCTAAGAGAGTCCATGAAGGACTGAAACTTGGAGTTTGTAAGATTATGTGATTATGATGAGATGATAAAACAAACTAATCCTGGTAGTTCTGTTTGGCTGAGATTGGATATAGAAACTGTCCCTGATAAAAATTTAGTTGTGTATTTCTATGTGTGTCTTGATGTATTAAAGAAAGGGTGGATAAAAGGATGTAGAAAAATTATATGGTTTGATGGATATTTCTTAAAGGGTGCTTGTAAGGGTGAACTTCTAGTAGCAGTTGGGAAGAATGGTAACAATCAGATCTTTCCGATAGCCTGGGCTATTGTGGATAAGGAAACTAAGCATAGTTGGAGTTTTTTTATCAAGTATTTGAAATACTGTGATGGTTGATATGCAAAAGGTAATATTTTTACTTTTTTAATTATCAATAATTGAAATACTTGATTTCTTTGTCTAGTACTTTAATTGTTTTCTGTATGTAGGGCTTTCTTGCTGTTGTTTTTGACTTGCTACCAAATGCTGAAGTAAAAAGATATGCTATACATATTTGGTCCAATTATAGTCAACAGTGGAAGGGAGAAGAGAGGAGAAAACACTTATGGAAATGCTCAAAGGCAAGCTTTGAAGTGAAGTTCAAAGAGGAACTTGATTACATGAGCCAACTTGGTATGCAAGGTAAGGATATTATTGGTGATTTATTGCATTATCCTAGGCAGTCATGGGTTAGGGCATTCTTTAAAGAAGATTGTAAGTGTGATGTTGTTGAAAATAACATGTATGAGACCTTTAAATCATGGATCTTAATTTCTAGACACAAATCTCTCATTACCATATTGGAGGACATTAGGAGAAAAATCATGACTAGAAATGTGGATATGATTAAGTTTGCCAATACTTAGATATGTGATGCTGCACCTATGGCTAGAATTATATTGGAGGAGAATAAGGAAAGGGATAGGGCTTACAAGGTTCTTTGGAATGCTGATGTTGGATTTGAAATTGAAGAAGGGGAGTTTAGGCATACAGTGGACTTAAGTAGTAGGATTTGTAGTTGTAGAACTTGGCAGTTAAGAGGCATTCCCTGCCAACATGCTATTTGTTCTTGGTATCATGTTGAACAAGAGCCTGAACCTTATGTAAAGAATTGATGTAAAAATAAAACCTTCATGAAGGCTTACAGTCACTTTATACAACCAATCTCCAATATGAAGATATGGCCTGAGACAAATAATCCAAATATTGAGCCTCCTGAGCTTAAGAAAATATCTAGCAGACCTGCAAGAAATAAAAAAGAGGTAAAGGTGAACCAAAAAAGAAATATGGAAAACTGTCAAAACAAGGGGTGAAAATAACATGTTCCAAGTGTTATCAACAAGGCCATAACAGAAGATATTGTAAGGTAAAACAATGAATTTTAATTTAATTTTAGAATTTGATTTCATATTGATTTAACTGTTGTGTATGTGTTTATAGACTCCTGATCCAAATGGACAAGTTTCTAGCTAGGGGTTCCAGCCTAGTGTTCATAGTTCACAAGCAAGTTGCCAGCCTAAAAGCTCAAGCCAACCTGCACCTTCAACCTCAAAAAAATCAGCAAAATATAGCTCAAGTAAGTCTGCACCAACAAGCTCAACTCAAGCTACAACTTCAACAACAGTTTGTGCTGATACAAGCAGAGTTAGGAGCTTGAAGGCAGCTGCAACATCTACCTCTTGTGGTGATACTAGGATCCCTATTACAGAAGGAATAAAAAGCCAACTACCTCCTAGAAATAGAAAAATTGTTGGGCACAAGAGAGGAAGAGTTAAAACAACAATAGATGCTGATTGTGGTGGATCTAAAAAGATCAAAGAATGCTGAATTTGGAATCTACACAAGTCCAAGGGAAACTCAAATATTTAATGTAAGTTGACTCAAACATTGGTTTTTTAACAAGAAAGTACATATATTAATTATTGATCCTTCTTAAAAATAAAAAACAACCGGGGACATCAAGCCAAAGGATCCTACAAAGTGGTACAACTTACAAAGATGCAAGTTCTAAAGGTATTGATCTTGGTTATAAGACAAGAGGCTTGAAATGGAAAAGTAAAGATGTTGTCACCACCAATCAATTGCAGCAAATGGCAAACAAAAAGAAAAAGAAGTAGTATATTTTGATGGTGTTTTGTGTTTTTGTTCTGTAACATATTGTACCAAATAATTTGGTAGTTTAAATCTGGTAATGTATAGCAGTAAATAAGGCTTTTACTTCTTTAGTTTAAATCTGGCCTTAAATATGCTAGTGTATGCAGTAAACAATTGGGTTGTTTGAAGCCTGTTTTGTATGTATACTACTGTGACTTTGAGCTCAAAATGGAGCATAGTTATGAAGTTTTTGTTGGTGTTGCTTTGTGAAGTTGTTGTTGGTGTTGCTTTGAGTTGTAATAAGTTGTTGTTGCTTGTCTTCTTTGACACTTGTTTTACTATAAATGTGTGATCAAACGTTTAAACGATAAACATTTTATTTCAGTAAATGTAAGAAATATTACAAGGCCAACATTACATCAACAAAACTACACTTGTAAGAAATATTACAAGGCAAACATTACATCAACAAACTACACCTTACAAGTCCTAATGCACATCACAGCTATACAACTAAATGGCCAATTTGCAACATCAATACCAATAGAATGAGTTCAACGCAAAACTTCGGCAATTAGCATCAATATCAGTAGAATGAGTTCAACGCAAAACTTCAGCAATTCGGTTTCAACATCCATATTCCCAACAACACCAAAGCAGTGGAAATAACATCAATAATATATAATCTTCTTGCTTGATTTTGTTTTTTTTCAAACGCCTTCACTTTTTTCAACAAACCCCTAATCACCCTATTTGCTTGTGAAGGGTGTCGTTCTTCATACCAATGAAAATAATCACAGCCGCCCAATTTCTACAAAATCAATTACAAAATCGATGATGAAATCATAATTAATCATGTAATTTTATTAAGAAGTAAAAAATATTACCTTTGAAAGTTTACAAGTAAAAAATCGACGACTTGGATTTTGTTGAGTTCAAGAAGTCTTCAGTAATGCTTCATGACTATATTTTTAATAGCGGTAATCATTTTTAGAATAGGTTATGTACGACGAGCTTGACATTTTCCAATATAATTTGAGAAAATTTAGAAAATGATTAAACTTTTAAGAAATTGAAAAATAAATTTTTCGTTCAAAATGAAATCTGAAATTAATTTATGGCCTAATTTAAGGAAGTTAAAGAAGAATGAAGAAATTTGAGAAATTAGGGTTATTTTTGGATGGTAGAATGAAAAAGAAAATAATATAAATAGTGGAAAGAGAGATATAACCATTGGGGGGCTGATTTTTATGCCAAATCAGCAAAAATGAGGCTTGGACGCGCCTCTGCAGCGTGTGAAACATGCATTTTGCCAACAGGCTAAAAAGTGTTAAAGTAAGACACTTTTATCGACTTGAGGTGTTTAAAATGAACATGTGATAACGCTCAATCTACAACTCTCGTAGGAGTGTACACGATCGTTGTCAAATATAGAACCCAACTGGGTTGGGTATCGATCCCACAGGGAATAGCTTGGTCAACAAGTAAGTAAAGATTACTAGACTTTTAGTGCATGTCTCGTAAAAATGGGAGAGTTTTGTCATGCACGTAATGTAACCAAAGTACTGAAGTAATAACAGAAAATAAAGGAGTAAAAACGGTTTGCTTGGTTGGTTTTCGATCAATGAGAATTGAGAAATTGGGGTTATGTCCACCTTATGAGTTGTACGTCTCTATTGGCTATGAGTTGTACAGAATTCAGACATGCATGTGCTTATAGAGGATTGTATTCGATGGTAAATCCAAGCGTCTTTCGACCTCAACAAGGACTATTTCACTTTAACTCTTTCGAGCTTAAAGCGTATCTAACGGTACAAATTCTCCAAGAGGTTAATCCAGTTACGGCACTAACTTTTTAATAGGGGATGGGACACTATTACCTTGACATTATCTCTTTTCTAGACATATAACTTTTCTTTTGAACAAGTTAAGGCTATACTGGCGGTATTCTATGCGTCTGCAGCCACAAGAATTTGCATTAAGATGAAAAGAATAATGATATAAGCAGCATACGTGTTATGAATCCACAAACTCATAGCAATAGATAGTATATCATAAGGCTTCCATAACCCCAAAAGAGAAGTTTAGTTACCCATGAGTGCGAAGGAAATCACATTAGACATTATTGTTATACCACAATAAAGATTTCGTATAGCAAAGTGTGGTAGGCGTTAGGCGTGACTTTCTTTGCAAGTAACGTTTCTCTTGTTGCGGAAATTAAGAATTGAATAGATGAAAAATAATGTCAACAATAAATTAATAAAGAGAATTGTTTTGATGGATGGATGGATGGTGGATGGACGGGAATTGATGGAATGGGGGAATTGTGTGTGAATGAATAAAAATCTCTAGCAAAATAGGGTATTTATAATAACCATATCCTATTCCTACTAAGCTAATGAAATACTTAACCAAATCCTACTAAGCTAATGAAATACTTAACCCAATTGCACTAGGTTAATGTATCATTATCCTAATCCTACTAAGTTACTGCTAGTCCCCAAAGTCTTCAGAATTGTTGTTTTTGCCCGGGACATATTTTTCATGCGTCCCTTTTGGTCCTTAGGCGTCCAAGCTTCCTTTTCTCCTTTCGTGAAGCTTTCTTTGGCGTCAAGTAATCCATAAAATGCTGAATTCTGCATCATTTATACCCGAAACTTTGCTAATCATGTTCGTTAGCTCACTTACAGGAAAAAGGACTAAAAGTGCATGAAATATATAATTTGTTCTCAAAACATTGCTAAAATATGGGTAAAATATAGCACTATAGGCGTGTAAATTAGCCTATCATCAACACCCCACACTTAAAGCTTTGTTCGTCCTCGAACAAAATATCATGTACCTCTAAACATTTACTTTAGGTTTCACAGCAACAACACAAAATATTCGTTAAGACAAGCACAACAGTTACCAACAAAGAGTAGTTTTCCAATCATTAGTAGAAACAATTCAACCTCCAACATAGACTCGTGATGGTGGTCAACTCATATTCAAAAGTTAAGGTACAAAGAATCATACACAATTACCCAAACTCATCAACCATGTGTGTCTCACAATATCTTACCCATAATCACTCACAAGTATTGTATATATTTCGAACATGGGTATAGGATTATCCTTGCTCTCACTCTCACAAAGAATTTATATGCAGCAACTGATGACCATAGGCTTGCCCTTAGTGTAATGCTCCACTAAATGTCAGAATACTAAGCTTAGGATCAAATAGGTCTTTTGATGGTTGTAATGTAGACTAAGGGACAGGTAGGACTATTTTGGCCAGAAATAGTGACTATGTTCCTAAGCGCTTTAATACATCACATTGTATCATTAACACTTTTTCTTTCAAACAACCTTTCTACTTTTATTTATTCTACCACCTTTTTTTTTTCTCCTCTTTTGTTTTTCAATTTTAAGCAACTTTTCAACTTTCCTTTCCTTTTTCTTTTCATAACAAACCTCTTATGATAGCACTTCTTTTTCATAACAAATTCAAGCACCAATGCATTCTAAAGCATCATACTTAACCAACTTCCTCTTATTTTGTCACATGACTTTACACTTTAAAGCACTTAGGAATTTGGATCAAATTATGGTCTTGAAAAAATAGATTAAGCTTACATATGAGGCTATCAAAGAAAATAGGCTAAAGGCTCAAAAGGGGTTAACTAGGATGAAGTCCATGGGTAGGTTAGAATGAAGGTAAACAATCACGGGTTGCCAATGAAATGCCTAAATCATCTCCTAAACTTGCACTCTTTATTTTCGCTTTACATACATACCAGGCAAGTTCTAGCATCAGCCACAAGCACAGAATATACTATTATCTCACACACACAAGGCACATGGTCGACTTTATTGGGAGTAGCATAGACTCTTGACCCAACAGATGAAGGAATTGAACTACACAATATCACATACTGAGTCACAATTAGAGCCTAAACGTCTCAATAGTGATGATGTTAGCACAAACTCTTGTCATAATCTCATGCTGCCTAAAAATTTAACTACTAAAAAAATGAAAAACGAAAAAAAACTAAAACAAACAAACATAAATAAATGCAAATACGGATAAAGGAGTATAGCATGCAAATACCACCACCCCACACTTAGACGGGACACTGCCCTCAGTGGAAAATAAATATGAAGAACCTGGTCAGTCGGACCCCTCCTCTATGTCGGGGGTCATACCCCCTTCATCGAAATTATCATTGGAGTCGTCATCCTCAGAATTTCCTCATAAGTACCCCACTTGATTCGAAGAGTAAGTCAAGGTATTTGCAGTACGAAGGATTCAGCTTGCTCTTTTCTTCCCCTTTTCTGGCCTTTTTGTGAAGTGGTTTCTTTTCTTGTCTTTTGGTGCCATTGTACCTGAGATCTCAGAACAATATTCATGTTAGCATTATATCGATGGATACAATCTATAATCAAGCAGTAGGGGTACCACCCCACACTTAGTTTTGTTGATACAAATCAGTAAAGTGAAAGTGGTCGATTACTTAGACTTCGTCGACATACGTTTAAGGAGCTATATTCCGACAAGAAAATCAGTGATGTATCACTTCTTGCAACCTTTGCAATACTTTCATGTTAGGTATAACAAGACTACTACATAGGGGTTTTATCATGGTATAGTTTCTATCAACAATCACAACCTCCTATGTCGGTAGGCACCTATAAGTCTTATCCCGATGAACGGGATAGTCTAACATGTAGGTATGCAAGTGACAAGATTATGCAATGTTCATAACCATAGCAATTCCGCAAAGAGTATAACAATGCAATTAAAACCAAATTCAAGTCGGAAACAAGTTAAGATCATCCTAACGTATATGGTCACTCATATGGTTTTCTATTAACAATCCAAACACATTAACATCACCAATATTCTTTCAAGATGTAGCAATTCATAATAGACATAGCAACGTAGTACTTACGAGAAATAGATGAAGAACAAGAGAGTACTTACGTGATTGAAGCCTTTGGAGATGTTCTTGTGAAGTGGGAGAGCAAAAAGAAAAATTTTGAGATGATTTGGAGAGGATGTGCGGTGCCTTAGGTCAAGTTTCAATGTGTTTATGTTTCAAGACTAAGTCCCCTTTATATAGAAAAAGAATGGGTCGGGTTTTAACCCATTTAAAAATGGCTTTGGAGACAAAAAGGGACCATAGGCGGCGCCTTTAGCTTTGCCTATGCATGGTATAGGCGGCGCCTAATGCAAAGCATAAGCTAGAATAGGCGGCGCCTAGTGCAATGCATTTAGGGACCATAGTCGGCACCTTTAGTATGGCATATGAGATACTGAGACCAAATGCTTTAGCATAGGCGGCGCTTATGCTATAGCATACTTGAGCATGGGCGGCGCCTATGTCTTTGCACACTAGATTCCGAGACCTTAGGCTATAGTATAGGCTTTGCCTTGGTCGTGGCCTAGTTTTACCTAGGCCTAGCCTTGCTCGATGCCTATATTTTCATGACCAATACTCAATCCATAGCCTTTTGCTTCTTACCACCTTTAACATGCAGTCCTTCCAAATCTAAATTTGAAACCAACCTCCTCGTTTTACACCTCTTTGTACCTACATTTACTCAAAAACAACAAAGATGATTAGAACGATGGGTTGACTCCCATCAAGTGCCATAGTTTTGGTCGTGGCTCAACAAAATCCTAAGAAAATAAAAACAACAAGAACATTTAAAAACGATGGGTTTCCTCCCACCAAGTGCTTGATTTATTATCGCGGCACGACATAGCTATCTCGATTACTTAGTCTTCATCAAGATAGATGGGGCATCGTTTTCTGAATAGATCAGACGACGCTGATACTTACTTGTAGGCATGCAATCTTCTTCGATATGACCCTTGTGAATACATACCACAGGAGGGATACCAATTATATTATCAATCTTCTTACCCATAGCTCTCATGTATCCATTCAGGGTAGAGATGAGAGCCTCTACGTACTGTTCGCTAAAATCATCCGCCACACTTACCGGTAGTATATTTCCACTTTCCAAGCATGCATACCTTAGAAGCTCTTTCGATTCTAGCATTGGTGGCTCTTTAATGGAAGTCTTTGCTGTTGGTGACGGTTGATTCTTAAGATCAAGGTCCAGCTATTTAGGAGTATGAGAATAGGACCCTATTTCTGTTAGAGCACATGTAGTTTCTTCATAATCTTTATCACCCTCATGCTCAACATTAAGTAGCGCAGCAGACAATGGCTCAACAGTAAGCTGTTTCTTTATAGATAATGCTTTCTTATCCTCATAAGCTACGGAGAACACATCCATATCGCTAGGCTGCTTCATTGCTTTGTATATATCAAAGCGGACCACTTCGTCATTCAACCGAAACAGAAGCTCATTAGCTCTCATGTCAATAAGCACACTTCCAGTTGCAAGGAAAGGACGTCCCAAGATTATGGGAACTTCAGAATCCACCTCGCAATCCAGAATAACGAAGTCTGCAGGAAAGATGAATGAAGAAACCTTCACCAACTCATCATTCAAGATACCCATAGGTTGTTTTACCGACCTATCAGCCATCACAAGCCTCATATTGGTTGGTGTCGAATCGCCTAACCCCAACTTCTTGTAGATGGATAGTGGCATCAAATTGATGCTAGCTCCCAAATCGCACAATGCCTTAGCAAAATTCATAGATCCAATCGTGCAAGGAATAATGAAAGCACCGGGGTTGACCTTTTTCTGAACTAGTGATCGGGTAGTAATAGCGCTGCAATGATGAACAGTATCTTTCAACTCATATCTTGCTGCCTGCTTCTTTGTCAAAAGGTCTTTCATAAATTTTGCATACCCAGGTATTTGTTCAAGTGCCTCCGCCAATGGAACATTAATGGTCAGCTGCTTTAACATAGTCATGAATTTGCTGAACTTCGTATCATCGGCCACCTTCTTCAATCTTTGAGGAAAAGGTGGTGGTGGGTATGGAATTATTTTCTCTACGGCTTTCTTCTCCTCTTGCTTCTGTTTTTCAGCCTTTTCAGGCTGCAACAAACTCGGTGTGATGTCATAGACGTCGTGGGTAGCTTCTGTGGAATCTTTTCCTTTTGCCTTGTCATCAACGTCCGTTACTTCACCAACCACTTACTTGCCTTTTGATGAAGTTTCCAGCACCTTACCACTTCGGGTAGTAATAGTCATGCATGACCCATCATTCCTTGGGTTTTGCACAGTGTCGCTAGGTAGCGTACCAGCCTTTCTTTGATTGAGTGCTGCTGAAAGTTGGCTCAATTGCTGCTCTATTTTCTTGATTGAAGTGGAATATGAATCAACTAATTGCTTCATAAAGGACAAATCATTTATTACCTCCGTTACTCCCGCGCTCGTTGCTTCCACTCCTTTCAACAGTTTAGCCATCATGTCTTCCATACTTCTAGAACCAGATGTAGTGGTGTCACGTCTTCCTGGGGGAACATACAGACCAGTATTGTCAGTCTTATCCTTCCAACTACCTTGATCATGGTCCTTATATCCTGGATTATCATAGTAGTTCCAACCTTCGTTTCCTTGGGTATTGCCTCGGAAACCCCCTTGATTATTCAAGTAGTTAGCTTCTTCCTCAGAGTCAGATTCGTCTCTTCCATTGCTACCACAACCTTAACTCTTTTGGTCTTCCCTGATAATAAATGCTTTGTAAGAAGATCCATTTGTGTTTTCATGTGCGCCATGTCTTGATCATATTCTTCTTCTCTTGTCCTTTGTTCAGCAGTCATACCAATAGATAAAATGGGGCTTGCTACCTCAGAATCCCTGGTATGCCAAGCTCTACTTTGCTTTGTCATTCGATCTAGCATATTGCTTGCTTGACCAAAGGTGAGATCCATGAATGATCCTCCAGCCGCATTATCAACCACTGGCTTAGTCACCGAATTCAAAGCTCTGTATAATATCTCCATCAAGTGGACATTGTTCATATGATGGTTTGGGCACCGCATAAGCTTCGTCTTGAACCTCTCCCATGTTTTGTAGAGAGCTTCAGTTGGAAGCTGTCAAAAATTGCTGATCTCATCTCTCAACTGTGCTTTCTTGGATGGCGGAAAGAATCTTTCTAGGAAAGCATCTTTCAATTGCCTCCAATTAGTAATAGAATCAGGAGTCAGCCCATTCAACCATAGAGTTGCCTCCCCAGACAGAGACAACGGAAATAGGCGTAATCGAATTGCATTCTGACCAACGCCAGGATTGTCAAATGACTTGCATATAGAAATAAAGTTGATCAGATGCATATTCGGATCATCGCCTGCTAGTCCACCAAATAATCCCTTGAGTTGCAAAAGCTGAATAATAGTGCTAGTGATATTGAACTTTGCTCCAGGTGCCAACGGTGGCAGAATAATAGCTCCTGTGGCACCAGCTTCATCCAAATCGTCATCATCGTCATCAAAAGAAATCTGCACAGCTCGGCGATCAGGCCTCAATCGCACTTGACGATCTCTCCTTTGCATGGGTGCCGCCACCTCAGTAGTGTGCCGTGGGTTTAATAGCTCCTCATCGCCCAGGTCTTCATCATAAGGATTTGTTGCACGCCCTGGGTTATCAATATTTTGTTGCTGCACTTGAGCAGCTATCCTTTCAATTTCACGTTGTGCATCCATTGATGCACTGAACAAACCTGAATAAAACAAAAACAACAACTAATAGTAAAAGTACGAGAGTCTTTGACCAAAGGGTCTAGTAATTATCACAAACTTAATTGACACTCGTATTCCCCGGCAACGACACCAATTTTTGATAACGCTCAATCTACAGGTCTTGTAGAAGTGTAAAGCGGTCGTTGTCAAATATAGAATCCAACTGGGTTGGGTATTGATCCCACAGGGAATAGCTTGGTCAACAAGTAAGCAAAGATTACTAGACTTTTAGTGCAAGTCTCGTAAAAAGGGGGGAGTTTTGTCGTGCACGTAATGTAACCAAAGTACTAAAGTAAAAATAGAAAATAAAGGAGTAAAAACGGTTTGCTTGGTTAGTTTTCGATCAATGAGAATTGAGAAATTGGGGTTATGTCCACCTTATGAGTTGTACGTCTCTATTGGCTATGAGTTGTGCGGAATTCAGACATGCATGTGCTTATAGAGGATTGTATTCGATGGTAAATCCAAGCGTCTTTCGACCTCAACAAGGACTATTTCACTTTAACTCTTTCGAGCTTAAAGCATATCTAACGGTACAAATTCTCCAAGAGGTTAATCCAGTTACGGCACTAACTTTTTAATAGGGGATGAGACCCTATTACCGTGACATTATCTCTTTTCTAGACATATAACTTTTCTTTCGAACAAGTTAATGCTATACTTGCGGTATTCTATGCGTCTGCAGCCACAAGAATTTGCATTAAGATGAAAAGAATAATGATATAAGCAGCATACGTGTTACGAATCCACAAACTCATAGCAATAGATAGTATCTCATAAGGCTTTCATAACCCCAACAGAGAAGTTTAGTTACCCATGAGTGCGAAGGAAATCACAATAGACATTATTATTATACCACAATAAAGATTTCGTGTAGCAAAGTGTGGTAGGCGTTAGGCGTGACATTCTTTGCAAGTAACGTTTCTCTTGTTGCGGAAATTAAGAATTGAATAGATGAAAAATAATGTCAACAATAAATTAATAAAGAGAATTGTTTTGATGGATAGATGGATGGTGGATGGATGGGAATTGATGGAATGGGGGAATTGTGTGTGAATGAATAAAAATCTCTAGCAAAATAGGGTATTTATAATACCCATATCCTATTCCTACTAAGCTAATGAAATACTTAACCAAATCCTACTAAGCTAATGAAATACTTAACCCAATTGTACTAGGTTAATGTATCATTATCCTAATCCTAGTAAATTACTGCTAGTCCCCAAAGTCTTCAGAATTGCTGTTTTAGCCCGGGACAGATTTTCCATGCGCCACTTTTAGTCCTTGGTGTCCAAGACTCCCTTTTCTCCTTTCGTGAAGCTTTCTTTGGCGTCAAGTTATCCATAAAATGCTGAATTCTGCATCATTTATACCTGAAACTTTGCTAATCATGTTCGTTAGCTCACTTACAGGAAAAAGGACTAAAAGTGCATGAAATATATAATTTATTCTCCAAAAATTGCTAAAATATGGGTAAAATATAGCACTATAGGCGTGTAAATTCGCCTATCATCAGCATGATCCAGTTGAGGTGTCTAAGTGAAAGATGGTGACAAGTTTAGAAGGCCACCGATGGGTTTGGCCGGAGAATGTGTTATTTATATCAAAATATATATACCTAATATAGTCAACCAAGAGACTCCTTACAGGATATTTTTTCTTGTTCTACATTACGCGCCTTCAATGTTACTAGACTAGCAACATATGCTTGACAGTTTCAATGTACTGTGTACACAATTCATAATTCATTCCTCTTTTATTTAAGAAAATCATAGCATTTTTCACCTCTTTATCATTTTCTTCAAACCAAAAGAAAAAAATAAAAAATAAAAATAAAAATTCAGGTGTCATAAACTGCGGTGCTAATTCACACCTATCACTAACATATTATTTGGATGATGCTTTTTAATGTATGGTTACTAATAGAATCATATTTGTTTTGATCGTTTATTAAAATATATGATATGATATAGTTTAATTTTATGGTTTGATAACCATGAAAATCCTCACTTTATGTAAGCACCAATTTAGTTGTATCACTTTATGTAAGCACCAATTTAGTTGTATAACCATATTTGTTTTCCAATTATGTTTTTATTGGAGTATTATATAATCCTATTTTACCATTTATCTAATATTATTTAACTCCACCTCCTACCCCTTGCCCAACCCTACAAGACACCCCCACCCTGCTAAAAAAAATTATCTTTAAAATTATTTTTTTTTAGAAAGTTTTAAATCTTTTTCCTATCTCACCCCACCCCTAATCTGAACCCGACCCCACCCCTTACCAAACCCTCACCCCAAATTTTAAAAAAAATTCAAAATATTTTCTTACCCCACCTTCACCCACCCCTACCCCTCCCACACCACTTACCAACCTCTCTCCCGAATTAGTTTTTTTTATCACCACCTCCGACCAGCCCCCCTCATACATCCACCCATAAATTTTTTTAAAAAACAAATAAAAATTCAAAACTTTTTTCTTACCCTCGATCCCCCACTGCATTAACCCACCCCCAAAATATTATTTTAACAAAATATTCATAGTTGTTTTCTTATCAAATATTTGTTTAACAAAAAATTCATAATATTTTCTTAGTCTCATTGTTTTGTGTTAAATATATACAAATATTTTTCTATTTGCGTAATAAACATAAGAAAATAAGCCAAGTTTCTTGGACTCTTCAAAAATGTCTTTGGGTGTGTGTCAAATTCTTCAAAAATATAAAATTGTGTATTTTTGAAAGATTTGAAACGGGTGCGACAACAATTTTGGAGAGTCCGAGCAACTTAGAAAATAAGTAAGAAACAATTTGTTTTCTTAGAATTTTTTTTTTGTATTCCATACCAAACACACCTGTAGCATAAACAAAAGATACATTCAAACTTTTTACTTATCATTGGTGGTTACATTTCAAAACATCAAAAGAAATTAAAATTTGTTACTATAAAAAAGAGAAAATAGTCAAAAGCCCTCTCAACCTTTACCCTAAATTCCAACTACACACTTATACTTTGTGGGGGTTCTATGACCCCCTCCTGAACTATTTTAAAGTGGAATTATTACCCCCTGAACTATTTTAAAGAGGAATTATTATCCCTTCCCCCTTCCGAAAACTGATAATTAGTCATTTGGGATGTGGTGTGAAGCACGCGCTGCCAAGTCATGCCACATCATTGCCATGTCATTTTTTTCCTTTTTTTACTCTAAAAAAATTAATTATTTAACTTTATTATTTTCTTTCTTCTTCCCCATTTCCCATTTCGCCCTATTTTCTTCTTCAACCCAATCTCATCTTCTTCTTCAACCCATTTTGCTCCAAACAAGATCACAAAAATAAAAAACCTTAGCTACAGCAAAGCAAAAATTACAACATAAAATGGATATAGACCAAAATAATTAAGTAAATTGCAGTGACAATGTGGTACCATAAGCATAGACATCAATATTTTTCAACCCAAAATAGCCTTTTTATGCAGCCTAATTCTAAGAAATCATTGAGTATCTTTCAAAATCAATGAAAATGACATTTCAGTCCTCGATTTCTATACCAGAGTTGAATTATCAGCTAGAGAAGCACAACACCAAAAAGGCGGCGAATGATTCTTGTTAGGTGAGAAATTGGAAAGTAGGAAATTCTTAGCACTTTCCAAAAATGGATTTTTGGAGCTTTGAGTTATGGCATTTTGTGTTTTAACTTTTAGTAGTGTTGAAGGCAATAATTTTATCTTCTAGGCTTTGTGTCATGATTCTCAATATGATTTTGCAGTCATAGATACCAAAGTATGTAGCTATAAGGGTTCTAAATTCTTTTTTGGAAATTATATATGACATTGTGGGTTATATTGGAATTATATATGGCATTGTGGAAATTCAAAGCTTTGAGCTCGCCATTAATGGAAGATCTTGAGAAAAAATAGAGAAAATCAAAGAAATGAGTTGGAAATTATATTTGGCATTGTGATTTATGTTGGAAATTATATATGACATTGTGGAAATTCAAAGCTTTGAGCTCTCCATTAATGGCGGATCTTGATCAAAAAGAGAGAAAATTGAAGCTCTTGAATTTTTTAAGTTTTTTGAATCGGAGTTCCTCATCTTCCTCATTCAAGAATTCATTAATCAGAGAAATCTTATTGTTTCCTTAGTTCAAGTGTTTCTTATTTTCGGTAATAACATTTTTCAAATTATCAAAAAACACTATTAATGAGTCTTCGCCATTAATGAGTTCAAGAAAGATGAAAAATAAAATTGGAGATGAGAAAAATGAGGAACTCCATTTATGAGTTTTTGAATTTTTGATCTAAAGAGAAGAAGAAGACATGAGAAAATGAATAAGAAAAAGTAAAACTTGAAATTTTTTGTATAAAAAATTTTAAAAAATAAATTTTTAATAAAAAAGTTTTTCTCACTCCCTTTAAAGAGAGTTAAACACACTCTCTTGCCATGTCAGCATTCAGGGGGGTAATAATTCCACTTTAAAATAGTTTAGGGGGTTATAGGACCCCCATAAAGTATAAGTGTGTAGTTAGGATTTGGGGTAAAGGTTGGGGGCGCTTTTGACCATTTTATCCTATAAAAAATGAATCTGAATACGTTTATTTTGATCTACTCTTGTATTGATTTTGTTAAAGTTTACATGAATTTAACAGCTTAATGCATTTGTATGACATATTTGTGAAAAATTAGTAGGAAAAAAATTTATTTTATTATCATTTGCTGATAAATTAATATTTATAATAATTAAGGACATTTTAGTAAACTTATTAGTTACGATACAATATCATATCATTAAACCAAATAATAAAATAGTTATTAAAAGGCGGTGAATTATGCAGTCCATCCAAACATTATATGGTACTATACTGTACAGTACAATATCATACCATACAATATCATACATTATGAAATCATGACAAACCACCATCCAAACAAAGTATAATTTGTAATGTTTACCCGCGTACACAGCGGTCAATTGACTTTTCAAGTTTGGATACTTTTCATTGTCCCCTTTTCACTTTCACATGGACTTCTATAATTGTTGTTGTTGTGCTGCTTTTTTTTTTCTTTTTGGATAAATGCAATTTTTTTAGACTTTGGAATTTTAGATTTTTTTCGTTAAAACGTGATAAATTTTAATAATGAAATAAGATTTATTAATTTTTTTTAATAATTATTTGCAAAATCTTTGACAAACAAGATTTAAGAATATCTTCTTGCCTTGCAATGATGAGTGTGTTATGTAAAATGTTAGAACTAAAAAGTTATTGTAAAGAAAAGTGATAACTTTGATTAAAAATTTAAAAAAATGAAAATAAGATAAATATGTTTGGAAACTTAAAAAATATCATGCAAGATCACACGTAAATTATTAGACAATGATGAATATTACAGAAGAATTATAGAAACACTAACCTTGTTCCATTGCAAGACTTGATTGAAGGAAAACTTGATCTTTTAAGTCTTGATATTGCTCTCGATTTATTTCTTCTCAAAAAATGAGGTAGAAAAGAAGAGAAACATTATATCTGACTTAGGAATCAATCCTTATATAATTATTTAAGTATTTTTTCAATTGAAAAGATACTTTTTCTGATATGTCTCCATCGGACTTTAGAAAAGGTCCATGAATTTCATATAATTTCAATTAAATTCATACTAATAGATATTTATTTTAGGCCCAAAAATACTTTAATACTTTATTAGATCATAAATTGGGCTTCTTTTGATAGCATATCTATGTGCAATATATTAATATATGAGTCCACAAAATAGAAATTACTAACAACCTCTCACTTGGATCACATATATTTCTAAATAATCATACATAGATGAAACTTTAGTGGACACAAATTTTTGCTATCTTGATTTAAATATCTCAAAATAATCTAGTTCATTGCTACTACCACAATAGGATCAAAATGATATTCGTAAAACATAGTCGAAACTAAACCCATCTATGATTACAAATATCAAATATAACATTGACATAGATCAAATATGAAAATTACAATAAAGCCTATTTCCAAGTGGTACTATCTTATGACTTTATTAGTCCAAAATACTTTATTATACCTTATGTAAAATCACAATAGAAAATTAATATCGTTATTTTTCAAAGTTATCAATAAACACATGAAATTCATAGATTCCATAAAATTTTAGTTTGTACAGAAAATAAACTTTGACATATCAATAGCATAAACAAAATAACAAACTCTCACTAAAATGGCTCATCATCAAATCTAACAAAACCCATATGAGTCACATACCTATGAAACACTTTAGTTGGCAAACCTTTCATGAGTGGATCCACAATCATCGAGTTTGTACTGATATGTTCAATCAATACAAAATGACTCTGAACCCTTTCTTTCACAATCAAAAGCTTAATGTATATATGTTTTGACTTTGACGAACTTTGATTGTTCTTTGAATATATCTCAGTAGACTTATTACCACAATAAATTTTCAATGGTCTTTCTATGCCACCAATTATTTATATTTCAGTGATAAAATTTGTTAATCATATTCCCTGATTTGATGTTCCATAGCATGCCACAAATTCAACTTTCACTGTAGAAAAAGCTATTAAAGTTTGTTTCACACTTTTTCAAGAAACGACTCTATCAACCAACATAAAAATATAATATGATGTAGATCTTCTACTATCAAGATATCCAGCAAAATATGAATCAAAATATCCTACCATCTCTAAATGATTCAACCTCCGATAAGTGAACATGTAATCTTTAGTTCTTTGAAGAAACCTCATAACCTGTTTCTGCAGCTTTTCAATGATCTATTCTCCGATTACTTAAATATCGGCTCAACACTTCTACTATGTACGTTGTATTATTATGCATACAAACTTATGCATACATAAGACTTTCCACTAGTGATGAATATAAAAAAAAATTCATATGTTGCTTCTCTATGTTCAAATTTGGACATTGGCGCAAATAAAAATTATCATTTTAGTCATAGATGTATTTTCTGGTGTACAATTTTGTATGTCAAATATACTTAGCATCTTATCAATATAAGTCATTCACGACAGTCTAAGAATATTTTTAGTGTGATTTCTATGGATCTCTATACCTAGAACAAAGGACGTCTCATCAAGATCATTCATTTCAAATTTGTTGGATATAAATTTCTTGGTTTTATGCATTAAATATACATTACTACTTGCCAGTAGAATGTCATCTATATATAACACAAGGATAACAAATTTCCTCCCACTAAACTTGAGATATATGCATTGATCAACAGTATTTTTCGTAAAATCAAAAGAGGTTATCACCTGATCAAACTTCCGATATCATTGACGAGGTGCCTATTTTAAATTGTATATGAATTTCTTAAATTTACATACAAGGTGCTTTGAATCTTGTGACTCAAAGTTTTATGCTTTCACCATGTATATCATTTCTTCAACGTATCAATTAAGAAATACTACATTCATTTGATGTATCTCTAAGTCATAATGAGCAACAAGTGTCATAATTATTCCAAATGAGCCTTTTGATGAAACTAGTAAAAAAGGCTCTTTAAAATATAAGTCTTCCTTTAGAGTGAATTTCTTAGTAATGATGCATGCTTTATATCTTTCTATGTTATCTTTCAAATCACGTTTGGTTTTAAAAATCTATTTACAATCAACTGATTTTGATCCCTGCAGTAACTCGAGAAGATTTCAAATGCCATTGTCTTTCATAGACTTCGACTCATATTTTATGGCTTTGATCCATTTAGCAAAATTTCTACATGATTTCACTTGACTAATAGTTATAGGATCATCTTTCAAACCCGTGTCAAAATCATGTTCTTGAAGATAAACAACATAATCATCCGAAATTGCATTTCTTTTTTCTCTGCTAGATCTTCTTAGGCACTTCAACTTGAGGTTGTTGAACATGAGGTAATATTGGTGTGTTCTCTCCATAATCCTAATTTACAGGTTGAAATAAATTTGATAAATTAATCTAATCATTTTTACTAGAATCGATATTATCAAATTCCTCGTCAAACACAGTTTATTCATTTTGATTACTTCCACTATAATCAACATCCTCAATAAATTTAGCATTTTCTATTTTAAAAAAAGATCTATTCGAGGAGTAGTAAAATTTAAAACCTCTCGATCTTTCTGAGTGAGCTATAAAATAGCTACTAACAGTTCTTGAATCTAACTTTTTTTTGTTAGGCATGTAAGGCCTTGCTTCGCCTGGACATCTCCAGACATGTAAGTGTCTAATACTGGGCTTCTTACCATTCCACAACTCGTATAGGTCCTTAGTGTTGCTTTACTTTAAACTCTATTTAGTATGAAAATTGAAGTCCTTAATGCTTTTATCCAAATCAATTCAGGTAAAGAATAATGACTAATCATATTTCTTACCATATCCTTAGGAGTTTGATTTCGTCTCTCAGCTACATTATTTTGACTTGAAGTCCCTTAAATAGTGTATTGAGGTACAATCCCATACTCTATAAAAAACTTTGCAAAATATCATGAACATTATTCACCTGATCCATCGTATCTACCATAATATCCTCCTCCACGGTCAGATTTGACAATTTTAATTTTCTTGCCTAATTGAGTTTCAACTTTAGCCTTGAAAATTTTATAAACATTCAAAGATGGTGAGTTATCATGAATTAAATAGAGATATTCATAACGGGAGTAGTCACCTATAAACTTAATAAACATATTGATCATTCCATGAAGTTATAGGGAACAATCCGCAAATATCTTTATGTATCAACTCGAAAGGTTCTCTACTCTTATAAGCATCTTTTTTCCTTATATTTGTTTCTTTTTCCATAATACTTTCTATTCAAATTTTAAAATTCGATAAATTAAAGGAATCAAGAATTTCTTCTAACACAAGTTTTGTATTCTTTGTTTAGAAAAAATGACTCAATCGCTTATATCATAGTATTGATGAGTTCTCATTTTTTAATTAATGCTTAGTACCGAAGTTACTTGAATGTAGGTTTTCATTACTACATGAGGCTTTTCTAGTTAATTGTATAACTTATTAATCAGAGTACCAGTTTCAACAATATTATAATTTAGATAAATACTATAAATTTTATTTTCAATAAAACAATTGTATCTAGATATGTCCAAACTAGAGTAAGAAATTAAATTCCATGTAAATGATGTACGATAAATGTTTCCACTAATTTCTAATAAAAATCAGAAACTAATGAAATTCTAAAGATACCAATAGCCTCTCCAGCTGCTTTACTACCGTTGTCACATAGATGTATCTTTCAACATCAACTGATGCTCGGTTCCTTAGGCAATCCTGCATAGTATCACTTACGTTAGTAGTTTCACCCGTATCTACCCACCAAGTGTCACTAGGTATCATATTCAAATTAACTTCTAAGAAAATGAAGTTGAAAAATTTACCTTTATTTTCACACCAGTCAGCGTACTTGGATTATTCGTTCTTTATGCGATCAATTTTCTTACCAAAGAAACAAATCTTTCATTCTTGGACTGTGATGTCATTTCGTTTGTAATTTCCTTAGTCTTAATCCTTTTTCGTGTATATGAAGTAGTTTTAGTTTCAGAGGCAGATGCCAAATGAGCACTTTCAATATTATCTTGCTTAAGTTCTATCGTCTTATTGCACATTGAGCTATAAGCTCATTCAAAGTTCATTTCTCCTTTTGAGTATTATATAAAATTTTGAATTGACTAAATTGTGTTGGAAGGGAGATCAAAACTAGGAGCACAAGCATGTCGTCAGACAATTCAAGCTTAAAGACCTTTATTTTGTCACAAGATTATACATTTTCATAATGTACTCCTTATGTTTTCTTTTTCGTTATATCACATTAAAACTATCTTATTAAGAATAGTACTTGTTTCAACCTTTTCATTAGCAGTGAATCGGTATGCGATTTTTTAAAAAAAAAAATTGGCATCTTTGTTCCCTGTTATACCACCCCTTACGGATTTCAAAATTGAGTGTTGCATCATCATCAAGCTCATGCAATTTGATTTCTCTCACCTTTTGTATGCAGACTTTTGTTCATTTGAACAAATTTCATTCAAGTCTGCAGGGCGATCAAATCTCATTAAATAATCAATATTCATGCAACCAAGCACAATCATAATGTGCTCTTTTCATTTTTTGAAGTTTGTGTCGTTAAGTACATGAATGTTGTTCATCTTGGCAGATATAGAAGACACTATAAGATAAATAAATAATACTTATAATTAATCATTTAAATAAATCATGAATATGTGAAGAAAATAAAATTAAACAAAAAATGAATAAAAAATAATAAATAAACTTAAAACTGCATATTTATCAAGCAAATATAGACAAAAGTGGGTCCATCTCAAGATAACTAATACAACATTATCATTTAGCCTTTGGAAAGTAGTAATAACTTGTAAGTGGTACTCTTATATGTAGTTCATGAATATTGATTACTAAAATGACCCAACAATATTCCTTTCTTTGGGCCGACACATTGCTAGCATGTATTACAGATGTATCACATCTATACTATATTAAAAGTGTGAAGGACCTTAGAAATATTGTTTGAACTTTTTGTCCGTCACTAAAATACTCTGCAAAGACAAAATCGTCTTTTCATCTTTTTTCTCTATTTATTAATTATAAGATAATATTTAAATTAAGAAGTCCTAAAATATACGGAAGTAAAAAGTATATTTTAAAAATTAAAGAGTCTTAAAATATTTGATAAGAGTAAAATATACGGTAAGCATATTAGGAGAATCAATAATCAGGACTCCTAATATATGTGCTAAAAGAAGAATATATTTGAATAGAGAGTTCTAAAATATATAATAAAAGAAAATATTTAAAAAGAATTTTACTTACTATTGGAATAGATTTTCTTGACGAAATAGGAAAAATAAGAACACGTTTTTTCATATTTTGGTTAAACTGTAGTTGTTGTGCCAATATTATTTAAAAACAACATGAAAAAGGGGATAAAAATAGGAATGAATATAAAATTGTTATAGGGTTTAGGTTTAAGTGACGAGGAAATACAATTAAAAATCGATTATTTTGTTTAGGTTTTTTTATTTGAAACAAAATATATATATATATTTTTCTTATATAGTTAATTGTTAAGAAATAGAATGGTAAAATAGCTCGGTGGACCCTTGTACTTGTCCGATTTTGTAAAGTAGATACTTCTACTTAGCCATTTGTCATCTCAACCCCCCAACCCATCAAAATTCAACATTTTAAACCCTATTTCGGTGTGTATAATAATCCCCCTCCACGTCATCTTCCATGTCATTTTTAAATACTGATGATAGGCGTATTTACACGCCTAAAGTGCTATAATTTACCCATATTTTAGCTAAGTTTTGAGGACAAAATACATAATTCATGCACTTTTAGTCCTTTTTCCTGTAAGTGAGCTAACAAACATGATTAGCAAGTTTTCAGGTATAAATGATGAAGATTTCAGCATTTTATGGATAACTTGATGCCAAAAAAAGCTTCACGAAAGAAGAAAAGCAGTGTTTGGACGCCTATGGACTGAAAGTGATTCATGGATAACTTGTCCCGGGCAAAAAACAGCATTTACAAAGACTTGAGGATCAGCAGTAACTTAGTAGGATTAGGATAAGTATGCAGTATCCTAGTAGGACTAGGATAAGTACACAGTAGCTTAGTAGGAATAGGATATGGGTGTTATAAAAACCCTTATTTGCTGAATTTTTCAGCATCCATCTGCCATTCGATTCTCTTCTTATTCCCCCTTCTATTCTTTCCCATTCTAATAAATTCTTATTCACTCATTAATTAATTCAAGTCTTTTCATTCAACTTTTGCTCCTAATTCACATTACACTTTCTGACAGAGAAAGCACGGCCCTTGTGACCAACGTGAGATCATGATAATGTTTATTGTGATCTCCGTTGCAATCATGAGTAGCTAAACTTCTCTGTTGGGGTTATGTAAGCCTTATGAGATACTATCTATTGCTATGAGTTTGTGAATTCTTGACACGTATGCTACTTATATCATTATTCTCTTCATCTTAATTTAAATTCTTGTGGTTGCAAACATATAGGATACGCCAGTATAGCATTAACTTGTTCGAAAGAAAAGTTACATGTCTGGAAAAGAGATAATGTCAAGGTAATAGGGCACCAACCCCTGTTAAAAAGTTAGTGCCATAACTGGATTAACCTCTTGGAGAATTTGTACCAATAGATACGCTTTAAGCTCGAAAGAGTTAAAGTGAAATAGTCCTTGATGGTCGAAAGACGCCTGGATTTACCATAGAATACGATTCTCTATAAGCGTATGCATGTCTGAATTCCGCATAACTCATAGTCAATAGATACGTATAACTCATAAGGTGGACATAACCCTAACTCTCAACTCTCATTGATCCAAACCAACCAAGCAATCCGTTTTACTCTTCTATTTTCTGTTCTTACGTTACTAATTTGATACTCTACAATCCCCCCTTTTTACGAAACTTTCACCAAAAGTCTACTAATCTTTGCTTACTTAGTGACCAAGTATTCCCTGTGGTATTCGACACCTAACCCAGTTGGGTTCTATATTTGACAACGACCACTTACACTCTTACGAGAGCTGTAGTTTGAGCGTTATCAAAAATTGGCGCCGTTGTCGGGGAATACGGTTGTCAACTAAGTTTGTGATAATTACTAGACCCTTTGGTCAAAGAATCTCAGATTTTACTTTTAGTTGTTTTTTTTGTTTTATTCAGGTTCTGTTGACAGAATGGATGCACAACATGACATTGAAAGAATGGCTGCTCAACAGGAGCAGGCTAGGTTAGCTGCATTGGCAGTTGCTCAAGTGCATCAACAGAATATCGATAACCCAGGTCCTGACGATGAGGACTTGGGTGATGATGAGTTCCCAAACCCTAGGCGTGATGCTGAGATGGTGACACCTGCTAACAGAAGAGATCGTCACGCTAGGTTTAGGCCTGAACGCCGAGCCGTGCAAATAACGTTCGATGATGATGATGATGATCTTGATGGAGCAGGCGCCACAGGAGCTATTATTCTTCCGCCATTTGCACTCGGAGCCAAGTTTAACATCACGAGAACCATGATTCAGTTATTGCAACTCAAGGGATTATTCGGTGGACTTACAGGTGATGATCCGAATATGCATCTGGTCAACTTTATCTCAACATGCAAGTCATTCAACAATCCAGGCGTTGGACAGAATGCAATTCGGCTGCGCTTATTTCCATTGTCTCTATCTGGGGAGGCAACACTATGGTTGAATGGGCTGACTCCTGATTCTATTACAAATTAGAGGCAATTGAAAGATGATTTCCTAGAAAGATTCTTTCCGTCATCCAAAATATCACAATTAAGAGATGAGATTAGTAATTTTCGACAGCTTCCAACTAAAGCTCTCCACGAAACATGGAAGAGATTCAAGAAGAAGCTTCTGAGATGCCCAAACCATCACATGACCAATGTCCACTTAATGGAGATACTATACAAATCCTTGAATTCAATAACCAAACCAGTGGTGGATAATACGGCTGGGGGATCATTTATGGACCTTACCTTTGTTCAGGCAAGCGATATGCTAGACCGGATGACAAAGCAAAGTAGAGCTTGGCATACCAGGGATTCTGAGGTAGCAAGCCCCACTTTGTCTATTGGCATGACTGCAGAACAAAGGAGAAGAGAAGAAGAACGTGATCAAGATATGGTGTACATGAAAACATAGATGGATCTTCTTACAAAGCATCTATTATTAGGGAAGACCAAAAAAGTCAAAGTTGTTGCATCAAAAGAAAGAGAGGAATCCGATTCTGAGGAAGAAGCCAACTACGTGAACAATCAGGGGGGTTCCGAGGCAATGCCCAAAGAAACCAAGGTCGGAACTATTATGATAATTCTGGAAACAAGAACCGTGATCAAAGTAGTTGGAAGAACAAGACTGACAGGAGTGGAGTGTATATTCCTCCTGGAAGATGAGAGGCCACTGCATCTGGTTTGGGAAATATGTCAATGGAAGATATGATGGCTAAGCTGTTGAAAGGAGTGGAAGCAACCAGCACGGGAGTAACGGAGGTAATAAATGACTTGGCCTCAATGAGGCAATTGGTTGACTCACATTCCACTTCAATAAGACAGCTGGAACAACAATTAAGTCAAATTTCAGCCACATTAAATCAAAGAAAAGCTAGCACCTTACCTAGCGACACAGTACAAAATCCAAGAAATGATGGAACATGCATGGTGTTACTACTAGGAGTGGTAAGGTGTTGGAAAATCCATCCAAAGAACAGCAGGAGGCTGAGGATATAGTAGATGATGATATTGACGCCATATGCAAAGAATCAGAAGAAGCCAAAGGACGTGTTAATGACGTCATCCCGAGACGTCTACAGCCAAAAAAAAACTGATAATCCGAAGCAAGATGAAAAGAAAGTCGTGGAGAAAACAATTCCCCTCCCACCACCACCTTTTCCTCAAAGATTAAAGAAAAGAGCTGATCATACCAAGTTCAATAAATTCATGTCAATGTTAAAACAGCTGACCATTAATGTTCCGTTGGTAGAGGCGCTAGAACAGATGCCTGGCTATGCAAAATTTATGAAGGATCTATTGATAAAGAAGCGGGCAGCAAGCTATAAGTTGACAGACACTGTTCATCATTGCAGTGCAATTGCTACCTGATCACTAGTTTAGAAGAAGGCCGACCCCGGTGCATTAGCTATTCCTTGCACCGTTGGATCTTAGAATTTTACCAAGGCATTATGCGATTTAAGAGCCAGCATCAATTTGATGCCATTATCTATTTACAGAAAGTTGGGGTTGGGCGACCCTACACCAACCAATATGCGGCTCGTGATGGCAGATAGGTCGGTAAAATGACCTGTGGGTATCTTGAATGATGTGTTGGTGAAGGTGTCTACCTTCATTTTTCCTGCAGACTTTGTGATTGTGGATTGCAAGGTGGATTCTGAAGTTCCCATAATCTTGGGACGTCCTTTCCTTGCAACAGGAAGTGTGCTTATTGACATGAGAGCTAATGAGTTGTTATTTCGGTTGAATGACGAAGTGGTCCGTTTTGATATATGCAAAGCAATGAAGCAGCCCAGCTACATGAATGTGTTCTCTGTAGATGATGCTTGTTATGAGGGTGAGAAAGACTTAATTGTAGATAAGCAGCCTATTGATGAGCCATTGTCTGATGTTCTGTTGAAAGTTGAGCATGAGAAGGTTGAAGAATATGAAGAGACCATTTGTGCTCTAACAGGAAAAAGGTCCTATTCTCATGCCCCTATGAAGCTTGACCTTGATCTTAAGAATCAATCTTCACCAAAGCTAAGACGCCCGTTGAAGAGACACCAGTGCTAGAATCGAAAGAGCTCCCCAGTCACCTAAGGGATGCATTCTTGGGAAGTGGAAATACACCTCCGGAGAGTGTTGTGGATGATTTAAGTGAACAGCACGTAGAGGCTCTCATATCTGCTCTAAAGAGGTACAAGAGAGCCATTGGTTGGTCTATCGATGATATAATTGGTATCCCTCCTGGGATATGGATGCACGAGCGTCATCTCAAAGAAGATTGCATGCCCATAAGTAAGTATCAGTGTCATCTGAATCCATTCAGAAAATGATGCACCAAATATCTTGATGAAGTCTAAGTAATCGAGATAACTATGTTGTGTCGCGACAATAAATCAAGCGCTTGGTGGAAGGCAACCCATCGTTTTTAATTGTTTTTATTGTTTTTGTTTTTCTAGGATTTTGTCGATCCATGACCAAAACTAAGGCGCTTGATGGAAGGCAACCCATCGTTCTATTCATTTTTGTTGTTTTGAGTAAATGTAGGTACAAGAGGTGTAAAGGAGGAGATTGGTTTCAAATTTTGATTTGGATGTATTGCATGTTGAAGGTGGTAAGTTAGGAATGATAAAGAAAAAATCTATGGCTTAGTCATTGCCTATGAAAATATAGGCAACGAACAAGGCAAGGCCTATGTAAATATAGGCCACGAACAAGGCAAGTCCTATGCTATGGCCTAAGCTCTCAGATTCTAGAGTGCCATAGCATAGGCGCCGCCTATGCTCAACAATGCCATAGCATAGGCGTCGCCTATGCAAAAGCCTTTTGTCTCTGAATCTCATATGCCAACAATACCATAGCATAGGCGCCGTCTCTTCTCAACAAGGCTATGCAAAAGGCGCCGCCTATGCCAAGCATAGGCAAAGCATTAGGTGCCGCCTATGGTCACTTTTAGTCTCCAAATCCGATTCCAATTGGGTCAAAACCTGACCCAATCTTGTCTTACAAATAGAACCTTAGTCTTAACACAAAATTGCATTGCAACTTTAACCTAGGTGCCACCTACCTCTCTAAATTCTCTCAAAAATTTTCCTTTTGCTCTTTTTAATTTGCAAGAACATCTTCCGAGGCCATCAACCAAGTAAGTACTTCTTTTCTCTTCTTGTATATTCCGTAAGTACTACACTACTACGCCTATAATAAATTGTTAAATCTTGAAGTAGTGTAGGTGATTTGAATGTGGTTGATACAACTAAGGGAGTGAAAGAATATGTATGGATGCTCTTGACTCGTTTCCAACTTGTATTTGATTTTGATACACTGTCATACTTTTGCGAAATCAACATGGTCAAGATAATTGCATAATCTTGTAACTTGAAATCTTACATGTTGAAATGACTTGTTCATTGAGATGAAAATCATGGGTGACTACAAACATGCGATATTGTGATTATTTCTATTCCATAAATTGATACGATATCTATGTAGTAGTTTTGTTCAAAGTGATGCATTAGTCCAAGACATGAAAACATAAGTCAAGATTACATGTAATAAATCGAAAAGGATAGTAAGATGACATTGCGCTGAACATATGGTTCGAACATATCACCTAAGTGTATATCGATGAAGTCTGAGTAATCGATAACATTCACTTAATTAGTTTGTGTCAACAAATTAAGTGTGGGGTGGTGCCACTATTGTTTGTTTGTCAATTTAATCTTCCGAGATGAAGCTAATAAGACTTTATTGAGATCTCAGGTAGAATGGCACCGAAAGGTCGACAAGGAAAACAAAAAGCGCCCACCTCACAGAAAGGTAAGAAAAGAGGAAGAAAAGAGCAAGTTGAATCCTCCGTGCTGCAAATACCTCGACGCACTCTTGGAATCAAGTGGGGTACAATTTGAGGAAAATTTGAGGATGACGACTCTGACGATGATTCCGACGCAAGGGGTATGACCCCATACATAGAAGAGGAGTCCGACTAACCAGGTTCTTATTTATTTTCTACTAAGGACAGTGTATCCCGTCTAAGTGTGGGGTGTTGGTATTTGTATGTTGTATTTCTTTGCCTACCTATATTTATTTATGTTCTTTTGTTTGGTTTTTAGTAGTAGTTAAATTTTCGAAATTTTTTTCTTAAAGTGCATGAAATTTTTCTGATAGGCGGCATGGTATTATGACAAGTGTCTGTGATAAAATAATTACTATTAAGACATTTAGGCTCTAAAGTATGATTCACTGTGTGATAATTGTGTGGCTTAATTCCTTCATATGTTGGGTCAAGACTCTATACTGCTTCCAATAAAGTCGACCATGTGCCTTGTGTGTGTGAGATGATAGTATATTCTATGTTTGTGGCTGATGCTAGAACTTGTCTGGTATGTATGTAAAGCGAAATAAAGAGTGTGAGTTTAGGAGACGATTTAGGCATTTCTTTGGCAACCTGTGATTGTTTACCTTCGTTTATCTACCCATGGACATCATCCTAGATAACCCCCTTTGATTCTTTAGCCTATTTTCTTTGACAACCTCATATGTAAGCCTAATCCATTTTTTTTCAAGACCACAATTTGATCCAAATTCCTAAGTGCTTTAAACTGTAAAGTCATGTGACAAAATAAGAGGAAATTGGGTGAGAGTAGCGCCTTAAAGTGACTTGGTACTTGAATTCGTTATGAAAAAGAATGGTTATCATAGAGGTGTGTTATAAAAAAAAAGAGAAAAAAGAAATAGAAAAACAAAAAGATAAATTCTTTTCCAAATTGAATAACAAAAGAGGTAAGAAGGGGTGGTAGATTAAAAGAAAGTAGAAAGGTTGTTTGAAAGAAAGTGTTAATGGCATAATGTGATGTATTAAAGCGCTTAGGAACATAGTCACTATTTCTGGCCAAAATAGTCCTACCCGTCCCTTAGCCTACATTACAACCTGCAAAAGACCTATTTGATCCTAAGCTTAGCATTCTGATATTAGTAGAGCATTACACTAAGGGAAAGCCTATGGTCATCATTTGCAACATATGAATTCTTTGAGAGAGTGAGAGCAAGGTTAATCTTATACCCATGTTCGAAATATATACAATACTTGTGAGTGATTATGGGTGATATATTATGAGACACACATAGTTGATGAGTTTTGGGTAGTCGTGTATGATTCTTTGTACCTTAACT
This sequence comes from Capsicum baccatum var. pendulum, assembly GCA_030864225.1. Classification (NCBI taxonomy): domain Eukaryota; kingdom Viridiplantae; phylum Streptophyta; class Magnoliopsida; order Solanales; family Solanaceae; genus Capsicum; species Capsicum baccatum. The sequence continues at coordinate 82,085,325 of CM061557.1, read as the reverse complement.
TTTTGAATACGAATTAACCATCATCACGAGTCTATATTAGAGGTTGAATTGTTTCTAGTAGTGATCAGAAAACTACTCTTTGTTAATGATTTTCGTGCCTGTCTTGATGAATATTTTGTGTTATTACTGTGAAATCCCAAGTAGATGTTTATATGGACAAGATATTTTGTTCGAGGACGAACAAAGCTTTAAGTGTGGGGTGTTGATGATAGGCGTATTTACACGCCTAAAGTGCTATAATATACCCATATTTTAGCTAAGTTTTGAGTACAAAATACATAATTCATGCACTTTTAGTCCTTTTTCCTGTAAGTGAGCTAACAAACATGATTAGCAAGTTTTCAGGTATAAATGATGAAGATTTCAGCATTTTATGGATAACTTGATGCCAAAGGAAGCTTCACGAAAGAAGGAAAGCAGCGTTTGGATGCCTATGGACTGAAAGTGATTCATGGATAACTTGTCCCGGGCAAAAAACAGCATTTACAAAGACTTGAGGATCAGCAGTAACTTAGTAGGATTAGGATAAGGATGCAGTATCCTAGTAGGACTAGGATAAGTACGCAGTAGCTTAGTAGGAATAGGATATGGGTGTTATAAAAACCCTTATTTGCTGAATTTTTCAGAATCTATCCTCCATTCGATTCTCTTCTTATTCCCCCTTCTATTCCTTCCCATTCTAATAAATTCTTATTCACTCATTAATTAATTCAAGTCTTTTCATTTAACTTTTGCTCCTAATTCACATTACACTTTCTGACAGAGAAAGCACGGCCCTTGTGACCAACGTGAGATCATGATGATGTTTATTGTGATCTCCGTTGCAATCATGAGTAGCTAAACTTCTCTATTGGGGTTATGGAAGTCTTATGAGATACTATCTATTGCTATGAGTTTGTGAATTCTTGACACGTATGCTACTTATATCATTATTCTCTTCATCTTAATTTAAATTCTTGTGGTTGCAAACATATAGGATACGCCAGTATAGCATTAACTTGTTCGAAAGAAAAGTTACATGTCTGGAAAAGAGATAATGTCAAGGTAATAGGGCACCAACCCCTGTTAAAACGTTAGTTTCGTAACTGGATTAACCTCTTGGAGAATTTGTACCAATAGATACGCTTTAAGCTCGAAAGAGTTAAAGTGAAATAGTCCTTGATGGTCGAAAGACGCCTGGATTTACCATAGAATACGATTCTCTATAAGCGTATGCATGTCTGAATTCCGCATAACTCATAGTCAATAGATACGTATAACTCATAAGGTGGACATAAACCTAACTCTCAACTCTCATTGATCAAAACCAACCAAGCAATCCATTTTACTCTTCTATTTTCTGTTCTTACGTTACTAATTTGATACTCTACAATCCCCCCTTTTTATGAAACTTTCACCAAAAGTCACTAATCTTTGCTTACTTAGTGACCAAGTATTCCCTGTGGGATTCGACACCCAACCCAGTTGGGTTCTATATTTGACAACGACCGCTTACACTCTTACGAGAGCTGTAGTTTGAGCGTTATCAAATACTACATTAAATTTCATGTCATTTTTAAATGTCACGTAATAAATTAAATAGTACAATGATTCATTTTAACCGCCTCTCTTCCAAACACCATTTCTCCAAACATCTTTCCATTCTCTCTGCACAAACAAACCAAACAAGAAAAAAAAAATAAACAGTGTAACAAGAAGAGAGCCTCTTTATTATACTGCTTTACAAAATAAGAGCAACCTAAGAAATCTTTCTTCCATTTCTTCTTCATCTTCTTCAATGTCATCTCCAAGGTTAAATTTTCTTTCACACACACACCATTTTTTTAGAAAAAAATTATTGATGTTCAAGAAAACACCATTGTGTTTCCAACAAAACCAGCTTCAACAGTGATAACGCATAAACTACAACTCTCGTAAGAGTGTAAGCGGTCGCTGTCAAATATAGAACCAAACTGGGTTGGGTGTCGAATCCCACAGGGAATACTTGGTTACTAAGTATTGTAATTGTTAGCAGACTATTGGTCGAAAATTCTATGGAAAGGGAGGATTTAATTGTCGCATGAATTAAGAGTATCAAAGTAACAACTGAATACTTTGTTTAGTAAAATTTAATCACAGAGAATAATCAGTTAGGGTTATGTCCACCTTATGAGTTCTACATATCTATTAACTATGAGTTATGCGGAATTCAGACATGCATGCACTTATAGAGGTTTGTATTCTAATGGTAAATCCTAGTGTTTCTCAACCATCAAGGATTATTTCACTTTAACTCTCTCGAGCTTAAAGTGTATAACTAACGGTACAAGCTCTCCAAGAGGTTAAGCCAGTTAAGGAATTAACTGTAAACAGGGGTTGGTAGCCCTATTTCCTTGTCACACTCTCTTTTCCAAACATGTAACTTTTCTCTTGAACAAGTTAATGATATAATGGTGTATTCTATATGTTTGCAACCACAAGAATTTAATTAAAACGAAGAGAGCAATGATATAAGTAGCATACACATCAAGAATTCACAAACTCATAGTAATAGATAGTATATCACAAGGCTTCCATAACCCTAACAGAGAAGTTTAGCTACTCATGATCACAACAGAAATCACAATAGACATCATCATCGTACCAATGCTCGAATAATCTCACGATGGGGATGAGAACGGCATCAAGTAGGGTTTGACATCTCTAGTCCTTCTTGTAGCGTTTTTCTCTGTCTAAAGTTTTAATGTGAATAATGCAAAAGAGTCGGATGAAGAATGATAATCCAATCGCATGCTGAAAAATTCAGCAAATAAGGTTTTTATAACATCCTTGTCCTAGTCCTACTAGGTTACTGCTGCACCCCTAAGTATTATGAAATACTGATTTAGCCCGGGACAGATTTTCCATGCATCACTTTAGTCCTCAAGCTTCCAAAAGTTGTCTTCCTTCTTTCGTGAAGTTTTCCTTTGCTGCCCAAAGGTCCACAAAGTGCTGAAATCTTCATCATTAATACCTGAAAACATGCTAATCACGTTGGTTAGCTTACTTACAGGAAAATGGACTAAAAGTGCAGGAATTATATATTTTATCCTCCAAACTTAGCCTAAAATATGGGTAAATCATGGTGTTTAGGCGTGTAAATACACCCAACATCAAACAGTCACCAAAATATTTTCTTAATGTTCAACACTCATTTTAGAAAACCAAAAAAAGGTTGGATCTTTGTTGTATCAAGAAGTAATTTTTATGAAAAAAGAAAAATTGCTTTTCAATAGAATCAAATTACCCATTTTATCTGAATAATCCAATCTACATTTAAATTGCTTATACCCAAATCTTGAATTCCTACAAGGAACATGAATATCTCTTTGAATCACCCAATTTATCCTTCAGTTGCTTATACCCAAATCTTGAATTTCTACAAGGAGCATGAATTTCTCTTCGAATCGGATACTTGAAAAGCTTATGTACATTGGATGATTTACTTGGTACTAATGATGTGGTGGTTGTGGTACGGGGTAGGGTGAAGGGAAAGGGTGGGAATGGTTGGTTAATGTTGTGGTGGTGGTGTTGGGTGGGGGATGGGAGACGGGGGTTGGCTAGATGTAGTGGTGATGGTGCTGGAGGGGGCAGAGGAGGACGATTGAGAGCTTTTCAAGTTTTTAATTATGGGATCTTTTGGGGGCTGCAATGGTCATTTGTGGGGTGGGGTGGGGGCGACTGTCTTTTACTTTCTTTTTAATTTTTTAATTATTTTAATGTAAAAATATCAAAAAGAAAAAAAAATGACCCTCACTCGCACCCTAGGCGCGTGCACTCACGTATTTCGTCCAACTCAGCTGATTTGTACCACATAAGCTTGGTCAACGGTCAGATGGATTTAAAATATTGAGTTTTATTGAGTTGAGGGGTTCAAATGACAAATGACTAAGTAGAGTATCCACTTTATAAACTCGGATAAGTACAGGGGGCCACTGTGCTATTTTACCAAATAAAATTGTTAATTACCATTTCCTTATATTATCAAATAGAGTTGTTATTAAATATTACTTTCATATTTGGAGGACAAATAAAATTAATGGGACTTTCTTATTTAAACTACGTAAAAAAATAATACAATCAAAAGATCACTCTTCACAACAATCGTGCTACTTGTTTCCTCAAACTTAAAAGTTTCAAAAAGGGTAGATCTTAATTTCATGAATTTCAATTCTGAAACTTTGAATCGAATGGAAATTGGTTGCTCATATAATGTCGTGACGCTTAATAATACAGATAGACTTGCTAATCTCTGTCACTTTAATGATAAGATGTGAATTGTTCTTCAACATGTAAGTTATTCTTCGAGCTTTATTTCTGTCATTCTATGATTTTTGATATTTAATATACGGTAAGAGGTTTTAGAAAAATTAATATATGATGAATCCATACTTAATATGCATGTTTTGTTGTACTTTAGACATATATTTTCGAAATAACAAATGAATTTGAAGTTAAAACACGTGGTTCGAACATTGAAATTTGTGTAAAAGTCGAATAAAAGTAACTATGAGTGGGTTCGGAGTTCAAGGATTAACCGGACATGAATAAAGTAATGACCTGCGGAAAATTTGAATAAGTGTAAAAAAGTTTAGGATGTTAGAATTCACTAATTTCCGTCACAATTCTTCAATACTGAAGTTTGAATCAATCGTCAATTGTAATGTATTCTCAATCTTATTCTTTCATGTTCTTTAATTCTATCATGGTGTAGTGTTTCATTGACTCTTAACAAACATGATGTCTTGATTCTCTTTTATTTATTTTAAAAGGGAGTTCTCAAATATATGATAAAAAATATGAGATAAAAAGGAAAATTGAAAACAACACAAAAAAGGGGTAAAAATAAAATTAAAAAAAATAAAATTGCCGTTGGAACTCCTTAAATCGACATGGAGAATAAAGATTGAAACTCTCTATTATTTTGTTTGACTTTAGTTTACTTGGAACAAATATATATAGATATAGATATAGATATAGATATAGATATAGATATAGATATAGATATAGATATAGATATAGATATAGATATAGATATAGACATAGATATAGATATATTAATTAGTAAGAAGTAAAATTGTTTAATTATTATTTTTAATAATCAATTGTTAAGAAGTAAAATATATATTATTATTTTTATATAATTAATTTTTTATCTAAATATTTTTTGTATTTAATTAAATTTTACTTATTTATTAATCGAGATATATTTTCTTTTATAATATCAAAATAAATTTATAAATTAAATTCATTAAAGCAAGGTACACATGCGGAGTACGTACCCTAAACTAGTATCCATAAATATCCGTAATCTGACCAAAATAATATCCTTTGAGATAATTATTTCGCATGTATAAAAATATGCTTACATGTTCAAAGTAAAAAAAATATACACAATAGAGATCATTTTGGTAACATGTTGATTCAATCTTCTCACTTGAACAAAAAGCACAAATAACATAATAAACTTTTATAAAACAAATCATGATAAAACAGAAAACTTGCCCAATTTTTATTTTTAAAAAAAAAAACACATTTGCAGAATATGCTTAAAAATTGCATAGTAAAAGCGTCAGCCTTTCCAAAATAAAATTTATTGAACCATTATTTTAGTAATAAGAAAATTAAAACAAAAGTGGTCAATTGGGGGTTTGGACTGTAGGTGACAAAGAGTTTAAAATGAGGTGTAGGTGACACGTCTTAATAATTGAGTAGAGGTGACAATTACTTTATTATGGATTAAGAAAGTTGGGTGTGTTTGAGAATAGCCCAAAAGTTTTTAAATTTATACTTTGATCCAAATGTTTACCTAATATAACGGGAAACGGAGGAGAAAAAATACGTCTTGCTCTCTTTTCTCATCCATTTTTCTCTCTCTCTTAGTGATTTTTGTTGTTTATTGTTGTTGCTGCTTTATTCATCATCTTCTGCTTCATTATCATCATCTCCTACTTTATTATCATCTTCATCTTCTTCTTATTGACCATTGTCGTTGTTCTTGTTGTTATCGCTATTGTTCCTATTTGACCAATTTCTTAGGTTAAATTTTGTTTCGTACATCACTTTCCACTTTGGCATTACTTCATATGAGACTTTGGTAAGTCAAATTATGTTTTTTAGTTGAATTTGTCATCTGGGTAACTGCTATTGTGTTGTTTTTACAATCATGGATAGAACCCGATCATGAATCCAACATAAGATCCATCTGTTTGAATAGAAAAATCATCTTTTGCGATAGATGAGATATTTGTTTCAATGGAAGACTGATATGTTAGATTCATGTGGCGCTAACACAAATAGAACAGATGGGTCATCTGTTGCAATAAATGATTTAACTGTTTAAACAGATTAGTTATCTGGTGCAATGTGATAAATATCTGTTGTAATAGATTATTAACCTGTTGTAACAGAACCTAAACTCGATTCCAACAGACGTGTTGTCTGTTGCAATAGATTATTAACCTGTTGCAACAGAACTCGAACTCGATTCCAGCAGACGGTAAATATCTGTTGCAACATATTAGTAACCTATTATAATAGAACCTAACCTCGATTCCAACATATCATCGTATGTTGCAATAGGTAAGTCATCTGTCACAACAGGTTAATTATCGGTTGCAACATATCACTTATCTATTGACATCAACTTTAAAGGTGCCTTAGTATTGTAATATCAATCCCAATAGATATATAGTCTGTTGCAACATATGATTCACCTGTTACAACAGATGACTCATCTATTGAAATCAGCTTCAGAATCTTAACATGGATCCCAACAGGTGAGTAATCTATTACGACTGATTACACATCTGTTGGGATTCATTTACGGCTCTATGAAATCACTATTAACTTTTTTTAACAAATGACTTTATTTAGGTACCACTAATGGAAGGAGCAATAACAATAGGGGTGGATTGTCATGGTCAATGGATCGAGAAGAACAATCGATATGTATGGTATTGGAACGAGGGTAAAATGCTAGAGATGATAGCTATGACAGTCCAAAGTGATGTTTCATATAATGATTTTGTGAACTTAATCATCAGTTATTGTGGACTGAATTTTCAATCGAAAGTACTTGTCATCAGCTACATGCACAGCTCCTTTGAAAATCAAAAGGTACTGCCTTTCGAGATAGCCGATCAGGTTTGATTGCGTGCTTATCTTAGTGATTCATCAAGACCGATGTTAAGGGTGTACGTGGTTGAAAATACAAGAGAGAATGAGAACCAGAACATAGAATAAAAACAACAAGAAGACATCTTTGACGATACGTTGGATGATCTAGACATAAATATTCTAGATGATGATCAAACACCTACGCCCATTGATGTGACCAATACGATGAGTAGTTCTTCTCAATCGACATAGTCTGGAAATCTTCAAGACGATGGGACCAACTCTTTTATTGGAATGTAATTCATGGACAAGTATGAACTATCTACCGCTTTCTTTAATTCTTTCTTGAAAAAAGATTTTAGATTAAAAAAGGTGATTAATTTGAGCAATGTCTTTTGCTTTAAATGTGCTAATCCGAACTGCAAGTGATCGTTGAGAGCAGTGAAGTACGCAAGTTCTGATAGATTTGTCATTCATAAACATGAAAATCATCATATATGTAGTTCGAAGCACATCTCGAGCCAAATTTCTCACACCACGACAAAGGTCCTCGGTCAATATTTTAGGAGTAGTTTCCCCGAAGGCAAAGGCCCTTTAACAAGGGTTATGTCCAATCAACTCCTTACGGAATTAGGTGTCATGGTCAGTTATTGAAAGATATATACGGCCATGGGGATTGCCAAGGACTTGGTTGGAGGGCACATGAGCATAGGTATACAGTCCTCGAGGCCTACCGTTACATGATTGAGTCCAAAAATCCTGGAAGTAAGACGACATTACATGTTTATGAAAATAAAAGGTTCAAGTACTTTTTTGTATCTTATGGTGATTGGATTCAAGGTTTTTGACATTTGAGAAAAGATATAGCCGTCGATGGTACCTTCTTGAGGATCAGGTATAATGGAATTCTGCTAGCGGCGGTGGTGCAGGATGTGGAGAATCACATATTTCCTATCACATATTTCTTATGGATTTTTTTGATCAACTGCGAAGTTGTGTCGAAGATACCAAAGAGTTATATTTTGTATCGGATAGGCATTCAAGTATTCCAAATATGGGTTTAATTTTCTTCACTTCAGCTTACTTTGGTTGTTGTATCAGGCATCTTGGAGAGAACATTAGAACTAAATATCACAATAAATGAATCGTGACCCTTTTTTATAGAGCAGCTAAAGAATAGAGAAGAGAAAAGAGTCGTGACCCTTTTTTATAGAGCAACTAAAGCATATTGTAGAGAGGAGTTTTTAGATTATTTCAATCAAATAACGAATATGAATCCCCAGGTAGCAGAATTTCTCGTACCTGTCGGTTTTGAGAGATAGAGCCGGGCATTCTGTCTGACAGATAGGTACATTCTTATGAATTTAGTGTCTTGTTTGAGTTACAAGTTCATTAACTATGATGTCATACTAAGTGATTCTTTTGTATAGGTACAATATTATGACATCAAACATAGCTGAATCGGTGATTGTTTGGTGATGAAAGAGAATTTTCCATCAAGGCTATGTTTGAAGTAATAAACAAGAAGTATGATCGATTTTTTAATGAAAGGCGTGTGCAGTTCAATGGTCCAAAAAGAACCCAATTTTTTCTTGAAATCAAAAAATAATATCAACGAACGTCAGTTTGGGGAATAGGTTATTATATCACAAAATATCATATTACAAATTCAGTATCATCGGTCATGGTGATGTTGCCACGGTCAATCTTTAAATAAGGTCTTGTACGTGCAGAGTTTTTTACTTGTACAAAATACTCTGTCCACATGCTATAGCAGTGGTTCGAGCTTAATACGGTCATAAATATGGACTGAAGTTTGCGAGCACTATTCTCAATATTATGCGGTGGAAAAATATGAAATGACATATAATGGGCATATTACTCTAGTGCCTCCCAAAGAATCTTGAGTTGTTTCTGCAGAGCTTATGGGGAGATTAATACCTCCTCCATATATTGATCCAAGCACTATCGAACTAGAAAGAAAGCCATATAAGTGTAGGCATGGAGTTGGAGAATCATTTTCATCAAGAAGAAACAAGTGCTCCGTAAGTAAGCGCGTTGGCCACAAAAGAACTACATGCCCAAATCGTAATCCACCTTGATCGTTGTAATTGCCAAAACTTATGTTGTTATTTGTGGCGTAATTTTATATATTTAAATCATTGTTGTAAACATAATGTTATCATTTATTATATAAAATATCTTTTTTAATAACTTATGCATCAATAAAAAGAGGTAAAACATAAACTAAACAATACAACAGACTACAAGTATTTTCAACAGATTACCTATCTATGGCAACAAATGGACATTAGCTGGAAGAGCACAACACGGTTCCATAAAACTGGAATATTTTCCTCCAATAAATGATAAATTTGTTGCAACTGATGGATAATTTGTTGACAGAAAACCAACTGATAACTAATCTATTCCAACATATGGTCCATCTGTTGAAAGAACTCAAAAGCCAAAATTGCTATTGCTACTGGATTTAAAATTGCTCCTCACCTCTAACCGTCGACATGTTAACATGTATGTTTAGAAGAAGAAATAGACAGAATGAAAATTGAATAAGAATTAAAAAGCCAAAGTCGACTAAAATTAAATTTTTTATTAAACAAAAAATAAAATACATTAGGTATAGATCCAATATAGAAAAATTAAAATAGAGACGCTAAAAGAAAACATATATTCTAATTATTATTATTATTATTATTATTATTATTATCATCATCATTAATCATAGTCGGTCAATCAACTCGCAGCAGCAGGGCCCTCATCAGCCTCTGTATCTCTCTAAAAATTGTCGCTCTCACGATGACCAACTCCCTCTGTAGGTCATTAACCTACCTCTGAAGTTCTTGTATCGTGTCGTGCAGAATAGAAATGTCCCAAACAGGATCAGTCATATCTAGAACACACATGAATTGACAAATGTAAAGAAAAAAATCCAAATATAATACAACATATACTATAAACTGATAGATTTACACTGAAAAAAAACTTACCTCAATGATAAAGGAATATGCTCTTTGAAGAGAATTGGTTGAAGATGTCACACGTAAACAAAAAATACAAGAAATAAATAAAGTTTAGCAGAATGAAGATTAAGGAGGGACCTATTTATAATGGATTGAATCTGGATATGTAAGGACAAAAGGCACGTCTGCTAAGCCCCATTGTATTAATTACATTCAAACTGGTAGCATTTTGTTTTCTGTGAAAAGTTGTGACTTTTTCTTTTACATTAATCCTTCTCACCTTTTCAAAATGGTTTTGAGACTTGATAACAACCGTTATTATTAAGTTGTTGCAACAGATCGTCTATCTATCGTGACAGATTTACCATCTATTACAACAGATTATCTGTATATGCAATAGATGAGACATCTGTTGCAACATATGTATTAATTATTGTGACAGATAGACCATCTTTTGGAAATAGTTTGCTTTCTTCTAATTGCTGATTCATCAGTTGCAACAGATGGAGATTTTGATTCATCAGCAATTTTGAATGTGTTAGATAAAAAGTCACCACCACTACCTCTTTTTTAATAATCACCACATGCGTGCAGATAAATAAACACTTCCTGGTCTATCACAACAGATTTACCATCTGTTACAACATAAATTATCTATTGCGACACATGGACCATATGTTGGAGAAGATGTTTTGATTTCTTCCAACAACTGATTCATCAGTTACAACAGATGGAGATTTTGATTCATTAGTTGTTTTGAATGTTTTAAGATAAAAAAGTCACGATTATTCACACCTCTTTTTTAATAGTCATCACATGCGTGCAGATGGATAAACAACACTGTCTTGATGGGGTGGGAAGAATAAGGTGCGGGCAATGGATCCACTTTCATGCGGGGGAGTTATGTATTATTGATCAGGCTACCATGACAGACACGCATAAAGTGCAATAATTTTGTGAATGCAGGTTTTTACCAATTAAAAACTGATCCTTCAAATAAGATCGTGCATTGTACAGTTTAGTTTGATAGGTGCGAACTGATAAGGCCGAAGATTCTAAGACGGTGGTGTCGATACCCTATTACAATTTCATGATGGTCTATGCTCATGATTTTGTGTCAAGTTTGGAGAAGGGTTCAAGTTTTTGGCGGCAGTATAAATATCCAATAGTGATTGGACCGGTTTTAATGGCATAATAGACTTCTTGAAAGGCCTCTGAAACCTTGCACCGCAGTAAACAATAATGAACCAATAGAAATTCCCCTGGTCCAAATTTATATGGATGGATTGCTGGAGAAAACTTTTATACAACAGAAGGTACTTGGGAGAATACTTGTACGGGAAGGGGGAGGTGGAGAAGGCCATATATCATCTCAGACCTTGTTTAAGAGGAAACACATGGAATCAAGTAACTAGTGTTGGACATGTATCCAAATATAAAAATCCATCAGCCGATGAAAAAAAAGAATGGTCAACAGGACTAGAGTTGGAGACTTTGCTCGAGAATGCAACTAGTGAGCATCACCTCAATAAAGACTCTCACAAAGTGCAGGACCAGAACTCTAAGGAAGAACAGGAAATTGATATGATTGTGGGTCAGAATTAAAACCGGAACCAACAACTCCTGAATTAAAAATAAGGGAAGCCAACGCATTAATTTCTGAAGTCTAACTTGCATGACATGCCTTCTATTTGTGGCTATGATCAGGTCAATGGCAGTAGAAATAAAAAAATTTGAAGTTGGGAAGGTATAATGCCTTGTTGTTTCCACTGCCTTTGACCTAACCAGATCCATAAACAAGTGTCATGTGACACAAGTTTAACTTGAGAAATTACCACCTTGGCTTGATCCCATATTTTTAATTCAGGAGTAGTTGGTTCAGGTTTCAATTTTGAATGACAATCTTACCACCTTACGAACTCATGAAGCTGCTTACTTAGAGTTATGGTCCTGTATTTTATGGTTCTTCATTGAGGCCACGCTCACTAGTTGCAGTCTCTAGAAAAGTGACCAGCTCAAGTCCTCTTGATCATTCTTCTGTTTCTTAAACGATTGATGGATTTTCATTTTTGGATACACTTTCACATTCACAGCTCATCTGGTTTTTTCATTTTTCATGTCAATTTTATTAGCCAATTTTGCTACACTTTCCTTCCTACCCTGTGTTTCCTCTTAAATAAGGTCAGAGATGACATATGGCCTTTTCAACCTCCCTTTTCCTGCACAGGTATTCTCCCAAACACCTACAATTGTATAATAGTCTCCTCCAGCAACCTATCCATATAAATTTGGACCATGGGAATTTCTATTGGTTTCATCGTTGTTTTCTGCAGTGCGAGGCTTCGGGAGCCTTTCAAGAAGTCCATTGAGCCATTAAAATCGGTCCAATTACTATTGGATATTTACACTACTGCCAAAAACTTGAACCTACCCCCAAACTTGACACAAAAACATGAGCATAAATGATCATTAAATTATAGTTAGGTATCAACACCACCTACTTGGTCCCTCATCCTTACTATTTCAAACCTAACAATCTTAACTGTAAATACCATATCTTATTTGAAAAATTAACGCCTAATAGGTAAAGAACAAACATTCATAAAATCATTATAATGGATGTGTATTTTCATGATAGGTTGAAGTGGTTCCATCTGCAAGCAGCTTATTCCTCCGAACCCATCATTACTCTAGCCTTTAATGCTGGTTGAGCAAAAATAGATCCAGTTTCACTTTCTTTTATCTACAAACAAGAGAAATATATTTGATGTCAAATAATAGAAGAACAAAAATAATATTAAAAAAGGGTAACACAAAATTAAGCGAATCAATAGATGACCAATCTGCTCAATCGATGAGGAACTGTTGCAACAGATGGATGACATATTACAATAGATGGGTCATCTGTTGGAATAAATCAAACCAACCTTGATACATGTTTGATTTCTTCAGACAGTTGCTCCATCATACAAAAGGGTGATACAAAATTGAGTGAATCAACAGATGACCAATCTGATGTAACAGATTACCCATCTGTTCAATCGATGATGCATTTTGCAACAGATATAAAAATAATGGTTCGTTCACTCATGACTTAAAATTCACCTTTCCTTCTATTTTCTCAATAAATAAAAAACTGGTAATGGGTAAATCATTAATAGCAACAGATGTAAATAACTAATTTAAATGACATACAAAGAAGAAGATAAGATGGAAAGAGCAATAGTGAACCATACCTACAACATGAAAAAATCAAAGGAATTAGGATATCCATTTTAGTCGAGAAAAGATAACGATCGATTGAGATCCGAAAGGATCCTCATCCAAAAAAAAAAGAAAAAAAAGACAAAGGGAAAGAAAGAGAATTGAGAATTAAGAAGAGTGATAGATGAGTTAGGTCTTACTTTATGGCTGAAGGAGAGAGTATTCTTCTAGATATGGGTTTTAAAAATTCATGAACAACTTTTTTTTTAGGGGCACGAGGAGACAGTGACATTGAAAAGACTAGATAAGACAACTCACTCTGGAGATTTTTAAGTTATCCAAGTAATATTTTTACCGCCTTAGTATTTTAACTTTTTTATCTCGGACAGGAAATACCTAAATTACTTTACAAAAACAAGGGTCTTAAAACATCTAAGTGCAACAGATAACAATTTTTATTTGAAAATTTTCAAAGTTTGGTAATTTGTCACAATAGATGACTTAATTTGTTTGATAATTTACAACAAATGTGTAATATATTGCAACAGATGACTTAATCTGTTTGATTAAATCCAATCTAAAAGACATTTGTTGCAACAGGTTGAATATTTATTTTTATCAAATTTCAATTAATTTCATATGTTAGAGTAATACCTTAATTAATTAATCTAGGATCAGGGGTGAGTTCTCATAGGATTAACTATAAATTCAATTTAGTTTTTCAGCAATTGCATATGAGATGGTATTGCATTCCTCCCAACTAGAGTCGTCGATCGAGCACTCTGAGCTGAACTGATTCTTACTACCTCATATGTTTAACTAATACCATAATTAATTAATCTAGGACTAGGGGTGAGTTTTTATAGTGTCAACTATAACAGATGGCAACGCCTATTTGATAATTTACAATAGATGGATAATTTGTTTTGATATATGACTCAATTTATTTGATAATTTACAATAGATAGGTAATATTTCGCAACAGATGACATAATTTGTTTGATTATTTACAACAGATGAGTAATCTTTTGCAACAAATTACTTAATCTGTTTGATAACTTACAACAAATGGTTAATCTATTGCAACATGTTGAACATTTATTTTTATACAATTTCAGTTGATTTCACATGCTATACTAATACCTTAATTGATTAATCTAAGACCAGGGTTGAGTGCTCAAAGGGTCAACTACAACTTTAATTGAGTCTTTTGGCAATTGAATGATGAGACGATATTGCGTTCCTCCCTACTAGAGTCATCGATCGATCACTCTGAGCTGAACCATTTCTTATTACCTCATATGTTATACTAATACCTTAATTGATTAATGTAGGATCATGGGTGAGTTCTCATAGGATCAACTACAACTTTAATTGAGTCTTTTGGCAATTGCATATAAGACGGTATTGGGTTTCTCCCGACCAGAGTCATCGATCGATCACTCTGAGATGAACCAATTCTTACTACCTCATATGTTCAACTAATACCTTAATTGATTAATCTAGGACTAGGGGTGAGTTTTCATAGTGTCAACTACAACAGATGGAAGTGCCTATTTGATAATTTATAATAGATGGGTAATCTATTATGATATATGACTCAATCCATTTGATAATTTACAACAGATGGGTAATTTATTGTAATAGATAACATGATCTATTTGATTATTTACAACAGATGAGTAATCTGTTGCAATAAATAACTTAATATATTTGATAACTTACAAGAGATGGTTAATCTGTTACAACATATTGAACATTTGTTTTTATACAATTTTAATTAATTTCACATGTTATACTAATACCTTAATTAATTAATCTAGGACCAAGGGTGAGTTCTCATAGGGTCAACTACAGCTTCAATTGAGTCTTTCAAAAATTGCATGATGAGATGGTATTGCGTTCCTCCTGACCAGAATCTTCGATCGATCACTCTGAGATGAACCAATTCTTATTACCTCATATGTTAGACTAATACTATAATTAATTAATCTAGGACTAGGGGTGAGTTCTCATAGGGTCAACTACAACTTTAATTGAGATTTTTGGAAATTGCACGATAAGACGGTATTACGTTCCCCCGACCAAAGTCATCGATCACTATGAGATAAACCAATTATTACTACCTCATATTTTAGACTAATAGCTTAATTAGTTTATCTAGGACCAGGGGTGAGTTCTCATAGGGTCAACTACAATAGATGGCAGTGCCTACTTGATAATTTACAACAGATGGGTAATCTTTTGTGACATATGACTCAATTTATTTGATAATTTACAACAGATAGGTAATCTGTCACAATAGATGACTTAATCTTTTTGATAATTTACAACAGATGCGTAATATATTACAACAGATGACTTAATCTGTTTGATTAAACCCAACAGAAAAGATATTTGTTGGAACAGGTTGAACAATTATTTTTATACAATTTCAATTGATTTCATATGTTAGAATAATACCTTAATTGATTAATCTAGGACCAGGGATGAGTTCTCATAGGGTCAACTACAACTTTAATTTAGTCTTTTGGCAATTGCATATGAGATGGTATTGCATTCCTTCCAACTAGAGTTGTCGATCGATCACTCCAAGCAGAATCAATTCTTACTACCCCATATGTTCAACTAATACCTTAATTGATTAATCTAGAACTAGGGGTGAGTTCTCATAGGGTCAACTACAACAGATGGCAGTGCCTATTTGATAATTTATAACAGATTGATAATCTGTTGCGATATATGACAATCTATTTAATAATTTACAACAGATAGGTAATTTTTCGCAATAAATTACTTAATTTGTTTGATAATTTACAAAGATGCATATCTAATGCAACAAGTTAAATATTTATTTTTATACAATTTTCAATTAGTTCATATACCTAAATTAATTAATCTAGGACTAGGGATAAGAGTTCATAGGGTCAATTACAACTTTAATTGAGTCTTTTGGCAATTGCATGATGAGAGGGTTAAAAATAATGCATATCTTTTATCATTTTGAAAAATAATTAAGATAAATTCAGACCAAATTAATATTTTCAAAACTTGTCATTCTTTTTCAAAATACAAATCAACCCATACAAATCATCCATTTGCGAGAAAAATATTTCATCATTTCAAATCTCGAGTTCTCGCCCTTTTCTCTTTCTCACTCAATTATATAGTACAGACAACAACTACTTAACAAATTGCTCTACCCTTCACAATAGATTGATTTTCTTCTCATTTTCGACCACATAGGTGTTATTTTCAACTTTATTCTTGCTTGTATCAGTCATTTTATCTATCTTGTCGTGGTATTGTTGGATGGTTCTTGTAGTGGTGGTGGTTGTCTATTGGTGGCATTGGTGGCATTGGTTGGTGGTGTTTGTGGTGGTTGTCGGTGGTGTTGGTATTCATGGTATTTATGGAATTAGTTGGTGGTGTTTGTGTTGGTGGTTACTATTGGTGATACAAGCATAAGGAGCACCAAGAGCACAAGATATTGTCCAAGGTTCAAGCTTTGGAATTGGCAAGCAATTAAAGTCCTTTTTGGAGCATTTTGAAGCCTTGTTCAAGAGAAGAAAGGATGAGAACTTATACACTTAATAGGTGCCTCAAGTGAAGGGAATTGAAGACATTTTTCACTCCAAAGTATCACTCAAGAGGCGCCCCAATTCCCTCCCTCATTAAGGGTCTTTTTGGCATTTACTATGTAATAGTATAAATAGATATTTTAATCTTCCATTCTCATTAGTTTTTGAAGAATATTCAAATATTACTGTTTAGAGTGTAGTTCTTAGTCTTAGTTTAGTGTAGAAACCAAAACTTGAGTGTTTTAATATAATTGAATAGATTTTTATTTGTGTTGAACATGTGGCAAGAAAAGTATGATTGAGGAAGTGTGAATTTCTTTGGTTCACCTAAGGGTGAGGTTTGATCTTACATTGGTGAGGTGTGTTTGAAGGTTTGATACACCTTCTTGTGCTAATCATTAGTGGAAGTGAGGGTCTCTCTATCTATCTTTACATTTATGCAATCTTCTTCTTCATCCCCTTCTATGTGTGGTTTTCTTTGTCTTGTGGTTGCAGATTTTTGTTCATTGAGTCCTTAACTTTCGTTTTTCGGTTTAGATCTTGTATCAGTTGGTGTGTCATTTTTGGTGGTGTTTGTAATGTATTTATTAAAATTTATGCATATATCAATTGTAATGTAATTTTTGTTTTTCTATTGTTTGTAGGTAAAACATGTCTCTCAAAAGAAAAGAAAGTAAAAGTGGATCAACATCTGACCACCCAAAAAAAGACTACAGTACAGAGGGATTTGGAGAAGCTTCCTGAACAATTTGAGTCAGTGAAAAGTAAAGCTGAGGAGAGATATGAAAATAATGTTGAGGGATGTGGACAAGGGTATGTAGATTGTGATGAAAGAAATAAAAGGGAAAAGAGGAGAAATTAAAGAGTGAGAAAGAAAAAGAGGATGATCATCAACATGATGATAATGGATCACCAATGGGGCGTGAATTAATATCTACATCTCAGTATGATCCTGTCAAAACTGTTAGTATTGACAAGTTTCAAGTTGCAATGCTGATAGTTGACCAAAAGGCAGAAGATGTACTAACCAGTGAATTTGTACTTAAATGTCAGATGGAGAGTAAACTTATTTATTTTAGGAAAATTATGAAGGACAAAAACATAGACGAACTTTTTAAGAAGAGCTGCTTTGGATGCTTTCTTGAGCTGCCTGAGTCCCCTGCCCATTACTATATGAGGATGGTATATGGTCTTCTCAAGCGCAGGATCAAGTATGTGCCCATTTCTAACGTCACTTGCCCAAAAAATATTATGTACAAACCAAACCAAGCACAATGACTGGTTATGCTTCTTTGAAAGTCCTTTACCTTTCAACGTTTCTATCAAATTTTTTATTTTGAAGCTTGGACCAACAATGGACACCAGGTCATCATGATCACATGACTTGACTTTGCCTTTTTTGGGTGTACGGGGTGCTTTTTTGGGTTAGAATAGGTATTACTTGAGAAGGAGGATAATATTTTAGTCCAGTAACTATGTCAAACTCCTTCCCACCAAAACAAATAGGCATGCCACCATAATTTATCCATATCTCATTTATCTTATGTTTGTTTTCATACATAAACCTATGCTTGAGAAGTTTATATACCATTTTCATTTGGAAACGAGCATTGTTATCCTCCGACAAATCTAGATATTTCCCAAAGCAACTATCTCTGAAATAGCATCCAATTTTTGTTCTCGAAGTATTTTTTTGAAGACGTCGAAAGATTTTCCCATGGCTTCCTTAACCACGAAATCACCTGTTAAATCTATGGCACCATCGTACTGCATTCTCACAAGATAACGATCAATGCTGAATATTTGACCAAATCTTCAGCGGAAGGGCTATTAGCATTTGGATCATCTCTTTTGAAACATTCCTCTTCCCTATATTCATCATATTCTTCTCCTAACTGAGATAACGCTTGTAAAGCAAGCTCATAGAGTGATGGATGTAGCCTAGCTGCTTCACTTGTTCCTTTACTTGGACTTTATTTGGATTCTGTTCTTTTGAGAGCCATATTATCTAAAATTAACAAGAACATAAAAAGATATATTATAGTTGATTAATGCATCATTAAAAAGAATAACAGTAAATCTAACAAGCAAAACTGTAAAATAACAGCTCCAACAGATCACTTATTTGTTGCACTTGGTAATATATTTGTTGCAGCATAAAACAAACTTGTTGCAGCGGATGACAAATCTGTTACAATAATATAAAATATATCACTCATCTTTTAAGATAGATGAATAGTTTGTGCAATAGATCACATATTGTTGCAACATATGAGTGACCTGTTGGAATAGTTAAACAACCTATTGCAACGAATGAGTAATCTATTGCAAAAATATAAAAT
Source organism: Capsicum baccatum var. pendulum (assembly GCA_030864225.1). Classification (NCBI taxonomy): domain Eukaryota; kingdom Viridiplantae; phylum Streptophyta; class Magnoliopsida; order Solanales; family Solanaceae; genus Capsicum; species Capsicum baccatum. Next base: position 82,066,080 of record CM061557.1, on the reverse strand, counting down.
ATATCACATATTTGTTGCAATATCATCTGTTGCAATATATGAGTGATCTGTTGGAGCAGTTAAATAATCTGTATCAACGGCTAAGTAATCTATTGCGATAATACAAAATATATCACTCATATGTTGAGAAAGAACACACATTTGTTGCGATATATGAGTATCTATCAGAACAGTTAACTAACCTGCAGCAACGGCTGAGTAATCTGTTGTAACAATACAAAATATATCACTCATCCATTGAGAAAGAGGAATGGTTTGTGCGACAGGTCACACATCTATTGCAACATATGAGTGATCTGTTGGAACAGTTATCAACGGTCAATATTGTTTAGATTTTTCCAACATAGGGTCTTTTATCACGACAGATGAATGATCAGTTGGACAAATCAAGTCTTGAACATGTCCTATTGGAAGAGTTGATAGGATTTTATCCAACAGGAGGTTCATATGTTGCATCAGATCATTAATTCGATGATTCTTCCATTGGATCAGATGGTTAATTAGTTGCATTAGATTTTTATCTGATGCTTAATTTATTGCAATAAATGGTTAATCTGTTGTATTAGATAGTTAAACTGTTGCATCATATACTAAATCTGTTGCATTAGATGATTAATCTATTGCATCAAAATTGTAAACTAATGGTTCCTCTAGTGCATCGGATGGTTGATCTGTTGTATCATATGACAAATCTGTTGCATCATATGGTTAATATATTGCACTAGATGGATTATCTGTTAGAGAAAATAAAAAATAGTAGCACTATTTCGTTCAACAGAAAAACAGCAATATCACAATTTTTACCAGGAATAAAAACAAAACAAATCAACCCAAATCATTATTTTGTTTTTATAAACACAAACAATAAAAATCAAACTTCAAAAAAATACAACAAACAACAAAAAATTATAATTCACTTGAAAAGAGAAGACATACCAGAAATTAGGGTTTTATTCAAACCGCATTTCAAATTAAAGCAACAAATATTGAAATTATTAACCAATACTATAAGAGAAGTTGGCTTAAGTTTCTCATTTTTTTCAAAACTAAAAAGGACATAAATTTTTACCTGTGAAAGAAGAAAAGGAACGATGATGAATTTGAAGTTGTTGTGGCCGGAAAGCAAGAATATCACATCGATTGAAGGTTGACGAATTCAAAGCTATTGTGGTCGGAGAGCAAGGCTCTCACGTCAATTGAAGGTTAAAGTCGAAAAAGAACTTAAAGCCCAACTAGTCATCAGATGTTGAAGTCACCAAGGATTGAAAGGAGAAATTTGCAGAACTTTTAGTTGGAAGAGAGTTGAGAGAAGTTGTCTCGAGAGAGAGGAAAGAGACTGGTTGATTTAGATTGAAGAGGGGAACTCGAAGCCTAACTATTTGTCGTTGAAGGTTAAAGTCGCCGAGGATTGAAAGGAAAAATTTATAGAACTATTTGTTGGGAGAGAGTTGAGAGAAGCTGTCAAAAGAGAGGAGAGAAATTGATTGATTTGGATTGAAGATGGGTGTGGTTTGGGTTGATTTATATTTTTGAAAAGATTAGAAAGTTATGAAATATTAATCAAGTCCACAATTAACTTAATCAAGTTTCCTAATGATGTTTGACCCTTTAAGTTGGTCAACGTCATCAATCCTTCATTCAAGACTTAAAAGACACCTTTCCTTCAATTTTCTCTGGTCACTTGCTTCCCAAAAGTTGAAACAAAAAAAGACAATCACCTTTCCCCTTTCTCCGTATATTATTACTGCTATATAAAAGGGAGGATCTCTCTTTTAGGTAGTCCTACAAACTTTTTAATGCAATTAAATAACAATGTATATTTACTTATTTTCCATACATATCCTTACATTAGTACTTATTTATTATTTTATAATATTTTTATTTGAGACTTTGTAATTAAACTATACATAGTATTCTTTTTTTTTAATAAATCTCTTTTTATTCCTTATTAGATTACTTGTTCTTTTTTACTTATTTCTTATATTAAAAAATAATTATGTTTCTTTCTTATTTACTTTAGTAAATAACGAAAGATTTATAACTTTTTTCACATTATTAATATTATTATTACTATTATTATTACTATCACTATTATTATTGTTGCTATTATTATTATCAAGTAATTTAGCAAAGTATGAATAGGTAAATTAAAATTTTTAAAACATAATTAATAAAGATAATTTCATATATTTTATCCTTAATATATTAAGTTCTTAAGTTATTTGTCAAGTCAAAGAAACAAGCAAAAAAGGAATTGAGAGAATACCCTCTCTTTTTTTCATTTTGCTTGACCCTTGTACTAAAAATAATATTTTCTTGAGAGAATACTCTTTTATCTTTTTTTTTTTTTTTTTCTTGACCCTTGTACTAAAAATAAAATTTTCTGTTTGCTTATAATTTTAGCAAATAAAGAAAGATTTAGTATTTTCTTTCAATATTACTCTTATCATTAAGTAACTATACAAAATAATAGTTGTCAATCATATACTTTCAAATCATAATTATCAAGATAAATAAACAAACTCCTATTAAACAACTTCTTACTAATAGGAGTAACAAATCAACAAATGTAAAATAAAATGAAATAGATAGAATGTATATTTATTTTTTTACATTCTAATAAAATTTTTGCAACTTTAAAGTTATAGTCTCATTTTCAATCAGAGCATTTATTATTTTTTTAATAATACTTATTCCCTTTTTGAGTGTGTTTGGTACAATCATTTTTTCAATTAAAAACATTACTTTAAAAATATATTTTAAAAAAATTAGTGTGTTTCTTTCTTATTTTCTTATACTCGGTATGTAAGTAAAATATTATTTAAAAATTATTTTTGTAAAATTTAGATAAGTATTATGAGAGATGAGGTTGGAGTGATAGGGATGGGAGCTATTGTGGGGTGAAAACAAGGTGTATTGAAGAGCGAAGATCTCAATGAATGTGAAATGTAAAATATAATTTTTCTACTTTCACAAAGTCATTTTTATAAGTCTTAAAAGATTTATCTTCTAGAGAAAATATTTTTTCCAACAATCTATCAAATATGATTTTTGTAAAAACATGCTGAACACATCACTTATTTATTTTAAGTTAAATTTTATGTCTATTCATATTTTCTAATTATCCTTCATACTTTCTTTTTTCATAAATAAAGTCCTCTAAAAGTTATCCAAGTATAACGAAAAGACGTTAATAGTCATAGTAGTTTACCAGTCAAGACATAATCAACATATCACTAAATTAAATTAATTATGTAATAAAAAAATGTGATTTAAATTATATTTTTTAAAATTAAATTTTCTATCTTTTATCATGAGATTGGATCTGGACTTAGCACGAGCCTTATGCAACTAATATTATATAAGGGACGATAAAAGTTTGGTAGTCCTCACATTTAAATTCATGGTATAAAAGTCTTATATGTGGCATTTCTTTGTCATAATTCTCATTTTAAGATTTTCAGCATGAACCTTTGTAATTGGTTGAATTTATTTTTGGTTTTATTAAATTATTTTTTCCTTATCTTAAAATATTTGTTACATTTCACATTTGAGAATCAAATTTTATGAACTTTAATCAATGTTTTTAAGAAAAGAATTTTATTATGTTGATATAAACATTGCAATTTATGACATTTGTTTTTCATATAGTTTTTAATATCCAATTTCTAATTTTATTGAATTAATATAACACAGTTTAGCTCAAAAATAAGACAAATTATCTTTTGAAAAATAAAAAAATAAAATTTGAATAACTTTTGAAGACAATCTTTTTTTACCACTAAATCATAGAGGATCTTCAGATTTTGGTAGTCCTCGCAAGTTTTTTGTTTTTATATTTCTATTTTTTTTATGAAATGAAATTACTACACATGATAATTAATAGTATTTTTAGTACATATTTTTATTTTTTCCTTTATTCTTTTTGTTAAGATCATTCCACTTGGGTTTTTATAATTGGTTTCTTCTTGCCCACATGTTAGATTACTATTTAATTTTATATATTATATAAGGGAGGATAAAAGTTTGGTAGTCCTTACATTTAATTTGATGGTACAAAAGTCTTACATGTGACATTTCTTTGTCATAATTCTCCTTTTAAGATTTTCCACATGAACCTTTGTAATTGGTTGAATTTCTTTTTGGTTTTATTAAATTATTTTCTTCTTCATCTTAAAATATTTGTTAAATTTCACTTCTGAGAATCAATTTTTATGAAATTTAATCAATGTTTTAAAGGAAAAAATATTATTATGTTGATATAATCATTGCAATTTATGATATTTGTTTTTCATATAGTTTTGAATATCTAATTTCTAATTTTATTGAATTAATACAACACAGTTTAGCTCAAAAATAAGACAAATTGTCTTTTGAAAAATAAAAAGATAAAATTTGAACAACTTTTGAAGACAATCTTTTTTTTACCACTAAATCATAGAGGATCTTGAGATTTTGGTAGTCCTCGCAAGTTTTTTGTTTTTTGATATTTCTATTTTTTGATGAAATGAAATTACTACGCCTGATAATTAATAGTATTTTTCAGTACATATTTTTATTTTTGCCTTTATTTTTTTTGTTAAATCATTCCACTTAGATTTTTATAATTGGTTTCTTCTTGCCACATGTTAGATTATTATTTAATTAAAACTCCTTTAATTTTAAATCAACAATATTCAAGATAACTTTTTCTACAAAATTAGAGTGTTCAATGATTTCAACTGCAACCTCATAGTTCTTTTTGAAATTATAGAACAGTAAATAATATCTTGTATTTATTATTTTTTGTAGTGAACATGAGAAAGTATAAACAAATGTAAATAACACAAATCCCATCCCTTTTAGAACTAATTACACCCTTTTCCACTTTTATTAAATAGATTACTCTCTCTCCCTTATCACATACATAAGAAACACGCATATACATAGCTTCCTATGTATATGTGAAATTTTTACTGTTGTTAAAAAAGGAACTAACGTATTCCTTTCCTTTAAGGACGTTGTTAAGTCAACTAATTAATTAAGTGGATTAATGCTTACTTAATTTATGTAACAACTTCTGAATTTCAAATTTTGAATTAATCAAATACTTTACAAAACAAATCATACAAAAATCTTACACCAAAAAATAAATCAAAAAACTGATTTCTTTATCACTCTCTGGTCAATGGAGAACCGAAACGGAATATGTAAATTATAAAAGTGAAGGGATCTTTGTTGCTGGATCGATAAGTTACTTGAGGTTGATTTCTTCAATTGCTGATGAATTAAGCATTGATGAAGTGCGAAAAAATATTGATGTACGTTATGTTGTAGATGGGAAGAATCACCTTTTCATATTTGTAATGACAATGGAGTTCAGGTATATGCCGAGTTGAAAAAAGCTCAACTAGCCTTCATTATGTATCCGTTGTGCATATCAATGATTGATAAATCTTCAAATGACATACAATTTGATAGAAATACAGGAGTTTTTATTTGCGTGGAGGGTATTGAATAAGATGCTAGGCTCTCGCTGTTACAGAGACGCATAATTAATATGCATTGTATATTCCTGAGTTCGAGGTTGATAATTTGATCTGTGATAGTAAGAGTATGGATGTGAAGCTGAAACAGATGTATAAGGATAAAAAGACGCTAGTTTCAGTGATGGCGAAATATGTTGTGACACATGGATTCAATTGCAGAGCTAAACGTTCCAACAAAAAAGGTAATACGTTTATTTTGTTGTGTTAAAAAAGTTTTGTTGTAAATTGTATAGATTATGTTTTTAGGATTAGAAAATTTGTGAAGCATATATTGTTGTCCTGTTTTGTTAGTGATGTTGATATTTTTTATGGTTAGAATTTGGTGTGATTAGATTCTACAATTGTATTGTTACTTGAAGTAACTGATTGTCAATTAACATACCTTGCAAATTATTTGTATATGTTAGTGTAGTGTAGTAGTAACAGAGCATTATAAAAATAATTTTTCAGAAGGTAAAGTAATTTTTAGGCTGTAACATATACATATGACTTCGTATGTCTACGTTTTACTTAATTGTTGCATGTTCTTATCAAGTATTTATTTGGGTTTCTACCTTACCATAATTTTGTTATTATATCATTATTGTCCCTTTTTTGTTTCAAAATCATCTATCTGAAGTACTAAATTAACAACATAGTACTTTGTGTTTGTATATGTTAGTGTAGTGTAGTAGTAACAGAGTATTGTAAAAATGATTTTCCAGAAGGTAAGGTATTTTTTAGGCTGTAACATATACATGACTTCGTATGTATATGTTTTACTTAGAAACAGTTTCAAAAACATTATTTTTTATATGCATAACCACTTCATATGTATATGTTGTATATGTTTTTTATTTTTTTAAAGTAGTTCTAATTAGTAACATGAAATTCTTAAAACACATATACATTAATACAAATACTTATAATATTGTATGTTGATGCACATTGCAGCTATGTCCTCTGATCTTACAACGAGGATTATAAATGGACGCTGGAAGCATCTAGCTATAAAAAACAGATGTTTTTATCATCATGAGATTTAACCCAGAACATTTGTGCAGTTTGAGTGATAGGGTACTAAAGAATATTTTGGAAACTACCGCTTTTGTGTGTAAATTCATGGCTCCTAAGTTAACCACAAGAGAAAGCACAGCCCGTCATACATAATGGAAGAAATAAAAGATGTATATGGGGTTGATATAAATTATATGAAGTCATAGTATGCAAAGGAGTGTGCCACATCGATGCTTAGGGGTGGTCCGACTGATGGTTATGGGTAGATGCCGAGATACGTGTATATGTTGAATAATTTGTATCCCAATTCACACATTGCAGTGCATAAGTCATGGGATGATTGGTTCATGTATCTTTTTATAGTGTTTTTGTTTTTTTTTTTTTTTTTTTTTTATAGTGTTGCATCCAATGATAAGGGGTTTTGAGTTTTGCAGACCCGTTGTAGTTGTTGATGGTGCACATTTAAGTGGACCATATCAAGAGACTTTCTTCTCAGCAAGTACACTAGATGGTGCAGGTATGGGTATTTCATTTTTTAAATTCTTCAGGGGGTTTTTTTTGACAAAAAATTGTTACTGTATAATAAAAGATTTTTGATAATTTATTAATATTTAAAATATTTATGTTGATATTTATTAATATATTTTTTCCGTAACCTAGGTGTATATTACCACTTGCTTACGAGGTTGTTGATACAGAGCATGACAGCTCATGTTCATGGTTTTTCAATCAGTTCAAAGCTGTTTTTGGAGAAAGAGACAATATGTGTGTTGTTTCTGATAGGAACGAAAGCATTATCAAAGCAGTTATGTTATAGATCCAAATGTCCCACACCTTGCATGCATTTGGCATCTCTGAAAAAATGTTTGTGGTTACTTTCAAAAGAGCAAAGAAAGTATTGGTGATTTGTATTATTCAATATCTAAGGCTTATAGGAAAGACGATTTTGACTACCTAATGGGAAAGATTGAAAAAGTTGATCCGAGAGTGAAAAAATATCTACAAGAAGCTGGATATGAAAAGTAGAGTAAGTGTCATTCACCGGTAAACAGAGGTTGGATGATGACTTCGAATATTGTTGAGTGTATAAATAGGTGTTTGGTGGAGGCTCGAAAATTATCAATGTATAGATTCTTAGAAGAGGTACGAAAGTTATTTGGATCTTGAAACTGTAAAAACAGTGAGATTTCTTCATATACAAGTACGACTTTGGGTCGTAGGATTAATGAAATTTTAACTCTCAATGGTGTGAAAGCTTTGAGGATCACGGTATGTAAGAATTATCTGAATTTTTACTATGCATTTATATGTATTTTTTTATTCACTGTTAAATTTTAAAAAAAAATTCATAGGAAGTTTAATATTTGAACTTTTTATTTTGTTCAGGTGAAGGCGTCCTCACCCTACATATACTAAGTTTATGAATTTGGACGAAGATACATTGTCGACCTTGAAAGTGACTCTTGTAACTGTGGGAGGTTCCAAATAGATCAAACACCTTGTCCTCACGCTATTGTCGTGTTGAAGTGTAAACATGTAAAAGATATTGGCCCATATTGTTCAGAATACTACAAACCAGCAACTTTGGTGAAGACGTATGGAGTTTCAATCATTCCAATGCCAGATAAGAAAGACTGAGATGTTTCTAATAGTGTAGATGAGAAAAAAGTTCTCCCCCCGATATACACAAGACTTTCAGGAAGACCGAAGAAAGGGAGGAAGAAAAAATTAAGCGAAACACTTTCATCAAGCACAAATCGTTGCGGACGTTGCGGACAAGAAGGACATAATAGGCATTCCTGCAATTTCTTCCCAAAGGAAAGCTAAGTTTTTGTTTCCATAAACTATTTTCTGATTAATCACTCGATTATCGTTATGCGTTTTGTAATAATGACTCCACTGAACAGCTTGACTTTTCTACTTTAACATTGAAATAAATAATATTTTTTTTTGTTTATTATTTTTTCTGATGTATTCTTTTCTCATTTGTGTTGTTTATATGGGATATTTAGTTTACCTTTTTTTTTTAATGTATTTTCTTGCTGAGATAATGACTTCATGATTGCTTATTTGTAAGAAGTTAAGCTTCTGTATATGTAACTATTTGTAACTGGGATTTGTGTTATTTTATACAAAATTTAATGACCTCATACTTGTTTATTAGGACATTCAGTGTTCTTGGCAAGATGGTTTATAAACCTATAATACTATATATTAGTATAAATTAAATTATATGTGTGTGTAAACAGTTAGATATAGAGATATTATATTGTTTTGAGTGTATGATGTTAACATGTTTATCAGGGATATGTATATAAGGTGTAAAATATGTACAACGTATTAGGTATGGTATGCGCCAATATATAATAGAATTATGTATGTTATCCAACTTACAAAACCTTTGATATTGCCTTTAACTTATATATGTATATTATCTCAAATAAATATACTTTTATGTATATATAGGTGCAAAATATATAAACTTAACCTTTAATTATAGACTTTAACCAGCTATGTATATTATTTAATAAACATATATTTTTATCAAACACACTTAACCTTTAATTGTAGTATTTTATCAGGTATGTATATTATCTAACATACATATATTTTATACTAGCGTACGTAACACCTGATATTAGTCTTTAATAAGCTATGTATATTATATAATATACATATACTTTTATCTAACATACTTAACATTTAATTATAGACTTTAATCAGCTATGTGTACTGTCTAATATACATCTAAAAGTTATCTAACATACTTAGCCTATAAATATAGCACGAAATTGCATGTCATAGACCAAATATGAGTGGCTTTAGATATTTGACCCCAATAAGAAATGTCTTTAAAGAATAACCTTCCTTTCTTTTTAAGTATAGTACAAGTCCCATTTTAACCTTCTACACCTCAAATATATTTTTAAAACTTTTCATACTTATTTGTCTCTCAATTTTTATTTTTTATTATTTTTACTTTTTATTTTTTTCTTTAATTTATTATTCTATTTTTTATTATTTTCATTTTTTTATTTTTATTTAATTTTATTATTTTCACTTTTTATTTTTTCCTTTAATTTTATTTTCATGTTTTAATTCATTTGTCTCAAACTTTATTTTTTCTTCTTTTTTCTTTTTCTCAAGCATTATATACTTCTTCTTCTTTTTATTTTTTTTAATTCTTCTGTCTTTAACCTTTATTTTTCTTTTATTATTGGTTTTATCAGTTCTCTTTTTTCCCTCATTTTTCTCAAAATTTATTTTTATTTTTTCTCTCATTTTTTATTTTCTAAATTTTTTTAATTCTTCTCTTTTTTCTTATTCTTTATTTTTTCTTTCCTTTTTTTTCTCTCTCTTTTTTTTATTTCTCTATTTTGTTTGATCACTTTTTTCTTTTTTCAGTTCTCTTTTTTTCCCTCATTTTTTCAAACTTTATTTTTATTTTTCCTATCATTTTTATTTTTCTTAATATTTTTAATTCATCGCTTTTTTCTTGATCTTTATGTTTTTTCTTTCCTTTTTTTCTCAATCTTTTTTTTATTTCTCTATTTTGTTTGATCGTTTTTTTTCTATTTTCTCAACTTCTATTATATTTTGTAAATAAATAAAAAATTGGATAATCCACAAAGGGATTTTCTTTTTTAACATCAAAGCAAATTTAAGGGCATGAATTGTTGTTACGGAGTTCTTTGAAAAATCTTAAGATAAGTCGTGTCTTTAAAGCGAAAGTTGTAGAATATCTCATAAATAAAGATATAATGTGGTACTGTCAACTCTTGTCCGTGGGGCATAATTTATTATTTGAAAGTTCTTGAGCAAAGTTTTGTCTCTAAGGCAAGAGTTGTAGAACATCCCATAAATGAAGACATAACGTGGTAGTGTCAACTCTTGCCCGTGGGGCATAATTTAATATTTAAAAGTCCTTGAACTAAGTCTTGCCTCTAAGGCAAGAGTTGTAGAACATCCCATAAATAAAGACATAACGTGGTAGTGTTAACTTTTTCCCATGGGACATAATTTGTAGTTTGAAAGTCCTTGAGCTAAGTTTCACCTCTAAGGCAATAGTTGTAGAACATCTCATAAATGAAAATATAACGTGGTAGAGTCAAATCTTGCCCGTGGGGCATAATTTGTAGTTTGAAAGTCCTTGAGCTAATTAAGTCTTGCCTCTAAGGCAATAGTTGTAGAACATCTCATAAATGAAAATATAACGTGGTAGAGTTAACTCTTGCCCGTAGGGCATAATTTATTGTTTAAAGTCCTTGAGCTAAGTCTTTCCTCTAAGGCAATAGTTGTAGAACATCTCATAAATGAAAATATAACGTGGTAGTGTCAGCTCTTGTTCGTGGGGCATAATTTGTTGTTTGAAAGTCCTTGAGCTAAGTGTTGCCTCTAAGGCAATAGTTGTAGAACATCTCATAAATGAAAAGATAACGTGGTAGAGTCAACTCTTGCTCGTGGGGCATAATTTATTGTTTGAAAGTCCTTGAGATAAGTCTTGCCTCTAAGACAATAGTTGTAGAACATCTCATAAATGAAAACATAGCATGGTAGAGTCAACTCTTGCCCGTGAGGCACAATTTGTTGTTTGAAAGTCCTTGAGCCAAGTCTTGCCTCTAAGACAATAGTTGTAGAATGTCTCATAAATGAAAACATAATGTGATAGAGTCAACTCTTGCCCGTGGGACCTAATTTGTAGTTTGAAAGTCCTTGAGCTAAGTCTTGCTTCTAAGATAATAGTTACAAAATATCTCATAAATGAAAACATAACGTGGTAGAGTCAACTCTTGCCCGTGGGGCATAATTTATTGCTTGAAAGTCCTTTAGCTAAGTCTTGCCTCTAAGGAAATAGTTGTAGAATATCCCATAAATCAAAATAAAATGTGGTAGCGTCAACTCTTTCCCATGAAACGCAACTTGTTGTTTGAAAGTCATAAGTCTTGCCTCTACAATGTAGTAGTGTCAACTCCTACCCATGAAACGTAGCTTATTGTTCGAAAGTCGTAAACATTACCTTTATAATGTGATAGTGTCAACTCTTATTCAGGAGATGTAACTTGAATGGAAGAAATCAAAGAAACGAACAAAAATAATAAAAATTGCGAAAAAGGAAGAAAATGAAGAAAAATATTAAAAAAATAAAAATCAAAGAAAATGTAGAAGTTGAGAGAGAATAGAAAAAAAATAAAGGTTGAATAAAAAAAGAAAAATTAAATAAAAATAATGTCGAGAAAAATTTTAAAAGAAAATAATAAAAAATAAAAGTCAAAGAAATATAAGAAAAAGTTTATTTTATAAAAGTAGACGTTGAAAGGTGTAAAGGAAAAAAGTAAAGGTCGAGAAAAACTAAAAAGAACGAAAAAAAAGAGGAAATAAAAAATAAAATAATATAAAATAATAAAGTAAAAAAAAGTTTAGAGGAAAAAAGTAAGGGTTGAGAAAATTAAAAATAAAAAGAGAAAATAAAAAATAAAAATCAAAGTAAAATTAAAAAGAGAAAAAATAAAAGTTGAAAGATATAAATATGGAGTTGTTATTTTTTATGAGGATCATTTGTGTAATTTACTCCATTGATCAGAGACAATTTTGTTCAAAAAAATACGAGTTAATAGGTAAAGGCTATTTTAAAAAAGTTTTTTTATTTGGGGCTAAAATTTGAAAGTCACCCTAATTTGGGTCTATTTTTTAGATTCACCCTAAATATAGATTTTAATCAGTAATTTATATTATTTAAGATACATATATTTTAATGATATCTAGTGATATAGTATAACATAGGTATGTATATTAGTTAACGTACCTAAACTGTACATGTAAAATTTGATTCAGTTGTGTTTTTTATTTAAATTACATGTACCTTTATGTTTATTTTTCAAGATAAATTACTAAGTTTTATGCTCTACTTTGTATATGTAAACTTACATACCTGTTATATTCTCTTAAATTACTAAGTTTTACTCATTTTTTCAATCATCTTGAAAAGTACATATCTGTGTATATGTTATTACACGCAAAGTTTGAAAAGTAATTTACAAGACACAATATTCATGTAGGTACTTGTTTATCCTCATCATACAAACATGCATTTGGTTGAGACATCAAATTCAACATTCATCATTTATAAAAAAAATTCATATGAAAAAAAAAGCTTCACTATATTCATCAAATAAAAACAAATTTTGATATTTTGTCATACAAAACATCTAATAATATTTAACATTCAGCATCCCTAACAAATTCACAGAAAGAAAAAGTCTTCACAATATTTTTCAATAAGTCTACTCAATGCTAACTATTCCACATTCATCAGGAATTGGTATAGTTTTTGTCCTCGGTCTTGGGGGGTCATCATTTTTACTAAGATAGCCTTTCTTTGCTTTGCAAATCCCGTAATTTTGAAGGAGTGACGCATATCGCATTCAATGATATTCTGCTTCAAACCCAACAGAAGGCACGTTCATTCCTTCACTTAGGTATTTTGCATACCCCGCTACAAAAATTCCACAATCCCTGACATGTATACCAAATGTTATATGTTATTCCATAGTAATTAAAAGCAAAAAAAACAAATACGTTGTTTCGTACAAAACATGTATAGTAATATTTCAAAAAAAATTAATATCTAAGTTTACTTACAACTGTGTCCTTTGACTTATCTTATCCCTATATACTTCAAGATTAGTCCAATCTGTACGAGATGTTTCTTTAAAAAACCTGTTGTCAGAGAGGTAAGTTGGAATCATCATAGCCAACTTGTGAATCTCATTAATTGATTTCATATTTCTAAGACTGGATAGTGAGTCATAGATGAGTATGAGTCTATCCTTTAGAGCAATAACAGCTAAAATCCAGTGAAGCTTCTCATTGCAGTTGACAAGGATATACACCTCGTCAACTAGGTGTCATGGTAACCCAGATGACATGTAATATCCCTTGATTATGTTTGTTATTGCCTCTTCATTTTGGGCCACAATAACAGACTGAGCATAATCTTGTTGAGTTGAAAGTATTGTATCTGTATCATCAGGATAATATCTAGAATACATCTTCTCAATGTAATTTTTGAAAAAATAATTAGTGGTTGTGAATTTGTATTCTTGATCGTTTCTTAATTTGGATTTCTTTCGCAAGTGATAAAATATCACATCAATATGCTACAAAAATTGAAAAACAAAGAATACAAATTATGCCTTAGATGATATACAGGACATACAAGTTAGAAAAACTAATTTGGACATACATCTCAATAAGCATGCATTTATATATAATATGCTGACATGTAGCAGTTTAATAAAAAAATTGCACCTTCAACACTGTCAAACTTCTAACATAGTTTTATGTTTTTAATAAGTAATATGATTACAAAATAATATAACTGCTAATTCAAATATACATAACATGTAATACCCCAAAAAATCTAAACCAATATTAGAACCATGTACCAAGCTCATGCATAGTACATCATGATTATTTTATAGTTTTATGAGTAAGTTATATGTATATTAAGGCTTCAAATAACTCCCAGCTATCAGACAAATCAAAACATTCCTTACCGATTGAATTCTTGAGAAGGATATTTATATAGTCAACTTCAAACGAACATATCTCTCATTATACTTGGAAGTTTTTAGATCATGACCTATCAACAGATATATAATTGAATTAGCTTTCCAACGATATCAATTTCTCCTAAATCCGATATCGGAGCAAAGAGTTATCCCCATTTTATTCTAACATGTCAAGCTGGAAAATGGTGACGACGTTTCTGACGGGCTATCACGTTTCTGACGACCTTTTTGATGATGTCGTCACATTCTGACGACATTTCTGACGATGTCGTCAGCCCTGGGTAGAAAATCAAGAATTTGGACCCCTTTTGTGATGACCATTCGTGACGGCCTATCACGGACCTGACGGACTGTCACGGATGGCGTCAAGTATATTTCTTCAGCAATTCAAAGGCATTTTTGCAAGGGTATTTTGGTCATTTCCTTCACCGTCCACGACTTATAACCCTAAAGAGGCATAATTTTTCCCATTTTTCTTCAGTTAAGCATCTCAAAAACCCTCTCTTATACTCTCAACCACAAGATTAAGGTTTCCATCAAACTCATCTCTCAAAAGAAAGATTCAAGCCTTTTTCAAGATAATCAAGAATTATATTTTCCAATTCAAGAACTCTCCAAAAAATCTTCAAAGTTTCCTTTCTAAGGTATGTGTGTGTTCATTCATGGACTCCTTTCGTCCATGAAGTTCAAAAACCCTTTTCTAAAACTATATATTATGGTTTTCATGTTATGAATGGATTGTTGATCATGTTTATGTGTTGAATGATGCCAAGATAGAATCTTTATTTGTTATTATGAATCTATGACATCAGATGAGTTGAAAACATGTAAGTTTGATTAGTTATGAGGAGTAATTGTATAATTTACACCTATGCCTAAGTTGTGCATGTAAGGTGTTTGATAAAATACCTAAGAGACTAGAAATAATACATTATAGCTAAATTGTGACTAAGGGAAGGATTTATGATAGGCCTCTATGATTCAATTTCATCCATGTTGATAATGTGTCTTGTGAACACTATTGGATTACTCATGAACTAGTCTTATGGAATTATGCTATGCTTACTTGCCAAACCCACTCATGTACAAGATGTAGAATACCCATGTACTTTATGAAATTCCCCAAGTTATGATATTATGGATTGTGGTTGTAATATGTAATGAGCATGATATTGAAAGCTATGCAAGTATATACATGTGGTATAAAATTCCCTTCCATGAAATAGATTGTTGAGAACCATGCTTAGTATGAAATTCCTTATTTATGATATTGTGGATTATGGACTCTACTCTTATGATCAAGTCAGTAATGTGTGTCAATTTCCTTCCATCAAGTCCTGGGGGTACTTGTACCTGAAAAATATAGTTGTGTGTCTATAGCCATGTCATGTTTTCATGATACTCTCAGTCAAGCTATGATCTATAGAAATCAGTCAGTCATGTAACTTAGGAAAACTCAGTAATCTCAGTAGTTCAGTATTATCAGTAGTCTCAGTGCTCAGTAACCTTAGTAATCACAGTAAATCTTAGCAACTTCGGTACTTTTAATCAGTCCTTAGAACTCATTATATTCCATCCGTCATCAGAATCCAGTAAACTCAGTTTTAGCTCCGCTAAACAATACCACTATTTTCAGTTCAGCTAATTAGTTCAGTTAAGTTATTTAGTTCAGCCTAGTTATTCAGTTCAATATATTTCAGATGGGAGTAGGATTTAGCACCGAGTGAGCCTAGGGATGGGGACTCACCCGCTAGATTAGGATTGAGATCCTTAGAAGCAATCCCTAAGTTACAGAACTATGTAGCCAGCGTAGGTACGAGATGTCACCCATTAAATAGGACTGACATACTCAGGGGTTACCCATTAGCACATTTATATGTATAGGACTGATCCTAGGAGTCACCCGCTAGATTAGGACTGACTCCACAGCAAATGTCTTTACTGGTGGAGCAGTACTGACACCCTTCCAGTCAGGACAGACATTGGACTCCAGTTAGCTTAGTTTTGGGCATGTCGATTAGATAAACACATCCCACAGTTTCAATTACAGATTTAGGACTGTCAGATACAGTTAACTCAGTTCAGTAGTATAGATTCAGTACTGTTAGAGACAATCAATCCTTATCATTATAAATAGACTTCAAGATCACCCATTATATAGGACTGATCTCAACTATAGTTAAACAGTATTAGAATCGTCAAATTTAAAGATCACCCGCTGGATAGGACTGATCTCAAATTCAGTTACTCTATATAAAATAGAACTCAAATAGTTCCATCTGAACTTAGACTGTCAGATACAGTCGCTCAGTATCAGTTACATCGGCTAGGCCGATCATCACAGTTGTATCAGTTATATCAGTATTTTGAACTCATGTATTAGTTATATCAGTTATCAGAATTCATGATATTAGTATTCAGCTTCAAGACTGTCAGACACAGTCAACCAGACCAGTTCTTCATAATTCAAACTGTCAAAAATAGTCATTCATCTATTCAGTATCTCAATATCAGTACACTCATATTGTCAGTATTCAGACTCAGTAGTCAGTATCTCCACGAGTTCAGTTATAGTTATATATGCATGTATGTATTCTCATGTTCATATTTGTCAGCATTGTTCATGGATATAACCCTTTGCATTTACCCTACCTCACTCGCATACTCAGTACATTCAGACGTACTGACATATTTATGCTATGGTGCTTTCTCTTATGTTACACCATAGGTTCAGACGCACGAGCTCCAGATCAGCAGTAGCATTCCAGTGTTCAAAGTTTGTACTGAGTCCTTCTCATTCGAGGACGAGATGATTATTTCTATATTTACTATTCAGTTGCTAGATGGAGTTTGTTGGAGACATGTTCCTTCAACTCCTTATTCAGTTCAGTTAGAGGCTTTTAGACTAGATGTCAGATTAGATATTCAGATCTCATTATTTTCAGTATTTATGACTTGTTTTGGTATTGTTATACCTTTTCAGATATTTTGTTATCAGACGTTTATTCAATTCAAACCTTATGGACTTTCATGTTCATGTTTCTGCATTTTATGATATATTATGTAGTATAAAGGTATAGATATCAATCATGGGTTAGCATTTCAGTCCTTCGGGGTCATGAGCACCGTGTAGCATTTCAGTTCAGAAAATTAGGGTGTTACATAACACTAGGGATCTGGTATTTATAAATTTGACTTTCATATACATAACATGCACTATTTTACATATGTAGCAAAACTTTATCATTTAAAAACATATGACAACTAGTAAGCATATACATAGAATACGGCTGACAGATAGAAAATCCAAATAGGTATTGTAATTTGCAATTGGGTATATATTTAGATAACGGTGAAGTGATGGCATGCATAAACATTCTCTGATAGGCAGCTATATACACTCTGGTAATTCACATGCACTACAAAATCAATTAAATAGGAAAACTTATAAATTTTAAAAGTCTAAATACCTCATCGTTCCAACATGCATTCTTTTGAGACATCAAGTAAAACCAGGTTTTTGATCGTGCATGAGCAACAAAAAATCAATATCCTTAACTCCAAGAGAAGAGGATCTTGCTTTGTAGTATTCATCATTCATTTTTCTATTAAAAAATTAAATTTTGTTAGTACAAAAAAAATTAATACACTGATTGACAAAGAAATTTCTGTTTAATAATGATAAAAACTTACTTTTTAGCATGAAACTTCAATAAACCTTCTTCAACCCACTGGTTGTACTCTTCAATTACACCCCGTGTCATATCATCAGATATCAGAAAACCATCAAATGTAATTTTTTGTTTTGTTTCTCTGTTTCCTCAATGTTTTTTAAACCAAAAGCATATTTTGTCAAGTATGGTGAATTGAAAACTTTGAATTTAATCCTGGTTCTCTTTGTCGGAGTTTTGGCAGCTTGATGGGCAGCAACAATTGCATGAAAAAAATCTGGAGGAAGCTAACTATCAGATATGTGTTGCTGGTTCACGATTTCTCCTAACGGTGGAACGACTTCAAGAGGTAGATCCTCCACCAGTGATGCAAGAACTTCCAATATGACATCTATCTCGCTTTAAGCAGATTCAGTAATTATACCCGAGATATCATCCTAACAGTAAATATTATGTATATAGTGTTAGTTTTCATTTAACGAGTTAGTAAAAGTAGTGTCATGTGTGTCAAATTAGACATGTAATTTGAAAATAATGACTTTATGAATTTACCCATTGATCTTTATGGATATGCACGGTACTAGATGTTTCAACATTAGAATTATTAGGTATATGATTTTTCATAACTTCAACAAGAGCTTCTAACGTGGTAGTTCCAATATCACCACTAACTCCTTCAATATCCTTAAAGAAGTAATCCAATATCACCACTAACTCCTTCAATATCCTTAAAGAAGTAACATAAAACAGTCACAAAAGTAAGTCATTTTATAATTTTAATTGTAAGCATTAAAACATGATATTTTAAACATATTTGACATATATATGAACAAAATGACTTTAAGTATTTACCTTGTTATCTTTACGGATATGCATGGTACTAGACGTTTCAATATTGGTATTAACAGATTTCTGATTTAGCACAGATTTAACAAGAGCATCTAATCGGGTAGTTACAATATCCTCACTATATCCTTTAACCTCCTTTTATAGATAATAGAAAATATATATATAACTAGGTTAGTTCATTAATTTAAATGTAAATGTTAATATATTTGATGTTTAACCTCAGATTGTTCTTGTATAGAATTGCAGTTTCAATAAAAAGAAGTACCCTCCAATGTATTAACACCAGACTCTATGCCTATTGATTTATCAGTGTTGCTGACAACCTACAAATTAAAAATGATAATTGCATTGTTTATTAAATCCTTCAAAATTTTGATGTGCTGCTTATGTATATGATAATAATATACATATAATAACATAACACATATACATTGTATCTCTAACAGAACTGACAGACACAACATTTAATTTACACCTCATTCTCAGTTGAAAGAATAGCATAACATCAAAGAATGAAAGAAAAAATCATATATGTAACAAACTATGTATAACTATTATTTATGAAAAAATACCTTTTTTCTTTTTTCTTTCAATGTTGTGATCATAGCAATATCTTCAACATCATCTTTAAATGGTACATTTTCTGTTGTGATATCTCCAACTTCCTGATGCTGCTATAATTAGTATAGTACATGGTTAAGAAATTTTTTTATAACATCAATCTATGATAAGAAAAATGAATTTTTAAATAATATTACCCCTTTTTCTATGTCTTCAACATTTGGCAGGATATCCATCTCATCAACTTGATCTTGTGATGGTTCATCTCTGATAGTTGAACCTTCCAAATCATAATCCTTTTGATTTTGTTATAGAAGATATGTAAAATTAAATTTGAAAACATCAATTTGGACTAAGCCAATGGGTTGAACTAACATTAATATGATTTCAATTTGTACTTGCTTTGAGTCCTTCCTTTTTCGTTGGAATGTTTGATTCTTCACTATCCTTATGTAATAACAAAAACATTGATGTCATCCAAAAATAAGATTGTTGTTTTTTAATATGAAATGAAAAATTTTATGTAAAGGTTTTAAATACATAGTAGTGTTATGTGTATATGTTACACATACACATCTCATTGAATTTATGTAAAGTAATATACATAGAATAGTTATGTATGTGAACAAATATACATAACATAATTCCCTGCTATTATGTCAATAGAACTATCATTTCATCATAAATAGTTAATATATATAACAACTTGTATGTATATTATATAACATAATGTACACATTTATCTATATTATAAAACATGCATAAAAATACTAAAAAAATACATAAGTTGAATTCTAATCCAAAAATATATATAAATACACAAAAATAAATACAAATTCATGAATCATATAACTTAAATCAAATTTAGTTTACCTTTTCATTTCTTTGGTTGTTGTGTTTCAGCATTTGGATGAGTTCGGCGTGTTGTTTATCCATTTTTTTCATTTGAGTCTTCATGTTGTTTGACTATTAGATCATGAAGAAAATTGAATTTTGTGTCAACCTGCATGTCAAATAGAGTAAACATGTAAATGTTTTATAAAAATAATTTATAGTGTTCACCATATGAATAAACTTACATAAGACTGCAAAAACAACTTTATTTCGTCCCACCTTTCATCAGAATTGTCCTGACAAACTGACTTGCTGGATGATAATGGAGTTGTCTTTGCGGTATGAACATGCCCCAAACCAGAAGATGGTGTTTTTTCAGTTGGTACAGTTTTTGTTGAAACAGTAGATGGTGTTTCTCACAAACTTGCTCCTCGACAGTTACAACATCAAAATGGACTGTCCTCTTAGTAGGTTGTGATGCTGATGCATATATAATCAAACTGTCTTCTTAAGAATTTTTGTAGGTGGAACTGTACTGAAATCCTTAAAACCTTGTATGTTGAGGTCCAATTGTAAATGTTATGTCGACAACAGGTCTTTTATCATAACGGTCAACAGTAGTTTCTGGTGAAAATACAGATTCACCATTATTTAATTCAAATCCCTCAATCATTTACAAATCAAGACTTTGCACTTCTTCATGAGTTGGTCGTATATTGTTGTATACAAACTATTAAATAATAAATAATAGCAACATTAACACTCTGTTAAAGTCAGCACATTGAAATATAAAAATAAGCTTGAAATAATATACATCATACTTACCTTGTTGAACATACCACCTATAAACTTCTCATACTTTACTTTGATTCCAACAACCTTCCAGTTGAAAATTCGTGGAATTACATTTCCCACCCGCTCATCTATCGTACTATCTATCTCAGAACAACATTCATACATCCAAACATTCAGCACATGAGGCATTTCCCCCATCGAGTATAACTGTTTCTCAACAAAAAAATCTTGTATCCACATTGTAATAAGCTTTTCAAATGAACTCTTCCCCCATGAAAATTGTTCATAACTACCATTCTCAACCATCGCAAAATTCGATCTACTAATGTAACATCACGTACTTGTGAATACAGAAAGGTGTGAATGAAGTAAATTATTGACATATTCAAAGAATCAGAATTATTGTCAAAGTTTCCCAACTTGAATCTCTCTATAAAAAGAGTCCTCTTAACAAAACTTTTTGATCCTGAAAAATACTTCGCCATTAATACATACTTTGATGAATTAGAAAAGAGGTGTTCCTCAATGTTCTCTGAACATTTAAGACCGGGTATAATGGCATACTTAATAATAGAAAACTTGAGAATGATTCCCTGCACGTAAACAAGAATTTTCTCCAGGTTGTCTTGCTCTATCTCAAGCATAAGTAAGCATTTGGATATTTGACCCTGATAATTAGACTGCGGCATGTCTAGGAATGAACCAAAAATTATTTGCTGAAATAGATTTAGAACTTCTTCAACAAGATAATTATTTATTTCTTCTCTAAATTTTCAATTGCAATAACTATCGAAATGCAACGGATGCGCAGAGACTTTTTTTATCCTGTATTTCATACCCTATTGAGAATGAAACAACATATCATATGTGAGCATATGTTGTCAATACATACACTAAACCTATGCATATTAACAACATATGCATACAAATTGAAGTGTGAGAACTATTGATTCAATAACACAGCAAACAACATATCACAAGTGATGTATATGTTAACATATACATAACTTATGTCCATTGCCTCAACTGCCTCTATAAAAAATGAACACATATACACAGCAAAATATAATGTATATGAACTACACATCTCAGTAGTAGTTTAACAACATAGTGAAGTTTATGTATACGTTACTCATATACTCATGACATGTTCAATGCATCAAACTAACATAACAAAACATAATGGCAAACCCAACTTATGTATATGTGTTGAATAATGTATGTGCAACAAATATATACTTATTAATGTACAAACAACCATTATTCAATTATGTATATTAACTATATAGATCAATGTAGTTCAAACAAAAACCTCACCAAAAATTTATATACCCAACATATACAAAAACAAAAAAATTATATATACCTTAGGAAGACGTGGACGTGTAGTATCATCTTTTTTGGCTTTTCTTGAGGATTCTCCAATTGCTTTTTTTGACTTTTCAGCAGCAGTTTTTTTAATCTTTTTCATCTTTTGGGGTCGTTACGATAAAATTGAATGCTATCAGTTGGAGCCAAGTACGGTTGTATTCAAAATAGTAACCGGTGATAGATGGAAGCCGTGTTTTAAGGGGGAGAAATGGTGAAAGATACCCACCTCCTTATGTATATTTTCTTTTAGAGAGAGAAACATAAAAAATGGGATTTTTGTAATATGTTTAGGGAGTTGGAATTTTTTGTAATTATGGAAACATAAGTTTTGTGTGTGTGTAATTTTTAGATAAAAGAATTATTAAAATGGGACGAATAAGTTACTCTTGTAAGGGGCGAGTAAAAAGTAAACAAAATAAGTAAATAGACCGAATGGAACAAGCTATTAATGTAGTTTAGTTATCATTTAATATCCTTATATATTCTTATTAAGTTAATTTATATGAAGACTCTTAATTAAGGTTATAATTATTATGATATAAACTTCAAAGCATTGATATTTTTTTCCAGATGATTCTATAAGATGAAAAAAATATAATTAGTAAAAACTATTGCCACTAAAACAGTGAGGGAAATTAAAACTCAATAAATATAAAAATAAATTTATTTTTAACTATAACTAAAAAAATAAATACTTGCAAATTTTAGAAAAATATCAATATTTTTTCTTTCTATGATCTTCATTGAAACTTAATTATTAAATATTTTATATTATGTCATTATATAAAATATTGAATTGCTTGTAACTTTTTGATATATTCTAATTCTCTAATAACATCTTCTTCCTCATAAATAATATTTTTTATTTACTATATCACCCCTAATTAATTATTATAAGTTACTTATGTATTAAAAAAATTAATAATATTTAATAAATAAATTAAATACACATTTATGACATGACTGTTTCAACTGCTTCAACCGTGCATAACACGTGTCGCATAATTCTGCGCGGATGAATACACCTAGAAGGGTACTTTTCATCTTCTATCCATTTTTGCTTTGCTCTCTCATTTTTCAAAATTTTTGCACATCTGCAAATTCATTAATTTTTTATTCTTTGCTCTCTTAGATTCTTATTCTTCTCCCTCTTTTTTTTTTTATCCCCTATGATTTTTTAGTTTTTCCCTACTCATGTATACATTTGCAAGTGAGAGGCAATTGTTTACATACAATCACAAAATCAAATAAGAATATGAAATCAATAGGTACTCATGAAATTCTAAAAAGAAAAATGAAACTAATCTTATTGACAATCATTGAGATGAATAGATTACTCTTGTAAAGGGTGTGTAAAAAATAAACATAATAAGTAAATTGACCGAATTGAGTAATCTATTAATGTAGTTTAACTATAATTTAATATCCTTATAGATCCTTATTAAGTTAATTTATATAATAATTATCAAAATAAATTTATTTTTAGCTATAACGAAGAAATAAATACTTGCAAATTTTACAACAATATCAATATTTTTTTCTATTTATGATCTTCATCGAATAGTAATTATTAAATATTTTAAATCATGTCAATGATGAAATCAAATTACTTGTAGCTTTTTGATATATTCTAATTTTCTGGTAATATCTTCTTCCTCATAGATAATATTTTTTATTTAAAATCATCCAATTATGTAATTAACAAATCTAATAATTATGAAACTTATCACCAAGACTTTTAAACAAACCATTAGATATACTAATTGTAAAGGAAAAAAATTATAATATAAATTATATTTTTAAATTAAAATTATTAATTTTATACTTTGAGTTTAGACCCGTGCTTAGCATGAGCCTCATGAAACTAGTATAGACATAAGGGACATTTACTTTTTTTTTCTCTCTCTTCTATCTCTAGCCTTTATTTCTATATATTTTTTTCTTCTATCTCTAGCCTCTATTTCTATATTTTTTTCTCTTCTATCTCTAGCCCCTACTTCTATTTATTCATTTTTTTCCCTTTTTTGTTATCTTTTATCTATTTTTTCCCTTCTTTTCTTTCTCTTTTTTTTTTTATTTTCTTTTTTGTATTTTTGGAAAACATGACTATGTCGAATACAAGTCATAAATGATGACGAAAAATTATAACCGCTCATTACATTTATATTCACCACCATTTTTTTATTTCTTTTTAATTTCTTTTTTTTCAATTCTTTCTTTTAGTTTTTTTCTATCTTTTATATGTAACTCTTTTTTTTTTGTTTCTCATCCGGTGTTCGGTGTCCGTATTGGAGCCTCGACTAATTCGGATCGTACGTTGCAGGGCCCATTAAGGTGACAACGCTCCCAACAGAGTTTTCTCCATACCCAGGGTCGAACCTTCGACCTCTGGTTAAGGGTGGAGCAGCTCAATCCACTGCACCACAACCCATGTTGGTTTCTATATGTAACTCTTATTTCTCTTTCTTCTTTTTTTTCTTTTTCCTTTTTCCTTTTTCTTTCTTTTTTTTTTCTTAGTTTTGTTATCTTTTCGTGTTTTGCTTTTTGCTTTTTGCTTTTTTTGCTTTTTTCTTTCTCTTCTCTATATTTACTTCTATTTCTATTTTTTGTATTTTTTCCTCATTTTTGGTTATATTTTTTATTTTTTTATATTTTTAGAAGATGTGGCTACGTCAAGCACAAGTTATGAATGATCGCGAAAATACAATAATCGCTTATGGTATTTGTATTTGCAACATTATTTATATGCTTGTATTCGATGATACAATTATATTTATATTTTATAGTTTGCGCTTATCTTTGTATTTATATTTTATAATTCACACTTATATTTGTATTTTATAATTCACACTTGTATTTATATTTTATAATTCGCACCATCATTTATATTATATATAATTCACACTTATATTTTGAAGAACTATTTGATATTTGTATTTTATAGTTGACTGCCTATTGTGTTTGCATTTTGTGATTTTATTTTATTTGCATTTGTATTCTATTTTCGCCGATGCACTACTATTCTTAAAGAATCATTTGTATTTGTAAGTTGATCACATATTGTATTTTTATTTTTATTTATAATTTAATTTATTTTATTTATTTGTATTTAAAATTATAGTTGACATTGTCATTTGTATTTTTAAACAATTGAAAAAGTTATTATTTTTCTTTCTAAGAACACTTTTACTTATATTCATTGATATGAATTATACTTTATCTATCTAAATTAAATAATATAAATAGAAATGATAAATTATACGAATTCAAATGTTAAATTATACAAATACAATATTACATTTATACAACTTGAACCATACACATATAAATGACACTTGTTATATACAAAATACAAATGAAAAATTTGGCTTACAAATACTAACGATGCATTTGTATTGAATGTCACATTGCACGTTAACATATTTTACGCTCAAACAAATGCAATTAGTCCATACACTTATTGTATACAAATATAAATTATAAATTATACATATTCACGGCTAAACTATTCAAATACAAATAAAATATATAGTTAAAATATATAGTATAATATAGATAAATATAAAATATAAAAATTATATAGCACAACAACAATAATAAACGAAAGAAAAAAAAAGAAAAAAAGGAGAAAAATGACAAAAAGGAAAAATGAAAAAAGAACCAAAAAAAGAAAAGGAAAAAAGAAATAAAAATGAAAAAAGAAAAAAAAGAAAAAAAAAAGGAAAAGGAAATAAGAAAGAAAAAACAAAAACAAATGGAAGGTAAAGAAAAAGAGAAAATTAAAGGAGAAAACAAAAGAGAGAATATGAATTGTATTTAATTGACAAGAGAGGTTACATATCGTAATTAATTGAAACTTAAGGTAAATAGGATAATTAAAAGATTATATTTGATAAATCATGTAGTTATTCCTAAATATAAAGCAAAAACGATGATTAGTAGGTCCCCAAAAATTGTTAATTTTTTTTTTTTTTGGAGAATAATATTTTCTAGTTTCATTAATCAGCGACCTTTTCTAGTTTCATTAATCTTTAACTTAGCAGATTCATCACAATATATGAAAAACAAAAGAAAACTCTACCACCTCAAATTTTCTGAGTATCAAACTACATGTCGTTTACCGGCTAAATTATGACAATAAGTTTTATACCATCCACCCAATCAAAACATTAAATTTGATTCCATAAAAATATAATTATCACAATCTAATGATCTAACAAGACCTTGTTTTTATACCACTTGTTTAAAAACTTAAAACAAAATTCACTTAAGATGACCTGTAAATCATTAGACAGGGATGAATACTATAGAAAAATAATAGGAACACTAACCTAGTTCGATTGCAAGACTTGATTGAAAGAAAACTTGATCTTTAAGGTCTTGATATTGCTTCAATTTATTTTTTCTCAGAGATGAATAGAAAAGAAGAGAAATATTATATCTGACTTAGAGATCAATCCTTGATATTGCTTAAGTGCCTTTTAGTTGTAAAGGTACCTTTTTCGATAAGTCTCCATCAAATTTTTAAAAAGATCCATGAGTTTCATATAATTTCATTCAAACTCAAACTAATAAATATTTATTTTTAAGTCAAAAATATTTTAATATTTTATTCAATCATAAATCAAACTTCTTTAGAAATAGCATATCCATATACAATATATTAATGTGTGAGTTCACAAAATAGAAATTACTAACAATTTAAACGAAGCAATTTTATGAGAAGGAGTTCTGCTACCGAATAACAGGAGAAGAAAATTTAAAATAATAAATGAAAAAATAAAATATAAAAAAATATTATTTCCCTCTATAAATACAAATCACATGCTCACAAAACCCATAAGAATATTTTTCCATTTATAATCTTCATTAAATTGTAATTATTACATTTTATCATATTAATTTATATAATATCAAAACATATATGTTCCATTAATATTTGCTAATTTTACTACTGAACTTACTTCCTCAAAAATATTTTTTCCTTTTAAAATTATTCAATTATATAACAAAGAAACTTTAACATTAAGAAAAGTTATCAATAAGATATGATTAACTTATAATAGCTGTAAATTAATAATGTCCTAACAAAATGTTACACTAAATATATTTATTTATAAAATTATATAATATTTTTATATTTTTAATTTCGGGCTAGATCACCCAGATGGGATCACGTAATATATATATTCTCTTATATAGAAGTGACAGTGAGTAGGCAGGAGACCGTGGTCATGTCTGCTCGCCTTCATTTCACCTAATTGCTTTGTGATTTTTTTATATTATTCCTAATTAATTATTATATATTATTTATATATTATAAATATTAATAATATTTAATTAAAAATAAAATAAATATTTATAACATGTCTGTTTCAATTGCTTCAATCGTAATTTTACCATATCACTCCTTATTAATTATTATAAATCATTTAAGTATTAAAAAATTAATAATATTTAATGTTAAATTAATTTGACGTCTTATATGAGATCCATTTAATTTTTTAATACAAGTACATTTATAGTAATTTTGCTATATAACACCTAATTAATTATTGTAAGTCATTTAAAACATGTTTGCTTTGTTGTTTCTGACCATCTAATTATTGCGTAGCTTAAATTGGAATACATGAAAAAAAAATTGTAAATCACAAAAATAAGAAAATTAAATTATTTCAAAAAATGTAATAGACTATCAATACCACAAAAGTTTGGACAAGGAGGGTAACTTATATTATTTGAAAATTATATAAAGAGTATTATAAATTATAATAGTTAACAACTTAAAATATCTAAAAATAATTAATAATCAAAATAATTCACAATTTTTTTAAAAAAGTAATAGATATGAAATATTTTGTTGACTCTCGAAATTATATTAGTGTCACTTAAATTGGAATAGAAAAAAAGAGAATTATAAATCAATAATTAAAAACTTAAATATTATTAAAATATGATTGAGTAACAGTACCACAAAAATTTGAACAAGAATAGTAACATGTATTATTTGAAAATTACATAAAATGTATTCTAAAATACAACAATTAACTAACCTAAAATATTTTATTATATATTTGATAATTACTATTTGAAATGTAATATAAATCCCAATAATTAACAACTGTAAATATTTTTAAAAATATAAAATTTTTGATTGTCTCTCGAAATTATATGAGTGTCATATTGACAACCTAAAATATTTTTATACACATTTCATTAATCCAAATATAATAATATATGCCTACGTAAGAATTTATCAACCAAACAAATGAAAGTTTTAATTAAATGATAAAATTATACATATCGTAGAATTTTCAAGGATCAATAGTGGGCACGTACGTAGCACGACTTAGCCAACTAGTATGTATATATATATATATATATATATATATATATATATATATATATATATATATATGATTAACTTGTAATAGTTGTAAATTACTAATGTCGTAACAAAATGTGATACTAAATATATTTATTTATAAAATTATATACTCCGTTTTAAAAAGAATGACCTACTTTAACTTGACACAAAGTTTAAGAAAATAAAGTAGACTTTTGAATCTTGTGGCCTTAGGGTGTGTTTGGTATGAAGGAAAATGTTTTCCATGGAAAATATTTTTCTAGAAAATGTTTTCCTAGAAAATAAGTTGGTTTCTTACTTGTTTTCTTATGTTGGTTGGTGGATGAAAAATATTTTCTAGTGTTTGACTGGTGAATGAAAAATATATTTTCTAAAAATATTTTTATATATTTAACAAAAACAATGAGAACGAATAAGATAAGAAGGGTGGGATAAGAAAAAAGTTTTAATTTTTTCTTTTAAAATAAATTAAAAAAATTAATTTTCTTGGGGGAGGCGGTTGATAGGTGGGGTTGAGGTTGTCAAAATAGATAGTAAGTATGGGATAACGAAAAAAATTATTTTTGTAAAAAATAAACTTTTTTTCTAGAAGGGGGCAGGTGGACTAGTAAGGGTGGGGGTCGGGTAGGAGAGTAACGGTAGTGTAAGAAAAAAATTATTTTTTTTGAAAGGAGAAGAGGAGGTTGGTAGGGGTGGGGTAGCGGGGGAAAACAAAAGGTTTGAATTTTTTTAAAAAAATTAAATATTTTGTTTGAAGGGGGAGGGGGTTTGTAGGGGTGAGGAGTCGGGTAGTGGAGTAAGAAAAAGTTTGAATTTTTTTGTAAAGAAATTAAATATTTTATTTGGAAGGGGGGAGGGGGTTAAATTAAGGTTTTGGGTAGGGGGATGAGGCAAGAAAAAAATTTGAAATATTTTTTTTTGGAGAGGGATGGGGTGGAGGTAGGGGATTGAGAGTCTGAGTAGGGGTGAGTGATTTTGAGAGTTGTATGAATATTTCAATTTAAGAGTGAAGTTGAAAGAAACTTTTGGAAAATGTTTTTCGTACTTTTTTAAGGGAAGTCATTTGTTTTAAATTTGAATAAAATAAGTTGATTTGGAAAACATTTTCCGAAACTTTTGAGTCAACCAAATATGAAAAAATCGAAAATATTTTTCAGAAAATATCTTCCTTCATACCAAACACACCCTTAAATTAAAGTTGTGCTAAATATACCAAAATGCCCTTTAATATTGTGGTCCTAAATATGCTATGTGAAAAGTTGAAATTAAAATATTATCAAAAATAAAGGAACATTCTTTTTGAAATGGATTAAAAAGAAAAGTATGTCATTCTTTTTTAAAATAGAAAGAGTAATATTTTTATTTTTTTAATTTGGGTACAGATCACTTAGACAAGATCACGTAAAATTAGTGAGCCAATTTCAATATGGTTGCTTCATGGAATTTAATGAAAAGTGGAGGACAATTTAGTCTTTTTAGAAGAAAAATCTGCTTAAAGGTGTTATATTAGTTGTACCTTATAAATAACTTTAAAAAATATCCATAATCTTTCATTTAATAACAGACCATGCCCTTTAAAAAGGGCACCTTATTTTATTTATTTACAAGCTTTTCCTCCAAGCTACATTTAAATATGGGTGGATCCCACAGTACTTTCCAACTTTGCAATTTAATTGAAATTATTTAAATTTAAGTAATTTATTAATGTAATAATTTTATATTAATTAATTACAATTAAATATTTAAATAAATTAATTTTATTATTTTAATTAACTTTTATATTCAAAATTATTTTTTTTACATATTTATTTTAGTAAATTTAAATTCTAAAATTATTATTTTCTTATACGAAAATACTAATATCTAAACTTAACTTTAAAATTTAAAAGTACAAAGTTAATAAATTTAATTTAATAAAATAAATTCGTAATGAATATTTTCTTAAGATTTATGTTGAGTCAATATGTATCAAGTAAAAAAGAAATAAAGAAAAATATATAGTAAAATTTTATTATTGTGAGAGATAAACATACTGCACTATCCAATAATGTTTAGTAATATCATATTTTGTATATCCAAAATAAAACATCTTAAATTTAAGTAATTTAATAATATAATAATTTTATCTTAATTAATTACAACTAAATATTTAAAGTAAATTAATTTTATTATTATAATTGACTTTTATATTCGATTTTTTTTTTACTTATTTATTTTAGTAAATTTAAATTTTAAAATTATTTTTTTCTTATAAAGAAATACTAATATTTAATCTTAAATTAAAAATTTTAAATTACCAAATTAATAAATTTAATTTAATGAAATAAATTTCTAATAAAATTTTTCTTAAGATTTGTGTTGTTTCAATACGTATCAAGTAAAAAAGAAATAAAAAAATATATAATAAAATTTTATCATTGTGAGAGATAAACACAATGCATTATCCAATATGTTTAATAATATCATATTTTGTATATGCAATTGCAACTAAATATTTAAAGTAAATCAATTTTTTTTTTAATTGACTTTTATATTCAAAATTATTTTTTTTTCTTATTTATTTTGGTAAATTTAAAATTTAAAATTATTTTTTTCTTATATGGAAATACTATTAATTAAACTCACCTTCAAAATTTTAAAGTAAAAAAATTAATAAATTTAATTTAATAAAATAAATTCTTAATGAATATTTTCTTAAGATTTGTGTTGGGTCAATTTGTGAGAGATAAACATAATGCACTATCCAATAATGTTTAATAACATCATATTTTGTATATGAAAAATATAGCATCTTAAATTTAAGTAATTTAATAATATAATAATTTTATCTTAATTAATTGCAACTAGATATTTAAAGTAAATTAATTTTATTATTTTAATTGACTTTTATACTCAAAATTATTTTTTTACCAATTTATTTTAGTAAATTTAAAATTTAAAATTATTTTTTTCTTATATAGAAATACTAAAATTTATTATTGTGAGAGATAAACATAACTCACTATAGAATAATGTTTAATAATATCATATTTTGTATATGTAAAATATAGCATCCCGTATTTAATTAATATACTACTCCGGTGAGTTATCAATGATTACTATTGAATATGGTAGAATTATGTTAATTTTATAGGAGTAACATAATCAGTCGCTCTTAATTAATTATTATGAGCCATCTAAGTATTAAAAAAATAAATAATATTTAATCAAAAGATAAAACAGACATAAAGTGCGAAATTAATTCGTGATGTTTTAAATTAAATTGTCGTCCTTCAAACGATGATTTTACTATACCACCCCTTATTATAAGTCATTTATATATTAGAAAATAAAAAATAACAAAATGATATGTCAACACAAAAAATTTGATTGATTATCAAAATTATATTAGTGTCATATAAATTGGGATGAGACAAAAGAAGATATAAAGCAGTATATATCATTTGATAATGAAATAGAAAGTATTGTAAATAACAATAATTAACAAAAATATTTAAAAAGTTGATTGATTGCCAAAATGTTATATGTGCCGCATAAATTGGGAGAAGAGAGTATTCATATCTTATTGAAAAATTATGTAAAAAATATTATAAATCAGATAATTAGCAATTATAAAAATTTAAAAATATAAAATATTTAGCTGACTCTCGAAATTATATCATTGTCAGTTAAATTGAAATAGAAGAAAAAGTATTATAAATTATAATAAATAAAAACTTAAATTATTTTAATGATTAAATATATAAATTTTATTTATATTATATAAATTAAAATAATATATATATATATATATATATAATTTAACGAAACCGTATTGCATTACCGCTTTGTCCAAGTGTGTTCGCCAAAATTTGAATAGCAACATGCAACACGTGTCTTAGGTCATATGGTAAACGTTTTCGATGAAATCATATAGTGTGACACCCCTCTCTAATTTATATGGCAAAAGTGCAACACGTGTCATGAATTTATCTTTGTAAAGTCTTAACTCGATGAAGAATTTAGGAATAGCTAATGGCCATGGTAACTAGACAGCCCTTACGCCTCCTGTTCACATTCTTTGTATTTACTTGATTCCATTCACGAGGACTTCACATGTTGGATCAGTTCCTTAGTTCATCATCTTCTGTAGAAACAATGACACAGGGAAGCAATACCATGTCCCATCACGTGGTATAACATTTTTCATTGGCCAACTCTTGATTCTACCTCGTGGCATCGCAGACGAAGGCACACTCAAAAAAGTGAGGGGAAAGGACAACAATAGTTAAAAGAAGAAGAAGAAAAAGATAGTACTTAATATAGATAGTACTTAATATCGTCTAAATGGCAGTCGGATAGTAATATTGGGAAATAGGAAACTGCAACAGGTAATAGATATCTCAAGTTCTTGGTTGAGATTGTTTGACGTAGATACTGTCTTTAGTTCAGTAGAATCTAAAACTGGTATGTGATTAGCCCTATTTCTCTTGATATCAGTGAATCCTATTTTAAGTTGTGTTTTCTGACTTAGTTTAGTGCACACGTAATTAGATATTTTTTATACGTGCGACGTAGTCTTCTTGTTCAGTGTACGTTGAATCTAATACTGACATTTGATTGCCCCGTTTTCTACCGCTTTCTACGAGTATTACGACCACACGATACTTTGAAAAATATGTCAGCAGTGGGTTCATCTTTCAACTGTGAGCCGTTTTACTTCGCCAATTCATACTCCCTTCTATTTTATCAAAGAAAAATTTTATTACTAATATTTTAAAATTTTAAATTTATTATTATTATTTTATATATTTATTTGATACTAAGTACAAAAATGTTTTTTTAAAAAAACTAAACTTTTAAATCATATTAAATTAAAATAATTATTTTTAATATAAAAATTCAGTGTGAGTATCTTCTAACTTTACGTAATGATTAAGCGAACAGGTAATGCCAATGTCCGGATCCACGCAGCGGCTTTTCTTAGTCCGCAAAAGATATTTTGCCTGTCCCAATTTGCATTTGTCGTCTTCGGTCGCGAGATTCTTTTTATCTTTTAAGTTTATTTTTTTTTTAAATAGAACTTTATCATGAAAATTTAAGTATAATTTAAAATTACATTTGAAATGTGGAAGTATTCAAAATTTTGTTTTCACTTTTACTTATTTTTCTTTTTCAAAATTTTACTCTAAACTTTGTATTTTTATAAAATGGTCTAATTTGAATTATATACCATATTTATTAGAAAATTGTGCATTTAAGAAATTAAATATTATTTACAAAAGTTATAACCAGATACAACACGAACTTCATATAAATTCCTGATGAAATAAAAAAAAAGTATTTGTAACAATATGTAGTAGCTTTTACATAGAATCTAATATATGACATTATGTGATGGTGTATTTTGAAATATTATTATTTTAGAGCAAATTTGATTATGTGGTCACATAAATTAGTTACGCTATGTGATTTTGTTAGTTTATAAAAATTGAGAGTATAAACCATATTTTTAGAAAGTACTTTAATATTTATTTGCAAAAAATATGATCAAACATAACTCTAACTTTAAGCTTAAAATTTTAACATATATAAAATAATAATAGCTAATTTCATGGGAAAATGCTCACTAAATGTTTTAAATTTAACCATCAATTTAGATATGTAATCTTTAAACAAAATTTATATATTCAAAAATTATACAAATATAATATAAGACATAATATTTGAATTTAAAATATTTAAAATTATATGAAAAAATTAGAAAAAAAATATTTTACTTCACTTTCAAAACTCAAACGGTGCCACATATAAATTAAAATGGAGGGATTTTGGTTGAATTTTCGTGACACACTTCGACTGTCCCTAAATTTTATAAAGAAGCAATAGATTTTTTTTTTTTTTTTAAGTATGGTGCTTTCATCAATTCATAAATAGTTATGTCATGATAAATCATCTCACTCAGTCAATATGAAAAGTTTAAACTTAAAACTTACATTTTTTAAAAGATAAAAAATATCATTATTCTTTGGATATACTAAAAACCAAATAAATTAACTTATTTAACTTTTAATAAAATAATTTATATATAAAACTTATTTTTAACGACAAGTTTCAAAATCTTTTATTTTCTTTATTAATTATATGATTAGTGAAACAAACCACTTAAAATAAAACATAAGGACTAACAAGGTAAAGTGTTGAACTTCCAATAAAGCGTTTATCATATTCTCCTAGAGATATGTACTTTTACCAATATGGGTTGTGGTGCAGTGGATGAGGCCGCTTCACCTTTAATCGGAGGTCGAGGGTTCGACCCTGAGTATGGAGAAAGCTCTGTTAGGAGCGCTGTCACCTTAATGGACCCTGCAACGCGTGGTCCGGATTAGTCGGGGTTCCAATGCGAGCACCGGACACCAGATGAAACCCCCCCCAAAAAAGAGATATGCACTTTTTTCTATTTCAATTTATATAATACACATTTTTTTTAATCAGTCCTAAAAAGAATGATATATTTCTATCTTTAGCAGTAGTTTAACTTTAAAATATTCAGCTTATCCTTAATCGTCTGATCCAAAAGTTCAGGTGATAATGACACCTACCCAAACACTGCCTTGACAGGTAAGCCAAAAATCCACAACAGAAAAGAAGTACGAGGAATGAAGAAATGAAATTCGAGACTTGTAGAACAAAGTCAGGCCATAGTAATCATAATCTAAAGTATGAATGAAAATACAACTGAATTCCAAAATCTGATATCATAAGTATAAAAAACATCTAATATATAACTGAATCTGAAATACATAAGTCTGTCTCTGAATATAAGTAAATAAAGACAAGATAGAATAAGAAGAGACCCAAAAGCTGCTGCGAACTTTGGAGCTCACCTATACCTCGAATATCAACTTTGATAGCACGAAATCAGCTGTCACGAATCATACTCAAACTAGGATCTGCATCGTAATGACATAGTTGGAAAGACTATGATCCATTTGTACTCAATAGGTATCATAGACGATTGAGCAAAGTATAAAATAAAATTAAGTAAAAAAATACTATGATGTCACTTGCAATAGAAAAGTTCCCAAATAGTCGCTCAAACCATCTCCACTAACAATTCTAAGATATAAAGACAATAAAGGAAACTACACACATAATATTATTAAGGAAACTAACTATATACAACAAACACACAGGGAGAGTACAATAATGTAATGCCATGCAATGCAATGGTGATTAATGTAAGCCATCGTATGACTTTTTATATGCATCTTTCGAGCCTCAATGCTTCACGACAGGATCCATTGAGGGTTTGAGATCCATATAATTTCTCATATCTCAATTCACCTCTACGACTAGTGTTTACGAATCAAGATTTTTACAAGATGTCTCATTTATTTCAAAACTAAGTGTTTCACAGTGGAATCAATATCTCATGAAATGAACACAACCAATTAGTATGAAGATAACGATCAATTTATTGTAGGTATAAGTAAGCCAAAAAATCAACTCAACATGTTAATAGTTCATGATATAATCACTTACCCGACACCACAAAGACAAATAGTCATTTAAGACATCAAAATATCATTTTATAAACTTCTCTCTTAGGTATTACTATCATAATAGAGACTAGTAACACTTAAAAAGGCCTATATGACTATTCAATCCCCTGCATAGGCAACACAACAATAATAATGGAATTTAATGCATAAATAAGGCATACAAATGTCAAATAAAGGCCCCACATAATAATCACATCAAATATAATCTCTCAGATTAACAATAATATGCAATAAGCCCCAACACAGACACATAAAATATCAAAAAGGCATGTAATATCTATTCAAGCCTCCACACAAACAACACAATAATAATAATGACATTTAATGCATAAATAAGACCAACAAATGTCAAATAAAGTTCCTATACAAGCATCAATCAAATATAATCTCTTTACTTAGAAATAATATTCAAATAAGCCCAGAAATAATATTCAAATAAGCCCCTACAAAGGCACACGATAATAATTTTAAAATATTACTCCCTCGATTAAATTTCCTAACTCATAGAATTCTTACATGATTGTCAACTATCAAGCCTAGACTATAAGAAGTTAAGCTATAACCTACCTCGAAATGCCTAAAATTAAAGCCTAAGCCTTCAAAGTGGGCCCTTTTCTTAACAAAAGGCCTAAAAAATGAGCAAAAAGTATCAAAAATATAATCTACACATCAAGAAAAGCTAATGATACCCATGTTAGCTATATTTGAATTGAGTCCAAAATTAATTCAAAAATCATGTTAAAAAAAAGAAATAAAACTAAAATTTTATTTTAGAAACATGTTTTTCAAGTCAAAAGGAGTCAATATTTAAAAATTCATGCAAAAACGAGTTGAAATCGGTGTTCAAATTGATGAAAACCTATTTTAAGAGTTTATAAAAATAATCACCAAATTCTAATTTGAAAACAAGATTAAAAGGTTTTCTTAAGGTAGAATTAAAGAATTATGATAAAAATGTGAATTTAGAGCTTACTCAAAAGATTTTGGTGAAAAATCCCTTGAAATCATCACCTCTCGAAGCCGAAACAAAGAGAAATGAATGAAAAATTACGAAAATGGATTTTTTTGACTGTTTAAGTTCACGTTGCCTCATGATTGCGGTCAACACGTCATGATCGAGAGTTTTAAAGATTGACCAAAAATTTAAACGGTCATAACAGACGGGGGATAGGGGTTGTGATTGCAGCGAAGGAGAGAGTCAACGTTTTGCGAATGCAATCCCACTATCGTGTTCTTAATGTATGGTATTTCCTTCTCTGTGATAGCGACCTGGGGCACGCAAACACGAAGAAGCCTTTTATCTTGCACCATGTACAATAATTCATTTAATTTTTTTTTTTAAATCTTCAAAAGGACCCTCAAGATTTATTTGGTACCTCAGAAAAATAAATATATATGTTTTAGGCTATTTGCAACGTTCTAGACTCAATGACAATGTGAGACTTTCAAAAAGTAATCAATCACAACAAATAAGCTCCTAGAACCTTTGAAAACTTATTTTAACTAATTTTCAAATGAAGGGTTGAGATGCAAAATAAAGTCTTGAGGCTCAAACTAACCATGCTCCTAACCAGAAATTGATATTTTGGATCTAATGGAATTGTCCAAATTGTCATCCGTCGTTTGAAATTTAAAATATTGATCGATGTCAAACTGATATCTTTCAAGGCCTCTAAGAGTCTCAACAATCTCAAATAACTCCCAAAATGCATTGAGAATCGTGAAAACCACCCCCACAACTCATAAATATCATACAACAGATACGGAGAAAGGAAAAATAGTCAAAACACACACAAAAAAAACACTACTACTGTGGTTGTTACACTATCCATCACTAAAATACCAGTTTGTTCTCAAACTAAAAAAATAAAAGAGACACCTAAAGTGGTGAAAAGATGGAGGTACCTACGCCGCATATCGGACTCAACTTTCTAAGTAACCTCCTCAATTGGGTAATATCTCTACTGGAAGTTCACTTAATCAATATGCTTAAACCTCAACTTACTAATATACCCATCTAGGATAGCAATAGGTTTCTCCTTAAAGGATAACTAATTTAATACAACAGAATCCCACCAAATCACCTGAACATCATTTGGACAATATTTCTTTAACATAAAAATGTGGAATGAAGAATGAACAACTAACAGATATGGATGCAAAGACAAGCTATACACAACATCACCATATTTCTCAAGGCCCTCGGAAGGGCCAATAAACCTAAGACTACCTTTTCTTTCTTCCCAAACCTTATCACACCCTTCATGGGTGAAACATTCAACAAAAATTAATCTCCAATCATTATTGAATTAGTCTCACATGATCTGTAAAATCCCTCAACAAATTTGTGTACTCAGGTTTCACCTCAAAAGAGTTAAACCATTTCATAGGGGATCTACACCCCACCCATATAAAGCCTAAAAAAGATCCATCTGAATGTTGGAATGGTAACTGTTATTGTAGGAAAACTCCTCTAAAGACAAGAATTGGACCCAATGGCCACCAAAATTATAATACCCTGAATTTTCTATAAGCCTAATTTTGTCTGTTGAAGGTAGAGATGACTTCCAAAGTGAGTAGTGTTTAAATCATACAGAGTTTTCCTAATTTTGACTTTTTATCATATGGAAAATTGAATTATCTTTCCAACGATACCCATTTGGCCAAAATTCGATGTCAGGGTAGAAAGTTATGGCCAAATTACAGAAAGTAGTCTGAGCCGCCCAGGTACGACGGAAAGGGGCGACGGACCGTCGAGCTAGCAACAAATCGTCCCCCAAACCGTCACAGCTAAGGTAATGAAACTAGCTTCTGGCCAAGCGTGATGGAAAGGGCTAAAAGACATCGAGCTAGAAATGGACGATCCTCTAAACCGTCACAATGGAGGCAGTGAGACCATATTCTGGACAAGTTCGATGGGACGAACCAACGGACCTTCGAGCCAGTGATGAACCATCGCTCTGGCTTTCGTACACTTTTGTTTTGTAATTTAAAGCCATTTTTAAAAGGACTTTTTGGTCCTTTTCCATTCTTTTAACACCTAGATATATCAAAACAAAGCATAGAACTTCAGATTCATCTAAAGCATAAAAAACTAGGGTTTTCTCTCAAGATTAACCCTCAAGAGCAAGAACCAATTCCTTCTCTAAGATTTCACCATAATTCTTGCAAATTGGATTAAGATTCAAGGTTCCCAAGGCAAAAGCTTCAAGAACCCTCACTCAAGCGTACCAAAAAGAGTCTCAAGAAAGCTTGTTCATCTAAATTCATAATCTAAGGTATATACGGTTTGAACAAGGGTAGCTCTTTCACCTTTGTCCCCAAAGGCTTATTATAAATACAAATTTCTGCAAATTATGAGATTTTTCATGAAATTGAAGTTAGGATTTATACCCATTATTAATGTTTGCAAGATTTTGAGATTTCCCATGGATTAAAGGTTGAATTACATGATTTTGTTTATATTTTCATGTCTATTTCTGAATTTTCCAGTTTTTAAGATGATTATGAATGTTTTGTTATCAAGGATGAATTTTGAGATGTTGAAATCATGAGTCATATTATGAGTTATTTTACCAATATCTTGATTGAGATGATTGTAATCTTTTTAAGATGATGGTTGAGCATGAAGTTTAAATATGATTTTGATGCATTAAAGCCTTATATTTTGAGTCCTAAGTACAAGTGATGAGTTTATAAGGATATTATGATCTCAAGTTTTGTTGACAAGTTTTGATAATTACTTTCAAAAGCTAAGATAGGAATCCACACTACTTATGATTTAAAGCTAAGAGAAGTAAAATTTGGTCTTCATTATAGACCCTTGAGTTATTTTAAGGTGGATTTTCTAAAAGTTCTGAGCCTAAGTATGGGAGTAGTATTTAGAACCGAGTTGGTTATGATTCCAAGGTCTCATACCCTAGAACTACGTGCCACTATAGGATTGACATTTATGGGCCCGGGGATGAGATAGTGATCACTAAAGTTAAGGTTCTATTCTGATGTAAAGGGTAGAAGATCTCTCCATGTCAGCTCACATGGTTTATGTCGGTTAGAAAAAACTCTCAAGTTTCCAAAGAGTCCTAGAGTTCCCTAAGTCCCAAAGTTCCATAATCATAAGTCTTTGAGTTTCTAAATTTCAAAAGAAGTTTCTTATTCTCTTTAACTCAAAAGTATAAGTTTGAAAGTTATGGTTTAAGATTTCTTTTTGCTTACAAGCTTTAAGAATAAGAGGAGAATAGAGATTTTAGAGTTGAGTATGATGACTCACAAGTTTTATATCACATATTTCACTATTCATGATTTATGAGCTTTATATTTCAAACTTACTCAAGCTATGTGAGTCATTCATAATTGCATGCATGGATTTTACCAAGATTATTGATATTGTTTACTTAATGCGTAAACCCCCATACACTCAGTACATCCTCAAAGTGCTGATCCACATATACCTCTGTGTGCTACATTGTCCTATAATGTAGGTTCAGGTACTCAGTCTCAGCAGCGCTAGTGATCTCCGAGTGCCTTGTCTACATTTCCACAGTGTTGAGTCCTCATGGTTTGAGGAGATATTTTCAGACTTTTAGTAATGATGTCAGTTGATTTTTTAGATTTTAGTTTGAGTTAGTTGGGGATCTGTCCTAATGGCTCTCTAGTTCTTGAGCAGTAGAGGCTTTGTCAGACAAGTGGTTGAAGTTTTCCAGGTTTTTTTCAGTATTGACATTCAGACTATGTTCTTCAGTTATCTTAATCCAAATTTGGCATAATATGTATTATTGCTTGGTTTAATTATCCTAAAGTAAGTGTTACAAGCAATAGTAAGCTAAAAGGGTTAGCTTGGGGCTACTTGTAGCCTTAAGCACCGTGTGACGTTCCGGGATGAGATTTTAGGGCGTTACAAAAATCCACCACATATGCTTAAAGTATATCCTCTAGCACCTGAATAGTCCTCTCAGACTAAATATCCATTTGAGGATAAAAAGTTGCGCTCAAACGAAGCTGAGTACCCAACTCACCAGTACTCCAAAATTTGAGGTAAATTAAGTACCTTTACCATATAAAATGGACACTGGGACACCATGTAATAAAAAAATCTCCCTAATGTAGATCTTGTCCAACTTCTCCATATTACAATTCGCTCTCATAGGTACAAAATGAGCTGATTTGGTCAACCTATCTACAATAATCCAAATTGAGTTAAACTTTTCTAAGGTCAGCGGTAGGCCAAAAGTAAAATGACGATCAACTCCCACTTCTGCTTAGAAATGGGCATCCTCTGCATTATATCACTGGATTGTTGATACTTATACTTCACATGCTAGTAATTTATACATTTAACCACGAACTCCATGATATTCTTTGTCTTACCATCCTACCAATAATGATGCTTTAGGTTATAGTACATCTTAGCTGTTCTTGAGTGAATGGAATATCTAGAACAATGTGCCTCCTCTAAAATAAGTCTAACTCATCTACCAACCCTTGATAAATAAGCTCGGCCACTAATCCTAAGAAATTTATCAAAATCAATAGATGTTGCCTTGTCCTCTCCACTCAAAACTCTATTACTAATCACCCTCATCTATCATCATCAAACTGTTGAACTCAAATCTGCTCCATTAAGAAATATCTAGCCTTAACAAAGGGAAAAACATACCTGGGTGATAAAATATCAAGCCTAACTAACTGGTTAGCTAAAGACAGAACCTAAAAGGCCAAAGGTCGTTCTTAAGTCAAAAGATGAGTTAAATTATCTATACTGGCCGCCTTTCAACTCAAAGCATCCCAAAGAATATTGGCCTTGCTTGAATGATAAAGAGTAGTGAGATCATAATCCTTAAGGAACTTAAGACATCGATGTTGTCTCATATTCAGATCTCACTGGGTGAAGGAATACTGAAAGCTTTGATGATCAAAGAAAATCTTATAATGGACTCCATAGAAGTAATGTCATCATAATTTAAACAAAAAAATCATTGATGTCAATTTCAAATAATAAGTACGGTAATTATTCTCACGAGGCTTCAATTGGTGATGCACATACGCCATCGCCTTAACCTCCCACAAAAGCAATACTGTACCTAAGACAATACCATAAAAATCATAAAATATGGTAAATACGATGCTCTCCTTGGGCACGATCAAGATAGGAGCTGAAGTCAACAACTCTTGAGCTCTTAAAAGCTCTCCATACACGCCTACTGTCACTAAAAATCAATTTTCTTGTAGGAACTTGGTCAAAGAGCCGCACTAGAAGAAAAACGCTCTACATAACATTGACAATAACCTACTAAACCAATAAAACTCTAAATTTCAGTATGAGAAGTACGTATAGACCAATTATAAATTATCACTATCTTGGTCAGATAGACCATAATTCAATTCTTGATTGCCACATGATTCAATAAAGAAATAGAATCCAACCAAACCTTACACACACAGAACTTGGAATGTAACTTCTTATCTCGTAACCTCTGAAGCACAGTCCTTAAATATCTCACATGGTAAACCTCATTCTTGGAATAAATGAAGGTGTTATGTATTAATACAATCATGAAGGAATTAATATATGATCGAAATACTCGGTTCATCAACTTCATGTACACTATTGGAGCATTGGTCAACACAAAAGACATGACTAAAAAAATCATAATGACCTTACCAAGTCCAAGAAGCCATCTTAAAAAATCTGAAGTTTTAATCCTTAACTGGTGATATTGAACCTCATGCCGGTCTTAGAAAACACCAAAGCACCCTAAATCCAGTAAAATAGTTCATTAATATGAAAAACAGATACATATTCTTGATGGACTCCTTGTTCAATTGCCTTTGTCAATACACATATGCATAGATCCATCATTATTCTACACAAACAAGACTGGGGCACCCCAAGGATACACACTAGGTCTAATAAAACCCTTACTCAATAAATCCTACAACTGCTCCTTTAATTCTTTCAACTCAATTGGGCCATCCTATAAGGAGAAGTGGCAATAGGCTTCGTGGCTGACTTAACATCAATAGAAAAATCAATATCACGATCCGAATGCATACCAGGAAAATTTGTAGAAAAAATATATTGAAACTCCCTAACAACTTGGAAAATATCCAAAAGAGGTGGTGAAGAAACACTAATATCGTGAATATAGTCCAAATAAGAAAGATACCTCTTCTCTACCATATGGAGAACATTTAGAAAAGATGTAACCCCTTTCAGATTTGAATTAGGAGTAACCTTCTATGACAGCCTTGACCCACTTAAAGTAGCTAAAGTCACGATCTTGGCAAAACAATCCAAAATTGCCTTATGGTGAGCTAACCAATCCATACCCAATATAATGTCAAAATTAACCATATTTAGGATAATCAAGTCTACCCAGGTCTCACGCCCCGCAAAGGTCACTACATAAGATCGATACACCTGATCCACCACTAAAGAATCTCCTACTAGGGTAAAAATATGACGGCACAATAAGAGACTCATATGCAATATCAAAACTAGTAGCAAAATCTATAAACACATAGCATATATAGTATAAACACATGTTATGAACTGTGTACATCTTACCCTCCCCAAACCTCATGCTTTGGGAATACACTGGGTTTGTTTTTGTTGTTGTTGTTGTTGTTGTTCTTGAATGAAGTCAAGCCATAGTAATCATAATCTGAAGTATGAATGAAAATACAATAGTATACTAAAATCAGGTATCGTAAGTGTAAAAAGCATCAAATACATAACCGAATCTAAAATACATAATCTTGTCTCTAATATGAGTAATTATGGACAAAATAGAATATGAAGAAGTCCATAAGATACCCCAAACTCTGGAGCTTACCCTTACCTTTAAATATCACCTCAGATTGTATAAAATCATCTGCCTTGTACTCAAACTAGGACTGCACCGCAAGAGCATAATAAGAGTGAGTATGATCTAGTTATACCCAGTAGCTATCATAGGATGACTGAGCAAAGGAGAAAATATAAACAAGTAAAATATACTATGAGCACATAACCTGCAAACAAAAAAGTTTCCAAATGTAGTTCACACTGTCTCCACTAATAGTTTTAATATATAAAGACAATAAAGGAAACTACACGCAGAATAAAACTAAGGAAACTAACTACACACAACAATACATAGTAAGAATACAACAATGTAATGTAATGCAATGCAATGATGACATGATGATAATGAATGT
Organism: Capsicum baccatum var. pendulum; assembly: GCA_030864225.1. Classification (NCBI taxonomy): domain Eukaryota; kingdom Viridiplantae; phylum Streptophyta; class Magnoliopsida; order Solanales; family Solanaceae; genus Capsicum; species Capsicum baccatum. The sequence goes on along the minus strand of CM061557.1, from coordinate 82,021,794 downwards.
AAGCTATTGCATGGCTTTTTGTATATACCTTTCAAGCCTCAGTTCTTCAAGTAGGATCTGTGGGGGGTTCACAATCCATATACTTTATTATATCTCGATTCACCTCTCCAACAAATTGGCATGACCCAAAACTCTGGTTATGATGTACTTGTTGCGACTAAGCCATGACAGGTAAGCCAATCATCCAAATTGATATGTAAATGAAAATCACAACATAAATCCCAAGGTAGGACTTCTAGAATAAAGTCAAATCATACAACTATAATGATAACTGAAGTCTAAGTCACAATAATACTGTACGCCATCCCAAAACTTGGCGTCACAGTGTAAAAACAATCTAAATACAACTCAAAATAAAAAAAATATAATTGAAAATCCAAAAAGACACAAAAAGTCTATCACTGAATACAAAATAATACATAACTAGAAAGGATGAGGTCAAAAGTCAATTCCGAAAGGATAGATCAATTACTACATCGAAGGTATCAAATCACCACTTGAACACAATTGCTGCGCAGTGCACTCGTACCTAGATCTATACCAAAAGGGCATAGTAGGGGTGAGTATGGTCCACTTGTACTCAGTAGGTATCATAGGCCGACTAAGCAATGTAGAAAATAAAGTATAAAAATACAAACAATGAGCATGTCACCTACAAGCAGAAAATATCCTAAACGATAGCTCATACAGTCTCCACTAATAGTTCTAAATATAGAACATAAACATGTAATAGGTATGTAAAATAAATAAAATAGACATTAATAAGAAAAACATACAAAAACACAACATTGAAGATTCACAAATAAATGAAATGTAATGAGGATGATAATGATGATGATGTGATATGATCAAGGTTATCACATAACCTCCGTATACACCTATCAAGCATCAGCGCTTCCAGATAGGACCCATGGGAGGTTCGTAACTCATATACTATCTCAACACTCAAGTCCCAATCTCAACCTCAATATCCATATCTCTTCTCTGAATCTTGGGCTAGAATAGAGGATTTTGTAAAAATATGTTATTTCTGTTAAAATTAGTGTTTCCACAATGGTACAAATATCTCATTATTGTATGTATGATATAAGGATGTAATGCTCACAATCGACCCAACATGAATATCTCAAAATCCACTCGTAATATACAACTGAGTCCAAAATTCACTTAATATTTATATTAATCAACCATGATTATGTATAAGCAATGTACCATTAAAGAGAAGAACTTAAGTAAAACATCAATAATATTACCTAAGCCCAACTTAGGTATTAGTATCAACAAAAGAGCAACCACATGCATACATAAGCCTAATAATATCAGATAAGGGCCCCCAAATGGGCCATACACAGTAAATATCATCTCAAATCACTAACAACAATAATATAATACCCCACACGAGCACATAATAGTTATAATATTATTTTCATATTTATTTCCCCTACCTATATCATGTTTTTATATAAAAAACAACTACCTAATCTAGTGTGAAGAAAGTAAGCCATAACCTACCTCGTAATGCCAAAATTCAAGCCTAGAACCTTTCACGTGGATCCTTTCCCTTCTAGAACGACCTCGAAATCAACTAAAACATACAAATATAGAATCTATGAGTCAAAAGAAAGCCAATGAAATCGATATTGCTATACCAAACTCTGAATCCAAAATTAAAGTCAAAAGGGGCCCATGGGACCCGCTCATGGATTTCTAAAAATTAAATCCATCATGAGACCCCTCAAAGGACAAGAAATTCGTGCTTAAAATTTAATCACCATTGGAGTCTCAATTGGGGACCAAATCAACCCGAAGAGTTAAAGAAAATAAGAGGAAAACAATGAGAATTTAATGACAAATTATGGCGGAAACTTACAGAATAAAAATGGGAAAATGGTCACCTCAACGTCTCCAACCCAAGCCTCACTTCAAACCAAGGATCTCTTACTTAATTCAAGCTCCTAAAAGTGAAAAATGGAGGTTTTTAAGCTTGGAACAAGGAAAAAGAGATATATAAGAATATCAACGATGGTCACTTACGCCATCAAATGATCGCTTAATTCATCATCACGTATTTCGCCAAGGGATCTCTTAAGAAGCACTATTTAAGCCATCAAGGGGTCGCTTAAGCCATCACACCAACAACTTAGGCACCAATAATATACCAAGTCTAAAAATTCTCTGAACGAATCCTTGGAATTCATTCGGGACCCCAAGAAAAAGATGATTATGCTACTAGGCTAATGTTAATGTTTCTGACTTAATTGAGATGTTAGATTTTCGAAAATAGAATGTTTTCAAAAAATTGACTCCTGATACCTAATTTCATAATTTTCCAAATCAAGGGTCAAAATGAGATCCAAAACTGGCGTAGTTTGTTTTGCCATCTAATGCACAGAATAATAATAAATGTTGAAGAAAATCAATTATAAGGCCCTCTTTAAACTCTAATAACTATAAACTCACACAAATCATTTTGAATCGCATTGGAAATTATGCCAACCCTTCCTAAACCCTAAAAACATTATGAAGCAATCATAAGGAGGGGTAAAATGGTCAAACCACATAAAAAATACAAACTTCACAGAATCAAGCCCTTACAATATCCACCATTAAAAATCTTTTTCTTCCTCAAACTAAAGCCAATGTGAATACCTAAATCATCAAAAGGCTGAGGATAAATACTATGTATGTCAGACTCGACCTCCCAAGTAGCCTGATCTACAGGATGGTATCTCCATTGAACCGTGACTACTGAAATATCTCTAGAATACAGGTGCCTAATATCTCAGGGTAAAATAGAGACTGGCTCCTCAATAAAGAACAACCTCTCATCTAACTACATTACATCCCAGCAAATGACATGAGACTTATCTGGAATATAAAGCCATAGCATAGATACATGAAAAAATGGAGAACTAATGAATAAATCTATAGGATATGCTAACTCATAAGCTACATCCCCAATTATTTGAAAAATCTCAAATGGGCCAATTTACCTGGGAATAAGGTTTTCACTCTTCTCAAACCTCATCATGCCCTTCATGGGTGAAACACAAAGAAAGACTCGATCACGTACACTAAATCTCAAGGCACAAAGTTTACAATCTGCATAACACTTTTACCTACTCTGAGCCGCTCGAACTCATCCTAAATGACCCAAACTCTATTCAAAGACTCACAAAGTAAGTCTAGACCTCAAGGTATAATCTTAGAAACCATAAACCAACCAATCAAAAAGCAATAACGCTTATCATATAAGGCCTCAAAGGGTGCCAACTCAATACTGGAATGGTAGCTATTATTATATGCGAACTCCACCTAGTCTAAATGCTTTTCCTGCTGACCTGTAAAGTCTATAACATGAGCACGGAGCATATTCTCTAAAACTTGAATAGTATATTCCAACTGATAGTCGGTTTGGGGGTAAAAGGTTGAGCAAAGATCAACCTGGATACCTAACTCCTCCTAAAATGCCTTCTAGAAGTAAGATATGAAAACTGAACCTCTATAATAGACATTGGTATGCCATGGAGATAAACTATCTCACAAATATAGATATGGGCTAACCTCTCAACACTAAAGGAAACTTGAATAGAAATAAAATGAGCAGACTTAGTCAATCAATCTATGATAACCTAAATAATGTCGGAACTACGAGAAGTATAAGGCAATCCAGTCACAAAGTCCATAGTGATCCATTTCTAATTTGACTTGGGGATGGGTAACCTATAAAGTAGACCACCTGTCCTAAAATGCTCGGCCTTTACCAGCTGGCAACATAGGAAATGAGCTACAAAATCTATTACATCATTTCTTGTACCACCCCACTAGTAGTGCTATCTCAAATCATAATACATCTTAGTCACTCCTATATGAATGAAGTACCTAGAATAACGAGCCTCCTCCAAAATCAATCTCATCCAATCACCTACTCTTTATACACAAATTTGGCCTCCAATCCTTAAAACACAACTAAAGTCAAGTGAGGCTTCCTTCTCCTTTCCACTCAACACCTTATCTTGAATTACTTTCAACCCAACATCATCAAATTGATAAGCTTAATTATGCCCCAAAAAGAAATGTCTACCCTTCAACAAACCAAAAACACATCCAGGTGTTAAAATATCAAGCCTAGCCATCTGGTTAATGATACACAAATAAAGTATAGAATTAAAAATTAAACTACGATATAAATACAAAAGATAAAGATTGATAGAATGCAAGTAATAGATAGACACAATGGATGAATGAATACTAAAATAAGAGTGTATCAAACCCCTAACCATCTACTCAATGTAAAACAAAGAACCTAACTTCTACGTATACCTAAAGGAAATTGGATTCTTGAGAAACCCATATTTCTAAATGGAAAATCAACACAAGCGATTCCATGCTTGACACAAGATAATCCAAGCTTGTTTCATACTTTCACTAGTGTTTATATTTATTAATCATCAATTAAATACCTACTTAATGAAATCAAAGTCCTATTTATAGTCTAGGCTAAGTTATTATATCATATGAACCCAAAAGTGACCTATTTAGGAAAGATTGAACATAAAAGCCCATTAAACACATGCTTGAGCAATCGTAGATTATATGGGGTGAACCCCAAGGGTATAGTGTTCTATTTGGACCTGCTCTAGTGGATCTATAGTTAGTTGGGTGCACCTCTAAAGTGGATAGGGTACATTTCCTCTTCTGGGGGCTTTCTAGGCCCGTTTTGTCTTCCCTTGGCCTCTCTAACATCCCTTGAGCCTCCTTGATCATCATAATTATCCAATGGACTCTTTTTGATAGGCATGAATAAGTCATAAAGTGTCACTTGACCCATAAGCATCCTCTTTATCAACCCAGAGGCCATTTGAATTGTATCATCCTCTCCTTCTTGAAGAAGATTCATCCTTGAATCTATAACCTTTAAACACAAGAAAAGAAAATACAACCAATATTTCCTCATGGAAGGAGGGTCAGCACAAGGGTTAAAATCAAAACATCCATGCTAAGGAGGTACATATTTGACATACAACCAACGATTCTTTATTATCAATAGAAAGAATTCATCATGCACTACACAAAGATGTTGTCTATAAGAAGCCTTATGAAACAAGAAAACTACCAAGGTCATAAGACACAGGTGTTTCATTATTTCACTATAAGACTATATCTAAGAACTCCCACCTCTATCTAAAATAAATCCAATATCAACATGGATGCCATAAAATGCAAAAAGATAGTAAAGAAAGGTATGAAGAAGATGAGTCCCGTCCAAGGTGTTTCTATGCTTAAGAGTAGCAAGGTACTTAATAAATCTAGTAACCAAGTCACTAGAAGTTAGAATAACCAAGGAATGGGTCAATTCATTAGGATGCACATAAAATGCATTTTAAACACAAACATGGTCATCATCACAAGAAAAATTATAGAAAAGAAAAGAGTTAAGGAAACCATTCTCATCAAAATTACCCTCAAACATGAGTTCACAATAAGATGGGACAAGACCTTTGAAGCACATTAGATCTTTTCTCTTAAACAAACTTGTATCAAGAAATGCATTTACTAATGGAATCATCCTATTAGAGGAGTAAGAGAATCTATGAGAAATCGATTCACTCCAAGCCAAAGGGTATACCCAAGAAGTTGGGTGACTTCTTTTCATGTCACTTAGCATGCTTCTAAGAGTCCTTCCTATTAGTTAAACTTGTCCAACCACATAAGTGTAACAAGGATTAGGAAACCAAAGTTGTACATCAAGTACACACCAAGGACTCTTCTTAGAGAATAAATAGATTGGGAATTAATAGTGTAAGGCCCACAAAATTCAAGCACCAAAGGAAAACACCATAAAAGAATCGCTAAGACACTAATACTCTTATAGTGTTACTTGATTCCAATAAATTTCAAGGATCTATTCTATATAAAGAAAATATCATCATGTCTCTAAGGATCACTAGGAATAGGAGGGGATAGGTACATACCTTGGAAGCAACGCCTTGAATTTGTTCTCTTCTCCTCCATAGGTGCTTTACAAGGACGTTTCATTCCATGCATTTACTTGGACCAATAGGCTTGATCCTTTTGCCTCTTTGTAGGAATTCATTTGGTAGGTAACTCCTTCCTTTGATCCATGGGGTTATATTCTTCACTCCTTGTCCTAAAGTCTCATTGACCCATAGGAGTTTGATTAGCTTTCTTCTTTGATTTAAGTCTTCATCAACGTTGGATTCCTTGAATAAAAACTCATCTATCCCTTAAAACTTATGCTTATGAGAGGTTTTATTTGAGTCCTCATTTGCAAACATTACCTCATGAACCTATAAGAGAGAAGTATTGGTACTAGGCAAAATGCTAGTTCCATGGTTAGCATGTAATAAAGGCTTAGGTTGGACAATTTCCATAGATAAGTGTTCTATGTCTCACTCATTTAATTCAACCCTTGGCTCACTCAACTCTACTTCTTGAGCCAAGTTTTTTTCTTCATTCTTAGCTTCCTTTTTCCTTTCATCCTTAACTTGATTAGGCTGACCATGGTTTAATAGAGTTTGGGGTAGTTTAAGAAAGGTATTTTGAGTATGTCCACTCAAGGAAACTTGAAAGTTTGGTGGATAGCTAAAGGTGGAGTTAGGAAAGTTTAGCTGATCTATCATTTTATACATCCTCCAACCAAGTGAATTTATCATAGCATTCATGAAATTAATTTTATGGTTAAGAGTTTCAAGGGCCGCTAAAATAGCACTTGGTGAGTGGTTATTTATGGATTGCAAAGTTTCTTATTCCATTTCCATTGTACCTAACAAAGAAATGCTAAAACAAAAAAACAAAGAAAAACCAACAAATAGGTTAAAGTTAAGAAATCAACCTCACAAGCTCTCAAAATTTACACCTTTAGTTTATCTCTCAATTGGCGTCGCAAGTGTTGATGAGTCATTAATACTCCAATAAGAATGCTTGGTACCAATTGTGTCTTGAGGTCAGAATAGATTCTTACTTTAAAGACTCAAGGATAAATTGTATACGGACTTGAATCAAGAACTAACAACGAATTGAAAAAGAGAAAAGCTAAGAAGAAATAGGACTATAAAAGAAAAGGACTCAAGAAATAATCAGTCAACTTAGTATATGAATTACTAGTTGATGAGTAGTTTAAGAATCAAAATAAGAGATTAGGAGTCAAGAAATTGAAACAAAAGAATCAAATCTTGAGCAAAATGAGTAATTGAAGTGTTGAATTGAGTTTGGAGGCTTGAAATTTTCTTTTGGGCCTTGATTTGCATTGGCAGATGGTGATCTACTTAGGTCAGCCTGCTCTAGTAGGTGTGTCACATTTCAAAGGTAGATTGGATGCAGATTAGAGGGACAAATACTGTTTTGAGGTGCCGCAGCACCTTGGGTGAACCTCAAAGGCACTTGCAAAGCAAGTTGGCCAAAAGAATAGCTTGTACCAACATTTGTACTTCCAAATGGTTTCCCCTTTTGTCCTCATCTTGGAATATTATTGGAATATTCTTGGATGATTTAGGACAAACAATTTTTCACCAATTTTCTTTATTCATTTTGGATCTAACAATAACTTTTGATGGAGATTCAACTTGAAGATTTGAATGTCTTCAAGAACACCAATAACATTAACTTCTTCTCCAGAGCTCAACATGAGTTGAACTTTTGAATGTAAGCACATTTCAACATTCTAAACTCATTCCCAACATCATTTAGCTCAAATTATTCGCAAATTTTTGAGATTTTTCAATTCACATCAAACTTCTTCAACCCAAGTTTCCAATAAGGATAGAACACTCAAATAAGCTCTGATTTGACTCAAATTTTGTTTATGGACTCGTATAGTGTTAGAGAACACAATTATAACACTAGATACACAATAAAAAACATAAAATCAAAAACTCAAATTTTGACCTAGGGCTAAAAATGTGAATAGTACTTTTTTTGGAATTTTTAATTTTGACACTTCTTCTTTTGTTGATTTTTAAGATAACAAACCCAAGATTGACTTTGTGGGAACAATATCAAGCTTGGATTTGATACCAAATGATACATGAACAAAGTAAAGAATCAAAAACTAAACTATGATACGAATAAAAAATATAAAGATAGATAGAAAGCAAGTAATGGGTAGATATAATGGATAAATGAATAGAAAACTAAGGGTGTTTCGAACCCCTAACCCTCTACTCAATGTCAAACAAAGATCCTAAATCCTACATAAACCTTAATGAAATTGGATTTTCGAGCAACCCACATTTCTAAATGAAAAACCAACACAAGCGATTCCACGCTTGCCACAAGCTAATCCAAGCTTGTCTCACACTTTCGCAAGTGTTTAAATCCATTAATAATCAATTAAATACCTACTAAATAAAAGAGAAGGACTATTTATAGTCTAGGCTAATTTATTACATTATATGAACCTAAAAGTGACCCATTTAGGAAATACTAAACATAAAAGCCCATTAAGAACAAGCTTGAGCATTTGTAGAGCATATGGGGTGCACCCCAAGGGTATAGCGGGCTATTTTGACCCGCTCTAGCAGATCTATAGCGGGTTGGGCACACCTTTAAAGCAGATGGGGCGCATTTACTCTTCCAAGGGATTTCTAGCCCCGTTTTGACTTCCCTTGGCCTCTCTAACATCCATTGACCCTCATTGATCATCATAATAATCCAATGGACACCTTTTGATAGCCTTCAATAAGTCATCGAGTGCCACTTGACCCATAAGCATTCTCTTTAGCTACCCAGAGGCTATTTAGATTGTGTGGTTTAGCTAAAGACTGAACCTTTAAGGCCAAGACCTCTACTTGGAATAAAGATATGCTAAACTACCCATACTAGTCAATTTTTGGCTCAAAGTATCTGAGATCACATTAGCCTTGCCTGGAAAATAGAGAATTGTAAGGTCATAATCCTTAAGCAACTCAATCCAATAATGATTCCTCATATTCATATCTCACTGGTTAAAGTAATACTGAAGGCTATAGCGATTCGAGAAGATCTCACAACGGACTCCATATAAATAGTGCCTCCACAACTTCAAAGCATTTGAAACACACATAACTCCAAATCATGGCTAAGGTAATTATTCTCATGGGGTTTTAATTGAGGAGAAGCATATGCAATCACCTTACCCTCCTACATCAACACAACACCTAAGCCAAAACCAGAAGCATCACAAAAGTTAGTAAATATTACTCCTTGCTTAGGTAAAGTCAAGATAGGAGTTGCGATCAATAAATCCTTGATATTTTAAAATCTCTCCTCATAAGTATCAAACTATTTAGAAGAAATCTTATTCTAAGTAAACCTTGTTAATGGAGCTACAATAGATAAAAAAAAAACCCTCAACAAATGTAGATAGTATCTAGCTAAACACATAAAATTGTAAATCTCAATAGGACAAGTTGGCCTAGCCTAATAACAAACCGCTATAATCTTAGTCATATTAACTAAGATACCATCCATGGTCACGACATGATCCAAAAAAGTGATAGACTAGAACCAAAACTTACACTTGGAGAACTTAAAATACAAATTCTCATCTCTCAACCTTTAAAGAACAATCCATAAATGCTCCTTATGTTCTGCCTCACTCTTGGAGTAAACTACGATGCCAATTATAAATATAATGACAAAAGAGTTGAGATATGATTGAAACACCTGGTTCATCATGTAACACCCTAAATTTTGGTCCTTGGAAAATTCCCCGAGTTTAAACTCATTGTCCAACCAATGACTTATCATATAAGTTAGGAGGTCACCATCGGGTCGTAGGACCCTAATTCATAGGGTGACCAGTGAAGTTTCCCAAGGTGTATGTTCTGAGTACGACTAGACTTAATGAGTCTTTAAGACTCTAAATGAGTTGTATAGTTCGTCTCATAGCTAAACCAATAAAGTTGCCTAATGATTCTGCCTTGACAAAAACTAGGACCCTACGTGTCGCGATGATTCCTTATGAGTCATAGTGTGTGATTCGTAGGGTCAATAGTGAGTGATACCTGAGCTTCTATCCAAGCTACGATTGGATATCACGTGTCTTAAGGTGTTCTTATAAGTCATAAGGTCACCCTTGATGACTGGGGATAGTTTTTCTGCATGATTTTCATGATTTCTCTCAATAGTTGTGATACCTTCAGAGATGTCACTCTTCCCCAAAGCTTATTTTATTAAAATCATGTATTTAAATTGTTATTCATATGATTTAATTGTGGTTTATGAATATTGGTTTGAGGATTTTGGAATGAATGTTTTTTGAATTTGATTCCTATGATTTGTATGTATTTTTTATGCTTTATCAATGTTTTTTGAACCAATTTGGTGCATGGGTATGGGAATTGGAATGGGGTTGAGGAAATCCCCTAATTTGTTGATTTTGGAATGGAAATTGGTTCGTGAAATTATGGTTTCCTCAATCCACTTACGTAATTGCCTTTGAAATATGATTTGTTACTTGGTTTGGCTTATTAACCTATACTATTGAAATGTCTAAATGGTTAAATGGATGAAATGAGTTTTAAAGGCCTTGTTGGCCATGTTTTTCCTCTTAAACTTGTTTTAATGAACAAAAAGGGTTAAGGCATTCCCGCGAGTTGATTTGATAAACTACAGAAAAAGGGTTGAGGCATTTCCCAAAACTTGATTTAATGAAAAATAGGAGGTTGAAGCATTGCCAAAGTAATGGAATTGATATGGCATAATGATAAGCTTGTAAGTATGACGGTATGACGATACCTATGGAGTGCCTTAATGTATAATTCCTTGTTAAATAAAAGAGGTATGTGAAACTTATTTTAATTGGGCTTAATTAGGATTATGTAGCTAATTTGTGTAGGTGTGAGTTCTGGAGACATAATACTGGAAACTCACATTTTTTGATGTGAGGATTCATCTTGATGTCTTTGTGCATGGTTCACACTATTGATATATTTTATATTTAGATTGATGTGGGGTCTAGGAATTCCCTAGTCTTGTTTGATACCTTTGGTTCATACGACTAACATATACTGGGGACTTTTCAGCAGGGGAAGATGAACACATATAACTCGTGGGTACCTGTTCATGAGAGTTGAGCAACATAGTCCAGGCTAATATTTTAATATCTTTTTAAAAGTTGTTCCCTATCTCGATATGTTATTTATATATGTATATAATAATGTGTACATGGTTTATTATTGGATTTGACTTGGAATTATTTTACCCTTTGTCCCTGATTTACATAGTAATGTTCACCCCGCTAACCATCTCGAGATGATGTATCCCTACGTGATGTAGGGAATAGAGATACTTCTATTTTTCTACATAGTGATAGGTGATTCAGGGACCGTTCATATGTCAATTTAAAGTGGTAAGAATCATTGTACCAGAAGGCCGTTACTTCTTGGTTTATTTTGTGTCTTATACTATTTCTCAAGGCTATTTTTGGCTATTATTGGGGCCATGAGTTGACTTAGATTTGTTTGTTTTGTTTAGAGGCTTTGTGGATTCATATGGATTGGGATTTGGTATTATGAATTCTTAGTACATTCTTATTATTGATTATTCTATCTTATTATATGTTTAGAATTCATCTACTACTAGGTGTGTTGTACTTTGTTTGACTAGGAAAAAGGGGTGGTCTCTGGTCGTCCGTGGACTTGTGATACACATCATGTCCAGGCCTTGGTTTAGGTCGTTACAAAGTTGGTATTAGAGCCATAGTTTTATTGATTTATTCATTTGCTGACCCAGTTGGTGACTTCTTAATCTCGTCAGCCTGATCGTATTGGTTTTGTTGCTCCATCTTCTAAGATCACTAGAGTTGGCTAGTTTATAAGTCTAAATCCTCTGACCTTTATGGTCTCTAAGGTGTAAAAAGATTCTTAAGGTTTCTTAGTTGAGATGAATAAGATATTCATGGTCGTGCATGCTACTGATGTAGAGGTTGTGGAGTTTCCTACATATCAATTGAAGGACGTAGCTTATTAGTAGTATGAGGAGTGGGATTAGTCAAAGGGTTATGACTTGGATTTAGCCTTATGGTATTAGTTTTCTGGTGCCTTCCTGGATCATTTCTTTCCTCAAGAGTTATAAGAGATAATGTTGAGGAGTTTGTGAATCCAAGACGAGGTAGAATGACTATGAAAAAGCATTCGTTGAAATTTTATCAATTATCCTGTTATGCTCCAAAGTTTGTATCTTCTATAAGGGATAAGATGAGAAAGTTTAATTCGGGCTTATCTTGAGACTTTGTATTAGAGTACAAGGCCACCTTGATGAATAATTACATGGTTATCTCTAGGCTTGTGGTGTATATGCAATTGGTTAAGGAGGAAAATAAGAAGTAGGTAGAAGAAAGGGAGAGGAAAAGTAAAAGATCTAGGTATTCAAAGTAGGGTGGAGGTTATAAGAATAGTGGTAGAGATGGAAGGCAGTGGTCTAAGAAAAAGTGTGGAAATTTTGGTTTTTATTTTGCGGCTAGTACTCTATATCTTAAGCTATCTAGTGATCTCTTCTTTTAGAGAAATAGTGGGTTTAAGGCACTAGGTGCCCAATATCAGGCTAGTGGGGCCCAGTCAGCTCCGTCATATCCTTTTTGTAGGTTTTATAGACGTTTGTACTGTTGTTTTTTGATGAGTGGAGAAATAAGTATTTTGGATATGGATAACCTAGCTATATTTAGAGAAATTATCCTTCAGGTGATATTGCTACTAAGGTTAATAAAGTCCCTCTTGCTACTTTTTCTCTCCAATACCAAAAGGTGCTACTTCTGGCTCTGACATTGGCTGGGATTATCTGTATGCTATTGTCGGTCGTCAGGAATCTGAGGCTTCTCCTAATGTTATCACTAGTATGATACAACTCTTTTCTTATGATGTGTATTGGTTACTTGATCTAGGGCCTACGCTTTCTTATGTGACCCCTTTTATAGTTGTTCAATTTGCTTTTGGCTGTGTTTGTATTCTTGATCCTTTTTTTTTGTGTCTACCTTGATAGGAGACTCTATTATGTCTAAAAGAGTCTATAAGGGTTGTGTGGTATCTATCTATAGTAGAGAGACATTAGTGGATCAGATAGAGTTGGACATGTTAGACTTTGATGTTATCTTGGGGGTGAATTGGGTCTATTCATGCTATGCATCTCTTGATTATAGAACCCAAAGGGTTAGTTTCCAATTCTTGAATGAAACAGTGATTGAGTGGGAAGGGAGTTCCCTAGTTCTTAAGGAAAGGTTCATTTATTATATAAGATTCTGGAAATTAATTTCCAAGAGGTGTCTATATCATCTACTTTGGGTTAAGAATTCAAATTTTGAGGGTCTTTCTTCGCATCTATCCCTGTAGTCAATGAGTTTTCTAAAGTATTTCCTAATGATATTTCTGGTATTTCTCCCAATAGGGAGATAGACTTTGGGATTGACCTATTACTAGGTACCCATCCTATCTCTATTCCTCTCTATTGAATGACTCTAATTTAGCTGAAAGAACTTAAGGAGCAGTTGAAAGATTATCTTGATAAGGGTTTTATTCGCCCTAGTGTTTCTTAGTGAGGTGCTCTTGTTCTTTTCTTGCATAAGAAGGATGGCTCCCTTTGAATATGTATATAATACCGCCAGTTAAATAAGGTGACAATGAAGAATAAGTGCCCTCTTCCTAGACCAACTTCAGGGTGCTGTGTACTTTTTTAAGATTGATCTTTGGACTGATTATCAGGACTGGTTATCATAAGTTAAAGATCAGGGAGGTGGATATCCTTAAGACTGCTTTCTGTACCTGATATGATCATTATGAGTTTTTGGTCATGTCTTTTAGGTTGACTAATGCTTCGGCTGCATTTATGGACCTTATGGATAGAGTATTTTATTAGTTTTTAGACTGTTTGTTATTGTGTTTATTAATGACATATAGGGATATTCAAAGTACGAGGAGGATCATGCTAATCACCTTTGTATAGTGTTGCAGATTCTTAAGCACCAATATTTATATGCTAAGTTTTTGAAGTGTGAGTTCTGGTTGAGGGTTATGACTTTCCCTGGTCATGTTGTCTCTAGTGAGGGTATCATGTTGGATCCACAAAAGGTTGAGAAAGTTAATAAGTGGCCTAGACTCACGACTCTAATAAATATTCAGATTCTTAAGGTTCTCTTCGATCGTTGCTTCATTGATAGAGTTTACTCAAAAGAAGGTAAAGCTTCTGTGGTTCAATGCTTGTGAGGGTAGCTTTGATAAGTTGAAGGATAAGTTGACCTCCACTCTGGTTTTGACCCTACCCGAGGGTATTGATAGATCTATTATTTATTGTGATGTATCTTGTGTGGGTCTGGGTTGTTTACTGATGTAGTATGGAAAGTTATAGCATATGCTTCTAGGCAGTTTAAAATGCATGAGAAAAACTATCCGACTCATGATTTGGAGTTATTGGCTGTGATTTTTGATTTGATGTTATGACACCATTACTTGTATGGGGTTTATGTAACATATATTCAGACATAAAAGCATGCAGTATGTGTTCAACCAGAAGGAGTTAAACCTCAGGCAAAAGAGATGGCTTGAGTTGCTCAAATACTACAACATGAGTCTCTATTATCATCCAGGTAAAGCTAATGTGGTTGGTAATTCCCTTAGCTAGTTTTCCATGGGAAGATTGCTCAATTTGATGAGGAGACGCGAAGTTTGGTGAAGGATATTCACCATCTAGATAATCTTAGAGATCGTGTTTTGGATTTTGAGTATGGAGGTGTGATTATGCAAAATATGGTGAAGTCATTTCTTCGTACTGAGGTGAAGGAGAAATAAATTTTGGATAGGCTGCAGAAAGTCCTAGCTTTTGAAATTGGTAGTGATGGTACCATGAGGTACCAAAGTAGACTGTGTGTTCCTAATATTGATGGGCCACAAAAGGATCTTGGATGAGGCTTACGAGTTGAGGTACATTGTCCATCCTGGTTCGACAAAGATGTACCATGATATGAAAGAGATCTATTAGTGGAATAACATGAAAAGGGATATAACAAGTTTTGTGGCTAAGTGTTTAGTTTGTCAGCAAGTAAAGGTGGAACATTTGAGGCCTAGTGATTTGTCTTTGGAGATTGAGTTGCCCATGTGGAAATAGGAAGCGGTTAATATGGATTGTTTTACTAGTCTTCCGCTGTCTCGTAGTCAGTTTGACTTAATTTTGATCATTGTGGATAGGATGACTAAGTCTGCTCACTTCTTTCCAGTAAGGACTAACTTTTCTATAGAGGATTATTCTAAGATTTTCATTTTGGAGATCATCAAGTTGTCTGGTTCACCTGTTTATATTATATATCTTATCGAGGTATACATTTCTCTTCTCACTTTTGGCATTCTTTTCAGAGAGATTTGGAGACTAAGGTTAATCTTTGCACCACTTTCCACCCTCAGATGGATGGACAAGTAGAAAGGACTATTTAGACTTTTGAGGATATTCTAAGGGCATGTGATTTACTTTGGTAGTAGTTGGGTTTATCATCTGTCTCTTATAGAGTTTGCATATAATAACAACTATAATTCGAGTATTTAGATGGATTTATTTTAGGCCTTGTACGGTAGGAGGTGTAGGTCTTCTATTGGGGGATTCGAAGTTGGTGAGACTAGGTTGTTTGGCCCGAACTTGGTTCACTAAGCCTTGAAAAAGGTAAAGGTGATTCATGATAGACTTAAGTCTAACTAGAGTCACCAAAATACCTATGCGGATGTGAGGCAAAAGGAGTTAGAGTTTAATGTTAGAGATTGGGTGTTCTTAAAGATATCTCTAGGAAAACGGTGATGAGGTTTGGAAAGAGGGGGGAGCTTAGTTCCCATAATGTTAACTCATACTTGATTTTGAGAAGGGTGGGTATATGGCTTATGGGTTGGATTTTTATTTGAGTCTGCGTTCTATCCATCCGTTCTTTCATGTTTCAATATTGAAGAAGTAAGTGAGTGATCTTTCTTTGGTATTTCCTTTAAAAAATATGGGTGTCAGATTCCCTGTCTAATGAGAAAGTCCTAGTTGGGATTTTAGATAGGCAAGTCTTTCATTTAAGGACTAAGGAGGTGCATTCAGTGAAGTTTCTACGGAGGAATCATAAGGTTGAAGAACCTACTTTGGAAGCTAAAGAGGACATGAAGTCCAAATATCCATTTTTGTTTTCCGCTTTTGATAATCATGCTTAAGGTATATGTATTCCTTAATATCTTTATTTTCTGTCTTTGTTAAAGGAAATTATGGTTGTGTTCTATATTAAATCATGCTAGTATATGCCTTGCTTCAAACTTCGGGGATAATTGATCCTGGGTGGGTGGGGAGAAAGTAACACCTTAAATTTTGTCCTTGGAAAATTCCCTGAGTTTTGAACTCATTGCCCAACCTACGACTTACCTTATGAGTCATAAGGTCAACATAGGGTCGTAGGACCCCAAAATTGTAGGGTTACTAGTAAGGTTGCCCAAGGTGTCTGTTCTGAGTACAACTAGACTCAATAAGCTGTCAAGACTCTAAACGTGTCATATAATTCTTCTCGTAGCCAAACCAGTAAAGGTGCCTAATGATTCTGCCTTGATAATGACTAGAATCCTATGTGTCATGATAACACCTCATGAGTCATATTGTGTGACTTATAAGGTTAACAGTGAGGGATCCCTAAGATACTGTCCAAGATACGACTGGACATGACGAGTAATAAGGTGTCCTTACGAGTCATAAGGTCACCAACGACAACTGGGGACAATTTTCCTGCACGATTTTCATTATGGGAAAATTAGTCTTTTCTCTCATCCATCTTCTATTCTATGATGTAAAACCCCCTTGTAACCCTATTATCATCAAAATATCATAACATGAACATCATTCTTCTTTCTCTAATTTCCCAAATCAAGAATAAGCTAGGGTTTCTCAAAGTTAATCAATTAGAGCTTCCAAAGAATGATTTCTCTCCATAGCAGTGATACTTTCAGGCATGTTACTCTTCCCTAAAGCTTCTTTTTTTTTTCAAAAGAATATGTTTAAATTGTTATTCATAATATTAAATTGTGGTTTATGAATATGGGTTTGAGGGTTTTGTAATATATGTATCTTGAATTGGATTCCCATGATTTGTATGCATCGTTTATGATTTATCAACTCTTTTTGAACCAGTTGGGTGCTTGGGTACGGGAGTTGGAATGGGGTTCGATACGATCCCCCAATTTGTTGATTTTGGAGTAAAAATTGGTTTGTGAAATTGTGATTCCCTCAACCCACTTGCGTAATTGACTTTGAAATATGATTTGTCACTTGGTTTGACTTATTCGCCTATACTATTGCATTGTATAGATGGTTAAAGATGAAATGAGTTTTAAAAGCTTTATTGGCCATGATTTCACTCTTAAACTTGTTTTAATTAACAAAGAGGATCGAGGTATTCTCCCAAGTTGATTTATTAAACTAAAAAAGGGGTCGAGGCATCCCTAAAACTTGATTTAATTAAGAAAAGGCAGTCAAGGCATTCCCCCAAGTAATGGAATTGATATGGCATAATGATAAGCTTGTAAGCATGATGGTATGCCGATACCTGTGGAGTGACTTAATGTATAATTCCTTATGAAATAGAAGGGGTATGTGAAACTTTTTTAATTAGACTTAATGGGGATTATGTAGATAAGCCGTGAAGTTGTGAGTCTCGTAAAACAGATACTGGAAACTCACATTTGCCAAAGTAAGGATTGTCTTGATGACCGTGTGCATGGTACACACAATTGATATATTTTATTTCCAGGATTAATGTGGGGTCGGTGAATTCTTTGATCTTCAACGATACCTTCGATTCACGGAGATAATATGCACTGGGGCCCTTTCAGCAAGGGCACCTGAACCCATATAGCCATGGGTGTCTGTTTATTAAGGTTAAGATACATAGTCTAGGCTAATATTTTACTATCATTCTAAACCTTGTTCCCTATACCAATATATTATTTATATTTGTATATGATGATGTGTACATAGTTTTGTGTTGGATTTGACTTGGCATTATTTTACCCCTTATCCCTGAGTTACATGCTAGCTTTTACCCCACTAATTATCTCCAGAATCTGTATCCCCATATAATGCAAGGAATGAAGATACTTTTATTTTTCCCATGCAGTGATAGGTGATTTGTGGACCGTTTGTGAGTCGGCTTGAAGTGGTGAGCCTTTTTCTTTCGGAAGGCAATTGCTTCTTTGTTTTTTTTATGTCATAGACTATTTCTCAAGGCTTATTTTGGTTATCATCGGGTGCATGTACCGACTTAGATTGGTTTGGTTTGTTTAGAGGCTTTGCGGATTACTATGGATTGGGATTTGTTATTGTGTTTTTTTTTACACATTCTTATTATTGATTATTCTATCTTATTATATATTCAAAATTCATTCGCTTCTAGGTGTGCTGTGTTTTGTTTGACTTGGAAAAGAGGGTGGTCTCTGATCCTCGATGGAGTTGAGATACCCGTAACGGCTAAGCCCTAGTTTGGGTCATGACACATCAACTCCATGAATGCGATTGGTGTATTAGTCAACCCTAAGTACATGACCATAAACTCATAATGATTGTATCAAGTCCAAAAGGTTGTCTTCAGAATATCCTAAAATTTAATCCTCAACTGGTGATACTCGAACCTCAAATTATTCTTTAAAAACACTGCATCACTCAAAAGGTGATCAAATAAATCATTAATACGGGGAAGAGGATACTTATTATTAACCATTACCTTGTTCAATAATAGATAATCAATACATATATGCACCCATCCTTTATCCTGCAACTGATCCTTTAATTTCTTCAACTCCGTTGGGACCATCGTATAAGGAGGAATAGAGATGAACTTTGTACCTGACTCAACATTCATAGCAAAGTCAGTATCATAATCTAGAGGCATACCTAACAAATTCATATGGAAGACATCAATGAACTCACGGATAATATGAGCAGAATCCAAAGGAGGTGGTCAATCAACACTAGTAACACAAATATAGGACAAATAAGACAAACACCTCTGTACTAAGCATTGATCCCAATGAAAGGATATAACTCTCTTGGGATCCAAATGATGCGTACTTTTGTAGCCTATCCATGGCCCACCCAACGAAGGTAAAGTCACAGTCTTAGCATAACAGTCTAGAACAACATGATAGGAAGCTAATCAATCCATACCTAAGATGAGATCAATATCTACCATATGTAGGAAAATCAGATCTCCCTACGTGTCAAGGCCCATGAAGGTCATAACATAAGATTGGTGCATGCAATCCACCACTAAAGAGTCTCCTACGGGGATAGATATATAGATAGAATGTCAAGAGGCTCACTGGTAAAATCAAAACCTAAAGCAAAATATACAGTCACATAGGAGATAGTTAATTTTGATTCAAATAACATAGATGAAGATATGAAATAAATGGGGTTGATACTTGCAATAACAATATTAGAGGCCTCTACCTTAGGTTTGGTGGGTATAGCATAACACTTTCAACATCCACTAGTATCCCTTCAATCACCACCACGGGCGCCATTACCTTTACCTCACATACCTTTAGTAGTACCTACACCACCCTGAAGGTCACCTCTCACGGTTGAAATAGAAGTAGGATTGAAAACATGATGGGGCCAATCCTTGGCTATATGGACAAACTGTTTACACACATAGTAACCTCTGCAACCTAACTTAATCTGAGGAGGTACAAATTTGCTAGTACGTCCACCCTGAGATGACGCTCGACTACCCAAAGCCATAAAACCAAAAAACCTACAACTTGAACCCCTACAAGGGTTCCTACACTAGTTTACCATGGCACCTATAGGAACCTCTAAAGTCTCTGCCTCGAGGAGTATGACCACTGAACTCGCCTTGATGATGCACCCTCTTGGCGCTACCCTGAGTAGATAAAAAAATAGCCTCAGTCATATGTTCATGATCTACCACACTCTTAAATAATGACCTTGACACCACTATATGGGCAGAGGCCAACTGGAAATTAGTATCTAATCCCTATACAAAATTTTGAAAATTTTCAAACTTGGTGGCAATAGCAATAGAATATCTAGACAAGGCATGAAAGTATGCCCCACACTAGAGAATAATCATGATCCCTCGTCTAGGTGATCAAACTTATCTGTGATCTAATCCCTCAAATAGTATGGTACAAACTTGACTCAAAAGGCCTCAACAAACTAATCCTAAGCGATTTATAAAAAACTAAGAGGTCTGTAACTAACAAATAACCTCTACCAATCTCTTGCTATATCTCTCAGCTGGTAGGTAGTATAAGCAACTTCATGTGACTAAAGCGATCTAAGATTATACAAATTTAACAACAAATAATCAATAACTCATAGGCATCCTCAATCGTGACTGAAACACCCAAGGTTTTGGTCCTTAAAAAATTTCCAAGATTATCTCTGGACAAGCTATGAATAGGGTTGTAGGTCATATTCTGGTGTACGGTTCATAAGTTTGGTCGTACACTAACTAGTGATAGTTGGTGGGTTGGATTGGTTTTTATAATGGGCACAACTTAGGTTGGTACTAGTCGTATGGTTTGGGTTTTCCTTTACTTAGTCCAAGACTTAGTAAAGTAACTTAGATTTGAGTAAGAGTAGCTCATCATCGGTCGTTAGATAGGGTATAAGTCGTATTATCCATTTTATGTGTTGGACAATGTCAAATCCTCTTGGTTCTGTTATGGGTATGGGTTGAGGGTACTACTCGTATCCTTGGATACAGTTTGTGTGGCATGGTCATATGTTGACAAGTCTGGGGGTCTAAGGGAGGTCTAATATATGAGTAGTGGGTACCACTCTTATTGGATGGTAGACTAGTATGGTGGAGTCATACCCACCTGTGCGGATTTTATGCAGTTAAGCTGGGGTAATCTGGATATTTCATCTCTAAAACCATTATGAACCCATGACTTATATCATATTTTGGAGGTTATTTGCCCTATTATTCTAATAAAAAATACTTAGAAACTCTTTAATTCTTTGTAAGTCTCTTGGATAAATGAAGGCTAGGGTTTCATCTAGAGGAGCAATTTATGGCTTGTTAGGGTGATTTCTCTCCATCATATTCATAATCTAAGTCAAGATACTTCTCCCTCATTGTTAGTTCCAACTAAAGGCATGATTTATACAATGTTTTCATGGCATGATTTTGTATGGTTTTGTGATTTTCAAATATATGTTGGGAGTTTTAGTATTTAATGCTTGGTTATGGCTTTCTCATGTTTTAATTATTTTTTACGTGATTTAATGTTGGTTTGGACAATTGGTTGCCTGGGAATGGTTAATTTGTAATTGGATTTGGTTTTGGTTTTGGGAACATTATGTCCCTTACATGTTTGATAAAATGCCTATGATAATACTTATACTATATTATTGTACTTTAAATGGAACTATTGCATGGTATGGTTCGGTAATGAAACCCTAAATGATATAAATAATTTAAATAGTTTGGAATGGTTAAATGGTAAGGTATGGTGGTTATGGTTACCGTTAATTAAACTTCCTTATAGGGTACATGGGATTCCCCCAAGAAAAATTAATCAGGGAACCCTTGTGGGGGTACATGGGAATCCTCCAAGTTATCCTAATATTGCTATATGTGGGTACACGAGAATTCATTTACATAAAAAGGTTGGCGATGATATCACTACTCATAGCCTTGGTTAATAATAATGGAATAATGGTTTGGTTGGTTGGAAATAGTTTTAATTAGGAAATAATGGCAGTGTGTGATAGCTAATTGTGAAGGTGTAAGTTCAATAGATGGACACTAGAAACTCGTGTTTACAGACATGAGGGGTTGGTCATAGCGACCATATATGATACTAAAAGGTACATGGAAATCCTCTAAGTACATTGTACATATGTATCATGGAGATCGAAGTGTACATGGACATCCCTTACTCTTATAGTTTCTCTGATTCATGCACCTACATGCATTGACGCTCGTTCAAGGGGTTACACTGGGCCCATATATCCC
This sequence comes from Capsicum baccatum var. pendulum, assembly GCA_030864225.1. Classification (NCBI taxonomy): domain Eukaryota; kingdom Viridiplantae; phylum Streptophyta; class Magnoliopsida; order Solanales; family Solanaceae; genus Capsicum; species Capsicum baccatum. The sequence continues at coordinate 81,999,812 of CM061557.1, read as the reverse complement.
TTGGGTGGATCTAGGACTTTTAATTTACACTTACCCAAGTTAATGGTTTTAAAGACATACTAAACCCGATTCGCTTTCTTAGAATAATTATTTATATATGTTTGGTTGTATGCACATTATTGGTTTACTTGGTTTTACTAGATGACGTTATTTTATCTTTATCATGAGTACTTGCTAGCATTCACCCGTTAACCTATTCTATTTTCAAGATTATAGTCTAAGTCCTTGAATCTTCTCTAATCCTGGTTTGTCGTTTTTCATGTCATGCCAATTTGAGATGCAAGGTAACTCTTCTGTCTTAACTGGGGACAATGTAGAAGAGACACATACTACTCAGGGGATCCATACTCGGTCTAAGGGTCCAGTACTTGATATATCTAGCGTTCCACTGATTGCTACTAGTCCTCCTCAGGATGAGGAGACTAATGCAAAATTTCACCAATCCTTTTATGTTATTACTTAGTTGGTTGCTGGTTAGATTGAGCGAGATGTATCTGGTGTTTCATCTGCTAAGGCCATAAGGGTTGGCTAGTTCATAAAAATAAATCCTCTTACTTTAATTGGTGTGAAGGTGGTGGAGGATCCTTAGGGTTTTTTGGATAAAATAGAGCAAATTTTCTTGGCCATGCAGGCCACGAATATGGAAGAGTTGAATTTTTCTTCTTACCATCTTAAGGATATGGTGTGCCAATGGTACGAGGAGTGGAATAGGGTGATAGGTGATGTTGAAGAGTCTACCTTATGGGAGAATTTCTCTAATGCTTTTTTGGACCATTTCTTTCCTCAGGAGTTAAGAGAAATAAAGGCGGGGAAATTTATTAATCTAAAGCAGAGGAATATGTTGGTCAAGGAATATGCTTTGAAGTTTCATCAATTGTCAAGGTATGCGTCAAATTTGGTGTCTGATATGTGAGCAATAATAAGAAAGTTCACTTCTAGGTTGTGTCGGGAGTTGATCCTTAAAAGCAAGATGACATTACTGATTAGGGGTATGGATATTTTTAGGTTGATTATTCATATACAATAGGTAGAGAAAGAAAGAAGAAGTAGGATAAGTTTGGGGAAGGAAGGGTAAAATGTTCAAGCCATCTGAATAAGCTGTTGCTTAACAGCAAGGCAGTTAAGATAGTGGTATGCGGCTAAAGAAAAAATAGGGGAGTTCTAGTTCCTTTTCTACAGATAGTGCTCCTTACCCGAAGCCTTCGAGTGATAGGCGTTAGTAGGGTGGTTATAATTCCCGAGCATAGGGTGCCCAATCTCAGGTAAGTATAGCGCATTCAGCCTCATTATGCCCTTCTTTTTGGTTCTGTGGTAGGTTGTATAGGGGTTTCTGTGATGAGGGAAGGGAAAGGTATTTCAAGTGTGACCAGCCAGGTCATATGCTTAGAATCTTTCCAGTTGGTAAGGGTGCTTTGGGAGCGAGTAAGTCTCCGGTTGCTTTATATTCTTCTCATGCTTCAAAGGGTGATGTTTTCACATCTATTTCTACTTCTAGTACTAGCAAAGGTCGGAATAGGTTATATGCTCTTGTTACTATATAGGAATCTGAGGCATCACTTGATGTCGTGACTATTACGTTTCAACTCTTTTCTTATGACCTGTATTGCTTGATTGATTTGGGGTCCACTTTATTATTTGATCCTATTTGTGGCTGTGTATTTTAGTTTTAATCTTGAGATTATTTTGGATTCTTTTTCTATTTCTACCCTAGTAGGTGACTCTGTGGTTGCTAAAAGAGCCTATAAGGGCTGTGTGGTATTTGTTGGTAGTAGGCAGACTTTGGTGGATTTATTTTAACGTGGGATGGTGTATTTTGATGTTATTATAGGGATAGATTTGTTACTCTTGTTACGCATCCTTAGATTGTCGTACTCGTATGGTTGTCTTTATGTTTCCTAGTAAATTGGTTATTGAGTGGGAGGATGGTTACCTAGCTCTGAAGAGGAGGTTTATTTCTTATCTAAGAGCTCAGAGGTTAATATCTAAAGAGTGTCTCTATTATATGGACTAGGTTAAATATTCTTGACGAAAGGTCCTTCTTTTCATTGGGTTTCGGTGGTGAATGATTTTCCATAGTTATATTCGGATGATCTTCCTGGTATTCTTACGGATAGGGAGATTGAGTTTGGTATTTATTTGGTTTAGCGCACTCGTCCAATATTAATTCCTCCTTGAAGAATGGCTCCAGCTAAGTTAAGAGAACTCAAGGAACAACTTAAGGATCTCTTAGATAAAGGTTTTATCCATCCTAGTGTATCCTCTTGGGGTGTACCTATTTTATTTATGTACAAGAAGGATGGTTCTCTTCAGATGTGCATTGAGTATCAGTAATTGAATAAGGTGACAATTAAGAACAAGTATCTTCTTCCAAGCATAGATGACTTGTTTAATCAATTGCAGGGTGCCAAATTTTTTTCTAGGATAGATCTTTGGTTTGGGTATCATCAACTTAAGATTAGAGAGGATGATATCCCTAAGACATCTTTTCATACTCGGTATGGGGACTTTGAGTTCCTAATTATATTATTTGGTTTAATAAATGCCTCGGCGGTATTTATGGATCTGATGAATAAGGTTTTTCGAAAGTTTTTGGATCTTCTTAGCATTGTGTTCATTGATGACATCTTGGTTTATTGTAAGAGTGATGTGGATAACACTAATCACCTCTATATAGTGTTGTGGACCTTGAAAAAGTAACAATTGTATACCAAATTCTCCAAGTGTGAGTTTTGGTTCAACGCTGTGACTTTTCTTGGTCATATTATTTCTAGTGAGGGGTTCATGGTGGATCAAAAAAAGGTGGATGTGGTTAAAAGGTAGCCTAGACCTATGACTCCAACCGTTATTTGAAGCTTCTTGGGTTTTGCTCGGTATTATAGGAGATTCATGGAAAGTTTCTCGATGATAACTGCCCGATTGACTAAGTTAACTTAGAAAAAGGCAAAGTTTTCTTGGTCGGATGTTTGTGAGGGAAGTGTTTAGATGCTAAAGGATAAGCTAACTTCGGCTCTGATTTGACATTTCCTAAAGGTAATGAGGGGTTTGTAGTTTATTGCGATGCATCCCAGGTAGGACTTGGTTTTATTTTGATGCAGCATGGGAAGGTTATAGCCTATGCTTCCAGGCAGTTGAAGGGCATGAGAGAAATTATCCTACATATGATTTGGATCTTTTACTAGTGGTTTTTGCTTTAAAAATTTGGCATCATTATTTGTATGGAGTGAACGTGGACATTTTTTCTAATTATAAGAGTTTACAGTATGTATTAACTCAAAATAAGCTAAATCTCAAGCAGAAGAAATAGTTGGAGTTTCTCAAGGACTATGATATGAGTCTTTACTACCACAAAGCTAACCTGGTTGCTGATGCCCTTAGCAGGTTAACCAATGGGAGTTTGGCTCATATGGAAGAGGAGAAATAGGAGTTGGTAAAGGATATTCACCACTTGGATAATCTTAAAGTTCGTATTTTGGACTTTAATGATGGTGGTGTGATGGTACAGGAAGTGGTTTGATAGTCTCTTAGTGCAAAGATTAAGGAGAGGTTAATGCTAGATCCTATCTTGATGAAAATCAAGAGTGATGTTGGTAGACAAATGGTGATGGTGTTTGAGATTAGTAGTGACGGTACATTAAGGTACCAAGGGCGGTTATGTGTTCCTAACATCGATGGTTTACGATAGAGGGTTTTGATGAGGTGAATGAATTGCACTATGTTGTTCAGTTTAATTCGACTAAAATGTACCATGATATCATGGAAATGTATTAGTGGAATGGTATGAAAAGGGATATGGCTGATTTTATGGCCAAGTGTATGGAGTGCCAACAAGTCAAAGTTGAGCAGATGAGGCTTGGTGGGTTGTATTAGGAAATAGAGTTATTGAAATAGAAAGGGGAGGTAATTAATATGGATTTCATTACCAATCTTCCTCGGTCTCGGAACCATTTTGATTCGACTTGGGTCATCATGGATATGATGAAAAAGTCTGCTCACTTCTTATCGGCTTGAACTAACTTTTCAACTTAGGACTATTCGAGGGTGTATCTTAATGAGATTGTTAAGATGCATGGGGTACCTATTTTTACTATCTCTGATCGATGTACATAATTTTTATCTCACTTTTGGCAATCTTTTTAGAAGGGGCTGGGTACCAAGGTTAGTCTGAGTACTGTTTTCATCCGCTGATGGATGGGCGGGCAGAGAGGACTATTTTAACATTGGAGGACATGCTTCGTGCATGTGTGATTGAATATGATGGTAACTGGGTTTAGCATCTACCTTTGTTAGAGTTTGCTTACAACCATAGTTACCATTCTAGTATTGGAATGGACTCTTTTGAGGCATTGTATGGTAAGAGGTGTAGATCTCCCATTGGGTGGTTCGAGCTTAGTGAGGCAGATATATTCGGTCCAAATTTGGTTTATTAGGCTATGGAAAAGGTAAAGGTGATTTAGGATAGGCTTAAGGGTGACCAAAGTCGCCAAAATTCCTATGTGGATGTAAGGCTTAAAAGCTTGGAGTTTGAGGTTGGGGACAAGGTGTTCTTAAAGGTATCTCCCATGAAGGGAGTGATACGGTTTGGTAAAGAGGGGAAGCTTAGTCTCCAGTATGTTAGTCCTTTATGGTTTTGTGAAGAGTTTGCAATGTAGCTTATGAATTGGAGTTGCCTTCTAGTTTGAGCTTCATTTAACTAGAATTTTAGGTTTCCATATTAAGAAAGTGTTTTGGTGATACTTCTTAGGTGGTTCCTTTAGAAGGATTGGGTATCTCAGATTCTCCATCTTATGAAAAGGTCCCGATTGAGATATTAGATCAACAGGTTTGACAATTACAAACCAAGGATGTGGCCTCAGTTAAGGTTCAATGGAGGAACCATAAGGTGGAAGAGCCTGCATAGGACGCGGAGGTGGAAATGAATTCTAAATATACATATTTTATTTTGCTTCGGATATTTGTGCGGAAGGTATGTGTTCTTGATCACATCTTTATTTTCTAACTTAGTTAAGGGTTAGAATAGATCCTTGCATCTTTATTTTCTAACTTGGTTAATGGTTGGATTAATATTGGATAATTCAACTGAATCATGCCTGTGTTTGACCTACCTTTTTCGTTATTCGGAGACTTATGATCCTAGTAGGGGAGACTGAAACACCCTTGGTTTTGGTCCTTAGAAAATTTCCTGTATTTCTGGTCATTGGACAAGATATGACTAGGAGGTATATGTCATATGCTCGGGTACGGTTGGTAAGGTTGGTGATACACTTATGATGGTTGGTGGGTTAGATTGGTTTCTAAAATGGGTACGACTTGGGTTGGTATGAATTGTATGGTCAGATATGGGTCATATGGTTTGGGTTTTCCTTCACTTAATCTGAGACTTAGTAAAGTAACTTGTATCTAAGTACGAGTAGTCGTGAGATAGGTAAGAGTCGTATTGTCCAACTTATATGTTGGACAGTGTCAACTCTTTTTGGTTCTATTATGGGTATGGGTTGCGAGAACTAGTCATATCCTTGGATACGGTTTGTGTGATGTGGTCATATGTTTACCAGTGTGGGGGTATAAGGGTGGTCTAGGATACGAGTGGCAGGTACCACTTGTATTGGAGGGTGCGACTAGATGGTCAAGTCGTATCCACCTGTAGGGATTTTGTGCAGTTAAGCTGGGGGTAATCTGTCTTTTCCTTTCTTAACTCATTATGACTCCACAACTTATATCACACTTGGGAGGTTATTTTCCCTATTATTCTAATAAAAAACACTTAGAAACACTTTCTAATACTCTCTAAGGATCTTGGGTAAAAGAAGGTTAGGGTTTCATCTAGAGGAGCAATTTGGGGCTTGTTTGGGTGATTTCTCTCTATCATCTTCATAATCTAAGGAAATATACTTCTCTCTCATTGTTAGTTCCAACTAAAGGCATGATTTATACAATGTTTTCATGGCATGATTTTGTATGGTTTTAGGGTTTTCAAATATATGTTGGAGTTTTGGTATTAAATGCTTGGTTATGGATTTCTCATGTTTTAATTATGTTTTTACGTGCTTTAATGGTGGTTTGGACAATTGGTTGCATGAGAATGGATAATTGGTAATTAGATTTGGTTTTGGAAACACTATGTCCCTAACATGTTTGATAAAATGCATATGATAATGATTTTACAACATTATTGGACTTTTGATGGAACTATTGCATGATATGGTTTGGTAATGGAACCCTAAATATTATAAATTGTTTAAATAGTTTGGAATAATTTAAAGCTAAGGTATGGTGGTTATGGTTAATTAAACTTCCTTGTGGGGTATATAGGATTCCCCCAAGAAAACTTAATAAGGGAACACGTGTGGGGGTACATGGGAATCCTTCAAGTTAACTTGATAATGTTATCTGTGGGTCACGGGAATCCATCTACATAAAAAAGTTGGCTAAAGACATTTCTTGTAAGATATCGTCGGTATGATGATAGCACTACTCATAGCCTTGGTTAATAATAATTGAATAACGGTTTGGTTGGTTGGAAATAGTTTAAATTGGGTAATAATGCTGGGTTGTGATAGCTAACCATGCAGGTGCGAGTCTAATGGACGAACACTAGAAACTCATGTTTGCCAACATAAGGGGTTTGTCATAGCGACCATAAATGATACTAGGAGGTTCATGAGAATCCTATAAGTATATTGTACATATGTATCATGGAGAGCTAAGGGTACTTGGGAATCCCCTACTTTTATGGTATCTCCGATTCGTGCAACTACACGTATCGAGGCCCGTTTAGGGGGTTACACTGGTCCCATATAGCTTATAGATGGAATTAGGATGATTAAGATACATATACCCAGGTTAATTGTTTTAAAGGCATGCTAAACCCAGTTCCCTTTCCTGGTATGGTTATATACATGTAAGGTTTTATGAGTATGGTTGGTTTACTTGGTTTTACTGGATAACATTATTTTATCCTTATCATGAGTACTTGCTAGTGTTCACCCGCTAACCCATCCTCAGACGGCTGTATCCCCACGTGATACGAGAATCAACCATTCTTCTCCTCCTTCTTAGTGCTCGGATTCGAGATCAGCTACTGGATTGAAATGGTGAGCTTCCATATTCCGAAATGCTCCATTTCATGATTATTTTTACACACTTTGGTTTATTAATGGATTTTGGTCATTTCTATGGTTGAGGGCGTGTCCCAACTAGATATTGGTTTTCCTTTAGTTAGAGGCTTTTGTAAAACTACTATAGGCTGGTATGGGTGGGATCGGTAGTGGTGTCAGCCTTAGTATTCCCATAGGTATTGGGGCTGATACTGATTTACTAAATTTCTCATTGTTCCATCCTTTCATATTATGTTAAGGAACTTTGTTTGGTTTTTGTTATGATTTTGGTTTAGTTATGGTTATCGGTTGGGTTTGGGACGGTTAGGCTCCTTTAGGTCGATCTCGATTATAGACCTATCCCATAGTTTGGATTTCTGTAATTACATGATATCTTGTTATATGTTTGGACTTCATCCGACTTAAGATATATACTGGATGGTTGGGTCGAACATCGGGGCTGGTCTTTAGTCTTGGTTGAACTTGAGATGCCCATTACGACAAGGCTCCTGGTCGAGTCATGTCATTAACACCACTAAACTTGGAAGACCCAAGCTAGTAAATCTCTTAAACCTTTTTTGATCCTCAGAAGACATAACAGTACTCGAAGCAACACGAGACATTGTGAATTTTGAAAGTTGTAATCCTACCTGAGTAGGTAACTAAGATGCAACTGAACCTCTAAACTTGAAATACTATGCTAGAATACTAGCACAAAAATGAACAAGACTCAGATCCCGCAAAATACGACAAGTAGATGTCGGCATCGATGAAGGAATTATACTTAAAATAGAGGTACCACACTCATAGCTAGAGAAATACTAGTGGCACCCGATCTCTAAATGACTAAGCAAATGAATCAATAAACCCTTCAAGGATGGGGTAGTAGTACTTTGTGGAACATAGTAGGACCTACCTCTCTGGAATGCTCAACCTTGAACTCAGGGGAGATCCCCTAGTACTACCTTAGGAAGGGGAAGATCCTCTTGCTTGTCCTCTACCTCAAGCCCGTCCACAACCCCTGCTTCATCCTCTAGGCTGGGCACTCTCTTCGAATTCCAGCTCAACATCTCTAGTCTCACTAGATGTATTCCTCACCATCTACATAGTGAAACACAATTTACAATATAGGATATTAGAAACCGCACACAATATAGAACAAAATAGGGAAAATTTTCCCAAAGATATCTTTTAGCCTCTTGAATGAACGTCTATGCATAGATCCGTGGGACTCTACTAGACACTCTATACTTATACAGATGAAATCAATGAACCAAGTAGCTCTGATACCAATTTGTCACTATCCAAAACTCTGATCATGATTACACTTATTGCAGCTAAGCCTTGACAAGTAAGCTAATCACCTAAACTGATATGTGAATGAAAATCACAACATAAATCCCAAGGCAAGAATTCTAGAATGAAGCCTGTAGACTCGTAATTTTGTCCCATCAATAATATTTCTTATTCTGATATCACACAATTTGACCCCATTTTTATAATTTTTCGCCAAGAAAATAAATAACCACCTCATCATTTACTTATTTATGTATTTATTTTGATTTGTTTTATCAAAATAACAAATCATAACAAAATTTGTCTCATTCTTATAATCCAACAACCCACCCAATCAAAAACAGACACATAACCCTTACCCCTCCAATTAAAAACAACACCATCATCATCATTCTTTAACCCTAATCGATTTAAAAACACTGTGATTCCATGGAAAGCTTGAACCACCCATGGAGTTTTTATATTGAAATCAACTCTATTTTAACTGAGTTTTGCATTAGTTTCACATATAGTGGTGTTCCATCGCCTTTTTCTTGATTTGGGTTCACCGTGCTTCATTATTGATTTGAAATTCAAAGTCCTTCTCATATTAATCTATTCATCGTGAGTATTTTTGGGCTTTGATCTTTCGATTACCGAGTTGGATTCATCGCAGTTGAGGTTATTCCAGAGAAAATTCCAAGTTTTGGCTTCTTTAATATTATTACCAATCGAAACAGAAGGTCCATTTCTTTAACACATTCTCTTTTTTTTAATCATAATTTCTTGAATTGGACATGTTTGAAAATGGATGATTTCTTGAAAATGGAATTCGTATGATTATCATTCTTTAATTATCGTTATGACTATGTTGTTGATATTGGATTCCAAGTTGGAAATTGAGTTGATAATCGAGGCATGTGTAATTTTGGTTAAAAAGAGAATTTGGGGTGGGAAGGGAGAAATTGATACAAGTTGAAAATGGATTAATTTTTTGTTTGTTGTCTTTTTATTTAATTTGGTATAAGTATGAATGTGATAGATTTATGCCCAGTTGAAATGGATAGGCAATATAGGTTTGGGTAGGAAAAATTTAGAAATGATATTTTGGTTGAATGTTGGAATGTGTGTGTGAATGTTTTCTTTCTAGTTTATCGTATTTAATTCAAATGTATTCATTTAGCCGCGGAATGCCTCGAGATACATTGTATTTATTCACAGGGGAATGCCTCGACATACTATGTTGGCGGAAGATGTTCATGATGAAGACTTGAGGCATCTAGTAAAGCGCGGAAGTATAGTTAGAATTAGTGTAGGTTAGATAGGATTTATTTTTACATTTTTATTTATTTCGGGTTGTAATAATCGTACTGGACACTATAATCTTGGATTTGTTTTGTTTGTTTGTTTGTTTGATTGTTTTATGTGATTTTGTGTGGTTTATATATTCATAATGTCAAATTAGATGATATGTTCCACCAAGGGACCATGGTTCGGTGCCTAACACCTTCCCCTCAGTTAATAGAATTCCTTAGTGAAAATCTCTGTTCGCAAACCAGTCTTAAAGAGTCAAATCATTTTGAAAAGGATTTTCGAAAGGTGACTTGGCATACCGAATTATGCCAAGTGGCTACTCAGAGTTTAAAAGGTAAATAATTATTTTTGAAACAAATCTTTAGTTTTCCACTTTTAAAACCCTTTCGAACCTTAAAACAAATATTTTCGGAGTTAAAAAGGGGGTGTGACAGCTCTGGTGACTTTTCTGGGGAAACTTTTCTTAATTTGAGCTTATTTTTGGAGTTGTATCAGCTTTGTTTGGCATTATGGGTGTATAAACATTGATTGTGATTATTGTTTGTGTCATTGTTATCACTGTTGTGCGTTTACGTGCTCTTTGTTTACAATTTTTATCCTATGTGTTGCCGATTTATATCTATCATCATATGCATAACCCAAGTCATTCTTTCCGCAACAAGTCCATAGTAAACGTGTTGTTTATGACCTATAGTTGAGTCTCCCTTATTTTAGGTGGGGGAACCATCGGTGTTTTAGAGTCAGTAGAAAGATCTCGCAGCTACTATCGACCATACGCTCCCCCAAACAGCCTTGTTAGTGAACTCTAAAGTAGGTCAGCTCTTAGGTCATGCTTATTTGCATCATATTGAGACCTAACGGGACTCACTTGGTCCTTAGTAGGAGACTACCTCTAAAGTATCCCTACGTACTAAATGTCGCATCTCTGAGGGTAACAAGGTCATTTGACGGACTGATTTGGGGAAAAATATATGCTAGAAGTAAAGTGTGTAGATATGCAATGTGGAAAAGTGAAAAAAAAGAGAAGCTCTTTGTAGTTTTTAGTGTTCTTTATGGCTTTTGAGTTTTACAATTCAAAAATTCAAAAATATTCTTTACCTTTGGCACTCATTTATACAAAAAAAATAAATCAAAAGTTTTTTACTTTGTCTCCTTTAGCATGCATTCATAATTAAAAAACTTCAAAAAAGTCTTTTTAATAGGAGCCTTTTATAATTGAAAATATATGGTAGAAGTTTTGTACATTTCATATATCATATAACGAAAATACCAAAAGATTTTTCCTTCATAGTTGTTGGTGTCTGTTTTGTTTGGAGTGTCTAGTTAAAACCCCCCAAAAAGATTTTATTCGTTAGTGTTTGGTTACGTCTCTAAAGTTAGGGTGCAATATGTTATATACTAATTAATTGTCCAATTTGGATGAACTACTCATACCTGATTCCCGTCCCTCAAGGTGGGATACGTAGGCAACCCTCGGTGGGTTTTGTAATCTCTTTATTTTTTGGTCTTTGTCTTGATTTTAGCCTAGGATCTATCTCCGCATAATCTAGTGTTGTTAACTGGTCCTTGCCAAGTAGGCTAATTTTATTTGACGGTACTGTTCGGTGATTTGGAGTCATAAGTGGTCTGTCCCTTCGACATATGTCTGTCTCAAATTCCCAAGGTTGGGAATCTTTTGCTCTAATTGAATTGCTTGTTAAGTTAATGTCCTATGTGTTATTTTAGGATGGACCCAACCACAAGGTCTAGAGTTTGGATGGTTTCCAAGGTCCTTAGAAAGTTAGTCAAGTGGTGGGGTACGTTCAGCTACGTTGAGCAGCATGAGCTAATGATAAGGTTGGGTAATCTTATATCCCTCCTGCATCTCGCTCCTCATACAAATATAATAGAGGCGGCGTTGACTTTTTAGGATCCTAGTAGTTTGGTGTTTAGGTTTGGAAAATGTGAAATGACGCCTACTCTGGCAGAAATATCTAGTCTGTGTTGGTTGTCTTATATCCGCGCGCAATCATACTAGCTCAAGCTTTCTTCAGTGTTGTGGTTTAAAGAGTAAGAATATGCATTTAGGATGCCTTAATCAATCATGGATTTCCCTAGACCACTTGTTCGCTCGATTCGGATCATTGGGAGGTTTTGATTATTTTTGGGATGAGTTTCATATAAATAAGAAGAAATGGGAAAGAAAACGTCTTGAAATCTTTGCTCTCGCTTTGTTAGGCACTTTAGTGTTTCCACAAGACAAAAGAGGTATTAATACTCGGTTGCAATCTGTAGTGATGGCTTTATTTCATAAGGAACAAGGGAGCAAGGTTACTCTAGTGCCTATGATTTTAGTAGAGATATATAAGGCCCTAACTTAAAAAAAAGAGGGGATGCGGTTCTTCGAATGAAGTACTCTAGTGTTGCAACTATGGATGATGGAGCATTTGCATGCTCCGTCTTTGATATAATCAAATGTCATTGATCGATTCTTATCTGATCGAGTGAAAGCCATGGAATAAAGAATGCGCTTTGACAAATTCTCATTGCCAGTGGGAGTCGAGGCTTGGATTGAATTCCTCGAATCACGAACAGATGACAATGTTCTGTGGACCTATTTTTGGCTTCACCTGAAAACAATCTTGGTTGGATGTAGCGTGCAAGATCCTTCTTGTTTTTTGGGGACTTAATTGTACTCGACCATACACCCCTCTGAGAGTAATACGTCAGTTGGGCAGACTGTAAGATGTTCCACCGGTAATGGACCTCTAAAAGGACGTTGAGTATTTTAGAGACCAAGCTAAGGATGAAATTAAATACGAGCATTTCTAGGATAATGCAACGTGGCAGGGCGTGAATACCCTAAAAAAAGGTTTAGGTAATCCAGGATACACTCCAAGATATGGAATCTGTCTACAATCCATTCCTCGGGGTGTCAGTAGGCCATTACTAGTACAACTTAGAGGAAGAATACAAGAAGAATGTATAGTGATTGACCGCCGAGATGAAAGTGCGGCAGCCAAAGTGGAAGAATTAAGAGTTCAGTTAGCAGCTTTGCTCGCAACTGTGGAAGGGTATTAGAACAGTCTTTTAAGGTGTACTCCCCATGAGGCCACAACATGTACTAGGAGCTTTCTTCTAAATATCAAGGTGTCATTTCAGGGTGTGTTGCAAAATTTGATTGGTAAGGTGAGAACTTCACAGACGGGTCCATCTCAGCCAGGGACATCACAGAGAGCACCAGTTTGAAAGAGCACTTCTTATCTTTATTTAGTTTGAGTCATTTATTTTCTGTCATTGTATTGGCATGTATTTGTTAAGTTCATGTTAAGTTTGTTTTAACATTATGGTCTTTATTAGGAATGTCTCACATTGCGTCATATGGGTCTAGAGTGTTGTTTGGTATTTGGTGATTAGATTTAATTTGTCTTAATTTGTTTAGTTGTCTCTCTTATGAATACGTCCTGATATTGCATGGTTCTTTCGTTTTGTATGATTATCGTTACGAAAAAATTGGAAAATAAAAAATCTTTAATTTCGTGACATTTGTGCATATGTTTCTCGAACTACGCAAGATCTGATTCATGTACAACATGATAAGTAGGCAACCTACTCGTGGGTTTTATCTAGTCATTTTATTTCACTATTTTTATTTTTTTTAAAGTAAAATCAAAAGCCATAAAGAATGATAACAAGAAGGTAGATAACTTAAAAAATGGATGATGAGACCAGAAAAAAAGAAAAGAGACTAATGTGAAAGAAAAGAGAAGCGAGGGTGAAAAAACAAAAGAGGTGTGGTTGGAGGAAAGAAGCAATTGAGTGTTGGAGAAAGATTGGGATGATGTTAAAATGACCACGCTACCCTCAAAGGCTGGTAGAAATGAACATGAGTCTAGGATAACTTTACCAATGTGATTTCTATGCTTGTTGTGTGACCTAATCCTAATGGGTGTGGTCTTTGATGAGCATGTTTCTTTTAGATAATAGTGGTTGATTTGCAGCACAATGGCTAGTCACCCGTACTTTATTAGATCAAAAGTAAAGCTTTCCATGGCTAGTAGGGAGATTGAAAATTCGCTCATTGACTCAGATTAGGATCCCAAGGAAAAAGGTTCAGAATGCAATGATGAGGTAGTAAGACTCATGAAACAATTGATAGATTTGCACTGGGCGTGGGATAGCGGAATACCTCCTCTTTCACCCCCTAAAGATTTTGGGAATAACCCTAATTACCCATCGCTCTCTTAGGCACAATTTTCTATTCCCATTGAGTCACCTGAGCACCTGCCAGGATTCACTCAAGGACAATATTATCCGGGCATTTCTAGTGTGCCCCTGGCAGCGCCCCAACCAAGGCCCACTACTTAGCCCGCGCCACCAGCAGTACCTATATTTGTGGCTCTATCACCGCCTGAATCTTCAACGTATGCTGTGTATCCGACAATGGTACTTCCTTGGTCTGCCATTGAACCAATGTTTAAAGTTTTGAAGAATCAGTATTATGCACCGTATCCCACTTTGAAGATGAATGAACCGTATAGGTACACTCAGCCACCTACATTTCCATTTGATATGGAGAAGCCTATTGCAACAGAGAACAAGAAGTCATGGCACAGAAGTTGAGGAGTTTAGAACAGGCCATGAGGAATTTGCAGGGAGTCGGAGTTATAAAATTGTTGCCTATAACGATCTTTGCATGTTCCCAAACATTAACCTCCCCCTTGGTTTTAAAATGCCTACGTTTGAGAAATACGCGGGGTAGGTGATCCCGTGGTGCATTTGAGATGTTATTGCAACCAATTGAGGGATATAGAGGGAAGAGAAGAGTTACTTATGGCTTTCTTTCGTGAGAGTCTTTTCGATATGACTGCAGAATAGTTCGTCGATCAGTATATTGACAATTGGAACAATTGGGATGACCTAGATAATGAATTTTTTCAATATTTTCAACACAACGTTGATTTGGTTTCTGATGAGAAATATCAGGTCAAAATAAAGAAGAAAAGTACTGAAGACTTTCAGGAATACGCGATAAGATAGCGTGAACATGCCATAAGGGTAAAACCTCCAATGAAGGAGAGTAAGTTGGTAGAGGTCTTCATTCAGCAACAAGATGAGACCTATTTGCAACATTTACTTCCGGCGATGGGAAAGTCATTTATTGAAGTTCTAAAAATGGGATAGATGATAGAGGACGAAATCAAGACTAGACGGATTATGAGTTTTACTGAATTAAAGGCCACCACCCAAGAAAGTCAAGGTGGATCTGTAACTTTTGGAGGTAAAAATAAGAAAGATGACGTGGCGACCGTTGTAGCTGGATCCCATTCGTATCCTAAAAGACCGCCTCGCCCCTATCACCAACCCAAGCCTAAGCCTATGCCCAAGCTCTATGTATTTCTCCCCATCATTACTATCGCCCACAAAATCCACCATATGCCATTCCACCACCCTCGTACCCAGTATATAACACATAACCATATGCTCAAACCCCTTCATACCGCAATGGCATGCGAAAGCTCCTCAAAATAATCCTTCAGCTCCTCTAAATTACCAAAAACCCTCCGAGTATAAGAAAGAAAAGGTTGCCAAGAACCAGTTCATACCTCCCAGGGAGTCGTATGCCAGTCTGTTTGATAGGTTGAGGAAGTTGAAGATCTTGAGCCCAATTCAAGGAAATCTTTTGAATCCACCTCTGAGAAATCTTGATTATTCGTTAAGATGTGTATATGGTTCTAACATGCCAGGGAACGATATCAAGAAATACTGGTATTTGAAGAGAGTTGTCCAAGATTTAATTGATATAAATCAAATTCTGGTTCAGGCCCAAGAAGTTCCAAACATTAATTAGAATCCGTTGCCAACCCATGCTAAAACCAATATGTTAGAATATACATGTAATGAGAAAGAGTCGTTAAGTTTTTATAAGCCTATTGTCAGAATACAGACCAATGAGGACAAATCAGTGAATGTGGCAGATTCATTAAAAGTAATATCATTGAGCCAGGAAGAAATGAGAGAAGATAAAGTCAAAGAAAGCAAATAGAAACCCGTGATCACAGTTAAAAAAGGTAGAACAGCTGTTGGTTCAAGTCAGGATAAACCTAAGTTTTTGGTGGTAGGAGCTATGGGTAAGCCTATTTTAATGGTGAAAAAAGCACTTACAGTCCCTATTATCATCAAACCAGTGACCCAACCTCTGATAGGTGATACGAAAAAGATCCCCTGGAGCTATAAGCAACTATGATAACTTACCAGGGGAGGGAAGTTGTGGAAGAACTAGATGAGGTAGGGGGTATGACCCGGTCAGGAAGATGTTTCGTACCTGAAGGTTTAAGGAAGACCAAGCCAATTGTGAATGGGCCTTTATCTATCAAGAAACCAGTCACCGAAGAAGAAGCCAAAGAATTTTAAAAAAAGATGAAATTACTGGAGTATCAATCATAGATCAGCTGAAGAAGACCCCTGCTCAAATTTCCCTCTTATATTTGTTGCAACATTCTAAGTAACATCGTGATGTTATATTGAAGGTATTGAACGAAGCTTATGTTCCTAGAGAGATTATGGTAAATCAGCTTGAGAAAATGGTTGAAAAAATATTTGAGGTCAATCGGATCAACTTTTCTGATAATGAATTGCCTGTTGAAGGTACAGGGCATAATCGGGGTCTGTATATTACCTTGAAGTGTAAAGATTTATACGTCATTCATGTCATTATTGACGGAGTTTCTGATACAAATTTGAATATTGGTATTGAGAGGATCCGGCCGAACAATATATGTGTCAGGGATTTCGATGGTGCAAAATCAAACTCTATTGGCGAAATAGATCTAATGTTGATTATAGGTCCTGTTGAGTTCTCCATAGAGTTTCAAGTATTGAATATTTACTCCTCTTACAATGTGTTGTTGGGAAGACCGTATATCCACAAGGCCAAGGCAATTGCATCTATATTGCACTAAATAATCAAGTTTGAGCATTACAGGGAAGAAGTGGTAATTCATGGTGAAACGGATTTTTTCGCCTATGAAGATTATCCCTTGTTCCTTAATGAAGCAAACAATGTAGAGGAGATATTTTTCTATCAAACTTTTGATACACTGTCGATGAATCATATCTTTGAAGGGCAGGTTATTCCATGGCCATAATTGTCTCCCGCATCTGTCATGATGATAAATGAAATGTTAAAATATGGATTTGATCCAAGAAATGGTTTGAGAGTGTCTCTTCATGGTATAGTTTATCCCATATGTCCAAGGGAGAACTTGGGAACTTTTGGTCTAGGTTTTAAACCTATGGCTGAGGATCTGAAGAAAGCCAAGGATAGAAAGAAATAAATATGGTCACTCCCACTCCCAGTGCCTCCACTCAGTAAGTTATTCATCAAGAGCAGTGTCGTGGCACCTATAGAGTTTGAAGCTAAATTGGTTGATGACTACCAGAACCTATTGATCAAAGTTGACATGGTTGAAGCAGGAGAAGGTACCAATAAGGCAGATGTGCATTTCATAGGTACAACATCTGACTCAATAATTGGGAAGTCACTCCTCTCCCCATTAGGGGGGAGTTTTGGTAGTTTGTTTTATTTTTCTTCCTATTTATCCAAGTTTTTTTAGGGTTGTAATTTGGATTTTAGTTAGTTTATGTTATGTTGGTGTTTAGTTTAAACCCTTCTATCTTTCCTTTTAATGAAATAAAATATCCCATTTATTTCCTGTCTAATATATTTCATTTTTTGTCTTTCTATTTATACAATTCTCTTTATGCTGATTCTAATGACATGACATGCATGTAGAATTTTCAGCCTGATCTTAAAATCCAAACTAATCAAGATGTAATGAAACAAGAGGAGGAATATGATAAAGAAGAGGCGCTAGAAGAAATAATTAAAGAGTTAGAAAAGTTTGAAGAAAAGTCGAATCTTAATCTGAATAAAACTGAGCCAATTAATCTGGGGGATCAAGAAGATGTTAAGAAAACTAAAATAAGTGTACATGCTTTGCCACTGTTAAAATATGGAATAATTCAAGCATTAATTGATTATAAAAAACTTTTTGCATGGTCTTATAATGATATGCCTGGTCTAAGCACTGAATTAGTATCCCATAAATTGCCAACTGATCCCGCATTTCCTCCTATCAAACAGAAGTTAAGGAAGTTTAAAACTGATGTAAGTAATAAAATAAAAGAGGAAATCATAAAAAACTTAAATCCAAAGTAATTCGAGTGGCTTGTTATCCCACGTGGTTATTAGATGTTGTTCCTGTCTCAAAAAAAGATGGCAAAATTTGAGTATGTGTTGATTACTGTGATTTGAACAGAGTAAGTTCAAAAGATGTTTTTTTGCTACCCAACATCCATATTTTGCTAGACAACTGCACTAAACATGGGGTTGCTTCTTTTGTAGATTGCTATGCCGAATACCACCAGATTACTATAGATGATGAAGACGCGCAGAAGACGTCTTATATCATACCATGGGGAACCTATTGTTATCGAGTGATGCCATTCGGTTTGATGAATGTTGAAGCAACATACATGAGATCCATGACCACTATGTTTCATGATATGATGTATAAGAAGATTGAAGTCTATATGGATGATGTGATTATTAAATCTAAAAGTCAGGCTGACCATGTCAAAGATTTAAGAGAGTTCTTTGAAAGGCTTCGCAGGTATAATCTCAAGCTGAACCCGGCAAAATGTGTATTTGGAGTTCCATCTGGAAAGTTATTGGGGTTTGTAGTCAGCCGTCAGGGTATCGAATTAGATCCTTTGAAGATCAAAGCCATTCAAGATTTTTCACCGCCCAAGAACAGAACGGAGGTGATGAGTTTGTTTGGTAGGATGAACTATATTAGTAGGTTTATTTCTCAACTCACAACCACGTATTAGCCTATTTTCAAGTTGCTGAAAAAGAATGCTGCGATAGAGTGGACTAAAAAAATGTTAGGAAGCATTCAACAAACTAAAAAGATGTCTATCAAATCCACCTGTGCTGGTACCATCAAAACCTGGTAGGCCTTTGATCTTATATTTATCGGTCATGGACAATTCTTTCAGTTGTGTTCTAGGTCAACATGATGTCACGGGAAAAAAAGGAGCAGGCTATTTATTAGCTTAACAAGAAGTTCACAACATATGAGGCCAGGTACACTCTTCTTGAAATGACATGTTGTGCCCTAACTTGGGTAGCACAGAAGTTAAAGCATTATACTTCACCCTACACTACTTATCTTATCTCCCGCATGGATCCTTTAAAGTATATCTTTCAGAAGCCTATGCCGACTGGTCGTTTGGCAAAGTGGCAAATATTGCTCACCGAGTTTGACATTGTATATGTGACTCAAACCGCTATGAAAGCCCAAGCCTCGGAAGATCATCTTACTGAGAATCCTATTGACTAAGAGTATAGGCCATTAAATACATATTTTCCTGATGAAGAAGTGTTATGTGTCGATGAAGTTGTTATAGATGCTGATCCAAGTTGGAAGTTGTTCTTCGATCGAGCTGTTAACATGAAAAGAGTTGGAATTGGTGCAGTTCTTATCTCTGAATTGGGGCAATATTTACCGATAACAACACAACTTTTATTTTATTGTACCAATAATTTGGGGGGATATGAAGCGTGCATTCTTAGTTTGAGGTTAGCTGTTGATATAGGAGTCCAGGAACTATTAGTGTTGGTGGATTCAGATTTACTCGTCTATCAAATTCAAGGTGATTGGGAGACACGAGATTTAAAGCTAATACTGTATCGAAAATACTTGCATAAGCTATGTCAATGATTTGTGTCAGTAAAATTTAGGCATATTCCAAGGATTCATAATGAGATTTCTAATGCTTTAGCTAGTCTTTCTTTAATGCTCCAATATTCTGATAAAACCTATATCGATCCGGTGCATATATAGAGTCGTGATCAGCATGCTTACTATAATGCGGTTGAAGAAGAGCTCGATGGTGAACCTTGGTTCATTGATATCAAGCGATACATTCAGTCAGGAGAATACCCAACACATGCCACCAGTGATCAAAAGAGGACTATTAGGCGTTTGGCTAGTGAATTTTTCTTAAGTGGGGGAATCTTATATAAAAGAACCACAGATCTGGGACTTTTGAGGTATGCAGATGAAAAATAAGCCTCAACGATTATGTTTGAAGTACACTCTGGAGTATGCAGGCCGCATATGAATGGTTATGTCTTGTCTAAGAAGATTCTTCGAGCAGGTTATTTCTGGCTTACTATGGAGAGAGGTTTTATTCAATTTGTTCGAAAGTGTCATAAATGTCAAGTAACTAGTGATCTGATACATTCACCTCCTGCTGAGTTGTATGCAATGTCTACTCCATGGCCGTTTGTAGCTTGGAGAATGGGCGTGATTGGGTCGATTGAGCCGAAAGCATCAAATGGGCATAGATTCATTTTTGTGGCCATTGATTACTTCACAAAGTGAGTAGAAGCAGTAACTTTCAAGTTAATAACCAAGAAAGTGGTGGTGGATTTTGTTCATACCAACATCATTTGTAGGTTTGGAATTCCGAAGATGATAATTACAGACAACGTTGTCAATCTCAATAATTATTTGATGCAAGAAGTATGCCAACAATTTAAGATCGCACATCTAAATTCCACTCCATATCATCTAAAGGAAAATGGCGCTGTGGAAACCGCCAATAAGAATATCAAGAAGATACTACAGAAAATGGTACAAAGGTACAGATAATGGCACGAGAAGTTGCCATTTTCATTGCTAGGTTATCGTACTACTGTTCATGCTTCAACAGGGGAAACTCCATATTTGTTGGTGTACGGGACAAAAGAAGTCATTCCCGTAGAAGTTAAAATTCTCTCTCTTCGATTATTATGGAAGCATAGATTGATGATGATGAGTAGGTCAAAACCCGATTGGAACAGTTGAGCTTGATTAATGAAAAAAAATGAAATCGGTATGTCATGGCCAATTGTATCAGAGAAGAATGGATCAAGTGTACAACAAAAAGGTATGCCCCAGGCATTTTGAAGTTGGTCAGTTGGTATTGAAACACATCCTTCCTCATCAGGTTGAAGCTAAAGACAAGTTCTCCCCAAATTGGCAAGGTCCTTTTATTGTGAAAAAAGTGTTGCCCAATAGAGCCTTAATTTGACAGATATTGAAGGCAAAATGGCTATTAATGCTGATGCGGTCAAAAGATATTATGTATGATATTTTATCCTTTGTTGATTCTATTGCATGTTTAGTATTTGCATTTTTGAAGATTGATATTGTGTCATCAATATTGTGTTTTATTTGTTTACCCCATTTGATCTTAGTTTTATTTTTCTTTCATATCCCTCTTTTGGAATCAAAACAAAGTAAAAAGTAAACTGTCAATAAAAGAAGAATAAAAGAAAAGTATGAAAAATAATAATAAAAGAAAAAAGAGAGAAGAGAAATTGGATAAAAAGAAAGAACAAACTGATGGAACTACGTGTGATCTGATTCTTCTCTCCTGGGAGTGATATATGTAGGCTGGCCTATTCAGGATTCGGTCCAACCAAATAAAGATTTTAGAGTCACCCAGTCAACAAAAACTAGGGCATGAGTTAATAATTTATTTGAATCGATCCCAAAAATTGTAAGTCCCACCCCAACTTCAAGTGTCGTTTGAGCCTCTTACCATTCTTTTCTAACCTTATCCAAAAGCCAAGTTACAACCAAAGAAAGTCCTTCAGATCAATTTTTGATAATTCTAAGGCTAAGCATGCAATGGATATGATGATATATTGTGGGGTACTACTTGTCTTCCTTAGCATAAGAAATCAGGAAAGAAATAAAAAATGAGAGTCTTATAGGTGAAAACCCTCGCGGGCACCATAAGGTGATGGTGAGTTGAGAGAAATAAATATGAGAGAGTCTTACTGGTGAAAACCATAAGATGACATCAATTGAATGAGATATATGAGTCCAATAGGTTTGAAGAAACGACTCAGCGGAAAAGCCACGAACTCAACAACAGATGGGAAGTTTGGATAGGAAGATCATGTAGCTTAATCCAAAATTCATGTCATAGTCATTGGAGTTGGTTGCCGTATTCAGATAAGTTTTTATTTTTTTTTTATTTTTGAATAAGGGACATTGCCCTTTTCTTTCATTTACATATTTATATTTTTGTCTCTTTTATGTCATTTATCAAAATAAAAGTCACCATCATTTCTTTACACTTTAAGTCAAGTCCGTGTCGAAACGAGCGAGAAAGAATATCAAAGCTTGCTACCAGTCTTTCCAACTGTATGAGGAAAAGCCAAGGACTAGCACATGAAACAAAGATAGGCGAATTTACACGCCTATATCAATATATTTTGCCCATATTTGTGCCATGTTTTGAGAACAAATTATATATTTCATGCACTTTTAGTCCTTTTTCCTATAAGTGAGCTAACGAACATGATTAGCAAAGTTTCAGGTATAAATGATGCAGAATTCAACATTTTGTGGATAACTTGACGCCAAAAAAAGCTTCACAAAGGAAAAAAAAGGGAGCTTGGACGCCTAAGGACCAAAAATGATGCATGGAAAATCTGTCCCGGGCTAAAACAACATTTCTGAAGACTTTGGGGACTAGCAGTAACTTAGTTGGATTTGGATAATGATACATTAACCTAGTACAATTGGGTTAAGTATTTCATTAGCTTATTAGGATTAGGATAATGATACATTAACCTAGTACAATTGGGTTAAGTATTTCATTAGCTTAGTAGGATTTGGTTAATTATTTCATTAGCTTAGTAGGAATAGGATATGAGTATTATAAATACCCTATCTTGCTAGAGATTTAGAGGCATCTTCTAATTAATTCTACTTTTAAATCATTCATCATACATTCTTCTTCCATCAATTACAACTCTTCTAATCTTTCTATTAATTCTACTTCTTATTCTTCTTCTATTCATCTATTCTTAATTTCCGCAACAAGAGAAACGTTACTTTGCAAGAAATCACGCCAAACGCCTACCACTCTTGTGCTACACGAAATTAATCATTATTGTGGTATAATAACAAATTTCGATTGTGATTTCCTTCGCACTCATGGGTAACTAAACTTCTCTGTTGGGGTTATGGAAGCCGAATGAGATACTATCTATTGCTATGAGTTTGTGAGTTCGTGACATGTATGCTGCTTATATCATTATTCTGTTCATCTTAATCTAAATTCTTTGTGGTTACAAACGTAAGAATACGCCAGTATAACATTTAACTTGTTCTAAAGAAAGGTTATTTGTCTGGAAAAGAGATAATGTCAAAGGTAGTAGGGTCCCATCCCCTATTAAAAAGTTAGTGCCGTAACTGGATTAACCTCTTGGAGAATTCGTACCGTTAGACACGGTTTAAGCTCGAAAGAGTTAAAGTGAAATAATCCTCGAATAGGTCGAAAGACGCTTGGATTTACCATCGAATACAATTCTCTATAAGCACATGCATGTCTGGATTCAACACACTCATAACCAATAGAGACGTGTAACTGATAAGGTGGACATAACCCTATCTCCTCAATTCTCACTGTTTCACAACCTACGAAACATTCTTTCCTTTTTACTTTGCTATTTTCCATTTTTACTTTAATACTTTGTTTAAATTACTTGCACGACAAGACTCCCCCCTTTTTTACGAGACTTGCACTAAAAGTCTTGTAATAGTTTCTTACTTGTTGACCAAGCTATTCCCTGTGGGATCGATACCCAACCCAGGTTGGGTTCTATATTTTCTAACGACCGCTTTACACTCCCACGAGAGTTGTAGATTGAGCGTTATCAAAAATTGGCGCCGTTGCCGGGGAATACAAGTGTCAATCAAGTTCGTGATAATTACTAGACCCTTTGGTCAAAGATTCTCGTACTCTTACTTTCAGTTTTTGTTTTTGTTTACTGCAGGTTTTTATTCAGTGCATGCCCCATACTAGAAGTTTTGGTCAACCGTTATTACCTATCTATCCTGAACCACAATGCATTGGTAGAATGGAAGCACATGCAGAAATTGAAAGGATGGCTGCTCAACAGGAACAAGCGAGATTAGCTGCTCTTGCCGCCGCCCAAGTACACCAACAAAACTTTGATAATCCTGGGCGAGAAACAAATCCCGATGATGAGGATTTAGGTGATGACGAGTTACTAAACCCAAGGCATGCTGAAATCGCAACACCTGCCAATAGAAGAGGTTGTCAAGCTCGGTTTAGGTATGATTACCAACCCATGCAACCATCTTTTGACGATGATGATGATGATCTAGATGGAGCCGGAGCCACAGGAGCCATTATTCCTCCACCATTAGCGCCCGGAGCCAAGTTCAACATCACAAGCACCACAATTCAGTTATTGCAACTCAAGGGATTATTTGGTGGACTAGAAGGCGATGATCCGAATATGCATCTCATCAACTTTATTTCTACATGCAAGTCATTTGACAATCCTGGTGTTGGTTAGAATGCAATTCGATTACGTCTATTTCCATTGTCTCTGTCTGGGGAGGCAGCACTATGGTTCAATGGGCTGACTCCTGATTCTATTACAAATTAGAGGCAATTGAGAGACGCTTTCCTAGAAAGATTTTTTCCGCCATCCAAAAAAGCACAATTGAGAGATGAAATCAGCAACTTTCGTCAGCTCCCAACTGAAGCCCTTCATGAAACATGGGAGAGGTTCAAGACAAAGCTAGCGAGATGCCCAAACCATCACATGACTAATGTTCAGCTAATGGAGATATTATACAGAGCCTTGAATTCAATAACTAAACCAGTAGTGGATAACACGGCTGGAGGATCTTTTATGGACCTCACTTTTGGTCAAGCAAGCAATATGCTAGATCGTATGACGAAACAAAGTAGAGCTTGGCATACCAGCGATTCTGAGGTAGCGAGCCCCACTTTATCTATTGGCATGACTGCAGACCAAAGAAGAAGAGAAGAAGAATGTGATCAAGATATGGGGTACATCAAAACTCAAATGGATCTTCTTACAAAGCATTTATTATCAGGGAAGACCAAAAAAGTCAAGGCTGTTGTGTCAAAAGCAAGAGACGAATCTGATTCGGAAGAAGAGGCCAACTACTTGAACAATCAGGGGGTTTCCGCGGGAATACCCAAGGAAACCAAGGTCGGAACTATTATGATAAATCTGGAAACAAGGACCAAGGTAGTTGGAAGAACAAGAATGAAAAGAGTGGTTTGTACGTTCCCCCTGGAAGACGTGACGCCACCACATCTAGTTCTGGAAGTATGGAAGACATGCTGGCTAAAATATTAAAAGGAGTGGAAGCAACAAGCGCTGCAGTAACAGAGGTAGTTAATGACTTATCCTCTATGAAACAAATAGTTGATTCTCATTCAACTTCAATCAAGCAAATAGAGCAGCAAGTGATCCAACTTTCAGCAACACTCAATCAAATAAAGGCTGGCACCTTACCTAGCGATACTGTGCAAAACCCAAGGAATGATGGGTCATGCATGGCCATTACTACTCAAAGTGGTAAGGTGCTGGAAAATTCAGCAAAAAGCAAGCAATAGGATGACGAAGTAGTGGACATTGATGATAAGACGAAAGGAGAAGATACCACAACACCTAATCCTATCGTCCATGACGTCAGTCCCAACAACGTGCAACCTGAAAAAGTTGAAAAACGGAAGTAAGAGTAGAAGAAAGCCGTGGAGAGAACAATGCCTTACCCACCTCCACCTTTTCCACAAAGATTGAAGAGGGTGGCGGATGATACAAAGTTCAGCAAATTCATGACTATGTTGAAGTAGTTGACCATTAATGTTCCATTGGTGGAGGCACTTGAACAAATGCCTGGGTATGCAAAATTTATGAAGGATCTGTTGACAAAGAAGCGGGCAGCAAGTTATGAGTTAAAAGATGATGTTAATCACTGCAGCACAATCGCTACCCGATCAATAGTTCAAAAGAAGGCCAACCCCTGAGCTTTCACTATTCCTTGCACCGTTGGATCTTTGAATTTTGCCAAAGCATTATACGACTTAGGAGCCAGCATCAATTTGATGCCATTATCTATATATAAGAAGTTGGGGTTGTGTAATCCTACTCCAACTAATATGAGGCTCGTCATGGCGGATAGGTCGGTAAAACGACCTGTTGGTATTCTATGTGATGTTTTGGTAAAGGTTTCTTCATTCATCTTTCCGGCAGACTTCATTATTTTGGATTGTGAGGCAGACTCAGAAGTTCCCAAAATCTTGGGACGCCCTTTCCTTGCTACGGGAAGTGTGCTTATTGATTTGAGAGCTAATGAGCTTTCATTCCGAATAAATGACGAAGTGGTTCGCTTTGATGTGTGCAAATCAATGAAGCAACCCAAGGATCTGAGTGTATTCTCGGTGGATGCTGTTTACTTTGACGATGAGAAATAATTACTTGTAGAAGAGCAAATTATTGATGACCCATTGGCGATTGTGCTCATGAATGGAGAGAGTAATGATGCTGAAAATTGTGAAGAAGCTATTTGTGCTCTATCAGGATTAGGGACATATCGTTATGCTCCCAAAAAAATGGACCTTGATCTCAAAAATCGACCCACACTACCAACTAAGCCATCTATTGAAGAGCCACCCACGTTAGAATTGAAAGAGCTGCCAAGTCATTTAAAGTATGCATTCTTAGGAAGCGGAAAGACACTTCCAGTCATTGTAGAAGTAGATTTGGGTGAGCAATAAGTTACAGCTCTCATTACTATTTTACGGAAGTACATTAGAGCCATTAGATGGACCATTGCAGATATTATTGGTATTCCACCGAGGATTTGCACACACAAGATTCAGCTTGAAGAGAATTGTAC
Source organism: Capsicum baccatum var. pendulum (assembly GCA_030864225.1). Taxonomy (NCBI): domain Eukaryota; kingdom Viridiplantae; phylum Streptophyta; class Magnoliopsida; order Solanales; family Solanaceae; genus Capsicum; species Capsicum baccatum. The sequence goes on along the minus strand of CM061557.1, from coordinate 81,973,327 downwards.
ACCCACCATTGAGAATCAAAGGCGTCTAAACCCACCTATGCAAGAAGTCGTAAAGAAAGAAACTATCAAGTGGTTAGATGCAGGAGTTGTGTATCCAATTTCTGATTGTACAAGGGTAAGCCCGGTACAATGTGTTCCCAAGAAAGGAGGCATGACGGTGGTTTTGAATTCTTGGACGCTCAAAGATCACTTTCCAATGCCATTCATGGACCAAATGCTAGATCGATTAGCGGGGAAAGGATGGTTTTGTTTCGTAGATGGTTATTCAGGCTATAATCAGATTTTATTGCCCCCGAAGACCAAGAAAAGACAACGTTTACATGCCCATATGGAACGTTTGCCTTCAAACGCATGCCATTCGGGCTATGTAATGCACCAGCCACCTTTCAACGCTGTATGATGTCTATTTTTTCTGATACGGTTGAAGACACTTTGGAGGTATTTATAGATGACTTTTCAGTTGTTGGTGAGTCTTTTGAAGCGTGCTTGGCAAACCTAAGCATGGCATTGGAAAGATGTGTAGAGTTCAACCTATTGCTGAATTGGGAGAAGTGCCACTTCATGGTAAAAAAAGGAATCTTTCTTGGGCACAAAATCTCCGAAAGGGGAATTGAGGTTGATCGAGCAAAAATTGAGGTCATTGAGAAGCTACCTCCTCCAATTTCGGTAAAGGGAGGTCATAGTTTTCTCGGCCATGCAGGTTTCTATCGTCGGTTCATCAAAGACTTCTGCAAAATTGCTAATCCATTGTTCAAACTCTTGGAGAAAGATGCGAAGTTTGACTTTAATGAAGACTGCTTAAAGGCATTCGAATGCCTCAAAGGAAAACTCATTGAAGCCCCTATCATGGTAGCACCAGATTGGTCTCTCCCGTTCGAAGTCATGTGTGATGCTAGTGGTGTAGCCGTTGGAGCTGTGCTTGGTCAGAGAAAGGAGAAGCTATTTCATCCTATCTGTTATGCGAGTAAAGTCCTAAATAAAGCCCAAAGGAACTACACTGTTACTGAACAAGAGCTCCTAGCGGTTGTGTATGCGTTTGAGAAGTTTCGTGCCTATCTGTAGGGTACTAAGGTGATCATTCATACAGACCATACAACTCTTAGGTACCTAATGACAAAGAAGGATGCAAAACCAAGACTAATTCGATGGGTTTTGCTGTTGCAAGAATTTAATTTCGAGGTTAAAGATAGAAGAGGTTGCGAGAGCCAAGTGGCTGATCATCTATCTAGACTCGAAAATGAGCATGTGGTGCAGCCCGAAATTGAGATTGTTGATGATATATTCCCTGACGAGGAGATCTTAGCGACGACAATGGAAAAATTACCATGGTATGCCGACTTTGCAAATTTTGTGGTGAGTAATGTGATACTTGCAAACTTATCTTACCATCAAAAGAGGAAGTTTATGCATGATGTACAACACTACTATTGGGATGATCCATATTTGTTTTGACGATGCACGAATGGTGTTATCCGACGATGTAATCCCATGTAGAGGTTCCGACTATTTTGGAAGCATGCCACACTTCCCAAGTTGGTGGACATCACGCAGGTAATCGGACAGTAAGAAAGGTATTGCAAAGTGGATATTATTGGCCTTCGATATTTAGAGATACCTACGACTTTGTTAGAAGATGTGACCAATGCCAAAGACAAGGTGCTATTTCGAAACACCATGAGATGTCCATGTCAAAAATTCTCGAAGTAGAGATCTTTGATGTATGGGGTATTGATTTCATGGGACCATTCATTAATTCGTTTGGAATGAAGTATATCCTAGTTGCTGTAGACTATGTCTCAAAATGTGTTGAAGCTGTAGCGTTTGCCGACAACGAAGGAAAGTGTGTTGTAGCATTCTTGAAGAGGAATATCTTCTCTCGCTTTGATACCTCGTACTATCATAAGTGATGGAGGGTCTCACTTTTGCAACAAGCTATTCAAATCCGTGTTGGCCAAATATGGTGTCAAGCAACATAAGGTAGCCACACCTTATCACCCATAAACTAGCGGCCAGGTAGAGGTTTCCAACCGAGAGATCAAGCAAATCCTTGCGAAGACGGTAAATGCTAACAGGAAGGATTGGTCTCGGAAGCTGGACGATGCACTATGGGCGTATAGGACGGCATTCAAAACACCTATCGGCATGTCCCTTTATCAACTAGTTTATGGGAAGGCTTGTCACTTACCTATTGAGCTCTAGCATAAGGCATTGTGGGCATTGAAGTAATTAAATTTGAATTGGGATGATACAATGAATCTGAGATTGGAGCAGCTGAACGAGATGGATGAATTCGTCTTCATGCTTATAAGAGATCGGGCCTATACAAGGAGCAGATGAAGAAGTATCATGATCAGGGGATTGTTCGATGAAACTTTCAAAAGGATGATATGGTACTTCTCTTCAATTCCAGATTGAAGTTATTCCCAGGTAAGTTAAAATCCAAGTGGTCTGGTCCATACAAAGTTATCCAAGTCGACTTGTCTGGAGTAGTTGAGTTGGAAGACAATAATGGCGTTGTCTTCAAGGTGAATGGACAACGTGTTAAACCTTATATCGGTCCTCTTGATTTGATAAGTTATATGGCCATCACCTATCTCGACGAAGTCTAAGTACTCGAGGTAACTATGACGTGTCACGACAATAAATAAGGCGCTAGATGGGAGGCAACCCATCATTTATTGTTGATCGTATTTTGTTCTTTTTTGTGTTTTGCTTTTGATAAATGAAAATCCAAAAATAAGAGTCGTTCCATGACGAAAACCAAGGCACTTGATGGGAGGCAACCCATTGTACTAATCGTTTTCATTGGTTTTGAGCAAATGTAGGTGCAAGAGGTATTCAACGAGGAGATTGGTTTCAAATGACGATTTGGACGTATTGCATAGTAAAGGTGGTAAGTTAGGAATAAAGATGCATAAGGCTATGGATTGAGCATTGATCATGACAAAATAGGCATCGAGCAAGGATAGGCCTTGGTAAAACTAGGCCACGAACAATGCAACGCCTATAGTATAGCCTTAGGTCTCGAAATCTAGTGTGCAAAGACATAGGCGCCGCCCATGCTCAAGTATGCTATAGCATAGGCGCCGCCTTTGCTAAAGCATTTGGTATCAGAATCACATATGCCATGCTAAAGGCGCCGCCTATGGTCACTATAGGCATTGCACTAGGCGCCGCCTATGCTAGCATATGCTTTGCATTAGGCGCCGCCTATACCATGCATTGGCAAAGCTAAAGGCGCCGCCTATGGTCACTTTTTGTCTCCAAAACCGATTTTAAATGGGTCAAAACCCGACCCATTCTTTTCCTATATAAATTGGACAGTCTTGAAACATAAACACATTAGAAACTTGACCTAGGCGCCACACATACTCTCCAAAACATCTCAAAATTTTTCTTTTTGCTCTCACACTTCACAAGACCATCTCTAAAGGCTTCAATCACGTAAGTACTCTTTTATTCTTCATCTATTTTTCATAAGTACTACGTTTATATGTCTATTATAAATTGCTAAATCTTGAAAAAGTCTTGGTGATGTGAAGGTGTTTGATTTGTTGATATACAATCAAGTGAGTGAACATATATGTTAGGATTATCGGAACTTGTTTCCGACTTGAATTTGGTTTTAATTGCATTGTTATCCTCTTTGCGGAATTGCTATGGTTATGAACATTGCATAATCTTATGACTTGCCTACCTACATGTTAGACTATCCTGTTCATCGGAAGAAGACTTATAGTCGCCTACCGACATAGGAGGTTGTGATTGTTGATAGAAACTATACCATGATGAAACCCCTATGTAGTAGTATTGTTATACCTAACATGAAAGTATTGGAAAGGTTGCAAGAAGTGATACATCACTGATTTTCTTGTTGGAATATAGCCCCTTAAACGTATGTCGACAAAGTCTAAGTAATCGACCACTTTTACTTCACTGATTTGTATCAACAAAACTAAGTGTGGGGTGGTACCCCGATGTCTTGTTTATAGATTGTTTCCATTGAGTTGATGATAACATGAATATTTTCTCAGGAACAATGGCACCTAAAGCGAGATAAGATAAGGCTACCACCTCCCGAAAGGGCAAGAAGAGAGGTCGCAAGGACCAAGGAGAATCTTCCTCAATGTAATTACCCCGCCGAATGTTTGGAATAAAATGGGTTCTTGAGGAGGAAGCCAAAGAATGGTATAGGAACAACAAGGAAAGAAAATATGTTCTTGTCGACTTGATCAACAAGGACAGCCTAGCGAAGAAGGAGCCGCGTATGTTGGCGAAAATCATGGCTTTGAATCTGGATTTCATCTTCCGCGACATAGGAGAATGTAATCTTGATTTGACAAGAGAATTTTACGCCAATTGGTCGCCGAAAACCACAGGCAGCGAAGTCAAGATTCGGGGCCAAGTTTTACAACTCAATGCGGATTTGATCAACTCCTTTCTTGGCTTACCTTCAGTCGATCCAGCACCATTCAAAGAGCTGTACAGCAGACCTCCTTATAGAGCAATTCGACACACACTTTGTGGAAGTAGATCCATGGCAAGGTGGAGCAGACAAAAAGACACCGAACGACACAACACCTTCCCCTATGCTCCTTTAATAGGGAAGCAAGAATCTAGTTGCGTATTGTCAACTCATGCCTTATTCCTGGGACTCAGTACACCAAAATAACAAGATATAGAGTGTATTTGGTCTATGCTTTGATGACGAATGTCCCTATCAACATTGGGGCAATCATTCGCTCTACAATGCGGAAAGCCAGACTACACAAGCGGTCCCACTTCACTTTTGGTAATCTGTTGACAACAATCTTGCGGATGGAGGATATCGAAGAGGAACCAGCTGATCATAAACTCCCACATAACCCGAAGAAGGTTGACCTCACAAAGGTCAAAGATGCTGAAACAACACATGGTGTCAACCTTACTACTGCGGAAAGACATGCTCGAGATGAGAGTTTCTTCTATCATCTGTATGGCATGACACGGTTCACAATGATGAGTGGAGGTCGTGTTCTAACTGCTGCAGAGCACCAACAGCTGGACCATGACTATCCAATAAATATGCATGCACGGGAGATATGTGGAGTAGGCACATACTTTGAGGAACCTCTAGATGATGATGTGCCAATCGATGATGATCGACGCTTGCCATACTCCAACGTGGAGGAGAACTCTAACAACGACTCTTATGATGATTCCGACGAAGGGGGTATGACCCCCGACATTGAGGAAGAGTCCGACTGACCAGGTTCTTCGTATATATTTTCCACTGAGGGTAGTGTCCCATTTAAGTGTGGGGTGGCGGTATTGCATGCTATACTTCTCTATTTGCAGCTATGTTTGTTTACTTTGTTTTATTTCTATTTCATTTTATAAGTTCTTTTAGTAGTAAATTTTTTTTTTAACTTAGCTTCGCATTAAATAATTCTAATAGGCAGCATGAGATTATAACAAGAGTATGTGCTACAATTGTGAGTATTGAGACGTTTAGGCTCTAGTTGTGACTCACTATGTGATATTGTGTGGTTCAATTCCTTCACTTGTTGGGTCAAGAGTCTATATTACTTCCAATAAAGTCGACCATGTGCCTTGTGTGTGTGAGATAATAGTATATTCTATGTTTGTGGTTGATGCTAGAACTTGCCTGGTATGTATGCAAAGCGAAAATAAGGAGTGTAAGTTTAGGAGATGATTTAGGCATTTCTTTGGCAACCTATACATGTTTAACTTCGTTTTACCTACACATGGACATCATCCTAGTTAAACCCTTTTGAGACCTTAGTCTATTTTCTTTGATAGCCTCATATGTAAGCCTAATCCATTTTTCAAGACCATAATTTGATCCAAATTCCTAAGTGCTTTAAAGTGTAAAGTCATGTGACAAAATAAGAGGAAATTGGGTGAGTATGATGCTTTAGAATGTAATGGTGCTTGAATTTGTTATGAAAAAGAAAGTGCTATCATAAGAGGTATGTTATGAAAAGAAAAAGGAAAAGAAAGCTGAAAAGTGAGTTATGCTTAAAATTGAAAAACAAAAGAGTAGAACAAGGGTGGTAGAATAAAAGAAAAGAAGAAAGGTTGAAAGAAAAAAAAAGTGTCAATGATATAATGTGATGTATTAAAGCGCTTAGGAACTTAGTCACTATTTCTAGCCAAAATAGTCCTACCCGTCCCTTAGCCTACATTACAACCATCAAAAGACCTATTTGATCCTAAGCTTAGCATTCTGATATTTAGTGGAGCATTACACTAAGGGCAAACCTATGGTCATCAGTTGCAACATATGAATTCTTATGAGTGATTATGGGTAATATATTGTGAGACACATATGGTTGATAAGTTTTGGGTAGTTGTATATGATTCCTTGTGCCTTAACTTTTGAATATGAGTTGACCACCATCACGAGTCTATGCTAGAGGTTAAATGGTTTCTACTAATGATCGGTAAACTACTCTTTGTTGAGAATTATTGTGCTTGTCTTGACGAATATTTTGTGTTGTTGCTGTGAAACCCTAAGTTGATGAGTAGAAGGACATGACATTGTTCGAGGACGAACAAAGCTTCAAGTGTGGGGTATTGATGATAGGCGAATTTACACGCCTATATCAATATATTTTGCCCATATTTGTGCCATGTTTTGAGAACAAATTATATATTTTATGCACTTTTAGTCCTTTTTCCTATAAGTGAGCTAACGAACATGATTAGCAAAGTTTCAGGTATAAATGATGCAGAATTCAGCATTTTGTGGATAACTTGACGCCAAAGAAAGCTTCACGAAAGAAGAAAAGGGAGCTTGGACGCCTAAGGACCAAAAATGATGCATGGAAAATCTGTCCCAGGCTAAAACAACATTTCTGAAGACTTTGGGGACTAGCAGTAACTTAGTTGGATTTGGATAATGATACATTAACCTAGTACAATTGGGTTAAGTATTTCATTAGCTTATTAGGATTAGGATAATGATACATTAACCTAGTACAATTGGGTTAAGTATTTCATTAGCTTAGTAGGATTTGGTTAATTATTTCATTAGCTTAGTAGGAATAGGATATGGGTATTATAAATACCCTATCTTTCTAGAGATTTAGAGACATCTTCTAATTAATTCTACTTTTAAATCATTCATCATACATTCTTCTTCTATCAATTACAACTCTTCTAATCTTTCCATTAATTCTACTTCTTATTCTTCTTCTATTCATCTATTCTTAATTTCCGCAACAAGAGAAACGTTACTTTGCAAGAAATCACGCCAAACGCCTACCACTCTTGTGCTACACGAAATTAATCATTATTGTGGTATAATAACAAAGGTCGATTGTGATTTTCTTCGCACTCATGGGTAACTAAACTTCTCTGTTGGGGTTATGGAAGCCGAGTGATATACTATTTATTGCTATAAGTTTGTGAGTTCGTGACACGTATGCTGCTTATATCATTATTCTCTTCATCTTAATCTAAATTCTTTATGGTTGCAAACGCAAGAATACACCAGTATAACATTTAACTTGTTCGAAAGAAAGGTTATGTGTCTGGAAAAGAGATAATGTCAAGGTAGTAGGGTCCCATCCCCTATTAAAAAGTTAGTGCCGTAACTGGATTAACTCTTGGAGAATTCGTACCGTTAGACATGCTTTAAGCTCGAAAAAGTTAAAGTGAAATAATCCTCGAATAGGTCGAAAGACGCCTGGATTTACCATCGAATACAATTCACTATAAGCACATGCATGTCTGGATTCAACACCCTCATAGCCAATAGAGACGTATAACTCATAAGGTGGACATAACCCTAACTCCTCAATTCTCATTGTTTCACAACCTATTCCCTGTGGGATCGATACCCAACCTAGGTTGGGTTCTATATTTGCTAACGACCGCTTTACACTCCCACGAGAGCTGTAGATTGAGTGTTATCAATAGGATAGTAATTCAAAAAAAAAAGCAAAGAAGTCTATCAACTGACAGGCTGCTGGATTCGTAGAAGTATTCAGATTGGAAAAGGCTGCATCTTAGAGGCATGGAAAAATGGAAATTCATTATTGGAGTTAGAACTCATTTCCCTCAATCTGGATCTGGGTCAATGATGTGACAAGACAGAGACAAATTTCTATGATCTGAAACGAAGGTGAAAGGAACAACGATTGGAGAAGATGCCTGGGAAGCCAAGTGCTGCAAGCCACCATTAAGTTTTTAACTGAAAAATTTTATTTGTTAAAATAGGGGAAAATTCACTTCACTTAATTCAGTTACCATTAGAAAAATACATCCATGAGGATTTTACTTTCTGTTCAGGACCCTCTTAAAAAATGGGATTTTATTTTCTGTTCAGGACCCTCCTGAATAATGGGATTTTACTTTCTGTTCAGGACCCTCCTGAAAAATGGGATTTTACTTTTTTTAGGACCTTCCTAAAAATGGGATTTTACTTTATATTTAGGACCCTCATGAAAAATAGGATTTTACTTTCTGTTTAGGACCTTCCTGAAAAATGGGATTTTACTTTCTCTTCACGACTCTCCTAAAAAAATGAGATTTTACATTATGCTCAGGACCCTCCTGTAAAATGGGATTTTACTTTCTGTCCAGGACCCTCCTGAAAAAAATGAGATTTTACTTTATGTTAGGGACCCTCCTGGTAAATGGGATTTTACTTTATATTAAGGACCCTCTTGAAAAATGAGATTTTACTTTCTGTCCAGGACCCTCCTGGAAAATGGGATTTTACTTTCTGTTCAGGACCCTCCTGGAAAATGGGATTTTACTTTATGTTCAGGACCATCCTGAAAAATGGAATTTTAATTTCTGTTCAGGACACTCCTGAAAGAAGAGATTGTACTTTCTGTCCAGGACCCTTCTGAAAAATAGGATTTTACTTTCTGTCCAGGACCCTCCTGAAAAATGGGATTTAACTTTTTGTTCAAGACCCTCTTAAAAATGGGATTTTACTTTATGTTCAGGACCCTCCTGAAAAATAGAATTTACTTTCTGTCCAGGACCCTCCTAATAAATGAGATTTTACTTTCTGTCCAGGACCTTCCTGAAAAATAGTATTTTACTTTCTGTTCAGGACTCTCCTGAAAAATGAGATTTTACTTTCTGTTCAGGACGCTCCTGAAAATTGAGATTTTACTTTCTGTTTAGTATCCTTCTGAAAAATGGGATTTTACTTAATGTTCCGGACCCTCTTGAAAAATAGGATGTTACTTTATGTTCAGGACCCTCCTGAAAATGAAATTTTACTTTCTGTTCAGGACTCTCCTGAAAAATAGAATTTTACTTTCTATCCAGGACCCTCCTGAAAAATGGAATTTTACTTTATGTTCAGGACCCTCCTGGAAAATGGGAGTTTACTTTCTGTCTAGGACTCTCCTGAAAAATGGGATTTTACTTTTTGTCCAGGACCCTCCTAGAAAAAGAGATTTTACTTTCTGTTCAGGACCCTCAAGAAAAATAGTAGTTTACTTTCTGTTCAGGACCCTCCTGAAAAATGGGATTTTACTTTTTGTTCAGGACCCTCCTGAAAAATGAAATTTTACTTTATGTTCAGGACCCTTCTAAAAAAAATAAGATTTTACTTTCTGTTTAGGATCCTTCCGAAAAATGGGATTTTACTTTCTGTTCAGACCCTCCTGAAAAATAGGAATTTGTTTTCTGTCCAGGACCCTCATGAAAATAGGATTTTACTTTCTGTTCAGGACCCTCCTTAAAAATGGGAATTTACTTTCTGTTCAGGACCTACCTATAAAATGTGACTTCACTTTCTGTTCAGGACCCTCCTTAAAAATGGGAATTTACTTTCTGTTCAGGACCTACCTATAAAATGTGACTTCACTTTCTGTTCAGGACACTCTTGAAAAATAGGCTTTACTTTCTACTCAGGACCCTCTTGAAAAATGAGAATTTACTTTATTTTTAGGGCCCTCCTAGAAAATGGGACATTACTTTCAACAAAAATAAATGAATGAAATCTTTCTTTATCATAATTTTCGTTTGTGATGATTTTTGTTTTAGCTTTGATTTTGGTTTCAGGAGTCCGCCTGAAGAATAGGGTGATAAAATTGAAAGTCAGGAGCCCGCCTGAAGAACAGGGTGATGAAATTGCAATCTAGGAGCTCTCCTGAAGAATAAGGTAAGTAAATTGCAAGTCAGGAGCCCACCTAAAGAATAGGGTGATGAAATTGCAAGTCAGTAGACCGCTTGAATAACAGGGTGATAAAATTGTAAGTCAAGAGCCCGCCTGAAAAACAGGGTAATGAAATGGCAAGTCAGGAGCCCGCCTGAAGAACAGGATGATCAAAACTCAAGTTAAGAGTCCATAGAAGCTGCGTAGATAGGATTTTTGTAATTTCATTTATGTTTTAACTTGCAATTTTTATTTTGATGTAATGATAGAGTCGTGGACCAAAACCTCGATGGAACCTCACTTGACTCTCCAACTCGGTATAGTCCACCTCATTTTGATCTTTTAAGATACCTGTCACTTGATTCCCTCATAACTTGAGTAGGTAGGATGTCCATCAAGACTCAGTTGCCCTTCTTTCTTCTATTTCTTTCTTTGAATAATGATTGGGACAAAATTCCGTGTCATTGTCTACTTCTTTGTATGAAAACAGTAGGTGTTTACATTCAAAGGGGGCATGGTGTAGACACATAATTTTGTCTCGTCAATAATATTTCTTATTTCGATATCACATAATTTAACCCCGTTTTTATCATTTTTTCCAATAAAATAAATAACCACCTCATCTTTTACTTATTTATGTATTTATTTTGTTTTGTTTTATCCAAATAACAAGTCATAAAAAACTTTGTCTCATTCTAATATTCCAACAACCCACCCAATAAAAAACAGACACCTAACCCCTACCCCTCCAATTAAAAACAACACCATCACCCTAATTTCCACACTCTCACGTTGTTTTTCCCAATTTGAATCCATTTCATAAAGGAAACAAAACGTGTGGGCCCCAGACAAGAATATTCTTAGAATTGTCCTATTCCTAGTAGAAAGAGGAGCTCAATTCCCATTTTTTTTATATATATACGATCATTGTGCATACATCTGGGGGGAGGAATACCAAAAAAAAGAGAAGAGCACCCATTAGCATCATCTTCATCGATAACTAGATAGAGAAATCCACCAAAAACAAAAAATCCTTCAATTTTTAGAGAACGAAACCATACACCTATCATAATCATTCTTTAACCCCAATCGATTGAAAAACACTGAGGTTCCATGGAAAGCTTGAACAAGCCATGGAGTTTTTTTTACTGAAATCAGATCTATTTTAATCGATTTTTGCGATAGTTTTGCGTGTAGTGGTGTTCCATCTCCCTTTTGTTGATTTGGGTTCACCATGCTTTGTTACTGATTTAAAATTCGGAGTCCTTCTCATATTGATCTGTTCATTGTGAGTAGTTTTGGGCTTCGATCTCTCGATTACCGAGTCGGATTCGTCGCGGTTGATGTTATTCTAGAGGAAATTCCAAGTTTGGGCTTCTTTAATATTATTACCAATTGAAACAGAAGGTCCATTTGTTAAACTCATTCTCTCTTCTTTATTGTAATTGGTTGAATTAGGCATGTTTGAAAATGGATGATTTGTTGAATGTTTGATGTTATTCATGTGGAATTCGTATGATTATCATGCTTTAATTATTGTTATGTCTATGTTTTTGATATTGGATTGCAAGTTGGAAATTGAGTTGATAATCGAGGCATGTGTAATTTTGGTTAAAAAGAGAATTTGGGGCGGGAAGGGAGAAATTGATACAAGTTGAAAGTGGATTAATTTTTTGTTTGTTGTCTTTTTGTTTAATTCGGTTTAAATGTGAATGTGATAGATTTCTTTCTAGGTTATCGTATTTAATTCAAATGTATTCATTTAGTCGCTGAATGCCTCGAGATATATTGTATTTATTCACCGGGGAATGCCTCGACGTACTATGTTGGTGGAAGATGTTCTTGATGAAGACCTGAGGCATCGGGTAAAGCACAGAAGTATAGTTAGAATTAGTGTAGGTTAGATAGGATTTATTTTTGCATTTTTATTTATTTTGGGTTGTAATAATCGGACTGGACACTATAATCTTGGATTTGTTTAGTTTGTTTGTTTGATTGATTGTTTTGTGTGATTTCGTGTGGTTTATATATTCATAATGTCAAATTAGCCGATATGTTCCACCAAGCGACCGTGGTCGAACTACGGGATCGAGGGGTGCCTAACACCTTCCCCTCGGTCAACAGAATTCCTTAGCCAGAATCTCTATTCGCAAATCAGTCTTAAATAGTCAAATTATTTTGAAAAGAATTTTACAAAGGTGACTTGGCACACCGTATTATGCCAAGTGACGACTCTGAGTTAAAAAGGTAAATAATTCTTTTGGAAACAAATCTTCATTTTTTTCACTTTTAAAACCATTTCGAACCTTAAAACAAATATTTTCGGAGTTAAAAAAGGGGTGTGACAAAGTCAAACCATACAACGATAATGACAGAGGAAGTCTAAGTGACAATAATACCACAAACCATCCTAAAACCTGGTGTAATACTGTAAGAGCAATCTAAATATAACTCAAAATAACAAAAAGTACAACTGAAGATCAAAAAACACACCACAAGTCTATCTCTGAATAAAAAACAAAAAATAACTAGATAGGATGAGGTCGAAAGTCAACTCCAAATGTATAGAGCAACCACTACAAAGAAGGTATTAAATCACCGCTCAAAATCAACTATCGTACAACACACTCATACTTAGTTCTTTACTGAAAACGCATAAAAGTGGTGAGTATGGTCCGCTTATACTTAATTGGTATCATAGGCCGACTGAGCAAAGTAGAAAATAGAGTATATAAATACATATTATGAACACGGCACATGAAAGATGAAAATTTCCCAAATGGTAGCATACACTGTCCCCACTAGCAGTTCTAAATATAGAACATATGCAATAAATAGGTACGTAAAAGAAATATAATAGACATGAATTAGAAAAACATTATAGAAACACAATTCTGAAGATACACAAATAAATGTAATGTATTGACGATTATAATAATGATGATGTGATATGATCGAGGAATCGCATAATCTCTAATATATCATGCATATATGTATATTATGAGGATGTAATGATCATAAGTGAACCAACATGAATGTCTCAAAATCCACTCAATAATAAACACGTGAGTCCAGAATTCACTATAGATATATATATCAACCACAATTACATATAAGCAATGTACCATTAAAGTGAAAAATTCAAGTAAGATATCAATAATATCGTCTAACCCCAACTTAGGTACTTCTATAATGAAAAAAGCAACCACATGCATATGCAAATGCCAATTATAAAAGATAAGGTCCCCACATGGGCTACATGCAGTAAACATCATCTCAAACTACCACCAACAATAATATAAGCCACCACACGACACACAAAAGTTATAATATTATTTTAATATTTATTACCCATACCCATAGAATAATTTTATATAAATATTAACTACCTAGCCCATTCTGAAGAAAGTTAAGCCATAACCCATGACATGACGCCGAAATCCAAGCCTAGAATCTTTTACACGGACCCTTTTACTTCTCGAATGACCTTGAATAAATTAAAATATACAAAAATAAAATCTATGCATTACAAGAAAGACAACGATACCCATATTTCCATATAAAACCCAGGGTCCAAAATTAGGTTAAAAATTGCTCATAGTGCTCGTTAATGGATTTCCAAATATTAAATTCTGCACAATCAAAGGACATGGAATGCATGCTCAAAATTTGAGCGCAAATAGAGTCTCGATTGGGGTCCAAATCAACCCCTAGAGCTAAAGAAAAAAAAAGAAAAAAAAAGAGAATTTAATGACAGATTACATTGGAAACTTACGGAATAACAATGGGAAAATAATCACCTCAACGTCTCTAACCCAAGCCCCACTTCAAACGAAGGATGTCCTACTTAAATCAAGCTTCCACAAGTGAAAGATGAAGGTTTTTAAGCTTAGAATAGTGGCTGAAAAAGAGGAGAAAAGAGATATATAAAAATATCAGTGATGGTTTCTTAAGCCATCAAATGATCACTTAAGCCGCCAAGAGATCGCTTAGGTGGACATCGCTTAAGACATAAAGTGATCACTTAAGCCATTATAATTTAAGCCATCAAGAGGTCACTTAAACCATCATTTCTTAAGTCATCAAAGGGTGACTAAAGCCATCACACCAGCAACTTAGGCATCAACAATATATCAAGTCTAAAAATTCTCTAAACGGACCTTCGAAATTCATTCGGGACCCCAAAGAAATAAACCAATTATGCTACTAGGGTAATTTCGATATTTCATACTCAATGGTGATGTCAGATTTTCTTAAATAAAAAATTATTTTCACAAAATTAACTCGCGAGACCCAATTTTACAATTATTTGAATCGAGGGTCAAAATAGGATACAAAATCCATAAAATCACAACAACCATAGTACTAATCCAAAATTGACATTTTGAATTTGTTGGTAGTCCATTTTTACATCTGACGCATAGAACAACAATAGTGTGTTTGGTATGAAGAAAAACATTTTCTACAAAATATTTTTCAATTTTCTCATGTTTGGTTGACTTAAATATTTTAGAAAATGTTTTCCAAATCAACTCGTCAATCCCCTACCACCCATATCCAAAAAAAAATTTATTTTTTTTCTTACTCCTTCACCTACCCCTACCCCCATTCCCTACTAGCCCCCCTCCAAAAAAGAAATTTATTTTTTAAAAAAATTCAAACTTTTTCTTATCCCACACCTACCAGTTCCCCAGAAAAAACTTAAATTTTTAAAATTTTCTTTTTAAGAAAATTCAATTTTTTTCCTTACCCTACTTCCCTACCCCGACCTCACCCCCTACTAGCTCCCCTTCCCCCCAAAAAAATTAAAAGCATTTTTCTTACCTCACCCCTACCACCTATTTTGACACCTTCTTCTCCCCATCTACCAGTCCCTTCCAAAAAAAAGATTTAATTTTTTTAATTTGATTTTAAAAAAAGTTTCAAAACTTTTTTCTTAATACACCCTTCTTACGCAGTTAGTTTTCATTATTTTTTCGTTAAATATATATAAATATTTTTTATTAAATATTTCTACTTGTATAACGAACACAAAAATTAAGTTAGAAACAACCTTTTTTTTCTAAAAAATGTTTTCCTTAACGAACACAATAATATAAGTAAGAAATAACCTATTTTCCTAAAAACTATTTTCCTACTCCATACCTAACACTTCCTGAAAAAAGTATTTTCTGAGGTCAAAAATTATTTTCAAAAAATTATTTTCTACTCTTTAGATAAATACTAAAATGTATTTTTTGAAAAAAAAAATTCATCCACCAACCAAACACTAGAAAATATTTTCTAATTTTTCACTCATCTACCAAACATAAGAAAATATGTAAGAAACCAACTTGTTTTCCATGAAAACATGTTCCTTCGTACCTAACACACCCCAACTATTGACCAAAGCCATCTATAACGCCCTTTTTAAACTCTAAAAATCACAAACTTGCACAAATTATTTTAAATTGAATTGGGAATCGTGCCAACCTCCCCATATCCCAGAAATATCATGAAGAAATCACGAAGTGGGTAAAATGATCAAAACACATAAAAATAAAAACCTCAGATAATCAAGTCCTTACAATATCCCTCGTTAAGAATTTAGATCGTCCTCAAACTAAAGGAGAGGGGAATACCTAAATTAGTGAAAAACTAGGGATAACTACTATGCATGTCAGACTCGACTCCCTAAATAGCCTCATCTATAGGATGGTGTGTCTAGTGGACCTTCAACAACAATATACCCAGTATATTCTCGCTAAGTGGGGTTTGGGGAGGGTAGAGTGTACATAGTCCGTACCACTACCTCGAATAAAGTAGAAAGACTATTTCTAATGGACCCCCAGATCAGGACAAATAACAAATATAAAAAAACATAGAAGCAAATAACAAACAAGGGGTGACACATCGCCATATACTAAAGAGTACAAGACACCCACAAAGTAATATTAATAAACTGGTTATACTAAATCATACACATCACCAAAATACCAAGAAAAAGAGGCTAGAAGACACTACAAACACTAAAACAAAAATAACACTCTTTTCTAGAATAGATGTGCCTAACATCTCGGGTGGCTAAAATAGAGATAAACTCCTCAACAAAGGACAACCTCTCATCTAACTGCAATGTGTCTTACTGAATGACATGATACTTCTATGGAATGAAAAGTCATAGCAGAGATACATGAAAAACAAGATGAACAACTTATAAATCTAGAGGCATTACTATCTCATAAGCTATATCCCCAATAGTCTAAAAAATCTCAAATGGGCTAATATACCTAGGGATAAGCTTGCCCCTTATTCCAAACTTTATCACGTTTTTCATAGGCAAAACACAAAGGAAGATTTAATCACCCACAGTAAATCTTAAGGCATGAAGTCTACAATCCACATAGCACTTCTGTCTACTCTAAGCCGCTCGAAGTCTATCTTAAATGACCCAAAATATATCTAGAGATTTAAGAAAAACATTTGTATCTCATGGTATAATCTCAGAAACATCAACTCCTATCATATAACGCCTCAAAGGGTCCCATCTCCATACTGGAATGATAGCTATTATTATACACAAACTCTACCAATGCTAAATGCTACTCCCACTGATCCCTAAATTCTATAACACAAATGTAGATTATATCCTCTAAAACTTGACTAGTCCACACTAACTGACTGTCGGTTTGGGAAAAGTTATGCTAAGAACAACCTGAGTACCTAACTCTAAAGATGCGCTAATATCAAACTAGGTACCCTACTCCTTCTAAAATGCCTTCCATAAGTGAAATGTGAAAATTAAATCTCTATATGAGATAATAGATACTGGTATTCCATGGAGAAAAACTATCTCACAAATATAAATATAGGCCAACCTCTTAGCATTGAGGAAATTTAAAAAGCGATGAAATGAATAGACTTGGTCAATCGATCCATGATGACCCAAAACTGTTAAAACTAAGAAAAGTATGAGGCAACCCAGTCATAAAATCCATAGTGATCCATTCCCAGTTTAACTCAGGGATGGGTAATCTCAGAAGTAAAACACCAGGCCTTAAATGCTTGGCCTTCACCTATTAGTAATATAGGCAACGAGCAACAAAATCTGATATATTATTTCTCATACCACTCTACCAGTAGTGCTATCTCATTATGATACATCTTAGTCACTCTTGAATATAGAGTACCTAGAGAACTAAGCCTTCTCTAAAATCAATCTCACCAATTACCCAACTCAACACACAAACTCGACCTTCAATCCTTAAAATACCATTGAATAGAAGTGAGGCTTCCTCCACCTCACTACTCAAAACCTTATTTTGAATAACTCTCAACCGAACATTATCAACTGGTGAGCTCAAATTTACTCCATCAAAGAATATGTAGTATCCATTAATGCCAAAACACACCCAAGTGTTGAAATATCAAGCCTAACCATCTAGTTAGACAAAGACTGAACCTATAAGGCCAAGGACCTATCCTGGGTTAAAATATACATCAAACTACCTATACAAGTCGAATTATAACTTAAGACATCTGCAACCACATTAACCTTTCCTAAATAATAGAGAATAGTAAGGTTATAATCCTTAAGCAACTCAAGCCAATGATGCTGCCTCTTATTAAGATCTCACTGGGTAAAGAAATATTGAAGGCTATGGCGATCCTAGAAGATCTCAAAATAGAATCCATATAAATTATTCCTCTACAACTTCAAAGAAAATACAATCACACATAACTCCAAATTATGGGTAGGGAAATGTTTTCTATAAGGCATCAAATGATAAGAAGCATATGCAATCACCTTAACCTCCTACATCAACATATCACCTAAAGCCTTCCTTAGGTAAAGTATAGATAGGAGAGGATGTCAATAAATCCTTAAGCTTTTGAAAGCTCATCACACAAGCATCAGACCACTGAAAAGAAATCTTCTTCTGAGTCAACTTGGTCAATGGATTTGAAACTGATGAAAAACTCTTAACAAAAAACTGATAATAGCTTATTACACCCATAAAATTACAAACCTTGATAAGAGGAGTAGTCGTAGACCAATAATGCACCATACTATCATTACTTACAATATGACCAAAGAAAGAGAAAGACTCCAACCAAAACTTGCACTTGGAGAACTTAGCATATAATTTCCCATCCCTCAATATCTGAAGTATAACCATATGTTCATCATAATATCTATGAAATATGCTTCCCAAAGTAAAATACAAGTAAATACTAGCAAAAAAAAATCTAAACCCACAAAGTTTCTCTTGCCCTATGATGGTTTCAAAATTATTCACCATTTATTCTGGGATAATTAATTTTTTAGGTGGCTAAGAGAATGCACTATGTATTTGATTCCATTTGTTAGCAAAATTTTGTTAAATAATAGGTATATATTAAGAATAAAATCGGTAATGCATAGGCTTAATGAAACACCCTAAGTTTTGAGCCATAAAAAATTTCCTGGAATTCTGTCTTTGGACCCAATATGACTCATGGGTATGAGCCGTATGTTAGGGTATGAATGGCATGGTTGAGTTGTATGCTGACGAGTATTGGTTGGTGGGATGGATTCTAGTCACTAAAATAGGTACGGCTTGTAGGTATGGGTCATATGGTTGGATATAGATTATTTGGTTCCTTCACTTAACCTTAGACTTCATAACTTAAGTTGGATCTGAATACGAGTAGCTCACCAGGAGCCATAAGTATGGGTATAATTTGTACCCATGACTCATATGGTGGTCAATGTCCAAACCTTCTGTGATTCTATCTTGCTAGGGATACGTGCGAAAGGAAGAGATCATATGCTATTTATAAAACTTGGGTAGGATGAGTCATACACTGGATAGAGTTTGGTCTAAAGGTTGACGCATAAGATATGAGTGGTGGGTGCCACTCGTATTGAAGAATATGACTCATGAGGGCCAGTCATACCCCTATGATGGGATTTTGTGCAACTTAAGTGGGGGTATTTTGCACATTTACCCACTTACACTAACAGTTCCCATGACTTATAACTCTCTTGGGAGTCTATTTACCCTATTTTTATATTTATTCACACTTAGCAACTCTTTCTAAACACTCTATAATTCTCTTAAAAGCTTTTGGACAAGGAAGCTAGGGTTTCAACTCGAGGACTAAATTGGAGATTTTGTTGGTCATTTCTATCCGTCTACTTTGTCAATTAAGGCCATATTCTATTCCCTCATTATTAGTTCCAATTAAAGGCATAGTTTTATACAATGTTTTTCTGATTTGAATGTTGAATGATTTTGGGTTTGAAACTATAATTTGGGGGTTTGGGTTATAAATGCCTGGTTATGGTTTTTCCATGTTGTAATTCTGCTTTTATATGCATTAATGGTGGTTTTGTATAAATTGGTTGCATGGGAGTGGTTCTTTGGTAATGGACTTTGGTTTTGGAAATACCATGCCCCCAATGTGTTTGATAAAATGACTTTAACAATGTTTCCGCTATAATATTATTTTTCAGTGAAACTTATGCATGGTTTAAACTTGGTAGTAGAACCCTAAATGATATGAATGGTCTAATGATTTTATTTGGATTGAAAAGACCTTGGTGTCCATTGTTTTGGTTCATTGGAAATCATAGATGGCACATGGAATACCTTAAAAATATATATGGTTGGCTATGGACAAAACTTGAAAGTGCCGATGATACCGCTACTAATGGCTTTGGTTAATAAATGGTTAATATATTGGTTGGTTTCTTAGAAATGGTTTTAATTGGAAAATAATAGCGGGGTATATAGCAAAGCCATTGAAGGTGGAGGTCTCGGAGGGACTAAAACTAGAAACTCATATTTATCGATGTGAGTTTTGGTCTTGGGGACCATGTGCATGATGTCATACTTTATATTTGGGGGATGTACTAGTTATCCAGGTTTTATTCGCTGGTGATACAGCTACATGCACTGGGATCTTTCAGCTGGAAGAGCTGATCACATATAGCCCTAAGTAGTTTAGGACGACAAAGCTACATAGCCTAGGTAAAGGTTTTAATAGAATGATAAACCTGATTTCCCTTCCCGACATATATATATGGTTTGTGTACATGTGGATAGTTTTACTTGGTTTTATAAATGACATTATTTTATCCTTATCCTGAGTTCATTCTAGCATTTACCTGCTAACCCATCTTCAGGCGGCAGTAAACCCACACTATGAAGGAACCAGTGTAACACCCCGTATTTTGAGTTAGAACATAAACCGTTAGTCTTTTACATAGAGGATGCAAAATTCATGAATCCTATGCATATTTAGGATGTAATCAATTATGTAGTGTGTGAATCTAGTTGAGCATAAATTGAGATCATAAAAGTCCCTAAACTTAAAGACGGGTTAAAAACTTTCCTATCATTCAAGTTTTAGTAAACGTTGAAACTTAGGTGAACTTCAATCGATCATAACTCATTATATATGATGAATTGGGTGACCTACTATATATCAAATGAAAGATATTCAAATTAGCTTTCCATCGATACGAACTTGGTGGCCTACGAACTGGTTTTACTTCTTGTTTTCTTAAAGCACAAAAATGGATAGATTAGCCAGTAAGTTATAATTATAAACTCATGGTTATTTGTGGAATTGGAAGGTAGTCTAAATGTGCGCTTGAGTAAGTGTGATGTGAGAAAGCCGTATAAGTAGATAAGATTATATGGGGTATGATATAAGATTAAGGTTGACCATGTTTATTGTATGATTTTACACCATGTTTATTGTATGATTTTACCCCCTTGATATTCTTTTCCTTAGTAGATGTAAACTAGTACTTCATGTGAGTAGGTATGAAGTGGATTTTGAGCTATAATAGTGATGTCATGGAGGGGATTATGACTGTAGGTAGTATTTTAATGAAATGAGTAGTTGGAGTTGATTTACCAATTTGAAGGACTAGTATATTATGTTGCATGATTTGCATTATTAATCGTAGATGATGGATGCTAGACTATAGGCTTAAATTATGGATTGTAGAATATGGTGGCAAGAATAGTATTTTATGATTAATGATGTATGATCTATGGGAATGAATTAGTAGGCTTAATATGATTTGTGAAAGAGCCTAGGTTAAAGATTTATGAAAAGTAAAAGGTAATTATGAGGGATATGTGTACATGAGGACTAGTGTTAAAATAATAAATTTTGGTTGAATCATTAAGTGGTTAAGAACATAGGTATATTGGAATAAGTTAAACCCCATGTGGAAGGTTGTTAATAAAGTTTTATATGTATAAGTGTATGCTGTACCTAGTCTATGTTTTTGAAATTTGTAGTATGGAGGGGTGTCTAAGGAAGACTCAGGGGTTGTTATTGTATGGTGTTCGTTATAGTTGAATTTAGGAAATATAGATAAGAAATATGTGCCTTCGGTATAGTTTTACAGATTTCGTTAAGTTGTTGATTATGTGATTTGAGGTGTAATGATAGTATCCTAAGGAAATTAAAGATGAAGTGTTAAGTGTTTAGAAGTGTGGGTACCTATGCATATGGAAAAATTAGTTGTAAGTCGATGACTCTAAAAGTTAGAAGAAAATGTCCTAGAAAATAATATAGTGCCTTTGTATTAGGGATTAATGAGAGAAGTTTAAGTACATGTATACAATGATAGGCGAATTTACACGCCTATATCAATATATTT
This sequence comes from Capsicum baccatum var. pendulum, assembly GCA_030864225.1. NCBI lineage: Eukaryota > Viridiplantae > Streptophyta > Magnoliopsida > Solanales > Solanaceae > Capsicum > Capsicum baccatum. Next base: position 81,951,551 of record CM061557.1, on the reverse strand, counting down.
TTCCCATATTTGTGCCATGTTTTGAGAACAAATTATATATTTCATGCACTTTTAGTCCTTTTTCCTATAAGTGAGCTAACGAACATGATTAGCAAAGTTTCAGGTATAAATGATGCAGAATTCAGCATTTTGTGGATAACTTGACGCCAAAGAAATCTTCACTAAGGAAGAAAAGGGAGCTTGGACGCCTAAGGACCAAAAATGATGCATGGAAAATCTGTCACAGGCTAAAACAACATTTCTGAAGACTTTGGGGACTAGAAGTAACTTAGTTGGATTTGGATAATGATACATTAACCTAGTAAAATTGGGTTAAGTATTTCATTAGCTTATTAGGATTAGGATAATGATACATTAACCTAGTACAATTGGGTTAAGTATTTCATTAGCTTAGTAGGATTTGGTTAATTATTTCATTAGCTTAGTAGGAATAGGATATGGGTATTATAAATACCCTATCTTGCTAGAGATTTTTATCAATATTCTTACAGACATCTTCTAATTAATTCTTCTCTTATTCATATTCATACATTCTTCTTCCATCAATTACAACTCTTCTAATATTTCTATTAATTCTACTTCTTATTCTTCTTCTATTCATCTATTCTTAATTTCCGCAATAAGAGAAACGTTACTTTGCAAGAAATCACGCCAAAGGCCTACCACTCTTGTGCTACACGAAATTAATCATTATTGTGGTATAATAACAAATGTCGATTGTGATTTCCTTCGCACTCATGGGTAACTAAACTTCTCTGTTGGGGTTATGGAAGCCGAGTGAGATACTATTTATTGCTATGAGTTTGTGAGTTCGTGACACGTATGCTGCTTATATCATTATTCTCTTCATCTTAATCTAAATTCTTTGTGGTTGCAAATGCAAGAATACGCCAGTATAACATTTACCTTGTTCGAAAGAAAGGTTATCTGTCTGGAAAAGAGATAATGTCAAGGTAGTAGGGTCCCATCCCCTATTAAAACGTTAGTGCCGTAACTGGATTAACCTCTTGGAGAATTCGTATCGTTAGACACGCTTTAAGCTCGAAAGAGTTAAAGTGAAATAATCCTCGAATAGGTCAAAAAACGCCTGGATTTACCATCGAATACAATTCTCTATAAGCACATGCATGTCTGGATTCAACATCCTCATAGCCAATAGAGACGTATAACTCATAAGGTGGACATAACCCTAACTCCTCAATTCTCATTGTTTCACAACCTACGAAACATTCTTTCATTTTTACTTTGCTATTTTCCGTTTTTACTTTAATACTTTGTTTACATTACTTGTACGACAAGACTCCCCCCTTTTTTACGAGACTTGCACTAAAAGTCTAGTAATAGTTGGTTACTTGTTGACTAAGCTATTCCCTGTGGGATCGATACCCAACCCAGGTTGGGTTATATATTTTCTAACGACCGCTTTACACTCCTACGAGAGCTGTAGATTGAGCGTTATCAAAAATTGGAGCTGTTTCCGGGGAATACAAGTGTCAATCAAGTTCGTGATAATTACTAGACCCTTTGGTCAAAGATTCTCGTACTTTTACTTTTAGTTTTTGTTTTTGTATACTGTAGGTTTTTATTCAGTGCATGCCCCATACTAGAAGTTTTGGTCAACCGTTATTACCTATCTATCCTGAACCACAATGCATTGGTAGAATGGAAGCACAAGCAGAAATTGAAAGGATGGCTGCTCAACAGGAACAAACGAGATTAGCTGCTCTTGCCGCCGCCCAAGTACACCAACAAAACTTTGATAATCCTGGGCGAGAAACAAATCCCGATGATGAGGATTTAGGTGATGACGAGTTATTAAACCCAAGGCATGCTGAAATCGCAACACCTACCAACAGAAGAGGTCGTCAAGCTCGGTTTAGGTATGACCTCCAACCCATGCAACCAGATTTCGATGATGATGATGATGATCTTGATGGAGCCGGAGCCACATGAGCCATTATTCCTTCACCATTAGCGCCCGAAGCCAAGTTCAACATCACAAGCACCATGATTCAGTTATTGAAACTGAAGGGATTATTTTGTGGACTATCAGGCGATGATCCGAATATGCATCTCATCAACTTTATTTCTATATGCAAGTCGTTTGACAATCCTGGTGTTGGTCAAAATGCAATTCTATTACGTCTATTTCTATTGTCTCTGTCTGGGGAGGCAACACAATGGTTGAATGGGCTGACTCCTGATTCTATTACAAATTGGAGGCAACTAAGAGACGCTTTCCTAGAAAGATTCTTTCCACCATCCAAAAGAGCACAATTGAGAGATGAAATCAGCAACTTTCGTTAGCTCCTAACTGAAGCCCTTCATGAAACATGGGAGAGGTTCAAGACAAAGCTAGCGAGATGCCCAAACCATCACATGACTAATGTTCACCTAATGGAGATATTATACAGAGCCTTGAATTCAATAACTAAACCAGTAGTGGATAATGCGGCTGGAGGATCTTTTATGGACCTCACTTTTGGTCAAGCAAGAAATATGCTAGATCATATGAGGAAACAAAGTAGAGCTTGGCATACCAGGGATTTTGAGGTAGCGAGCCCCACTTTATCTATTGGCATGACTGCAGACCAAAGAAGAAGAGAAGAAGAACGTGATCAAGATATGGCGCATATGAAAACTCAAATGGATCTTCTTACAAAGCATTTATTAATAGGAAAGACCGAAAAAGTCAAGTATGTTGCGTCAAAAGGAAGAGACGAATCTGATTCAGAAAAAGAGGCCAACTACTTGAACAATCAGGGGGTTTTCTGCGGGAATACCCAAGGAAACCAAGGTCGGAACTATTATGATAAATCTGGATACAAGGACCAAGGTAGTTGGAAGAACAAGAATGAAAAGAGTGGTTTGTACGTTCCCCCTGGAAGACGTGACACCACCACATCTAGTTCTGGAAGTATGGAAGACATGCTGGCTAAAATATTGAAAGGAGTGGAAGCAACAAGCGCTGCAGTAACAGAGGTAATTAATGACTTCTCCTCTATGAAACAAATAGTTGATTCTAATTCCACTTCAATCAAGCAAATAGATCTGCAAGTGAGCCAACTTTCAGCAGCACTCAATCAAAGAAAGGCTGGCACCTTACCTAGCGATACTGTGCAAAACCCAAGGAATGATGGGTCATGCATGGCCATTACTACTCGAAGTGGTAAGGTGCTGGAAAATTCAGCAAAAAGCAAGCAAGAGGATGACGAAGTAGTGGACTTTGATGATAAGATGAAAGGAAGAAAGATGAGAAGAAAGCCGTGGAGAGAACAATGCCATACCCACCACCACCTTTTCCTCAAAGATTGAAGAAGGTGGCGGATGATACAAAGTTCAGCAAATTCATGACTATGTTGAAGCAGCTGACCATTAATGTTCCATTGGTGGAGACACTTGAACAAAGGCCTGGGTATGCGAAATTTATGAAGGATCTCTTGACAAAGAAGCGGGCAACAAGTTATGATTTAAAAGATGATATTCATCACTGCAGCGCAATTGCTACCCGATCAATAGTTTAGAAGAAGGCCGACCCCGGAGCTTTCACTATTCCTTGCACCATTGGATCTTTGAATTTTGCCAAAGCATTATTCGACTTAGGAGCCAACATCAATTTGATGCCATTATCTATCTATAAGAAGTTGGGGTTGGGTAATCCTACTCCAACTAATATGAGGCTCGTCATGGCGGATAGGTCGGTAAAACGACCTGTTGGTATTCTATGTGATGTTTTGGTAAAGGTTTCTTCATTCATCTTTCCGGCAGACTTTGTTATTTTGGATTGTGAGGCAGAATCAGAAGTTCCCATAATCTTGGGACTCCCTTTCCTTGCTATGGGAAGTGTGCTTATTGATTTGAGAGCTAATGAGCTTTCATTCCGAATACATGACGAAGTGGTTCGCTTTGATGTGTGAAAATCAATGAAGCAACCCAAGGATCTGAGTGTATTCTCAGTGGCTGATGTTTACTTTGATGATGAGAAAGAATTACTTGTAGGAGAGAAAATTATTGATGGCCCATTGGCGATTGTGCTCATGAATGGAGAGAGTAAGGATGCTAAAAATTATGAAGAAGCTATTTATGCTCTATCAGGATTAGGGACATATCGTTATGCTCCCAAAAAGCTGGCCCTTGATATCAAAAGTCGACCCACACCACCAGCTAAGCCATCTATTGAAGAGCCACCCACGTTAGAATTGAAAGAGCTGCCAAGTCATTTAATGTATGCATTCTTAGGAAGCGGAAACACACTTCCAGTCATTATAGCAGCAAATTTGGGTGAGCAACAAGTTGCAGCTCTCATTACTATTTTACGGAAGTACATTAGAGCCATTGGATGGACCATTGCGGATATTATTGGTATTCCACCTGGGATTTGTACACACAAGATTCAACATGAAGAGAATTGTACACCCACCATTGAGAATCAAAGGCGTCTAAACCCACCTATGCAAGAAGTGGTAAATAAAGAAATTATCAAGTGGTTAGACACAGGAGTTGTGTATCCAATCTCTGATAGTACATGGGTAAGCCCGGTACCATGTGTTCCCTAGAAAGGAGGCATGACGGTGGTTGCGAATGCAAAGAATGAGCTTATTCCACTCAGACCCATCACTGGATGGAGAGTATGCATGGATTACCGAAAACTGAATTCTTGGACGCTCAAAGATCACTTTCCAATGCCATTCATGGACCAAATGCTAGATCAATTAGCGGGGAAAGGATGGTTTTGTTTCCTAGATGGTTATTCAGGCTATAATCAGATTTTTATTGCCCCCGAAGACCAAGAGAAGACAACGTTTACATGCCCATATGGTACGTTTGCCTTCAAACACATGCCATTCGGGCTATGTAACGCACCAGCCACCTTTCAACGCTGTATGATGTCTATTTTTTCTGATATGGTTGAAGACACTTTGGAGGTATTTATGGACGACTTTTCAGTTGTTGGTGAGTCTTTTGAAGCGTGCTTGGCAAACCTAAGCATGGCATTGGAAAGATGTGTAGAGTTCAACCTAGTGCTGAATTAGGAGAAGTGCCACTTCATGGTAAAAGAAGGAATCGTTCTTGGGCACAAAATCTCCGAAAGGGGAATTGAGGTTCATCGAGCAAAAATTGAGGTCATTGAGAAGCTACAACCTCCAATTTCGGTAAAGGGAGTTCGTACTTTTCTCGTCCATGCAGGTTTCTATCGTCGGTTCATCAAAGACTTCTCCAAAATTTCTAGTCCATTGTGCAAACTCTTGGAGAAAGATGCGAAGTTTTACTTTAATGAAGACTGCTTAAAGGCATTCGAATGCCTCAAAGGAAAACTCATTGAAGCCCCTATCATGGTAGCACCAGATTGGTCTCTCCCGTTCGAAGTCATGTGTTATTCTAGTGGTGTAGCCGTTGGAGCTGTGCTTGGTCAGAGAAAGGAGAAGTTATTTGATCCTATCTATTATGCGAGTAAGGTCCTAAATAAAGCCCAAAGGAACTACACTGTTACTGAACAAGAGCTCCTAGCGGTTGTGTATGCGTTTGAGAAGTTTCGTCCCTATCTGTTGGGTACTAAGGTGATCATTCATAAAGACCATGCAGCTCAAAGGTACCTAATGACAAAGAAGGATGCAAAACCAAGACTAATTCGATGGGTTTTGCTGCTGCAAGAATTTGATTTCGAGGTTAAAGATAGAAGAGGTTGCGAGAACCAAGTGGCTGATCATCTATCTAGACTCAAAAATGAGCATGTGGCGCAGCCCGAAATTGAGATTGATGATGCATTCCCTGACGAGGAGATCTTAGCGACGACAATGGAAAAATTACCATGGTATGCCGACTTTGCAAATTTTTTGGTGAGTAATGTGATACCTGTAAACTTATCTTACCATCAAAAGAGGAAGTTTATGCATGATGTACAACACTACTATTAGGATAAGCCATATTTGTTTAGACGATGCACGGATGGTGTTATCTAACAATGTATATCCCATGTAGAGGTGCCGACTATTTTGGAAGCATGCCACACTTCCCAAGTTGGTGGACATCACGCAGGTAATCGGACAGCAAGAAAGGTATTGCAAAGTGGATATTATTGGCCTTTGATATTAGAGATGCCTATGACTTTGTTAGAAGATGCGACCAATGCCAAAGACAAGGTGCTATTTCGAAACACCATGAGGTACCCATGTCGAAAATTCTCGAAGTAGAGCTCTTTGATGTATGGGGTATTGATTTCATGGGACCATTCATTAATTCGTTTGGAATGAAGTATATCCTAGTTACTGTAGACTATGTCTCAAAATGGGTTGAAGCTGTAGCGTTGGCCGACAACGAAGGAAAGCGTGTTGTAGCATTCTTGAAGAGGAATATCTTCTCTCGCTTTGGAGTACCTCGTACTATCATAAGTGATGGAGGGTTGGCCAAATATGGTGTCAAGCAACATAAGGTAGCCACACCTTATCGCCCACAAACTAGCGTCCAGGTAGAGGTTTCCAATCGAGAGATCAAGCAAATCTTTGCGAAGATGGTAAATGCTAACAGGAAGGATTGGTCTCGGAAGCTGGACGATGCACTATGGGCATATAGGACGGCATTCAAAACACCCATCGGCATGTCCCCTTATCAACTAGTTTATGGGAAGGCTTTTCACTTACCCATTGAGCTCGAGCATAAGGCATTAAAGCAATTGAATTTTAATTGGGATGATGCAATGAATCTGAGATTTGAGCAGCTGAACGATATGGATGAATTCCATCTTCATGATTATGAGAGATCGAACCTACACAAGGAGCGGATGAAGAAGTATCATGATCAGCGGATTGTTCTACGAAACTTTCAAAAGGATGATATGGTACTTCTCTTCAACTCCAGATTGAAGCTCTTTCCAGGTAAGTTAAAGTCTAAGTGGTCTGGTCCATACAAAGTTAACCAAGTCTACTCGTCTGGAGTAGTTGAGTTGGAAGACAATAATGGCGTTGTCTTCAAGGTGAATGGCCAACGTGTTAAACCTTATATCGGTCCTCTTGATTCGATAAGTTATATGGCCATCACCTATCTCGACGAAGTCTAAGTACTCGAGGTAAATATGTCGTGCCACGACAATAAATAAGGCGCTAGATGGGAGGCAACCCATCATTTATTGTTGATCGTATTTTGTTCTTTTTCGTGTTTTGCTTTTGATAAATGAAAATCCAAAAATAAGAGTCGTGCCACGACCAAAACCAAGGTGCTTGATGGGAGGCAACCCATCGTACTAATCATTTTCATTGGTTTTGAGCAAATATAGGTGCAAGAGGTATTCAACGAGGAGATTGGTTTCAAATGACGATTTGGACGTATTGCATGGTAAAGGTGGTAAGTTAGGAATAAAGATGCATAAGGCTATGGATTGAGCATTGCTCATGACAAAATAGGCATCGAGCAAGGGTAGGCCTAGGTAAAACTAGGCCACGAACAATGCAATGCCTATACTATAGCCTAAGGTCTCGGAATCTAGTGTGCAAAGACATAGGCGCCGCCCATGCTCAAGTATGCTATAGCATAGGCGCTGCCCATTCTCAAGTATGCTATAGCATAGGTGCCGCCTATGCTAAAGCATTTGGTCTCAGAATCTCATATTCCATGCTAAAGGCTCCGCCTATGGTCACTATAGGTATTGCACTAGGCGCCGCCTATGCTATCATATGCTTTGCATTAGGCGCCGCCTATACCATGCATAGGAAAAGCTAAAGGCGCCGCCTATGGTCACTTTTTGTCTCCAAAACCGATTTTAAATGGGTCAAAAACCGACCCATTCTTTTCCTATATACAGGGGACTTAGTCTTGAAATATAAACACATTAGAAACTTGGCCTAGGCGCCGCACATACTCTCCAAAACATCTCAAATTTTTTCTTTTTGCTCTCACACTTCACAAGACCATCTCTAAAGGCTTCAATCACGTAATTACTCTTTTATTCTTCATCTATTTTTCGTAAGTACTATGTTGCTATGTCTAATATAAATTGCTAAATCTTGAAGAAGTATTGGTGATGTGAAGGTGTTTGATTTGTTGATACACAATCAAGTGACTGAACATATACGTTAGGATTATCGTAACTTGTTTCCGAATTGAATTTGGTTTTAATTGCATTGTTATACTCTTTGCGGAATTGCTATGGTTATGAACATTGCATAATATTGTCACTTGCCTACCTACATGTTAGACTATCCCGTTCATCAGAATAAGACTTATAGTTGCCTACCGACATAGGAGGTTGTGATTGTTGATAGAAACTATACCATGATGAAACCCCTATGTAGTAGTCTTGTTATACCTAACATGAAAGTATTGCAAAGGTTGCAAGAAGTGATACATCACTGCTTTTCTTGTCGGAATATATCCCCTTAAACGTATGTCGACGAAGTATAAGCAATCGACCACTTTCACTTTACTGATTTGTATCAACAACTAAGTATGGGGTGGTACCCCAATGGCTTGTTTATAGATTGTTTCCATTGAGTTAATGCTAACATGAATATTGTCTCAGGAACAATGTCACCTAAAGCGATACAAGATAAGGCTACCACCTCCCAAAAGGGCAAGAAGAGAGGTCGCAAGGACCAAGGAGAATCATCCTCAATGCAATTACCCCGCCGAATATTTAGAATAAAATGGGTTCTTGAGGAGGAAGTCAAATAATAGTATAGGAACAACAAGGAAAGAAAATATGTTCATGTTGACTTGATCAACAAGGACAACCTAGCGAAGAAGGAGCCGCGTATGTTGGCGAAAATCATGGCTTTGAATCTGGATTTCATCTTGCGCGACATGGGAGAATGTAATCTTGATTTGACAAGAGAATTTTACGCCAATTGGTCGCCGAAAACCACAGGCAGCGAAGTCAAGATTTGGGGTCAAGTTTTACAACTCAATGTGGATTTGATCAACTCCTTTCTTGGCTTACCTTCAGTCGATCCAGCACCATTCAAAGAGCTGTACAGTAGACCTCCTTATAGAGCAATTCGACACACACTTTGTGGAAGTAGATACATGGCAAGGTAGAGCAGACAAAAAGACACCGGACGACACAACACCTTCCCCTATGCTCCTTTAAATAGGGAAGCAAGAATCTGGTTGCGTATTGTCAACTCATGCCTTATTCTTGGGACTCAGTACACCAAAACAACAAGATATAGAGTGTGTTTGGTCTATGCTTTGATGAAGAATGTCCCTATCAACATTGGGGCAATCATTCGCTCTACAATGCGGAAAGCCAGACTACACAAGCGGTCCCACTTCATTTTTGGTAATCTGTTGACATCAATCTTGCAGAAGGAGGATATCGAAGAGGAACCAGCTGATCATAAACTCCCACATAACCCGAAGAAGGTTGACCTCACAAAGGTCAAATATGCTGAAACAACACATGGTGTCAACCTTACTACTGCGGAGAGACATGCTCGAGATGAGAGTTTCTTCCGTTATCTTTATGGCATGACACGGTTCACAATGATGAGTGGAGGTCGTGTTCCAATTTCTGCAGAGCTCCAACAACTGGACCATGACTATCCAATGAATATGCATGCACGGGAGATGTGTGGAGTAGGCACATACTTTGAGGAATCTCTAGATGATGAAGTGCCAACCGATGATGATCGACGCTTGCCAGACTCCGACGTGGAGGAGAACTCTGACAACGACTCTTATGATGATTCCGACGAAGGGGGTATGACCGCCGACATTGAGGAAGAGTTCGACTGACCAGGTTCTTCGTATTTATTTTCCACTGAGGGCAGTGTCCCGTTTAAGTGTGGGGTGGCGGTATTGCATGCTATACTTATCTATTTGCAGCTATGTTTGTTTACTTTGTTTTATTTCTGTTTCATTTTATAATTTTTTTTAGTAGTAAATTTTTTTTTAACTTAGCTTCGCATGAAATTATTCTAATAGGCAGCATGAGATTATAACAAGAGTATGTGCTACAATTGTGACTATTGAGACGTTTCGGCTCTAGTTGTGACTCACTATGTGATATTGTGTGGTTCAATTCCTTCACTTGGTTGGTCAAAAGTCTATATTACTCCCAATAAAGTCGACCATGTGCCTTGTGTGTGTGAGATAATAGGATATTCTATGTTTGTGGATGATGCTAGAACTTGCCTGGTATGTATGCAAAGCAAAAATAAGGAGTGTAAGTTTAGGAGATGATTTAGCCATTTCTTTGGCAACCTATACATGTTTACCTTTGTTTTACCTACCCATGGACATCATCCTAGTTAAACCCTTTTGAGCCCTTAGCCTATTTTCTTTGACAGCCTCATATGTAAGCCTAATCCATTTTTTCAAGACCATAATTTGATCCAAATTCCCAAGTGCTTTACAAGTATAAAGTCATGTGACGAAATAAGAGAAAATTGGGTGAGTATGATGCTTTAAATTTTAATGGTGCTTGAAATTGTTATGAAAAAGAAAGTGCTATCATAAGAGGTATGTTATGAAAAGAAAAAGGAAAAGAAAGCTGAAAAGTGAGTTATGCTTATAATTGAAAAAGAAAGAGGAGAACAAGGGTGGTAGAATAAAAGAAAAGAAGAAAGGTTGAAAGAAAAAAAAAGTGTAAATGATATAATGTGATGTATTAAAGCTCTTAGGAACTTAGTCACTATTTCTGGATAAAATAGTCCTACCCGTCCCTTAGCCTACATTACAACCATTAAAAGACCTATTTGATCCTAAGCTTAGCATTCTGATATTTAGTGGAGCATTACACTAAGGTCAAGCCTATGGTCATCAGTTGCAACATATGAATTCTTTGTGAGAGTGAGAGGAAGGATATTTTGATACCCATGTTTGAAAAAAATGCTATACTTACGAGTGATTATGGGTAATATATTGTGAGACACACATGGTTGATGAGTTTTGGGTAGTTGTATATGATTCCTTGTGCCTTAACTTTTAAATATGAGTTGACCACCATCACGAGTCTATGCTAGAGGTTTAATGGTTTCTACTAATGATCGGAAAACTACTCTTTGTTGAGAATTATTGTGCTTGTCTTGACAAATATTTTGTGTTGTTGCTGTGAAACCCTAAGTTGATAAGTAGAAGGACATGATATTGTTCGAGGACAAACAAAGCTTCAAGTGTGGGGTGTTGATGATAGGCGAATTTACATGCCTATATCAATATATTTTGCCCATATTTGTGCCATGTTTTGAGACCAAATTATATATTTCATGCACTTTTAGTCCTTTTTCCTATAAGTGAGCTAACGAACATGATTAGCAAAGTTTCAGGTATAAATGATGCAGAATTCATCATTTTGTGGATAACTTGACGCCAAAGAAAGCTTCACGAAGGAAGAAATGGGAGCTTGGACGCCTAAGGACCAAAAATGATGCATGGAAAATCTGTCCCGAGCTAAAACAACATTTCTGAAGACTTTAGGGACTAGAAGTAACTTAGTTGGATTTTGATAATGATAGATTAACCTAGTACAATTGGGTTAAGTATTTCATTAGCTTATTAGGATTAGGATAATGATACATTAACCTAGTACAATTGGGTTAAGTATTTCATTAGCTTAGTAGGATTTGGTTAATTATTTCATTAGCTTAGTAGGAATAGGATATGGGTATTATAAATACCCTATCTTGCTAGAGATTTTTATCAATATTCTTACAGACATCTTCTAATTAATTCTTCTCTTATTCATATTCATACATTCTTCTTCCATCAATTACAACTCTTCTAATCTTTCCATTAATTCTACTTCTTATTCTTCTTCTATTCATCTATTCTTAATTTCCGCAACAAGAGAAACGTTACTTTGGAAGAAATCACGCCAAACGCCTACCACTCTTGTGCTACATGAAATTAATCATTATTGTGGTATAATAACAAATGTCGATTGTGATTTCCTTCGCACTCATGGGTAACTAAACTTCTCTGTTGGGGTTATGAAAGTCGAGTGAGTTACTATCTATTGCTATGAGTTTGTGAGTTCGTGACACGTATGCTTCTTATATCATTATTCTCTTCATGTTAATCTAAATTCTTTGTGGTTGCAAACGCAAGAATATGCCAGTATAACATTTAACTTGTTCGAAAGAAAGGTTATCTGTCTGGAAAAGAGATAATGTCAAGGTAGTAGGGTCCCATCCCCTATTAAAAAGTTAGTGCCGTAACTGGATTAACCTCTTGGAGAATTCATACCGTTAGACACGCTTTAAGCTCGAAAGAGTTAAAGTGAAATAATCCTCGAATAGGTTGAAATACGCCTGGATTTACCATCGAATACAATTCTTTATAAGCATATGCATGTCTGGATTCAACACCCTCATAGCCAATAGAGACGTATAACTCCTAAGGTGGACATAACCCTAACTCCTCAATTCTCATTGTTTCACAACCTATGAAACATTCTTTCCTTTTTACTTTGCTATTTTCCGTTTTTACTTTAATACTTTGTTTACATTACTTGCACGACAAGACTCCCCCTTTTTTTACGAGACTTGCACTAAAAGTCTAGTAATAGTTCCTTACTTGTTGACCAAGCTATTCCCCGTGGGACCGATACCCAACTCACGTTAGGTTCTATATTTGCTAACGACCGCTTTAGACTCCCACGGGAGCTGTAGATTGAGCGTTATCAGTATATACTGATACCCCTTTTGTGATAAGGAGTATGGGTGTGTGCACTCATGAGAGTGAGAGTTTTAAAGTACTGGCTATTGACGCTAACGAATGTTAAGAGTAGCATTTTTATTAGAAAGCAAGGCCCTCCGAGTATAGTTCATCAGAGAGAGTTTAGGGTTGAAGTTTATGGTGATGTTTCATTTGCGTGGAGGTTGTAGCTACAGATTGTGATGTTAGGTTATGTCTGGAAGTCTAGAGGTGTGACTTTGATCTAAGGGAGAGATGGGGAATTAAGTTTGTTCCCAAAATTTTCTCAATTCGAAAAGTTGCGGGGGAGAAATCATGATAAGTCTATTCTTACTCAAGCATGCTCCTCCTACTTCCATTTTAGAGATTTTTCGCTAATATCTTATGCCATCTATTCAAGTTATTTTTGTACCTATTATTCGAGTTTCCCATGGACTTATGTCTATGATATGACCTTCAAACTAGAAGCAATTATGTCTCTCAGTAAGTCAGTCTTCATGTATTCAGGCCATATGTTATGTTGTTCATGATCTATGAAAATCTATGTCTCTCAGCATGCTTGGTCTTACGGAAATATGATTCTATATGTCACTGATTCATCCTATGTTGAGTTTAGACTAAGTGATAAGGTTTATCCAAACTTATGGCAAAAATCTCAGTTCCTTAAATGAGGAGCAATTATTTCAAGCAAAAATCCTTGTCTTAGTTGAGATGTAATAGTCCATAGCATTCTAGACTCAATACCACTCTTAGTGGCACGTATGGAGAGCTTGTAACCTGAAAACTTTTCTAATGGTTAAAAGATTTAGTCATATTTATGAGCTCTTAACTTCCATGATTTTAAATTAATCTTATCGACTCCAAGGTATAAGTTTTTGAGTTGATTCATGTTCAGAAGTGTAAAGGGGTGGTTCGGGTAAAGTTTTAGATTTTTCGGACCACGTTTGAGATGTGTTTAAGTAAGCAAACCAGTGGATCAATGTGATAGCATGCGCCACATCAGTAAATGCATTGGAAAAAACAGTGTCTTAATTTGTTGCATCTCCTATTGCGTCAGGTGCCTCGTTATCTTACCGATTTTTCCAAATTTAGGAGGGAAATCTCATCTCTTTCCCTCATTTTGTCTTGATATATGCCCCAATATTTCTCTCTGTGCTCTGTCCTAAGAATTCATGTTGTATTGTGTTTTCCGAATAACTCTTTACTTATAATCCAGAGACTTGTTATATGGACCACCTTATTAGTATTCTATCATATCTTCATTTAATGTCCTTTCTTGAGCAGTGCAATGAGTAGAAGTTATGGTTTAATGGTGTTATTTCCATTCTTGACAGTTATGCTGGAGTTATTTAACAACCATTCATATAATAGTATAATGGTGGCTGTAGAAAAGTGGTGATGTGTTAGGTAGAGGAGTAGATGTTCTTGAAGGTTAAAAATTTGATGTGATTCTTGAGCTGAGGTTATAGGTGAAAAGGAAAAAGAAGAAGGTGAACTCTTGTTGTGTGAATTAGCTAAGAAGGAGGAATGTGGTGAAAAATATTTGTAGAGTGATTGAAATTGTTGGTCTTGGTGTCCAGATCCATGAAGTTGGTGTAGTTAATTAGGCTTGAACGTTGTGACTGTTGAAAATGCAAATCAGTGTGCTATGTGATTAGTGCCCTCTTAATCAAAAACCTAAGAGTGTTTGATGATATTTATGAGGTGAAAAATTTCTTAACGGGATGTATAGTACAGGGTCCTATAGCTTAAGTTACCACCTTATTACTCTGAGTTAGGCGTCAACACAAAAAACGCTTTACACTGAGGCTCAAACTCTTGTGGTTTGATGTGAGATGGAAGAATTGTAAGTTAGAAGTGATGAAGTGCGTTGTTTGTTGTTTGGACATGGATGAGTAGTGTTTCAAAATGCAATATCTATTTCATTGTATCATGAGAGATGGAGAATGATTCTATCCCTACCTTCCGCGAAAAATCATCTTTAATTATTAGTACCAATATAAATCCGGTCTATGATCAGCAAATAAATCCCAGCCTTATGTTTGGAAGATTATTATGCATAGAGCTCATGTGCAAGATCATCCCTAGGTAAAGTCTCATTATATCATGTTTCGTGCTTACAAGTTTTGCTAGGGGTTATCATGAAGCTTGTTTGCTAGAATTCCATAGTTTGTTGAGGAAAAATATTTAATGTGAGACTATGCTCTTTATTATACACTTTTAGTTCTTCAACAAGTCCCTACCCATCATTTGGGGTAAATGATCCCAAGGGGGAGATAATGTAATACCTCACATTTCGGGCTAGAACGTAAATCGTTATTCTTTTACATAGAGGTTGCAAAATTCATGAATCCTATGTAAATTTAGTGTGTAATCAATTATGCAGTGTTTAAATCTAGTTGAGCATGAATTGAGATCATAGAAGTCCCTTAACTCAAAGAAGGGTTGAAAACTTTCCTATCGTTTAAGTTTTAGTGAACGTTGAAACTTGGGTCAACTTTAATCGATCATAACTTATTATATCTGACAAATTGGGTGGCGAACTATATATCAAATGAAAGATCTTTGAATTATATTTCAATTGATACCAAATTCACCTAATATAGACACTCGGTGAAGAAGTTAGAGCAGTTTTAGTGGCAGCATTCCCATTTGACTGGCACCGCATTGCGATGAGCCTTAAATTGACAATTGTCAATTCTAGTAACTCATCGCAATTTTCAGCGCATTTTGGTGAGTCCTTATACGGTGTTCCAATCCCGAATTTTAAACTCTAAGGTTAAACTAGATATTTCCCATGGCCCCAACCCCATCCAAACACGAGATTTAATACCAAATATACCTAAATACATAGACTTTCACCAAAATTCATCAAGAATGCTCTCTAGGGTTTCAAACAAGAATCCCAAATAATTCAAGATTCAACCATGAGTTTTTGAAGATAATTAGAGATTTGGAATCCCCAATTCGTAAGCTTCAAGAATCGTTCATTATTCTCCGAAATAGAGGTACGTGGGGTTTTCCTAAATTCATGGGCATGTTTTCAAAAAGGAATTTACTTAAGACTTTAAATTTATACAAGTGTATATATGTTTTTAGAAATGGGGGTTTTCAATTGATACAAATGACATGTATTGATATATGATTTTGAATGAATTATTGAGATATCATGGGGTTGTTTGTTTGAATGTATTTAAATAGTTGAATTGTGAACATGTGACCTAAAATTTCAAAAGGGTACGATGTACATGAGTTGTGAATTTTCTAAATTCCCCATGATAATGTTTATACCCCATATTATACTAGTGTTAAACCATTGAGAGCGTGACTTTTGCAATTCATATGACATTAATCATCAATAATTAAACTTCTTGAATAATTGTATGTTGAGAACCATGGTGTATGCGTTTTAATGGTGTGAAAGTCATACATATGTGCATGTGTTAAATGTTATGAGAAGTTGGAAAGTTGATGTGATATTGATGACTTGCAAGTCGGGTATGGCGATACCCTACAGAATTTGACACGTGATTGGTTAAAATGAGTTTTGTCCATTGATTTTGTGAGATAGGTGGTTACCCGAAGAAAGCAAGAGTCAAATGACTCTTCGCTGGAAACCGTGTTTGTTGACTGGGGAACTTGGTACCCTACTATGTGATCTTGTGTACCTGACATTATGTCATCCCAAATTGGGACTATGGTTAGGAGCCCTACTTTGTGATCTTGTGCACTACCATACTTGATTGGGTCAAGACACTCTGTTGTGTGATCTTGTGTGTCTTTTCCTCACTTATACTCTAATCTCGGTGGCAATCAAGATTTGACAGTTGGTGAAAATGTGAAATTGTAGGGTGTACCACCTAACTCCGATGTGTTGCATTGTTGTTAAAAAATTAGTATACTATGCCCATGTATTTTCGAAATCATTTTGTAATAATGTGTTTTATAACAACTCTCATTTAGTTTATATAAAAATCTTTACTTTAGTTTTGATTACTCTGCGTACCAGTACTTTGTATTGGCCCCCTTCCCTCCCAGGTTTGGAGGCACAGTCTAGGGGTCCAAAAAGTCAGTAGATTCTTCATATAGTTTTGTAGAGACAAGTGGTGAGCCTTGTATATTTTGAAAGGACTGATGTCTGGTAGTTTATTTATCATTTAATAGTTTTGGGTCAACTGGGGACCTTGCCTCAGTTTTCACATAGTTGTTTATTTTAGTCATGTAGTAGAAATTTTGTAGACAGTTTTTAGATGTCGATAGATGTTATGGGACATTATTTACCATTATTGATTTCATTAGACTCATGACCATGTTTCCGTAATATTATGTATCTTCTGCATTTATTTTATCATATGAATTATGTGAATGATTACAAAATAGATAATGGTGTTTCGGGCCTTCATGGTTCGGAATGGTCGTCACGGCTAGGGCCTCGGTTTGGGCCATGAAAATCAACTGTTCTACTTCTCTTTCATAGTGATTGACTTGGGGACAACTATTGGATTAAAGTGGTGAGCTTCTATCTTTCTAAAAGGATCAATTTTATATTATGGATATTCTTTGACATTTTGATTCATTTTTGGATATTAATTTTGTCTATGATTGGGGAAATATCCCAACCAGATATTCTTACTCTTTTTGTTAGAGGATTTATGGTACTTCTATGGGTTGGAATTAATGGGATCGGTATTGGTGTCATCCTTAATATTGGCATTAGTATTAGGGCTGATATCGTTGGGCATAATTTTTCATTGTTACATCGTGTTTCATTTTGGGATTCATAATATAATGTCTTTGATCATATTTTGTTATGTCTTGATTTATGGCCCTCGAATCGGTATTGGTTTGGCTTGGTGGTTTGGTTGGTATGGTTTGTTGGATGGGATGACTTAGTAGGGTTGGTCTAGGAATATACCTATCTCAAAGTCACTCCTTGTCTAGTTATGCTATCTTGTTGTATGTTAAAAAATTTAGTCGGCTTGAGGTATGCTTTTGTTGGTAACAGTGGGTGGTCCCCATTCCTGGTTGGGATGAGATATATCATCAAAAAAGGATAATTAGGACCAGGTAGTTAGTCGATTGGGAAAAGATATATCACCCCTAAAAGATAAATACGACCTGATTTTTTGCTGTCTCAAAAGGTTTTTAAGGACTGGCTTTGTTGACTTATCGTAATTGAGCTTTTATGGCGAAGCCTATTATGACGGGACGCAACAAATTTTCTCCCGTCCTAAAAACCAATTGGGAAAAGATTTGACTTTTTGGGACCAAATTTCCCTTCCTTATAGGCTATTTTTCTTTTAGTTATATTATGACAGCGACCACTTTATCCTCATAAGAAAGTGTAGTTTGGGCGTATATCAAAAATTTGACTCCATTATTGGGGAGTACGATATGATTGTTGATAAGAGTTGTTGAATTTTTTGGATTTTTTTATATGTTTCTACTCTTTTGGATATGGCATATTTATAAGAGAAAGTGTGGAGTGGTGATGATTTTTTTTTTATTGATCCTTATCCTTTTGATATAGTGCATTACTACAAGAGCATGATAGATATATTATGGGAGCACAATAAGAGCATGCTAGAAACATTGACACTCCTCATAAAAGAAAAAAAGATTTCAATAAAAAGGTTTATAGTTTTGTCTTGGAGATTTACTACTTAAGAGGAGACTTGTGTGCAAAGGTTTATGCATGTAATGCCCAACAATTTAGTCATGCGTTGTATGAGGCTTAAACGATTCTTAAAAGCTTTGTTGAGGAGCTAAAATTGGAGGAGTTAATACTTGATTATACTCATTTGGATATTATCACTATGAAGAAGAGAACACTAGAGTTATGTGAGGATGTAAAGAAAAATACAGTTCATGAGTTTGGATGTATTGGATCTCATTCTAAGCATTTTCCCACATTATGTTGGGAGCCATCTAAACCTATGGAAGAGTGTGAAAAGGGGGAAGAATATGTCAATATTCTTGAATTTGTGCAATACAGGAACTACATACCTCACTCAAGGGCCAAGAGTTACAATATGCCACATCTATTGCTTGTTTCCTTTATTTTCATACCACTACTCCTTGAACATAGTAGAAAATTGATGAAAAATTTAGGGGTGGAATTTATAAGTTCAAAGTGGAAAGAAAAGTTGGAGGCCAACCCTTTGGCAACCTTGATTAAGTCATAGTAATAAAGGGATTCACATCGTGTTGTAATGTTAAATCAGGCACTGCATATGAGGCAACCCATGGGCTTGTTGGTGAAGTTTGAGCAACCAACATGGCCACGTCATGCCTCAACATTAAATCCAGATTTTCTTAGTAGGTAACCCAAGACATCATGTTATTTGTGCCTTTGTGCTCGTGATTGATGTTATTCTTTGCACCTATGGTGCCACAGGTATGTTTTTAACATTCTTTTTTTGTAGTGGTGAAATGCATTAGGGATAAATCATGTCTATTTGATGGGGGTGGAGCTACTTGTGGGCCTAGATTTCCTCTTAGGGTTCTTGTTATCGTATCTTTTTCTCATGGAGTTTGTTCTTTGTAGAGCCAACAAGTCTAGGAAATATCATGTTATTTGTTCTTATGTTGTGTTTTTGGGTAACTAGGACAAAATGAGTATCTAAGGAAGCTGACGTACTTTGTTTTGATATTTAAGAAAAAATGATATCCCTCTAAAAAAATTAATTTACATTTGAACTGTGTGATATGAATATATGTGTGACCATTGTTAATATCATTATGGCATGAGGATTAGTGACATAATAATCATAGTTATAAATTGCATGAACTGTATAGGTACTAGCTTGTGATGCCACCTTGTGTGTGTGAAATGCTTACTTAGTTCACTTTGTGTATGGAATCCAGAACTTGACCGTTAGTCTTGCCTAGGTTGTAGGATAGTCATTAAGGAAAGTATCATAGAAGTTTTTTGAAATACATTCATTTTTTGCCTAAATGGCCATATAAATAAAAAAGGAACGTCCCTTGATCTATGTTTTGAGCCTTCGAAGACCTAGTTTCTTATTTTCACCTTCCCAGTTTAGTTACAATGAACCTATTTTGGCACTGGTTCATCTTTGGACATTGTTCACTTTAACTTAGGTAAATTGCCAAAGTTGAGGGTGGCTATCATAGGGGTGTATAATGTGAAGTGGGTATGGAGAAGGGTAAATAAGAGAAAAAGAAAGTAGGTCTTGGTATGGTAGAAAAATCAGAAAAAGAAAAAGAAAAGCTAAAATAAAATAAAATTAAAAAAAGGAAAAGAAATAATTAACGAAACCATACCCAACTTGAATGTGCAATAAAAAAATAAAAGGGAGAAATAAGGGTGTAACAAAAAAAGTTAGTTAATAAGTAGACCCCAAAAGTAAGTGTATGCCAAAGAGGATTAGTCACTAAATTCCCAGAGTTACCATACTAACCCCCAAGCCTACATTACAAGACAAGTAAAGTCCTATAGTGATCCTAACCCGATTGTCTTAAACCTGAGGTAAAGAAAATAAGGGTAAGCCTATGGTATTCTGTGCACATTGTTGGAACTTCCTTATGAGTGTGAGTGTCTCTTGAACATCCCTGCATTAACATACATGATTCCATTTACTGAATGGGACTTCTTTGTTGTAAGGGTACATGGGTTGTGTTGTTAGCTGCTTATTTGTTCGGATGTCGTTACTTGTACTTGTGCATGATTGTTTGTTTTTAATGAAATGTCATATCTTTATTCTCATACCATATTGTTGTGCTTCATTAATACACACAGTTTGTTTTAAGTGTTAAAATTTGAGGAGGGGGGGAGGGGAGGTAATGTTCTTAAGATTAAAATTGATGATTAACTGCCATAGATGTCTTAGGTACTCCTAGTTGAGCATTGTTGTGTTTTTTATTGTGTTTTTACTACCCGAGGACATGAAAATGTCTAATTTTAGTGTCTTGATAACAAGAACTATGAAAGTATTCAAGTGTGTTCTGTGTGATTTTATGTGTTCTTGAACTGATTTTGTAGGAAACTAGGTTCACGGAGCTAACCAGAAGAAAATGGAGATTAAAGTTGAATATTGACCACTTATGATGGAACCTACTTAGAGTACATCCCACCTAGCTGCAGTAACTGTCAGGCCATATGTGTCAGAAGGCTGAAGTTAAGATAATGAAAAGCTGAAATTTTGGGCCTTCTACCTACGGCGTGGCACCTACCGACCAGGCGTAGATGGAAGAACAAAGGTGTCATAAGAAGACTCAAAGAGCAAGATTTTTTTGTTGCTACCTATGGTCCCCCACCAAAGGGTCGTATGTGCCACCTACGGCCCGTAGGTGGCCGTCGACTAAACTTTCCCAGATTAGTTTAGATTGAATTTATAGGGTTTCCATGTAATCTATAAATACCCTTTTGACGTTTTTAGTTAGTCTATGCTAGTTTAAGCCCTTATAGGATATTATATTCCCTTGGGGGGGAAATTTTACACCTTTTTATCATTCACAAACATATATTTTGATTTTGAGATTCGATTTTGATCTTGTACTGTGTTCTTGGATTTTTGTTTATTGTTCAATTTGAGACATTGGGTTTTTGTTGTAAATTATTGTGAGGTTGGTTTAATGCTTTCAATTATGAATTAAATTGAGTGTTTCACAATGATGTGCTGCTAAAACCCTTAGGAAGGTTTATTGGAACCATAGCTAGATAACAAAGTAGGGGAAGTGAAACACTGTTCCCTACTGATATTCTTACGAGTATTATGATATTCACTATTTACTTCAAAAGAGAGTTAGAGAGTAGGAAAAGAAGATCACAATAGTAATTTGGAGTTAATTGTCAATATACGTTAGTCATATTCATCTACTTAGAAAATTATCTCCATCTAACAAACTAGAGACTCAAAAGGTAATAGTTAATTTGGGATCTAGGATAAGGGTTAGTATGACAAAACTTTAAGACTAAAAAGGATAAGAGTGAAATTCACTAACGCATTCACAAGACGGTTAGTGATACATAACTTATTAAACCCTTAATGCTAGATATTGAGATGATTTAACAGAGCATGATAAACCTACGAAGGTCGAAATCCAGGAGAATACAATCCTGTTATTCATTTCAAAAGGATTCGAGTTTGTTAGGTCTTATAGTTCAAATCGAAATCCCACTATTTACATTCTGCACTACCTGGTGATTTCATCAAGTTATAGAGATAGTTCCACGTATTCCCTGTGGATTCGACCCCAACCTAGTTGAGTTGCTATATTTTTACAAAGACCTCTTTATCATCATAAGGAGTTTTAGTTTTAACATTCATCAATAATGAGACACTCACACTCACTCTAACACTCACACTTACTCTAACATCCACACTCACTCTAACACTCACACTTACTCTAACACCCACACTCACTCTAACACTCACACTCACTCACTCTAACACTATTCTTTACTTTAGTTTTTAAGACAGTCGGACTAGGATCACTATAGGACAATATTCGACTTGTAACGCAGGCTTTAGGGCTAGTATGGTCCACTTGAAAATTAATGGTTAACCCTCTCTGACACTATAATTAAGTTTGGGGTCCATTTCTCAAATACAACTTTTTTTGTTTCTCCGTTCTTTCTCTCTTTTTCTCCTTTATTGCTTATTCAGGTTGGGTGCGATTTCTTTTATTTAATTTTATTATATATATATATATATATATATTATTTTTTATTTTTTCAATTATTTTTGTTTTTCTCTTTTTCCATATTTTTTTCTTTTTACCATACCCAACCCTATTTTTTTCAAACCTTTTTCGTACCCAATTTTTAACCACGAACCCCTATGATAACCACCCATAACTTAGGCAATTTTCCTGAGTTAAGGTGCAAAATGTCTAAGAAGGGACCAGTGCCAAAATAGGTTCATTTTAACTAAACTAGGTAGGTAAAAGTTGAAAATAAGAAAATAGGTCTATGCAGGCTCCAAACCGGGATCAAGGTTCTCCTTTTCATTTGGATGGCCATTATGGATAAAAGTGGACAAAATAAAAAATGGGCTTTGATCCTTTCCTAACCGACTTTCCTACAACCTAGGCAAGACTACTCGATCAAATTCTGGATTAAATGAGCAAAGGGAACTAGGTAAGCATTCTCACTCACGCATAGTACAAGGTTCTGCTACCAAGTACTATATATTCAGTTCATGCAAATGCTAGCTATAATTATTTTATCCCAAAGTGCTAATTCCATAACAAGATTCATAGTGGTCACCCCTGTAGACACATCACACAATTCAAAACAAACTTTTTGGAGGGGTATCATTTTTGTCAAAACACTTGAACACACTCAGAATACATCAACTGCATTAAGGGTTCTTATTTTTCTTAATTAAACGTGTGTGAAACATAAAACATAAAAGACAAAAAACACAAAAATCTGATACATGCCAATTCTACTAAGATACTACATGGGAAAAGAAGCACGACAAGAAAAACCATCGATTGTGGTACTCCCCCACCTTGAAATAATGACTATGAACTATCCCCAAAGCATATCCATAATATTAAAAAAGGCAATGAGGAATTACCTGGAATGCTCTAGGCTTCTTCCTCAGACATACATCCATCTGGGGTATCTTTTGTCAAATCTTACAAAGGTTGTTGTCGGGCACAATGTAATACCCCATATTTCCATAACTTAAATTAACCCTCAGTACATGGGTTATCCTATATAATTTTTTGAAGTACTCAGTATTTTTCAATTTTGAGCTTATCAATGGGTAGAAAATTCAGTCAGCTATCCAACGATATAAGATCCGCCTAAATTCGATACTCGGGCGAGGAGTTATAGATATTTTGGTAAAATAGTATGCCAACTGGCACTTCAGCGTATCGTGGAGGCATGACAAATGGTAATTGTCTAAAACTATTGAGCTAACACGATAACCCCATGATACGGTGAGCTTCTAGGTCTTATGAAGTAAAGCAACACAATCCCACCGCATCGCGCTAAGCCTCCAGCTCAAAATTGTCAAATTCCAGTGACACGACACGATAGCACCGCGTCGCACCAAGGGTGAAAATCATTAATTTTTAGTTAATTATGAGTTTTACATTCCAAGGTATTTTAAGTATTTTCCCTCATTCTCGTCATCCTAAACAGGATATTAAATCCCTAAATAGACTAATATCTCATTAATTACTCACTTATTTCAAGAGAGAAATCATTCTCTCTCAATTAGCAAACCCTAGCTCTCAAGAAATCAAGAACAAAGCTCAAGAAATCACTAAAAAATCTAAGAACTCATCAATTCAGGTATGTTAGGTGTTCATTCATAGGTTCCTTTCACCCATGAAGACCAAAAACCTATTTTTTAAATTACAAGTTATAGATTCATGATTCTAATGCTTGAAATTGATTATCCGCACATCTATGATGTTAATTTGATTTTCAATCCATGATTATGATAAGATTCATAGAAATAGAATAGGATTTATGGGGAATTATATGAATTACATGTTGAACCCATGAATTTACAAATTTGGGCATTTTAGTTGCAATATTTATATGTTATCCATGATTATGTGCATTAAGTTGTGCTCCCCAAGTGTTTGATAGAATGTCCATGTGAATTAAATGATGCCATACATGACATGCTAGTATATCTACAAGATCATGCTCTACACGTGTTTGATAAAATGTCTCGATGAATAAATTATGGACAAGTAATTATTTTTATGTCTTACAAGATTATGCTATGCTTTATTTTCATGGTATTGAGTCCTTGGGGTATTTAATTCCCGACAATCTAGTTTTTTACCTAGAGCTAGTGTTAGTTACAGAATAGTATTAGTTATGTCATAATCACTAAAATTAAGACAACTACAGAACTCAGTAGAATTCAGTAGTTATAGAATACAGGAAAACTCAGTAAGCTCGTCATTAGTCCAGTCTAGTTCAGTTTATTCAGTTTAGTGTCTTTCAGTTGGGAGTAGGATTTAGCATCGAGTGAACCCAAGGATGGGGGTTCGCATACAAGTAGGGGGTATGATCCTTAAAAGCAATCCTTGCATTCCAGAACTACGTAGCCAACGTAGGTTAGGACATTAACCTGCCAGTTAAGGGTCGATGAGGTGTTTTAACCTACCAGTTGAGGGTTCTACCATTCTCATTAGAGTATCTGATACCCTTTCAACTAGGGTTACAGGTTAGTGCCTAGTTATCTTATTTGGGGTATGTTGGTTAGATGATTACTTTCCATAATTTCAGTTTCAATTTTTGTATCAGTATAGAACTCAGTTTAGTTCTACAGAATTAGGACTGTTAGATACAGTCAATCAACATCAGTAACTTAGTTATCAACAGTCTCAGATATCAGTTATACAGTTATCAAAACCCAGTACCCAACTTCAGTAAAAGCTCAAATACAGTATACATACACGTATATCATAATACTGCATACTCAATATTTACAGAAGTTTTAGTTATCCTTTTATTCTTACTCAATTATCCCATATCATTTAGATAGTTATTGTTCATTCAATGAACCCTTGCATTCAATCATACCTCATTAATCATACCAGTACATTTCATGTACTGAATCATACTCTTTCTTTGCACTATGATATGTCATATCATAGGTTCGGATGCTAAGGTTCCTAACAACACATAGGCAGATTCAGTTATCAATAATAATTTTAGTAGTGAGTCCTCATCTATCAAGGACATGCTTTTATTTTAGTATTTCACTTTATCAGTAGTACTATAGTCAGAGTTTATTGAAGGCTTGTCCCATCAACTCCATATACAGATAATTCCGTTAAAGGCTTTTCACACTAGATTATCAGACAATATTCAGTTCTATTGATTATTAATATAGTTGATACTCTTTATTAGTGTTTTTAGATTTGAACCTTATGGCAATTCAACCTAATTTCCATATTATTTTAAGTATTATTATTTAGTGCTCACAAAAGATATCAGTCATGGGTTAGCTTGTGGTCCTTCAGGGTCGTAAACACTGTGTAGTGTTTGGGGTACAAACTCGAGGCATTACAAACTTGGTATCAGAGCCTAAGGTTCAATAGTTTCCTAGAGAGTCTAAAAGTCGCATCTAATAGAGTCTTGTGCATATGTGTATAACACGCCAAACTTATGGACAAGAGGCTATGAGATGTTTTAGGAAAAGTTTCTCTTCTTTTATTATTCATGTCATTCAAGAGAGTATGAGCTTAAGATAAATTCTCAGT
This sequence comes from Capsicum baccatum var. pendulum, assembly GCA_030864225.1. Taxonomy (NCBI): domain Eukaryota; kingdom Viridiplantae; phylum Streptophyta; class Magnoliopsida; order Solanales; family Solanaceae; genus Capsicum; species Capsicum baccatum. The sequence continues at coordinate 81,925,712 of CM061557.1, read as the reverse complement.
CTAATTCATTTCTTCATTCTGTTTGTAGAACATGCCTCCTAAAAAGACTAACAGAAGAAGGACCAGAAATAAGTCAGCACCTCAGCCCAGTTAGGCTGATCCCCTGGACGAGTATGTCTTTCATACAGAGTTTAGAGCTGCATTCACTACTCTAGCCAATTCTGTAGAAGCTTATAATTAATGAACAACTACTGTTCAGGCAAACCCAGTGGACAATACTACTGCAGCTAGAATTTAGGACTTCAACCGAATGAATCCTCTCTTATTCTAAGGATCTAAGTCAGAAGAAAACCTATAGGAGTTCCTTATCAGGTTTAGAAAGTCATAGATATTATGGGAGTGACTTCAAGTGAGAGTGCTGAGTTAGCTTCCTATCAGCTACAAGATGTAGCTCATATATGTTTTAAGTAGTGAAAGGTAGACAGGGGCACAAATGGTGAGCTCATAGAGTGAGAAGATTTTTCTACTGCTTTTCTAGATATATTCTTTCCCTTAGACTTGAGAAAAGCCAATGTATTAGAGTTTATCAATCTCAAGCAGGGCAATGTAAGAGTGGAAGTGTATTCCCTCAACTTTACTCAGTTAGTCAGGTATGCTCCATATGTAGTGGCATACAGTAGGTCCAGAATAAGCAAGCTTGTGTCTGGGGTATTTGATAGTATGGTTAAGAATTGCAGAAATGCGATGCTAATTAAGGAGATAGATATTTACAGGTCATGGTCCATGCTTAGCAAATAAAAGAGGCTAAGAATAGAGAAAGAGAGAGGTAGAATAAGAGAGTCAAAATAGGTAGCTTCAATTTCAATTAGCCTAAGTTAGAGGGCAGTAATCGTTCCTTATTTCACCCAAAGTCTTTAGTTCCATCTCCGTCCTCATCCTGTTCTCCAGTCCCTAAGTTTAGAAATAGTAATAAAGACAGGGTGTTAGGTTCTAAATCTTAGGGTAGTGTCAGTAGTACTCAAACAAATCCTCTTTGTTAGACATGTGGCAGAAACCATCAGGGTGTCTGCAGAGCTGACAGTGATATTTGTTTAGGGTGTGTTAATATAGGCCACAAATTTAAAGATTGTCATCAGTCAGGTTCTCAAGGTCAGTATAATCATCTTTAAGCTCAGTCAGGTCGCTTAAATCAGAAGGGTGTTGTTTCTAGTACCACCAGTGGGCAATGCCCAAACATGATTTATGCACTTCAGTCCTGGCAAAATTAGGAAAATTATCCTGATGTGGATACTGGTATGTTATAGATCTTCCATTTACAGGTTTATGACTTGATTGATCCAGGATCTTCCTTATATTTTGTAACTCCTTATATAGCTATTAACTTCAGAGTCAGTCCAGAAATCCTAGCAGAGACTTTCTTAGATTCTACCCTAGTGGGTAAATCTATCATAGCTCGATAGATATACAGGAACTATCCAGTTATGATATCTCAGAAAGTTATTTCAATAGACATTGTAGAGCCAGAGATGGCAGATTTTAATATCATAGATTGGCTATATTCATGCTATGCCTTAGTTGATTGTAGAAATAGAATAGTTTATTTTTAGTTTCCAAATGAACCAAACTTTGAATAGAGGGGTAGTAGCACAACACTTAAGGGTCTTTTGATTTCATACCTTAGAGAGGAAAAAATGATATCCAAGGGATTTTTCTATCATCTTGTATGAGTCAAAGACTTTAGTTCAGAGACCCCTAGTCTTGAGTCAGTTCTAGTAGTAAATGAATTCACAGATATGTTTCCTAGAGATCTTCTTGGATTTCCTCCCAAAAAAGAAATTGATTTTAAAATTAACCTTTTTCTAGACACTCAGCCTATAACTATTCCGTCATACAGAATGGTGCCAACAGAACTTAAAGAGTTGAAATAGCAGGTAAAGGACCTTTTAGATAAGGGGTTTATCTGACCCAACATTTCCCTATGGGATGCACCAGTTCTATTCGTGCATAAGAAATACGGTTCTCTAAGAATGTGTATTGACTACCGTCAGTTGAACAAAGTCACCATCAAGAATAAATATCTACTTCCTATAATCCATGACTTGTTTGACCAACTTTAGAGGGCTAGTTACTTTTATAACATAGACCTAATATCAAGCTATCATTAGCTCAGAGTTTGGGAATGTGATATTTCAAAAATAGCTTTTCAAACTCGGTATGGTCACTTCGAATTTTTATTCATGTGCTTTGGTCTTACTAATGCCCCAGTAGGTTTCATGGACTTAATGAATCGCGTGTTCAAGAAACATTTGAATATATTCATTATATTCTTCATCGATGACATTCTTGTCTATTCCCTTAGAGAGAATGATCGTACAGATCACCTCAGAATCGTACTTCAAACTCTCAAAATTCATTATTTATTCCCCAAATTCAACAAGTAAAAATTTTGGCTAAGTCTCAGAACACTCTTTTTTCATATTATTTTTGGTGATGGCATTAGAGTTGGTCGTCAAAAGACCAAACCAGTGAGCAACTGTCCTAAACCAATTTCTCTGTCAGATATCAGAAGCTTCTTGGGTTTAGCTGGCTATTACCATCATTTTCTTGAAGGGTTTTCGTCTATTGTATTCCTTATGTACAGATTGACTCAGAAGAAAGTCAAGTTTCAGTGGTTAGATTCCTGCGAGAACAGTTTTTAGGAGTTGAAGATGCGACTCACTTCAGTTCGTATTTTCACTTCACCAGATGGTTCAGATGGGTTTTTTGTGTACTTTGATACATTCAGAGCAGGTTTGGGTTATGTACTCATGCAGAGAGGTAAGGTCATAGCCTACACCTCTAGACATCTTAAGCCCTATGAGAAGGATTGCTTGACTCATGATCTTGAGTTAGCAGTTGTAGTGTTTGGCTTAAAGATTTGGAGGCACTATTTGTATAGGGTGTATATTGATGTGTTCACAGACCATAAAAGCTTGTAGTATGTCTGTGTTCGAATGATTTAAATTTGCATCAGAGAAGGTGGTTAGAATTATTGAAAAATTATGATATGAATGTTCTGTATCATTCGGTAAAGAAAAATATAGTGGATGATGATCTCATTAGATTTTTGATAGGTAGTGTTTCTCACGTTGAGAATGATAAGAAAAAGTTTGTTCAGGAAGTTCATCAGCTTTCCCGACTAGGTGTCCGTTTAGTTGATTCAACAGAGGGCAGTGTAGGGGTGCAGAATAGTTTAGAATCATGTCTAATTTCTAAAGTAAAGGAAAAGTAGGATAGCAACCCCAGTCTAGTGAATTGAAAGAGTCAGTCAGAGATCAAAAAGTAGAGGTTTTATCCTAAAGGAAAGATGGTGTGTTACATTACCATAGTCATTTATTAATGCCAGGTGTGGATGACTTGAGGCAACAAATTCTTGCAGAAGTGCATGGTGTGTGATATTCTTTTTATCCAAGGGACACTAAGATGTACCACAATTTGTGAGAGATCTATTAGTCGAGTGGGATGAAGAGGTATATTATAGAGTTTGTACCTAAGTGATCTACGTGTCAACAGGTTAATATTGAGCACCAGAATCTTTGTGGGTCTATGTAGGAGTTCAGTATTCCTATATGGAAATGGAAAGAAGTGAACATGGACTTTATGATGGGTTTTCCTCATACTCATCGTCAACATGATTCTATATGGGTTATCGTAGACAAGATGACCAAATCAGCTTATTTCCTACCAGTTCATAGTTCCTATTCAGTCGAGGACTACGACAAACTCTATATCAGAGAGCTGGTTAAGTTACACAGAGTCCCAGTATCCATCATCTAAGATAGAGGTACCCATTTTACCTCTCATTTTTGGAAAACATTCCAAAAGGGTCTTGGTACCTGAGTTCACCTCAGTACAACCTTCCACCCTTAGATAGATGGTCAACTAGAAAGGACTATTCAGAATCTAGAAGATATGTTAAGAGCCTGCATTATAGATTTTAAGGGTAGTTGGGATGACCACTTGTCGTTGATCAAATTTACATACAATAACAGTTATCATTCCAGTATTCAGATGGCTCAGTGTTAGGATTTTTATGGTAAGAGATATATATCTCTAATTGATTGGTTTGAGGTAGGTGAGGCCGCATTAGTAGGGACTGACTTAGTGTTTGATGCCTTAGAGAAGGTTCAGCTGATCAGAGAAAGGTGTAGGGTTGCCCAAAGCCAACATAAATCGATACAGATGTGTGGAGAAAGGATCTCAAGTTTGAGATAGGTTATTTTGTGTTCTTGAAAATCTCTCCCATAAAGGGGTTAAAGAGGTTTGGCAAGAAGAGAAATTACAGTCCCCAATATGTCGGTCCTTACAGAATTCTCAGTCATTTTGGAAAGTTAGCTTATGATCTCAAGTTGCCTTCAGATCTAGCTTCAGTACACTAAGTATTCCATGTCTCCTTGCTAAAGAAATACATTGGTGACCTAGTAGTAGTAGTTTCCCTTAGAGGGCGAAGACATTTAGAATGATCTCTCTTTCAAAGAGGTTCCAGTTCAGATCCTTGATCATCATATTCTTAGACTGAGGAAAAAAAAGGTTCCCTTGGTCAAAGTTCTTTGGTGGAATAAGTCTGTTGAAGGAGCTACTTGGGAAGCAGAAGAAGATATGCAGACCAAGTATTCTCACCTCTTCTCCAAAAACTCAAATTCAGCTTAAGGTAACAGTCTTCCTTAGATCTACTCAGTTCCATATTCAGTTACAGTTATAAACTTGGTATTCTTTACTGTTGCATATCCAATCATGCATTTACGAATCAGTTCAGTTATGTACCCATGCATCAGATATGCATGTTCAGTATAAGAACTCAGCTTGTCAGTAGCTTTAGTCATGTATTTCGTGCATCAAATATGCATTTTTAGTGTGTAAGTTTAGTCTATCAGTATTTCTCAACTTAATCATTCTTATTCGAGGATGAATGTTCCCAAGAAGGAGATATTGTAATACCCCATATTTTCCTGACTTAAATTAACCCTTAGTACATGGGTTATCCTATATAATTTATTTTAAAATACTCAGTATTTTTCAATTTTGAGTTTACCAATGCACAAATAATTCAGTCACCTTTCCAACAATATAAGATCTGCCCAAATCCGATACCCGAGCGAAGAGTTAGAGTCATTTTAGTAAAACAGTGTGCCAACAGCCACTTCAGCGTGTCGTGGAGGCATGCCAAATAGCAATTGTTAAAAACCAGTGAACCAATGCGATAACCCCTCATTGCGGTGAGCTTCTAGGTCTCATGCAGTAAAGAAACGTGATCCTACTGCATCACGCCAAGCCTCCAGTTCACAATTGTTGAATTCCAGTGACACGGTGCGACAACGCCGCGTCTCGCCAAGGGTGAAAATCAGAAATTTTCAGTTAGTTTCAAGTTTTAAATTCCAAGGGCTTTTAAGTTTTTTTCCTCATTCCAGTCAGCCTAATCACCGGATTAAGGCCTTAAATAGCCTAATATATCATTAATTGCTCACTTATATCAAGAAAGAAGTCATTCTCTCTCAATTAGCAAATCCTAGCTCTCAAGAAATCAAGAACAAAGCTCAAGAAACTCACTAAGAACTCCAAGAACTCATCAAATCAGGTATGTTAGGCTTCATTCATGGGTTATTTTCACCCATGAAGCCCAGGAACCTCTTTTCTTAAATTACAAGTTATAAAAATTCATGATTCCAATGCTTGAAATTTATAGTATGCATGTCTATGATTTTAAATTGGTTTTCAACCCATGATTATGATAAGATTCATGAAAATTGAATAGTATTTGTGGGGAAGTATATAAATTGCATGTTGAACCCATGAATTTGCAAGTTTGGGCCTTTTACTTGCAATGTTTATATGTTATCCATGATTATGTGCATTAAGTTGTACTCCCCAAGTGTTTGATAGAATATCCATGTGAATTAAATGATTCAATTCATGACATGCTAGTATATGTACAACCTTACGCCTTACAAGTGTTTGATAAAATGTCTCTATGAATGAATTTTGGACAAGTAATTATTGTTATGTCTTTCAAGATTATGATATGCTTTATTTTTATTCTGTCAAGTCCTGGGGGTATTGAATACTCGACAATCTAGTTGTTTACCTAGAGCCACTGTTAATTACAGAATAGTATTAGTCATGTCATGATCAGTAGAATACAGTCAGCTATAAAACTAAGTCAGTTACAGAACATAGGAAAACTTAGTAAACTCAATATTAGTCCAGTCCAGTTTAGTATACTCAGTTTAGTGTCTTTTAGTTAGGAGTAGGATTCAACACCGAGTGAACCCAAGGATGGGGTCTCACTTTCCAGTAGAGGGTGTGATCCTTAGAAGCAATCCTTATGTTCCAAAACTACGTAGGCAACATAGGTTGATATATTAACCTGCCAGTTCAGGTTTCCACCATTCTCATTAGAGTACCTTCCAGATGAGGGGAATACTTTAGTTTGTCTTTAACAGTGGCACGGTACTAATACCTTTCCAACTAAGGTTACAGGTTAGTCCACAGTTATCTTATTTGGGGAATGTTGGTTAGATGATTACTTCCCACAGTTTTAGTTTCAGTTTCAGTCTCAATATAGAACTCAGTTCAGTTTTATAGAATCAGGACTGTCAGACACAATCAATCAATATCAGTAACTCAGTTATCAACAATCTCGGATATCAGTTATAAAGTTATCAGAACTCAGTAATCAGCTTTGGTAAAAGCTCAGATATAGTATACATACACGTATATACATAGTATTGAATACTTAGTATTTACAGAAGTTTTAGTTATCTATATATTCTTACTCAGTTATCCCATATCATTCAGTCAGATATTGTTCATGGATATGAATCCTTACATTCAGCCTTACCTCATCTAGCTTACTAGTACATTCCATATACTTACACATACTCTTTATTTGTGCTATGATATGTCATATCATAGGTTCAGATGCTTAGGTTCCTGACCGTGGATAGATAAATTCAGTTATCAACAACAGTTTTTGTAGCGAGTCCTCATCTATCAAGGGCATGCTTTTATTTTAGTATTTCAGTTTATTAGTAGTACAGTAGTTGGAGTTTGTGGTGGGCTTGTCCCATTAACTCCACATGCAGACAGTTCAATTAGAGGCTTTTCAGACTAGATTATTAGACAATATTCAGTTTTGTAGATTATTATTATAGTTGATACTTTTTATCAGTGTTTTTAGATTTGAACCTTATGGTAATTCAACCTATTTTCCGCATTATTTTTAGTATTATTATTTAGTGCCCACATTAGATATCAGTCATGGGTTAGCTTATAGTCCTTCGAGGTCGTAAGTATCATGTAGCATATGGGGTACACACTTGGGGCATTACATACGACTAGAAGATGCACCCATAGCTATATCAACTCATCTTTATAAATCAACTATGATGGACACCTTAGAATCATGTGTGCCCTTTTTTAGGGCCTTATCAAATGGTATGGAGGGGTCCAGTATACCTTCTCTCTATTTTTCTTGGTCCTAACCACTATGATTATCTCCTCTATAGAAATTATATAAAACCGTATAGATGGATGTGGAGGAAAAACTATGTGAATAAAGGGATGATTGGAGAAATAATTAGAATCTAGCTCTTTACATTAGAGCATACCTCAACACGTAATATGGCTACTTTATCTCGTATGTAAAATAGATCTAGTTCCTGTACCTTTCTGAACCATGAACTCATCCAACCCTCAAAGACAGAAATTCATGGATGAAACTCACTCATAAATGCCACCATCTCAGACCTCATCTCAGCTCTCATCCGAGCCTCAACATTCTCTAGAGTTGTTCGGACCCAAGGATGAATTTGTGCATACAAAGTCACAAGTTTAGTCTTTATATTAGTAAGTTAGGTTGTCAGCTCATTTTTCTACTCCACCACTCTTTAAAAATTCTTATGGTAACAAGATAATACTAGTAGAATTGTGGTGAAGGGGCACTATGGATGACCCAAACGTCTTATATATAGTCTTAGATATACCCCTTTGTAGAAATCTTATGCTTAGCTTACTACTCACCACATCAAAATCATCACCAATGTTAGGACTATCAACAACCTCAGCCGGAGATGACGGTCTCTCAAAATGGACCAGAATCACAATAGAAGGTGGCTGAGCTTTCTAGGTAAGGACTATGTTAACCATATCCTTGTTCAAACTAGTGTCTACTTACCTTTTCACTTTAATTATACTATCAATATGTTATATCCAATATAATGTCCACATTACAAATCTACTGGATAAGTCAAGGAAAGAGGAGAGTAGAGGTCTCACAGAATGCTTTGACGTGGATCTCCTAATAGATCAATGTATCAAAATCAATCTCATAGACATAAAACAATACGGTAACCAATGTAGCCTTCTCCCATGTAAGCATATTATCTGACCAAGTCGGACACAATCTAAATCTCACCATGATCCACTAAAATTTTGCTACAACATGCAACGCTACCTTCTTTATCTCCTTCTTTCCCTCTATCCAGGGGGCATCATCACCCAAGTTAGAAATTTGAGAGACTACCACTTTACAAAAACCAGTATCTATTATTTGAAATCTTCATCTCTTATAGTGCATTTATCCCATGTCAATCTCATCCTAGATTCAAAATCTACCATTGATGCCAGTGCCACTTACTCTGGCCCAAATAATACTAAGATGATGATCGCCTCAAAAATATCAACTCTAATACCTCTAACTAAAGTATGCTCTAAATTTGGATGCTCAACTGCTCTACCCTCCTATGGAGTAATCAAACATAGAGTGGAGGCATACAAAACATAAAACCCTAGTACCAGAGCTGAGCTATAAGAACCCTGGGACTGAGTCATCCACCCAAACGGATATCGCTCAAAAGAGGCCCGCAGGTCTGGTGCCCATGCTAGCCCTGACAACTCTATCCTCTTCTTAGATGAAATACTATTTTAGGACAACCTGTCTACATAATGTGACTATCCCTATCAAAGTTATGTTGCATCCACTCTACACACCATCTCTGGTTTATCCCAGCTATAGGCACTACTGAGATGTCTGTAGAGTCAGACCCAGGGGTATCAGTGGTATTGGGGCCTGAGTGTCCTATGTGATCGAGGGAACATACAGAATTGAGGATGATTCTATATTCAAACTCAACATATTATCTGGATCTTGATTATGATTCTACCTTATCCTCTAAGCCATCCTAGAACTAGCCTCTCCCTTTTTTATATTAGATAGAGTATGGTGGTAAGGGCTTAGCCTTATTTATCTTTAGACTGGAATAGATCTAAGTGTGGATATATGGGACTCGACTTGCGCTAGTGCAGGATGGGATCCCCGCTTGGTTTATGTTGGAGAAGGCTAGGTACCCTGAATACCCAATGTAGCTACTATAACCTCTGCTACTTCAGCCCTTTTTAGAGAGTCCCTTAGTCTATTGAGGGGTCAAAGGTTTGTCCGGGCTCATCGGGTACTCCTTCACTGAGCCACTACACTTAGGGGGCTTATCCATGACCCTAGTTTGAACTATTTTCTTCTGCACTGCTTTAGGTACCATGGTACCTAAAAACTTGGTTGTTAGTGTTTGCCACAGAAGAAGGGAACAAAAATTGTGAAAAATATTCAAAATTCCCAGGGCAAGGAACTTACGATCCCACTTACGAGCCATAAGTTCCATTTACGGGGGTCGTAGGTACCTTCGTAATTGTCATATAAATTCCTAAAATATCAGGGCTTTAAATTTAACACCTATGAAGCTACTTACGACCAATAAGTTCTTATTATGTGTCTCATAAGTACCATCTTAGGTATCCTCCTAAGCTCACTTCAATATTTTCCCTAAATTTTTATCCCACATAGTTTATTTTGTAATTGAAAGACCTAATTTGGACACAACAAGATTTGTCAAGTTCAAATTCATAGGTATTACACAAGAGTTTAAGATTTTCATATACTTAATCAACTTCTACTTCTATATAGGTCATGATTATAGATTTCCTATTCAAGAACGATGAAACAATCTCTCATTTTAATCAATCTAGGCTCCTAAATATCATTAACCATGAGATTTATTTTATAATTAGGATTTTTTTAAGTACCAAATCAAGTTCTTTTCAAATAACACAATTTAATACCGGTAAGAGCCAAGAAGTTTACCTTCGTTGAAAGTGATGGAAGTATAAAGGTTATGATCTTGATTAAACCAAAGCTTTGTTTCCTTTTTATGTGCAAGCGATGGGCAATAAGAGATTCTGGTAGTGTTAATAGGGAGGTGGAGAGTTTGAATTTCAGAGGGAGTTACAAAATCGAAGAATATGGGGGATATGGATTGGGTTTAGACCTTTTTTAGGGTGATGGTTGGGTTGGATCGAGTCGGGTCATTTGGGAATGATCCAATTTCCAAAATCTCAACCTCAAATTTTTTGGCAACTTATATGGTCTGTCATATGTACCAGAAAAATCTAAGACCTTTTTGGAAGTTGGTTCTGAGTTTAGACACCCCACTTACGTTGTTGTAAGTGGTACTTACGACCCCTCTAAGTGGGTTCGTAAGTAAAGTTTCAGGGACCTAAAATCCTCAGATGTTCCCTCTGACATCTAGCACATCACTTACATAGAATCGATGGTACTTATGACTCCCATAAGTGGGTCAGTAATTCCCCTTACCTGGAATTCTCTGAATTATGCAATTTTTATTGGATTTCAAGCATTTCCTCATGCTTTACAACTACAAAAATAAGGTTGGAATGCTTGATGGAACATGTGGCTATGTTTGTTACTTATACTTCACCAACAAGCCCATTTGTTGCCTCTATGAAGCACCGACTTTAATGTCATGACATAACTCGGTTGCCTTGGCTACTGCTACTTTGGTACGACTTATATAAAATAAACTTTTACTGCATCAATATTACCCAAATAATGTTTTACATGATGCCCATTCACCTTGAATAGAGCTTCACTATCTTGTTTCAACTGAACAGCACCATGCAGGAACACCCTAAGAACAGTGAATGGTCTATAACACCTAGACTTCAACTTTCTAGGAAACAACTGATGTTTTGAATTATATAAAAAAACCATATTCCCGAGTGCAAACGCCTTTCTCAATCTCTTTGTCATGATACAACTTTATCTTTTCTTTATACAAAGCTTAACTCTCATAATCTTGGACCCAAAATTCATCAAACTATTTCACCTTGCACATCATCTAATTAGCTGCATCACGCCACTCAAAATTTATTTTTTTCAATGCACATTGTGCCCTATGCTCAATTTTGATTGACATGTGGCATGCCTTACCATACACAAGTAGATATAGAGAGTCACCATGGGGTCTTAAAAGCGGTCTAGTAGGCCCACAGAGCATCTTCTATCTTCCTTGACCAATCAGTCCTGCTGGCATTCACAATCTTCACCAATATGAACTTGATCTCATGATTGGAGACCTTAACCTGCCCGATCATCTGAGGATGGTTGGGTGTTGCCATCTTATTCGTCATAATATATTTTTTAAGAAGGGCCTTCAAAAGACGATTACTGAAGTAGGACCCACTATCACTAATAATAGCCCAGGGCGTGCCAATGAGAGAAAAGATATTGTTCTTCAAAAATATAGTGGCACTTCTTCCCTCATGGTTAGGAAGAAAAACCCCCTCCATCCAATTAAAAATAGCCACCAGAATATACTTCATCCTATAGGATCTCACAAACGGTCCCAGGAAAATGATTCCCATACATAAAATAACTCCAACTCCAAGATAGGTATCATGAGGAGTCTATGTTTTTGCAAAATATTACCTTGCCACTGACATTGATCACTGTCTTGATAAAAATCATGACCATCCTTGTAAATAGTCAGCCAATAGTACCAACACTATATAATTTTATGGGTTGTACCGGTACCACCATGATGATCCCCAACTGGTGATGAATGACAAGTATAAAGGATGATCAGTATGTCCACCTCAGGAATACATATCCAAATAACTCCATCCACATAGATCTGAAAAAGGTAAGGCTCATCCTAGAAAAAATTCCTTACCCCATGCAAGAACCAATTTCGCTTCTCAAAAGATAAATCTTTCGGGACAAGATCACTTGCAAAAAAGTTGGCAAATTCCACAAACCAGGGGATTAAGTCTTGATATACTGACTCACTCATCTAGAAAAGTATCATCTATACCAATATCATCCCGTAATTTCAGTATTGCCTCTTCCACCAGGAGGGACAAGTGATCTGCAACTTAGCATTCAATGCCTTTCTAGTCTTTCACCTTATAGTCAAATTCCTGTAACAAGAGTACCTAATAAATCAACCTCAACTTCCCATCTTTATGAGATAATAGATACCTCAATACTGCATGATCAGTGTGAACTATGACTTTGTCTCCTATCAAATAGGACTAGAATTTCACAAAAGCAAAAACCACCGAGAGTAACTTCTAGTTAGTGACTGTTTAATTTTTATACATTGGGTTTAATGCTTTGCTGGAGTAGCAGATGGGTTGAAGGATCCTCAAACATCATTGGTATAGGACAGTTTCCAAGGCCACATCACTAGACTCACACAAAACCTCAAAAGGTAGGGACCAATTAGGAGATAAAATAAAAGGTGTCGTGATCAACTGCTCCTTAAGGAACTCAAATGCCTTAAGGTATACATCATCAAACAAAAACTTCACCTCCTTTACTAAAATCTTGCATAATGGATCAGTAATTTTAGAGAAGTCCTTTATGAATCTCCTAAAAAACCCAACATGATACAAGAACCTCTATCTTCACCCTATAAACCTCAATACCCCTCTTTAAAATCTTATGGTCAAGAATAATCTCTTTCTTTTTCCATAAAGTGGCACTTTTCCTAATTCAAAACTATATTACACTATTCATATCTCTTAAGTGAGTTGGCTAAATGGGCTAGACAATTTTCAAGAAAGTCCCCAATAATCGAAAATTCATCCATAAAGACCTCTATTGTGTCTTCTACCATGCCAAAAAATTTTTGACATCATACAACTCTGAAAGGTGGCAGGAGAATTACACAGTTTGAACGACATTATCTTTAATACAGAAGTACCATATGGGCAGGTATAAATGGTCTTCTCTTGGTATAAAAAGGCAATAGAGATTGAATTATACCTTGAATAACCGTTGAAAAAATAGTACCAACCCTTGCCTGTTAGTCTAACACTTGATCCATAAACGACTTACAAAAATAGTCCTTTTATGTCTAAGTGTTCAAATTTTGGTAATCCATGCGCACTCTCAATCTAGTAACTGGTCTCATGGGAACCTAACTCATTCTTTTTATTTGGGACCATCGTGATCCCACCCTTTTTAGGTACACATTGAACCGAGCTGACCTACTTTCTATTTGCAATGGGGTAAACCACTATCATATCTAACCACTTTATGATCTCTTTCTTCAACACCTCTTCCATAGATGGAATGAAACGACACTGGTGCTCGATGTTGGAAACACAATTTGGTTCAAGATGAATTTTATGATTAGAACTCATTGGTGGAATTCGCCCAATGACTTTAAATAATCCATCTGTTGGCCCTCCTAAATATCTCTAAGACTTGAATCAACACCTCAACCCATGACTCCAATAAATAAGTAGAAATAATAACTGATAAGGTATTCTTAACCACAAAAAATGCATATCACAAATGAGATAGAAGGGCCTTTAACTCAAAGGCCAGTGGCTCCTAAATAGATGGTTGAGTTGGTAAAGTAGTTCTATTCTTCAGATCAAGATCTAACATCTTCAGATTATAAGAATAAGAATCTCTACCATACAATACACTTACCATCTCATCTTATTCATTGATTCTATTACTATCTAAGTCATGATAGCCATCGCTAGTGCCTCAATCCCATGTCACTCCTCAATAGGTACAGTTAATTCCTAATCATCAGTAATGCCTATCACATATACCACCCACATATTCTTCAGTTGCCGCATTGACTGACATATATTAAAAGTCACATGTTCATCATTGAGTCTGAACTACATCTGACCTATCTCCATGTCGGCTAATGCGCTATTCGTATGTAGGAAGGGCTTTCCCTAGGGACTTGAAAGTCTACCTCACAATCAAGGATCACAAATTCAGTTGGAAATGTGAAGGACGTCCCTTCATTAACACATCACATAATATACCAATCAATTTTTTCACTGTGTGATCGACCATCAATAACATCAAAGATGTCGATTTGGGTGCCTCTAACCCAACTACTTGTACACCACCAACAATATCAGATTGATACTAGCTCCTAAATCAAATGGAGCTCTAAAGAAGTTGAAGTACCTAATAGTATATAGAATAGTAAAGGCTCTGGGGTCCTCTTTCTTCTCTATTAAAGATCGAGAAGTAATAACACTATAATGGTGAATATTATCAACCAAATCAAAAGTAACTGTCCATTTCTTAGTAATCAAATGTTTCATGAACTTTGCATACCCTGATATCTGCTCCAATGCTTCCACTAGAGGAATATTAATAGATAGTTTCTTTAAAATTGACATAAACTTCTGATACTTTCTTTAATATTGTTTTGTCATTAATATCCAAGGAAAAATAGGGGTAGGTCAAAGAATGGTCTTCACTATAGGCTTGACTTACTTCCCTTTAGCGTTATCCTTCTCAACTTTTTTATCAGCACTCGTTGACTTTTGTGATAAATCCCTACTAGTCATTAAATTTTTAGGTTCTTCTTTGAGTGAATCACCAACATCAACAACATTATCTTAAACTTCATCAACTACAAGCATAGGAGAATAAAAGGTAACCTTACCACTCTGAGTTGTGATGGCTAAACAATGTCTATCACTCTTCAAATTCAGTACATTATTAATTGGAAGGGTTCTTGGCTGACGCTGATTTAAAGTAGCAGACATTTGACCAAATTACTGCACAAGTTGCTTGATCGCAGTAGTATGTAATTCCACTTTTGGGATCAATTTTGAAATATCTTCCTTATTCTCCTTAAGGCAACTCTCTTGATTCTTTAAACCCTTCCCAACTTTGTAAGTAATGCCCCTATCCTTGAATTAGTATCATGGTTCCCCAATGGATATATGCAGCACTTTTTTTTAATTATCCTTACGCCTCCAGTCACTATCTTTCTCTCTCTACTTTGATCCCTATATCTTTCCCCATAATAGTTTCGACCTTGATTCCCTTGCCTCAAGTTCCAAGTTTCTTGAGTAGACCCCTGTCCCTTGGATCAAAAACCCTCAATCTCTTTATCTAGGTACTTCACCTCTTCATCTATATAAAAATCAAATGACTTAAGAATTTTACCTTATGCACCCACAACATTCACATTTATAGAATTGATAGTTACAAATTGCTTCATTAGTAACCCAATCTCTGTCCTAAGCTATGCAACTTCATGAACCATGATATAGTCTATGATTTTTTGCTCTTTGAAAGCACCGATAGAAAAGAACCAACTCCTCTTTCTGCCTATCAAGTATACAGCCCTTATTTGATAAGAGAGACTCGATCTAAGATTTCCAATGCTACCTTCCAACATAGGCTCTTAAAAGATTCTTTAGTATAGTATCTTTAATATCTTTGGCACTAACATTCAGGGATTGATAAAATATCTCCAACAAATTTCTCCCTAAAATTCTTTAATTGGGCACCAAAATTAACTTCTTTTTAAACCGTAACCATGCTTCATATAGTGGTTCATAGTGCAATTGCCTGAAATTATAAACTTTGTCATTTAACTGTAGTATCCTAAAAGGTGAGAAGAATCAGTTTAAGAACTACTTTTGTAAGTCATTATTATTAGTGATGAACCTACAAGATAGTTCCCTTAATATTGCTTGAACAGACAGAGAGAATGGGAACGAACTGAGTCATAAAGCTTTCTGACTCACCCTAGGTAAATTATACAAAGTATAGATCCTTACAAAATTCATGATACATGTTTACATCATCAGTCGGTGAACCTGAAAACACACCATTAAGGTTTAGCAGTTGAATAATAACACTTATAAAATCAAACCTTACCCCTTGGGGAAATTTAGGAAGAATGGCGACTCTGGTCTTGGTAGGATCAACACACCTCATGTCTTTCTCAGAATCACCATTGAATAAAAAATACAGAGAAGCTAGGGAAATTTAAACTCTATCTCTTCTACCTCTATTGAGCTTTACTTGATGTTGTGCTTCTTACCTCTGTCTTTATCTTGAGTTGTACAAAGGCAACCTCATTATCCCTCCTTGTATTTTCTTCTATAAGTAACTTCATAGTGGTTTGTGCATATGTCTTCTAAACACCTTTCAAAAGTGTGTGAGAAAAGTTAATTGGTTCATCTTAAAGCCACTGATAATGAGCTTCACGACTAGGTTCGTATATCCTATGGTTCTGTAGTAGGGTTCTTTCAAGCTCTAGATCAAGTAGGATCAATGGATTGACTTTACTCCTGTGCTAGGTATACACCAATATACACCACAAGAAAAATATGATAGTAAAATGCAACAACCTTAACAACTTAAATTAATTAAGCTGTAACCATATTTCTCATCCATGATGCCAAAATTTGATGTCTCCCAAGCTATACCTCCAAAGAAATATAATGCGGTTGATGTCAAATATAGTAACCCAATAGATATTGGGGTTGAACCCTCAAGGAATAGGTCAAATATCTTTCACGAATTTGTTGAAGTATCTAGAAAATTACAGAAGAGTAAATAGGGGGAGGGGGTTGACATCAAAATAATAAAGTAGTAACAAGTCTTGATCGCTTTAGTTGAAATCAATTTGAGATGAATACTAGGACTTTGTTCCCCCAGGCTTCCAAACCCTTTCATGCAGAATCTGATAAGATATGTATCACCACCATCTTGTAAATGCCTTTAGTGAATTTCACTCTTTACATTTTAAGTCTTAGAATGTCACCTTACTAACCCTTATCCTAGATCCCAGATTAACTATTACCTTTTGAGTGTTAAGTTAACTAGATGAGGATTGGTAGCCTCAAATCATTGTTGTGATCTTCTTTTAATAGTCTCTACCTTTCTTTAAAAGTAAGTAATGAATACAAGAAAGTTCTAATCATTATTCATTGCTGACAAAACAATTAATTCAAAGATGATTAGAATACATGAAAAAATATTGATCAAGAATGACGTTGCACTTCCTTTAATTTGTTATTTTGTCAGGGTTCCCACAACCCTAGTTAGGTGGTTTAGCCTCTCATGTCAGCGAGAATATCAATGGAATACATAAAAGAAAGCATAATATTAATCTCACAGCAATTTAAGAAGAAAACCCAAAGTTCTCAAATTAATAATCAACCAAAGAATTAAGAACAGACAATTCCAAGATCAAAAGTCGAAACATAGAATCATCATATGTTTGTGAATGTAAAGAGTGTGTAAACTAATACAAAAACATCAGAAGGGTATGTATTGAATATATCAAAATTCTAAAAAGCTAACCCAAACCCACTTACGAGCCATAAGTTGTACTTACACCCCGTAGGTGGGTTTCGTAAGTGTCAGACAACTTTAGAGTATTAGTTTGATTCTGATATTTCACCACGAAGGTACCTGTGATTTTGTAAGTACTACTTACATACGTAAGTTCCCTATCATGACTATCATAAAAGTCATCCAACTTCAGAGTCCTAAATCATCCTTCGTCTGCTACTTGCATAGCCACTTACGGTGGTCGTAAGTGGTACTTACGGCCCGTAAGTGGCCCGTCATCACTGTTAAAGCAAAAATTCAACTTTCTGATCCTCATGACATCTTCTCTTATACTTATGAGTCCACTTATGGTGGCTGTAAGTGGAACTTATGGTCCATAGTTGGTCTCATAAATAATTCCTTTTGCACACTTCAACTCTTTATTATATTTGAAGCTCCAAAACCTAGTTCCCTACAAAATTAACACTAAAACACATTATATCTAATAAAATGAACTAAGTACTTGAATATTATTGTAGTTTTAGCATTGAAAGTGCCATGAAGATAAGAAACATTACCCATACTCACTGCCTTTTGACTCAAGTCATCCTCTACCACGTTTACCTTTCTGGATGGCATAACATAGAGTTGTCATAATCCTTAAGTAACTCTATTTATCTACGCTGCCTAGAATTAAGATCTCTCTGAATTATAAGATGAAGAGTATGATGTTCCTTGAGGAACTCACAATGCATGCCATAAAAATAATGTCAGCAAATCTGAAGCACAAAGACTACCACAACCAACTCCAAATCATGAGTGGGTTAGTTGAGCTTGTACACCTTTAGATATCTCGACGTATAAGTAATAACATGATCCGATTGCATCAACAAACAACCTAAACCAACACTAGAAGCATCACAATACACGCTGAATCCCTCATTCTCTACATAAAGAGGTAAAATATAAATTGAAGTTAGAAATCCTTGGGCTTTCCAAAGCTTTACTCACACTTCTTGGACCATTGAAAATAAACCTCCTTTTGAGTCAATTTGGTCATCAGCACTACAATGGTGGCACAACTCTTAATAAACCGTCTATATTAATTGGTAAAACTAATAAAGCTACAAATCTCAGTTGGTGAAGTAGGTCTATCCCAATTAAGAATAGCATCGATCTTCATTGGGTCCACTATAATCCCATTCTTAGAAACCCTATGCCAAAGGAATGTCGCCAAATCAAAGACAAAACACACACTTAGATAATTTGGCAAAATAAATATAATCTATCAAGGTCTGGAGCACAATCCTCAAATGTTGCATATGTTCCTATCTACTTCTCTAATACACAAGGATGTCATAATGAACATATTCACAAAATAAAATCAAAATAATGCCTGAACACATAATTAAACAAATCCACAAATGCAACTAGGGCATTAGTCAACCCAAAAGACATTACTAGGAACTCATAATGACCATAACGGGTTCTAAAGGTTGTCTTCGAGATATCCTCATCCTGAATCCTCAACTGATTGTAACCATACATCAAATCAATCTTAGAGAAAACCACTACTTCCTAAAGTTTGTCAAACAAATCATCAATGCAAGGCAAATGATACCGATTCTTCATTATCACCTGATTAATTTGCCTATAATTAATACACATACACATGGAACCATTCTTTTACTTCACAAAAAACATAAGAGCTCCCTAAGGAGACACACTAAATCTAATGAAACCACTATCAGGAAGATCCTATTGTTAAGAATTTAACCCCTTAATCTCAACAAGAGTTATATGGTAAGGTGCCATAGAAATAGGTTTGGTGCCCAACTCAAGATCGCTAACATACTTAAGAAGAAGACCAAGTAGATCGATAGTGAAAACATTAGGAAACCTACGAACTATTGGAATAGAGTCTAGTGATGAACTCTCTACACTAACATCACAAATATATGAGAGATAAGACTTAAAACTATTCAAAATAATCCTCCTAACGTGAATATAAGAAATAATCCCAATCAGCTCATGGCGAACCTCTCCCTACCACATAATTGGGGTTACACTGGGCATACCGATTGTAATGGTCTTAGAAAAACAATCCTGGTCCGCATTATAGTGTGATAACATATGATCACATCAAAATCTTCCATGTCTAATATAATAAGATCAATATGAGTATCAAACTCTTAAATAGTCATAACACATGATATAAAAACTTGATATACTACTAAAGAATCACCCATGGGAGTAGATACACATAATGTAATAGATAATGAATCCTAAGATAACTCTAACCACAGGGCATAATAAGCAGACACATAAGGATAAATGGATCCTACATAAAATATAGAAAAAGCAAACTAATGACATACAAAGATAATTACCATGATAAAAGTATCTGAAGACTCAACCTCAGGTCTAATAGGTACTATATACAATTAACTATGCTTCCCAATCAGCTAGGCTCCTATCTGGTCTCCAGTCCTACATGCCTAACAACCTCTACGAGTACCATAAGGACCACTTCTATGACCATGAATACTACCTCTAGCAATAGAAAAATTGCTCAAATCTGTGGAAAACTTTGTAATGAAAGAACTATCGCTCCACGGCTCGAGCACTCTCTCGAGAAATAACCAAAAGCTTCATAACCAAAATTTTTCTCAAGCACAGTACTAAATCTAAAAGATCCATATGACCCAAAATAACCACAATGACTATAATAACATGTAGATGATCCTCTAAAAGACTACCCACTACCCTAGCCAGGATGATCACTCAAACTAGAAAATCCTCCATCAATAATTTGAAGTGCATCCTGAACAAGCCTACTAGACTGACCCTAATGCTGATACAATTAACTCAGAGTGTACCTTCCCTAAGTACTACTACCTTTAAAATGTGAGCCACTATAACTTCCATTAAAACTACCCTAATATCACAGCCTCTTATCGCTTCCACTTTGGGCCTCGTGATACATCTCTTTCATAACCTGAGCATGATAAAAAAACCTTAACAAAAGACTTACCCATAGTAACAAAACTATGTGTAAACATACAAAGAGAAAGTCTTAATTGTCTAGACAAAGTAATGAACTCTCTCATACTCAGTAGTCATAATAGAAGTAGATGCCCATCCAACTCATAAAATTAAATCATATCGCAACTACAGACATGAACCCCTACTCCAACATCGAGAACTAACCTCTTAAATAATCTCTAATGCTGAGGCATATCTCTCTCTAAGAAGATATTAAAGAACTGATTCCATGTTAAAGGGAGATAACCAGCTATCCTGGAAGTAAAATGACCTCTTCACTAAAGTTGAGCTGCCAAGTCCAACTAAAAAGTAGCGTAATCCACACCATGAGTTTCAAATAGGCCCTAAATTACAAAGCCTATCCTCACAAGAACTCAAGAACTCATACGGATCCTCTTCTATTACACCAAAAAATATGGCTAGAGATAATCTTAAGAACCTATCCAACATCCTATTTTGATTCATATACTATGCACTATCAGATGTTTCACCACCAACCAATCCTAAAAGTTTGACTGAATCATCCCTGAGAACTGAAGAAGTAATAACCCTTTATAGAGCCTGGGATAGGCCCTGGCCCACCACTATTTTGGGTAAAAAAAACCCTAGCTCAAGAGCAGAAATAGGGTTTGGTGAACTCCCATATCTTTTCCCCTATTTAGAGGCACATCCCTAGGGCTTTCCATGATATATAGGTCATCCACGAACTGTGATAGAATCCCTAAGATCGGTCTAGTGAACCTAATCTCGTGTAGCAATAACATATGTCCTAGCCATCTTTAAAAGAGTGAAACCAAAGGAATTATTTAGAAATAACTTAGAATCTTAGGACAAAATGGGTGAAAAATGTAAAGAATTCCTAAGAATGACCTATAGCCCCTCAAAGATAAGAAACCTATGTCATCTTTCTGATTCTGGGACTTTACTAGACACTTGCTTTTCTACAAACAATACCAGTGAACCTATGATCTGATACTAATTTGCCATGACCTAATTTATAAGTCATAATGGAACCTACTTTATCCCACTAGTAGGTAAGCAAAATAAATCCCAAAGCTATACGCAATAAACTAACTTGGTATAGAAAGTCTTAAAAGACATAAATAAACATTTTATAAGTTAAAACAACAATAAAGTATTCATAACTAAACAATAAGTACTGAATAGTCAAATATAATATTTCTCAAAATGAATTACTAAGAATAGGCAAGTTGAAGGAAAAGGGGTAACTCTAACTCCAATATCTCACCCAATTTTTAGAATCAGCCCTACACAAGCACTATTTCAATAGCATCAACTAGCAGTCAGATCTGCACTCTAATCATGAGTAATCAGTAGGCATCATTGGCTGATTAATAAGCATGATAAGACATAGGATGAAGTAACCCAACTCACCGAAATAGGGAAAACTTACAAATACACTCCAAAGTTGTTGTACATAAGTGAATAAATAAATATGAAAAATTTATGCAAAGATCACACAATTATAACTACTAAATTGGTCCCCATTTGCCAAAAAGTGCAAAAAATTAAATTACCCACCCCTCATAAGCCTAGAGGGTACAGTCAAGGAAAGTAATAAACATAAATTATTTTCAGATGTTAAGTAAGCCTTAATTATCTCTAAGATATCAATTTACCCTACAATATGAGCACTAACTCAAATACTCCTAATTACGATTTCAAGATAATCTAAATAGTCCAACTAACCTAAATATTATCAATCACACCTCAAACACCTAAATCCCATCCCATATCTAGCATAATATCATAATCATACTACAAAATAGCTCAATCTAGGAAGAGAGTAAACCTAGTATACATGGACGCTAGAGAAAAGCCCAAAGAATTTGCTAAATCATCGATTTTCCTTTCTGAGAAGTTTATGCAAAGTGTCATGCTATCAAAATCACAATCTACTTGTCAAAATAAGAATAACGATACCTGTATTACACTATTATTCTTGGATAAAAAATTACTAAAAATCCCATGTGGGGCCTATTTATTGAATCAAACTTTTAGAACTAACACAAGGTCCCTCTATTCTTGAGGAATATTTACCCAAAAAATAGGTGAATTCTGAGATATAACGGTGCTACAATCAAGTCACCATTACTTTTTGATTTTATAAAAAGATGGAGGAATTAACCATGAAAATAATGAAAGCTTACAAAAAGATTAAAGAAGAAAAACATAAATTAGTGATACCAAAACTCCACAATCACCCACATGTGATTCTCCCAAGAATTCCCACTTATTATAGCTTTAATATTTTAGAGAATGGTTGAAGAGTAGTGAAAACTGGCTAAGAGGGTATTTTTACCCATTCCAAGTACGTGGATTCCGCTTAAGGGGACACTAGACCACTTTAGCGATAGGCACTAAAGTGCTTAGTTGACCACTAAAGCAGTACCTCACCGATATGGTAGGCTTCTATGGTGGCCGATTGGAGGTAAATTGACTAGCACTTTAGTGGCCAAATAGCCTCTAAAGCGTCACTGGCCAATTAGGCCAGGACCGCTAAATCATCCCAAGGTCCACTAAATAAACCTCCATAAAAGTGCCAAAGTTCCTCTTTAGCAATCACACCATCTTCTTGCATCAGTCTGAGACTTAAAATATTTATGAGTTTCGCCAACCTTTCGGGACTCAGCCAAAATATCGTATACACATAAGAACTATGCTACCCTATAAAATTCAACATTACGAACTCAATGGCATGGTAAAAATTTCTATACGAGGTTGTTTTAATGAAAAGTGGGTTCCATACCTACTTGCCATTTTTTTCAACTTTGACAATAGCCCAAAATTGTTTTGGGAACTTGGGGATATAAACCAAGGGTACACCCAACTTAAAAATAATGTTTCAGATCTATTAGAATAGTTAGAATTGGCATACGAGGTCTTTTGATATATTTTTTTTTCCTGGTAGTCAATTTGAACTAGCCAAGGCTTCAAAATAGCAAATGTGATCTAAAAACTAAATAAACTGTCCGATAACTAAATTTTTAGTTCTAGGAAGTTATAAATGACTTGGGAAAGCTATAGGAAAGCTTTAAACATAAAAAATGAGCAGAAATATAGAAAATGGCCTAGAGGGTCATTACATAGACCCCTAATACAAATTGTGGATAGTCAAGCTAATTGAAAGAAAAGTTTTGAATTCTAGAATGAAAAAGTATGTTCTTAGGGTATTGTGATACATCAAACAATTCTTATTTAGTAACTATTTAAGTTATAGTATGATAACTATTGAGGGTAGAGAAAGTTAAGAGTTGTGTCTTAGAAGGATGTACTACAAATAAGTTTTACACTTTCAGATATAGTCTTTCACAGGAGTTTAGTACCAATGAGTATATTTATACCCAAACCACTATATTGAAGGTATTACAGATCAATTTAGAGTTTATTTAAGATTTTTATAGACTTAGAATGATGTCTTAAATCTAACGGGGAGATGATAGAACAAAGAACCAAGTCAAGTTATGCAATTCAAGAAATAATGCTAGTGAACTTCTTGAATAGAGAAAGGGGAGGCAGATACTCAAGCCATTTCTATTTCAATATATTTCTCGTACTTCAGTCATTACGATAGTCTACTCATACCATATATGTAATTGATATGTCACAACTCATATTTATACAAATCATATAGAATCATATCTATCATTAATTCTTAAAATAAGGAGTAATACCTCACTTAGTAGTACAAATAATACTCTTTGTTGATATGAATTCCATTCTTATATCATACAGCTCATTACTCATACACTTATGTTTTATAGTATGCTTAATTCAAGTAACTCATGATACCTCTTTAATGACTAGTGAGATCATACTATGTTATATATGATCTCAGATCAGATCTTTTGAACAAGTTTATTGTTATTATATTTTGCTCTACAAGCCTAATTTGAGTGTTAAATTTATGAAAATACATAGGTACATACTAATGTTCAAGTTTTTAGTAACCCTTCTTATGTTTTGATGGTGATTTTGATGGAAGTTGACTCATAGGATTGAGTGACTTGTTAATACACTTATGTATAATAAGTTATGGTGGTTAATAACTCTTTTATATGAACTTAAAGTTGATTGTTTAAAGTAGAAAGGATAATTATATTTTTCAATGATAGACCCTAGTGGTTGTTGAATATAAATTCTCGTAGTTATTACTAGTGTAGTCCTTTTATTTGTAGATCTTTATATCTTTGGGGTTAAATATTAAATAGAGAGAGAGCATTCAACTAGACTAGACATAGCCTTTAGTAGCCATATATAGTGAATCTTTAAATTGTTAGAAGTTATAGCTAGTTAAGTGTGGTATACCCATAAAAAGAAGCATGGTTAAGAAATGTTACCAAGTTGAAAATTTATCAGTCACATTGCTTAAGGTACTATTTTTTCATATCCTAATTGTCGGCCTAAGGTAATATTATTTCATGATATATAGTTTTAGACTAAAGGTCCCTCATGTTCAACTATAAGTCATTCCTATTCTATAAGCTTAGCTCAGCAGACTTGAAGGTTCAAACCATATTGTGTCACTCAGACGAAGCCTAAAATTCTTCCCTCCTTACTATTATAAGAACCCCAGACAAGGAGCGTTAGAGCTAACATATATTTCACTTCCTGTGACTCTCAGAAAATTCAAGTAGTTATTTATTACTTTATAATTCTACATATATGTTCATGGAAGGAATGCTTTCATTTAGTTACAAACTATCAATAAAAGCTAATCCATATAGCCAACAATTCAGCTTAGAGATAAGATAGATAACTCCTATAGTTCGTCCTCTTTTCTTTTAGTTTTGCTATCATAAATTTTATGTATATGCTTATTTCATGAGGTTTTTTATTTTAATTATTTCCATTTGAAAATAAATTTGAGTCCTTACTCGCATCATAATTTAGTCCCAACCATGGAAGATATTTAAATTCTGAAATTAGTATCATGTTAACTATTCAGCTTTAGAAGTCAACAAAAGATACTACTAAGTTCCCTTATTATCATACCAATCCAAGTTTTAGTTTGAGATTCAGTCATCATATAAGTATTTGGTTCTTAGAATTCAATGTTAGGGATTACTACTCCTTCCCTAACATTTTAGTTTAGTTAGTTCTCATTTGGGGACAAATAACCCCAAGAGGGAGATATTGTAACACCTTAATATTCTAGATAAGATGAAAATCCTTGTTTTAAGTACTTGTAGAACCAAACATCATGTTTTTATAGTATTAGACATGCTTTAGAAATTATTAATGCCTCAAGTAACTCCTAATTCATAGACAAGTTGAAAGCTTCCTTACCGATAGAGTCCTTGTGTAGGATCTTTCTATAGTCAACTTCAAACTAGTGTAATTCCTAGAATATAAGGAGTTTTCTATCTCAATACCCATAAAATAAAAGGTCTTTGAGTGTTTTTCAATTCCACTAACCACTTTCCAATCTAATTCTTGAGTAAAAAGTTATTCTTATTTTACCTAAGGGTGTGTTCCACCATAGATTGAAGACTTGAGTTGATGAGCCATCAATTATTGACGACCTATAAACTAATTCCTCAAACTTAACTAGTGAAGATCTTAAATGGTGAATTGATGAGCCATCAACTAAGTTGTTAAATGGAAATTTTCTACAATTCTAAAATGTTTTCCTAAGGGCTATTTGGTCTTTTCCCTCTCTTTAACACCTAAACTACATTGTTTAAGCTATCCAATGTTGAATATAAATCCTATACTAATCCAAATCCCTCAATCACT
Organism: Capsicum baccatum var. pendulum; assembly: GCA_030864225.1. Lineage (NCBI taxonomy): Eukaryota > Viridiplantae > Streptophyta > Magnoliopsida > Solanales > Solanaceae > Capsicum > Capsicum baccatum. The sequence continues at coordinate 81,899,515 of CM061557.1, read as the reverse complement.
TAACAACACATGAAATTACACAGATAAATATAAGTAGTTAAAAGTAAAAGTAATCAGATATGTTGAGCTTCAAAAAGGATAAACTTTTCATGCATATGACAAAACACACTTTTAAATTCCATGAATATGTATTCTTGTGTAAGGGTTTAACCTTAAAGTTTTTAGTTCAAATTCCAAAGTTCCAATTGTAAGTTTTCCTATGTACTTGGTAATATTCATAGACTCTCATGGTTTAATTTCATTCTTATTCGCATGTTTTAAAGCCCTTGTTTAAGATTTGATGAAATATTCAGGAGACCCATATAAATTTATATTTAGCCTTAAGAATTTGCAAAAAATACATGTCATTAGTATGATTTCAAGAATTCAAGCATAAATTGAAAATAAGTTCTTTCATTTGACATAATTTAGCCCAAATTTCGATCAAGTGCATGGAATGAATATGAATTTGCAAAGATTTTTCATGTTCTTAATACGGTTTAGCATAACTTAGTATAAATTGGAATTACTTTGAATGATTTAACATAGGTAAGCATGAATTTCATACATGTATATGATATAAGCCAAGCTAAATAAAAATTTCATGTTCTTGCATAAGTTAAAAGTCTTTGGGAGTTTACCACAAAAATAATCATGAATTACACAAGATGATGAGAATTTCAAGATTTAGCATGAAATATATAAGTTTGACATAATGTGACCTTATGGTCCTAATTTATCATGAAACCATGGTTTTCAAGTGTATGATTCATGATTAGAATGGTCATTGAGTATGCCATCATTGCTTATGTAGTATGACATTCATATATCTCATTAGTGATCTATTAAATAGTAATTAAGCATTACTAGTTTTGGCATATCAAGACTACGATCATCATATTATTCAAAAATAAGTTCTACACTTCTTTTCATGATGAATTTTATATAATATGAAAAAATGGTATTGTTTTTTAGAGTAGTATCTAGTTTTGAGAAGCGGGGATTTAGAATATCATAGTCCTAGAAACTACATACTACCATAGGTATGATATTATTTTTTTCCCTAAGCGAGTGGATGAGTGATCACACTAAAATCTTGACTTTATAACCTGGCAAGGTATATTACAGCCTTCCAATGAGGTATATGCTAGAATACATGTTGCTTGTATGGTGAATGTCGGTTAAGATAATATCCCACAAAAAGATAAGATTTTAACTAAGTATACAATGACTCACTACACTAAGCCTTACATTATGCTTTCTAGCTTTCTTTATGTTTAATATGATTAATCAGTACTTGTAGCATGCCCAATCCTTATCCATAATTTATAAACTAATTTAATTTTTTCACTACATAAATATTAATATTTTCTTATAATGTTGGCTCATACAATGTCTCAGTCATTCATGTACAAATTATGGATCATTTATACTTGTCACTATATTTTCAACACTGTCCATGATTTCTTACTTTTGTTTTACTGGTGCATGATGAGTGGTGAATTTACCACTCATCCGCACTCAATTTTTATGTATATTACTTTATTTTGAATGAATTAATGAGATATACTTGAGAGAAAATACACTAATATAAAATCTTTACAAGTATAGATTTGAAAAGACAGAAAGATATGGAATGAAACTTAAATTGATTGAAAAGGAGCAGGAACGTTTAGCTAAATACTTGGAGCAATAAGGCCTTTGGTATTGCAACAACGGTCCACTAACCACGACCGTGGTAGACAAGGAAAAGTCAATCAAACATTGCGGAAGTTAATTGCGATAGTGTAACTGCGGTCGCTGCCAGACCCACACAATCACAATTTAGAAAAAGAAACCAATCCAAGAGAAAATCTTGATATGCATGTGGCTTATCCCATTTTTTGACCCAAAAACTCCAAACCCTAGTATTATGAGAAGATTCCATTTTCCCCAATTTTTTATTTTTTAGCACTTGGATTCATAACCTTCATATGTGGAGAAGAAAATATTGTATAATTTTTTGGTAAATAATACATTGGAGACATTCTAAGTGGAAGATTAGATCACTTCCATTTTTTATTTGTGGGAGTTCCAAATTTGAAGTAACATTCACTTAAGCTTCAATAAATCACTTCAATGGATATTATGGTTATATCTATGCTTATTTATCATATGTGTATCTAGATCTTCCTCTTGGGGTTATATGTGAATAGGTCTTAAAGTGTGTGTGGGTTGTTATTAATTATCTTCTATTTAGTAGTTCATATTTATGGGTTTTATCATTGCTATGATAACTTGGTTGGGATTTGATGGATGAAAGCCCCTAATACCCACATGGGTGTTGATGGAAGTTGACTCATAGGATTGATTGACTTGTTAATACGCTTATGGATAATAACTTATGGTGGTTAATAACTCATTGATATGAACTTAAAGTTGATTTTTTAAAGCAGCAAGGATAAGTATATTTTTGAATAATAGACCATAGTGGTTGTTGAATATAAATTCTCATAGTTAATACCAGTGTAGTCCTTTTATTTTTAGAGTTTTATATCTTTGGGGTTAAATATTGAATAGAGTGAGAGCATTCAACTAGACTAGACATAGCCTTTAGTAGCAATATATAGTGAATCTTTAAAGTGTTAGAAGTTATAGCTAGTTAAGTATGGTATACCCGTAAAACGAAGCATGGTTAAGAAGTGTTTCCAAGTTGAAAGGTTATCAGTCACATCGCTTAAGTAACTATTTTTTAATATACTTATAATTCCTAGAATATAAAGAGTTTTCTATCTCAAGACCCTCTAAATAAAAGGTCTTTGAGTCTTTTGTAATGCCTGACCATTTGTCAATCTAGTTCTTGAGTAAAAAGTTATGCTCATTTTACCTAAGGGTGTTTGTCTACCATAGATTGACGACCAGAGTTGATGAGCCATAACCTGCTGATGACTTGTAAACTAAAGTCATCAAACTTAACTAGTGATGATAAAAAATGGTCAGAGATTGATGACTTGAATTGATGAGCCATCAACCAAGTTATTAGATGGACATTTTCTACAATTGTAAAATGTTTTTCTAAGGGCTATATGGTCTTTTTCCTCTCTTTTAACACCTAAACTTTATTGTTTAAGCTATCCAATGTTGAATATAAATCCTTCACTACTCCTAATCCCTCATTCACTTAACAACACATGAAATTACTTAGAGAAATATGAGCAGTTAAAAGTGAAAGTAATTAGATATGTTGGGCTTCAAAAAGGAAAATTTTTTCATCTTTGCGCCAAAGCACGTTTTTAAATTCCATGAATGTGTATTCTTGTGTTAGGGATTATCCCTAAAGTTTTTCGTTCAAATTTCCAAGTTCCATTTGTAAGTTTTCCTATGTACTTGGTAACATTCATAGGCTCTCATGGTTTAATTTCATTCTTATTCTCATGTTTTAAAACCCTTGTTTAAGATTTGATGAAATATTCATGACATCCATATAAATTTATATTTAACCCTTAGAATTTGCAACAAAGACATGTGGTTAGTATGATTTCAAGAATCCAAGCATAAATTGAAAATAAATTCTTTCATTTGACATGATTTAGCTCAAATTTCAATCAAGTGCATGATATGAAAATGAATTTTTAAAGATTTTTCATGTTCTTAATATTGTTTAGCATAACTTAGTATAATTTGGAATGACTTTGCATGATTTAACATAAGTAAGCATGAATTTAATACATGTACATGATATAAGCCTAGTTTAAATAAAAATTTCATGTTCATGCATAAGTTAAAAGACTTGGGGAGTTTACCACAAAAATTATCATGAATTACTCAAGATGATGAGAATTTTAAGATTTAGCATGAATAACATAAGTTTGATATAATGTGACCTTATGATCCTAGTTTATCATGAAACCATGGTTTTCAAGTGTATGATTCAAGATTAGAATAGTTGTCCAGTGCGCCATCAATTCTTATGTAGTATGACATTCATATATACCATTAGTGATCTATGAAATAGTAATGAATCATGACTAGTTTTGGCATGTCAGGTCTACGACCATCCGATTATTCAAAAATTATTTCTATGCTTCTTTTCATGATGAATTTTATATATTATGAAAAAATAGTATTGTTTTTGGGAGTAGTATATAGTTCTGAGAAGTAAGGATTTAGCATATCATAGTCCGAGAAACTACGTACCACCCTAGGTATGCTATTATATTTTTCCCTAAGCGAGCGCATGAGTGATCTCACTAAAATCATGGATTTAAACCTTGGAAAGGTATATTAGGGACTTTCAATGAGGCATATGCTATAATACTTGTTGCTTGTATTGTGAATGTCGGTTAAGATAATATCCCACAAAAAGATAAGATTTTAACTAATTATACAATTGCTTACTACACTATGCCTTACATTATGCTTTCCAGTTTACTTTATGTTTAATATGATTAATCTGTACTTGTAGCATGCCCAAGTCTTATGCATAATATCTAAACTAATTTAATTTGTTCACTACATAAATATTAATATTTTCTTATCATGTCGGCTCATACAATGTCTCATTCATTCATGTAAAAATTATGGATCATCTATACTTGTCACCATATTTTCAAATCTATGCATGATTTCTTATTTTTGTTTTACTGATGCATGATGAGTGGTAATTTTACCACTTATCTGCACTAAATATTTATGCACATTACTTTCTTTTGAATGAATACGTGAGATATGTTTGCGAGAAAGAACACTAATATCGACTCTTTGAAAGTATAAATTTGAAAAGAGAGAAAGATGTGGAATGAAGATTAAATTAATTAAAAGGGATCTGGAAAGTATAGCTAATGACTTAGAGCAAAACGGCCTAAGGTATCGCAGCCACGGTCCACTAACCGCAATCGCGACAGTCAAGCAAAAGTCAATCAAATATTGCAAAAGTTAACCACAGTCATGTAACCACGGTTATCTAACCGCGGTCGCTGCCAAACCCATGCAATCACAATTTAGCAAAAAAAATCACCCCAAAGGGCTAATCTTAATATGCCCGTGGCTTATCCCATTTTTTGACAAAAAAAACCCAAACTCTAGCATTATGAGAAGATTCTATTTTCCCCATTTTTTCATTTTTTTAGTACTTGGATTCATAGCCTTGATATGTGGAGAATAAAATATTGAATAATTTTTGGGTAAATAATACATTGGAGACTTTCTAAGTTGAAGATTAGGTCACTTCCATTGTTGATTTGTGGGAGTTCCAAGTTTGAAGTAATATTCACGTAAGCTTCAATAAATTACTTCAATGGATATTATGGGTATATTTATGCTTATTTATCTTATGTGTAGTTAGATCTCCCTCTTGGAGTTATGTGTGAATAGATATTAAAGTGTATGTGGGTTGTTATTGATTAGCTTCTATTTAGCAGTTCATGTTTATGGATTTTATCATTGCTATGCTAACTAAGTTGGGATTTGATGGGTGAAAGCCCCAAATACCCACATCGGTATGATGAATGAAAGCTCCATGCTCTAGAAAACCCAAATCCATCTTCAAAATAAGGGTTTTGGGTGAATTTTAGGAATCCATATCATCCTCAAAAGAGGGATGTGGAGACCAAAGCAATGATAGACAATTGTGTGAGTAGTTTACTAATTTTTTTTATCTTAGACATAAGGGTGAATGTGAAGTTGACTATACCATGGATAATATCCTAGAAATAGGGATGCCTAGATTGAGATTGTGGTTATATAATGTCGAACACACCTATTAGGTATTTGAAAGAATCAATGGGTGAAAGTTTGGTGTTTTGTTGAAATACTAGCATCAAAATCTATACCCAAACCTTCCAATATTCGACTTAATAAATTGATGTTGATTGCTAACGCCTACATATCATTCCCTTATTAATGCATAATCCCAAGATCCGTGCATAATTGTTAAAACTCTAATTATTCATATCCCTAAATTTATACTAGAAAAAACCAAAAAGAAACATTAGTGTAGATATCTATCTCTCCCATTTTTTTCTTTGTGTAACATTGGTTTGAATTTAACTTGTGTCTATTATTTTGAATTAACTTAATTGCCACTCACATTATTCCTTGTAGATTTAACTCTAACTCCAAAGTTAGGTAAATATATTGACAATGACCGCCTTGTACTAAATTGATCGTGTAAGATGAGCGTTATCAAAAATAGGATTGCTTTCGGGGAGCAACTTGTAGTATTTAGTTTGAAGTTTTAGCTACTTGGTTGAATTTAAAATTGTATATATTTGTTTGTGATTTTTCTTTGTAGGTAGATTCTAATTTATTTTTATTTTTCTCTATGGTATCTTCCGACAATTATGATGTTGGTAATTGGGATTCCTATCTTGATGACCCATGTCCAATCTATAAAGGACCTCACTTCAGGAAAGATTGTAACTATACTCCTAATTAGGAGTATAGGTGCTCATTATGTAGTGGTCAAAATAGACATTAGGATGATTGTCCATAATCCCCCTCCCACTATTATACTAACTAAGTTGCTAGTTCTTCTGATGAGATTGATAGGTCTTATGATGACAAGAAAGAGGAGCAACAAACTAACCCATTGGTCTTGGAGCAATGCTTCAAACTATTTTGGATCAGGTAGCTATAACTGGGGAGAATGCACAAGACTTTCATCAATCTTGTGGGGTTTTCAACTGGGTCAATGTCAAGGCAAGGGAATTGGGCAAGAACATCATTCTTGAAAATCTCACAACCTTGCCCATTTCATAAAAGGAGGGTAATAAAGAAGGGAAACCAATCTACGATGATGAGTTTGGTAGCGATGAATCCTTGGTAACCTCCTTATCAACCGAGTCATATGAGAAAGAAGAAGCCAAAAAAAAGGAATGGTTCTAGAGTCTCAACAGGAAGCATAGCAAATCTCTTATAATGACTCCAGCTCATTTCGGGGTGAATATGCTTTGGAGGAGGCTAACCCAATATTAGGGGTTAGACCTCGTTCAAACCAATTTTTAACATTATTATTAGAGAAAGTGATGAGGATTCATGCCTCCGAACAAATAGTTGATTTTGGGAAGAAGAAGTTTGTCTCTTATGTTTTGGAGTTTGACACTCCAAATGAGCATATAGAACCTCACCCATCAATAGCCAAGGAATTAAAGTTCTGAAGTAAAAGAATGGCCTATTGATGTACTCACTCTTACCTAAGGAGGCAAGAAGAATGTTCGACGTCAAATTGGGTAACAGGTTCAAGTCTTCAAAATGGAGAGATCGAAGCATGCTCACCATGTCCTCACATCTTCAAAGTTTTCACTTGGAAGATTTGAATCTTCTATCCCTCTACCGCTCGTTGAATAGTGAACTAAATTTGGGACAAATATTCAAATCCTCTACATGTAAACATAAAGGGAAGGGTGAAGACATCGTGCCGTAATGTTAAACTAATTGCTAGATGGGAGGCAACCCATCACGCCATAAAAAGTAACCTATATCCTTTTTATTTATGCATGATAGATGAGATTTAATGTATGCCTATACATGCTTAATCCATAAAACGTTGGTGCTCAAAGGAATTCGGATGGAATTTGAAAAATAAAAGTGTGAAATTGGCAATTTGGACTGAACAAGAAGTGCAGGAAACCCGATTGCTTGGTCTCAGTTATCATAACTGTGGTCCATGCCACCAAGATTATGGAGGCCATGTGACCGTTATCACGGTCAAATCAATTTAAATGACTATTCGACTGTCTATTTCTCCCACACTCCTCTCTCAAATTCTTTTCAATTTTTGGCATTCCATTGTGTATCTAAGTGTCAAAGCACCCTGTGTACCATCTACTTTGGTAAGTTTTTTGAACTCCCTTGGTTTTGATATAATTGGATGCTTAGAACCCATAGTACAAGAGAAAGGCCAAAAATAGTGTTATCATTACCAAATGCATGCTTAGTTGTAATTATTGCTATGGTTAGATGTTGTAGTTGGTGTATCTGCTAGTGGGGAAGTCTTGAGTTCCCAAAATTAAGCCTTAACCTACTTAAATTGAAGTGTAAGACATGTGTGCATTTAAATGCCCCTATGAATTCTATGTTTAATTTTTTTAAGTTTGGCATTGTGATCACACACTCTAGGCTTAAAATTCTCTATTTACAATCTTGATATGCCTAGTTTAAATGAGGATTGGGGTTGAAACACCATGCTGGCATTGTCCAACCTAGTCTCAGGTACCACAATCGCGATCCCAATGATCGCGATCGTAACACCGCAATTGTGGCTAACACTCCGTTATCTCCATACCTAATGGCAGACTTTGACAAACTTTAAAAATTTTGACACACCCTTTGTTTCCCCCTAAAACCTCCATAACACTACCAACTGATCGTATCTGTTTGATCTACCATGTTTTTGGAATGACAATACTAATATTGGTCTCAGTTACATTGCTTATAAGTTATCAGTCTAAAAGATGGTAGGCTTTGATGACACCAGATTTATGGACGCTCAATGCCAACACCTCTACTATGAGGGCTTTCACAAGACCAAATAACTCCAAGAGAACGGTATTAACTTGGACAAGGTGAAAGAGAAGATCCTATAATTCCATGTCAGAATCACTATAACCTGATAGATGTGCTTTTACCAAAAACCATGCTATGCTAATGAGCAATGGGTATGTGAATTCTACACCAACCTCAGCGTAGTCTTTCTCACAAACCTAGTAATGATAATTTAAGGTAAACAAGTAAACTTCAAAGCAGAGCAGGTATGGTTTATGGTCTTCCAGATGCTAACAGGGACAGTTTCATACTAAGGCATGCAAATTAGGGACCTGGATAGCTAATATTTTGTTACCTGGAAAAGCGGTTCCCTGGGACAAGACGAAAAGATATTTTTTGATGAATGATATCAAGGATGAAGCAAGACTATGGTTGAACATCATCTGTATCAGTGTCTCCCAATGCACTCATATGACCTTTGATAGAGATACACAAGCTTGGATGGTGGCTTGTATTCTCTTAGGCATTGCTTTAAGTATCGCAGAAATTTGTGATCTCAAAGTAGCGGTACTTTATGAACCATGGAGGTACTCATTTTCTCTTTCCTTCCCTGATCACTGAGTTATACAATAGGTCAGACATGGTGAAATATATTGCAGACACCTGGGTGCATATAGGTTACCTCATTTGTCCACTAAAGTTTTGAGGTGAGGGTGCCCTAAGCCAAAGTAAGAAATGAAAGTTGGACTCTGGCAAATCAGCCTAATAGGACACAGATTCATATAGACCCTCATCAGCAAACCCCCTTGATGTTCTTTCAGATCAAATTAGAGAGGTTAAGGACCAAGTTTCTAGATTGCCTCAGGGACGAGGATATCCTTCCACTGCCCATCATTCATATGTGGCACGATCAGATTATGAAAAGTACATGGCTAAGTAGAAAAATAGGGGGCCATTATTTCAATATTGGAAAGAGCTTACTCAACCTTAGCTGGAGCACATAGGGACCTCAGATACGCATATGATAAGATAGCAAAGAGGGAGAATAAGAGATATAAGTTTTTCAAAAAGTTGTGGAAAAGGGTGAAGGGCATCTTTAAGGTCCTCAAACCTAACCATCTAGTACCTTTACCAAGATTAGATAGTGAGGATGAGGCTCCTGCAGAGTGTCCAACGGATGATGTTGGTGGTGATAAGGCCGAATAAGTAGGAGAAGATACCTCTTGATATACATACAGGGAGACTTACTTGCCTGCACTTGAAGTGTGGACATTGCATTCCCTTAGTTAGGGTTATACCCTGGATGTGTATTATTTTAGTGTTGTTTTCCGGATAATTATGTTGGTTATTGTTTTGAGATGATGTTTTTGATATTATTTTTAGTTGTTTTTGAGATTCTACATTTTTTGGTACCCTGATGGTACTCACGTTTTATGAATTATCATGCTTTTTTATTACTTGTAGTGTTTTTTTAATTTAATTTTATTTTGATTTTGGTGATGCATGACTAGCTTTGCCCTATGATGGATTGAGTGGTGACATTCTTAAGGGTACATTATTGTATTAGGGTTTGAGGTAGAGATGCAGGGGAATTCTGAGTACCCGTCGAAAAAATATAAAAGATACAAGGAAAGACTGAGTACCTATGGCATTATATGTTGTAAAGTTGGGGTTGTTTTATACACAGTTGCAAAGTCTGAGTAGCCATATGGGTAGTTTGCCTATTTTAATCCAAAATGTGAGACTACGACTTTGGTTGTAGCCATAGTTTAGAAAATGGTGTGTGGTGCTAATGCAAAATGAATAATCCCCCTCCTCCAAAATTTTTGAAAACATCAAGGGCATGGATATGAGAAATGTTGTAACAAAACTTTTTCTCTTTTTGTGGCTCTGTAAGATTTGACTTGTGAATAGAAATAGATACTCCAAATTTTTCTCTAGCAGGAGGGACATTTAAGCTCCCTTGGTGAATTTTGCATGCCATGTATGGAGAGCTATTTGCATGTAGCCATTATATACTTGTGTTATCTAGAACTTGCCCCATTAGTTTTTCAAAGATAACATTGATTGTATTTTGTTGGAGAAATGATCTTAGGCCATCTTTGTGAATTTGGTATCCACTCTTGCCTAAAAATCCTACCCACGCATGAATATAATCCCTAGTTACCAACTTTGAGCCTTTGGACCTTTCTTTGGGAAAATTATCACAAGTCGTGAAGCATTCTTTTTATCCCTCTATTAAACGATACCCTCCTTGAACATGAAAATGTAATTTGAGGATAAAAGTCTAAGTTAGGGTGGTAAAGATTGATAAGTAAGTATGGTGCCACGAATATGTAGTTATATGCCTAATGTGCCTAAACTTTGAAAAGAAATAAATAGAAGAAGAAAGAGTTGAACAAAGGAATAAATAGCGTGAAAGTGTAAGAAAAAGAGATGAAAGAAGTTGGGTGAACAAATGAAACAAAAATTAGGCATGATAAAAGAGAGAAAATAAAGTAGAGTGGCCCATAGTCAAAAAAAAGATTGGAAAAGTGTGATGTAGACGTTCAAGGAAAGGAGTAGCCATATTTTTCCCAAATGATATCCTACCCTAACCTAAAACTAAGTTATAAGCTTAGAAAGTCCTTCGAGATCTCCAACCACTTATTTTCTTTGTAGTGGCGATTGAAAATAAGGCAAGCCTATGGAGACTTGTTGCATGGAGATTTCTTTTGTGAGGTACAGAGTTGTACACTTAAAATTCCTTGTTGTATATTTTGTAGCATGATGTGTGGAATTATTTTTCTTGTGAGGTTGGCATATAAAACAAGTTGAGGTAGGTGATTTTGTAACCTTCCGAGCAACGAGGAAAATGGAGTATGGTTGGGTTTCGGTCAAAGGGTTAGTCACTTCTATAGCATTAGTGGTTGTTTCTAGATTGAACTTTGAAGTCTTGTGAATCCTTTAATAGTGCATATTAATGATGAGTGGTGCAGTGGAAATTATCTTAGCCCAAGTTAAATGAGCCACTCGTGGTATTGACTAAAGTTGAAGTCATTTTGATATTTAAGGCATAAAGTTTGGGAATAAACAATGGTATCACATGGTAAGAGGTATGTTGCTTGAGGACAAGCAAATGATTTAAGCTGGGGATGTTGATGAGTGGTGATTTTTCACTCATCCGCACACAATATTTATGCACATTGTTTTGTTAAGAATGAATTAGTGAGATATATTTATGAGCAAATGCATTAACATCCACTCTTTGCAGGTATAGAGTTGAGAAGATAGAAAGATATGGAATGAAGCTTAAATTGATTGAAAAAAAGAACAGGAAAGTGCAGCTGAAGACTTTGAGAAAAAAAGCATTAGGTACCATGATCTCGGTCACAAGAAAAAGTCAATCAAATGTGATCGCACAAGTTAACTATAGTCACGTAATAGCGGTCACTGCTAGACCCGCACGATCATGGCTTAACGGAAGAAACCAGCCCAAGGGCAAATCTAGAAATGCACGTGGCTGATCCCAATTTTTGACAAAAAGCCCCAAACTCTAGAATTATGAGAAGATTCCATCTTCCCCAATTTTGTAGGTTTTAGCTCCTGGATTCATAGCCTGTATTACTGAAGAAGAAACAATTGTATAATTTTTCGGTGAAGAATACAATGGAGACTTTCTAAGTGGAAGATTAGCTCACATCCATTGTTTATTTGTGGGAGTGCCAAGTTTGAAGTAAAATTCACTTAAGCTTCAATAAATCACTTCAATGGAGATTATGGGTAAATCTATGCTTATTATTCTTATGTGTAGCTAGATCTCCATCTTGGGGTTATGTGTGAATATGGATTAAAGTGTGTATGGATTGTTATTGATTAGCTTCTATTTAGTAGTTCATATTTATGGGTTTTGTCATTGCTATGCAAACTTGGTTGGGATTTGATGGGTGAAAGACCTAAATACCAAAAAGGGTATGATGGCTAAAATCTCTATGCTCTAGAAAACCCAAAGCCATCTTCAAAAGAAGTTTTTTTGGTGAATTTTAGGAATCCATATCATCCCCGAAAGATGGATGTGGAGACCAAAGCAATGATAGACAATTGTGTGTGTAGTTTTCTAAATTTTCCCTATCGTATACATATGGGTGAATGTGAATTTGATGATACAATGGGTATCATCTAAGAAATAGGGATACCTAGATTGAGGTTGTGGTTACCAAATGTTGAACACACCTATTAGGTATTAGAAAAAATCAATGGGTGAAAGTTTGGTGTTTGTTTGAAAGACTAGCATCAAAATCTATAACTAAACCTACCTATATTTGACTTACTAAATTGATGTTGATTTATAAAACCCACATATCACTCCCTTAGTAATGCATAATCTCAAGATCCATGCATAATAGTTAAAACTTTAATTATTCGTAGCCCCAAATTTATACTAGAAAAATCCAAAAAGAAACATTAGTGCAGATATCTATCTCTCCTATTTTATCTTCATGTAACATTGGTTTGAATTTAACTTGTGTCTATTATTTTGAATTAACTTGATTACCGCTCACATTGTTCCTTGTGGATTCAACCACGACACTAAAGTTGAGTACATATATTGATGATGATTACCTTTCACTAAATTGAACGTGTAAGTTGAGCGTTATCAATGCATCACACGTTCACTCCCCCATGGATAATATATTCTATAATATTTAACATTATTTGTCTATGTGACTACATTATTTCATAATATAGGTATCAATTCTAGATCACAAAACCATGGACAGACAGAACATAACATCCAACAACGAATGATGTATTCTCTTATTTTGGTGACTCAAGTCAATTACAGATCTAGTGTTTTTTTATTCTTATGTATTGAGTAGAGATATTTGGGAGTCATGTCCCGATTTCTTATAGTAATTATTTGTAGAGTCTTCATAGATAATCGGCCAAAGTTATTGTATGTAGTTCCATCTTCTTCAAATTACAATTGTAGTAAATAAACCTAATTAGCATTTGATATTTTTTCAGTAATTTTCATATTCTGTATTTTATTTCCAATAACTTTTAGTTGCTCAATCTGTATGCCAATGTCATTGGTTAACTTGGTACTACTTGTGATTCTAAGAATTGTGTTATGAATAAGGGGTAGTCTCAGGTCGTGATATTAATAGAGCAATATAAAGATAGGAAGAAAGATATAAAAATGGTTTTGATCGATTTTTAGAAGGCATATGATATAGTTCCCTGGAGGTTTTATAGATGTTCTTGGATGCTAGAGTCGTTATTGTGGCATACACTAGGTTGATTCAAGATATGTACGAATGATTAAAGACTCGTGTGAGGATGGTGAGAGGAGATTTAGAGATCTTTTCTATTTTTATGCGGTTGCACCATTGATCAGCTCTTAAGTCTTTTTTTATTCCCCTTGATGATGGATGTTCTAAAGTTACATATTCAAGAGGAGGCGCCTTGGTGTATGTTTTTTTATTGATTATGTAGTTCTAATTAACGAGACCCAAGAGGATTTAATGATAAGTTTGAGGTTTGGATATAAACCCTAAAGTTGAAAGGTTTTAGGTTGAGTGATATCAATATAGAATACTTAGAGTGCAACTTCAGTGAGTTGATGCATAAGTCTAACGTGGTATAAAGCGAGAGCCGCAGACTATTCAGAAGAGAAATAGTTTAAAGTATCTTGTGTCTATGATTTAGGGGAATGGAGTGATTTATGAGAATGTCACATACCATAGTAGTGAAGGGTGGTTGAAATGGAGTCTCACTTTGTGAGCCTTGTGTGATACAAAAGTGCCACCTAATCTTAAAGGAAAGTTCTATAGAATGGTAGTTCAACCGACTCTATTGTATGGAATAAAGTGTTGTCCATTTAAAAAATCCCATATCTAAAAGTTAAAGGTAGTGGAGGTAAGTATGTTCTGATGGTTGTGTAGACTTACTAGGAGAGACAGGGTTAGCTTCTAGACAATCCTATCGAAGGTAGGAGTGGCTTTAGTGGAGGACATGATGTAGGAAGAGAGGTTGAGATGGTTCAGGCATGTGATAATAAGGGAATCAAATGCCCCAGTACAAAAATGTGACAGGTTGGATATAGATGGCTTCAGGGGAGATAGAGGTAGTCATAATAAATATTTTAGAGAGGTGATTAGACAGTACATGGATCAGTTACAACTTACTGAGGATAGAACCCTAGATAGAAAGGTGTTGTGACGTCCCAAAATCCAAGGGTCGTAATGGCAATTGTCGCAGCAAACCTTGACAAATAATCCTATCACCCAAACTGATACCCAATGGGGAAAAGAAAATAGTAACTCCAAGGTAAGGCTTCTAGAACGAAGTTGAACCATATTAGTATAAAAATGTGGAAAGAATATAGTCAACAATATAGCCATAACTCCCAAAACCTGATGTCAATAGTATAAGAACGTATATAGTAAACCTTAAATCCAAAAGAAATACATAAGAAATCCAATAGATTCAACTTTGTCTCTGAAAATTAGTAAAAACATAGTCTATTAATAAAGAAAGATAGTGGAAGACATCCAGACGGATGAAAATCATCCATTAGCTTGAAAACTCCAACAATTTCCTGAGTTAAGAAACATGAGGCACACTCAAACCTGAATTTGCACTAGAAGGGTACTTGTACTCAATAGGTATCATAGACTGACCGAGCAATGTAGAAAATAAGACATACAAAATACATACTAAGGGCACGTCACCTACAATCAGAAAATATCCCACAATGGTAACCCACACCACTTGCAGTAACAGTTCTAATATGTCATATATATTGGAACAAATACCAGAAAAGACCACAAGTAAACAATATACCACTTATTAGAAGGACAAGGAAGGAGAATATACATACAATGTCATTGAGTGCAAGTATAAGAAGATAGAACAATTAGGTAAATAATAAATCAAAGCAGAAGTACCATCACATCACAAATATAATAAAGTAAACATAATAAGAATGGTGATGGTGATAATGATGATGATGATACACGAGTTTGTTAAACAACCTTTGAGACCGTCGCACAGTTTCTGTATATACCTACATAGCTAAAGCTTCCTGATATCGGACCCATGAGTGGTTCAACAAACTGCATACAATTCATATATCATATCTCTTCCCCAGCACATCCCTCGGGAAGGGTTTTATAACATGGTACAATATCTACTCCCCAACACATCTCTCGAGGAGGGTTTTAAAAAGGTGTTGCCACGATGGTACCATTGTTTCATGAATCAGTATGATATGAGGATGTAATGCTCACAACCAATTAAAATGAATAATTCCACGACCAACCACATGATGTATTTCCATAACCAACCAATATGATATATTTGCATAAGACCGTGAGCCAATATCTACTCATTATTTCCAACCATCCATGAATTTTCATATGTTTCATATGTCAATAAAGTATGAATACATCACAATCCACACATGGTACCACAACACACTTTTTCATAAATAAGATACATTTTTTTCAAATGTATATAAGGCTATTAGTGTCACAAAAGATCCCACACAGTCACACATATCACAAAATCTCTCAAAACCAAAAATTGTACAAAATACAGTCCCTCACACGGGCGCAATACATTATCATAGATAAATTTATGATTAGTTCCATCCCCTTAACATGCATTTCATACACAAATTAACTACCTAGGCTAATCTAAAAGAGTTAAGTCGTAACCTACTTCGAAAGCTGAAATTAGTTTGCTACACTTCAATCCCAAATCTTACACCTCACAAGTGGACTTAAAATATACAAAAATATCAAAATATAGAATCTACACATAAAAACAAAACTAACGATATTTGTATTTTTATTTGGGGTCAAAACGGAGCCCCAAAATGAGTTTTTGATAAAGAAGGGAAAAATTATTACTTTATCTCAAAATCATGTTCTCCATAATTTTAGTAGTCTACAACTGAAAATTCAAGCAAAATGAGTTAAAAACGAGGTCCAAATTGAAGAAACACCATTTTAAAAGTTTATCCGGTAAAAACCATCTAAATCTATTTAAGAATCAAGAATCAAAGATGTTTTGAAAATGAAAGAAAGGGGAATCTAATAATTATAGCATTAAAAACATTATCCAGGTGAAAAGGGGTAGAAATAGGGGTTCAATTTGAAGAAATATAAATTTGGGCCTTCAGAGACAACACCCTCTATTTCAACTTTGAATTTCCTATTAGACTAAGGATTTTATGATATAGGTTGAAGAAATTAATTGAAATAGGTGTATTGGTGCATACCTAAGCTTAGTAGTAAAGAAAGTAGCTCAAAATTGCAAAACCCTAAGCTCCAAGTCTCAAGAACAGTGAAAAATAATGAGACATGGGTATTTATAATCAGGGGTCGCAATTGCGGACCAGGATTGCAATCGTAAACCCCGTCCTGATAGAGGTATCGCAATTTTGGAAGTTTTGTCATAATTATTACATCTCCTCTGCCTGTTGCAATCACGAGTGCACAAGAAAATAGATGCACTAGATGGGATATGGTTCAATCCATGTCCCCGCGGGCCTCTCAAGATTCATCCAAAATCTCATAAATTTAAACAAACTAGGCAACCCTATATTCAATGTTTCAAACTCAATAGTGATATCATATTTTTGAATAGACATTATTTTTACAAATGTGACCCTCAAAACCCAAAATTATAATTTTTCAAATCGAGGGTCTAAATGAGATTTAAAAGCCATGAAACAAGACCAAACCTGTTACCACCCTAAAATCAATGTTCTAAATCTGCTTGTGTAGTATGTTCAGCCATCTGTCGTACGGATCAAAAGATAACCACAAAAGTCCATAAAAAGGCTCTCAAAGCCACCAAAAACCATAATATCGCATAAATAGCTACAAAATGAACCAGTAACAATAACAATCAACCCCACACCCTATAAACACTATAATGAAACTACGAGGATGGGTAAAATAGTTAAATCACAAAAACATATTCTTCAAATATAATTTAAAAAATTCATGTTGTTACATCATCCGCCACTAAAATTCTAGTTCGTCCTCAATAAAAGGTAATACAATACCATAATCAAGAGAGCTAGGGATAAGAACTACGCATATTTGACTCGACCTCCCAAGTATCCTCTTCTATAGATTGATGTAGCCACTAAACCTTAACCATAGGGATAGATCTAGAGCACAACAATGTAACATCCGTATCCAAAATAGAGACTGGATCCTTAACAAAAGTCAATCCCTCATCTAAAAGAACTGACTCCCAACAAATTCCATGAGACTTATCCAAAATATAATAACGAAGCATAGAAACATAAAAAACTAGATGAACAACAGATAAAATTGTTGGCAAAGCTAACTCATAAGCCACATCACCAATAGTCTGAAGAATCTCAAATAGACCAATATATTTGGGTCTAAGCTTGCCCCTCTTCCCAAACCTCATCACACTCTTCATGGGTAAACTCAAAGAAAAACATGATCACCAACACCATATCTCAAGGCACAAAGTATACAATCAGCATAGCACTTCTTCCTACTCTGAGCCATTTGAAGTCTATCTTGAATGATCCAAAATCTATCCAAGGACTCACGAAGCAAGTCCATAGCTTGAGATCTAACCTTAGAAACATCAAATCAATAAACTAGAGAGAGAAAATGCCTACCATCCAAGGCCTAAAAAAGAGCTATATCTATACTAGAATAGTACGTATTATTATTATATGTAAACTCTGCCAAAGCCAAATGGAGCTCCCACTGGCCACTAAAATCCATCACACACATGCAAAGCATACTCTCCAATGCCTTAATAGTCTACTCTAACTGACCAATAGTCTGGGGTTGAAATGTTGTGTTACGGTCAACTCAAGTACCCAACTCATCTTAAAAAGTCTTCCAAAAGTGAGAAGTGAACACAAAGCGTCAATTATGATTGATACTTCCACACCATCAAGTCTCACAATATCGTGAATATAGATATGGTCTAGCCTCTCAGCATTGAAGGAGACCTACACCAGAAGGAAATATGTAGACTTTGTCAATCGATATATAATGAGCCAAATATTATTCGATCCATAGTTAATACAATGAAACTTGTTCATGAAATCCATAATGATCCCTTCCCAATTCCAATGGGGAATGGGAAACCGCTGAAATAATCCAGCAGGCTTCATACGCTCGGCCTTTACCTGCTGGCAACAAAGGCGATGAGCTACAAAATTTGTTATATCCTTTCTCATACCACCCTATCAATAATGATGCCTCAAATCATGGCATATCGTAGTCACTCTCAGATGGATAGAATACCAAGAACAATAGGCCTCCTCTAAAATTAATCTAATCCAATCTTCCACTCTCAGCACAATCCAATTGTCAAAACACAATCCAAATCAAGTGTGGCTTCCTTAGCCTCACCAATCAACACCTTATTTCGAATCAATATCACTATTACATCATCAAACTGATGAGATCAGATCTTTTCCATCAAAGAAGACATACCCTTTACGGAGGCCAAAATGTACCCAGGTGTCAAAACATCAAGCCTAATTATTTGGTTAGCTAAAGACTGAACCTGTAAGTCCAAAGGCCTACCTGGGTCAAAAGATATGCCAAGTTACCTATGCTAGTAGACTTCCAACTCAAGGCATTTACAACCACATTAGCTTGCCCAGATAACAGGGAATTGTCAAGTCATAATCATTAAGCAACTCAAGCCAATAATGTTGCCTCATATTAAGATCCCACTGTGTGAAAAAGTACTAAAGGCTATGATGATTTGAGAAAACATCTCAACGGACTCCGTACAAGTAGTGCCTCTACAACTTCAAATAAAAAACAACAATCCACAACTCCAATTCATGTGTAGGGTAATTCCTCTCATGGGGCTTCAACAGACGAGAAGCATAGACAATAACCTTACTCTTCTACATCAAAACAACACCTAGCCTAACATCTGAAGCATCACAAAGGATGATAAAACCCATGCCCTCCTTGGGTAAAGTCAAGATAGGAGCTGAAGTCAACAAATCCTTTGGCTTTTGAAAGCTTGCCTCACAAGCATTAAACAACTGGAATGAAATCTCTTTCTGAGTCAACTTGGTCAACGAACCTACAATGGATGAGAAACCTTCAACAAAACACTGTTAATGACCTACCAAGCAAACAAAACACCAAATCTCGATGAGTGTATGAGTCAATCCCAATCACAAAACACTACAAACTTGATTGGATTAACCATAATACCTTTCTTAGCCACTATATAACCTATGAAAAAAATTACTCTAACTACTCATACTTGGAGAAGTCAGCATACAAACTCTCATCCCTCAATCTCTGAAGTACAATCCATAAATAATCCTCATGCTTACCCTTACTCTTAGAGTAAACCAATATAGCATATATAAAAATAATAACAAAAAAGTTAAGATACAGTCAATACACACAGTTCATCAACTCCATGAATGTGGTAGGGGCATTGGTCAACCTAAAGGACACGACCAAGGACTCATAATTACCATATTAAGTTCTAAAAGATGTCTTCAGAATATTTGAAGCTCTAATCCTCAACTGGTGATAATCAGATCTCAAATCAATCTTTGAAAACACTATAGCACCCTGAATTTGATCAAATAAATCATTAATACAAGGAAAAAGACTCTTATTCCTAACCGTCACCTTATTCAAATACCAATAATCAATATATATATATATATATATGCATAGAATGATCCTTATTCTTTACAAACAAGACAAGCGCACCATAAAATAATACACTAGGTCAGATAAATCCCTTATCCAACAACTCCTGCACTTGATCCTTTAATTCCTTCATATTAGTTGGGGCCATCCTATAAAGAGGTATAGAAATGAGCTTGGTGCCCAGCTCAAGATCAATAGTAAAATAAATTCCATAATCTAGAGGCATACTAGGCAAATTCATAAGAAACATATCTATAAACTCACAAAAAGCACAAATAAAATCCAGGAAAGGAGGTCAAAAACCTAATTATCATAAATATATGCCAAATAAGATAAACATCCCCTCTCAACCAATCTACTAGCCCAAACATAAGATATAATCCTCTTAGGACCTGAATGAAGTGTATCCTTCTAAGCTATCTTTGGCATGCTTGGCGTAGCTAAAGTTGTGATCCTAGCAAAATAATCTAAGACAACATGATTAGGAGCCAACCAATCCATACCCAAAATAACACCAAAATCAATCATATCTAGTACCTGTAAATCTACCCAAGTCTCATGTTTGATAAAAGTCATAACACTATATCGGTACACCCGATCCACCACTAAAAAATCTCCTATGGGAGTATATACATGAATCGGTATGGCAAGAGACTCACTAATAAAATCAAAACCCAAAGCAAAATATGTAGACACATTGGAGAAAGTCTATCAAGTAATAAATAACATAAATGAAGATCTAAAATAAATAAAGATGATACCTATGATCACAGTATTAGAAGACTCCACCTATGGCTTGAAGGATGTGGCATAACACTGGCCACGACCACCAACTAGTAGAGTATACCCATGACCACCACGGGCTCTACTACCTCTAGCCCTCATACCTTTAGTCAAACCCCTACCTCACAAAATTGAAATAGGAGTAGCTCTACTCAAACGATAGGGATAGTCCTTGTCGAAATGGCTAATCTCATCACACATAAAGCACCGTTTATGGTCGGACTTAATAGGGGAAGGTACCGCTAGGGCCAAACAACCACCCTGAATTACAGGACCAAAACAACCACTACTCAAATTTTGTAAGGCTGTCTGCTTTGGTCTACTATAATAAATATGATAACCTCTTAAATCTCGACCTCAAAAAGCCTGACCTCTAAACTCACCAAAATAATGCACTTTCTTTTTGCCTCTCTGAGTTACTCAAAGAATACCCTTAGTCATCTTAGCATGATCCACTATACTATAAAAAAATGCTCCAGATACAACCATCTAAGACATAGACAACTAAAAAAAGACATCCAAACCCTTCACAGACATGTAAATCTTTTTAGACTCGCTGGAAATACTAGCATAAAAATATCTAGACAAGTGATGAAAGTGTGACTCATACTCTACAATAGTCATAGAGCCTTGCTTTAGGGGATCAAACTCATCTCACATCCAATTCCTTATATTAGAATGCATAAATCTCACCTTAAAGGAATCGATAAACTGATCCCACAATATCTCAGGAGAATTAAGAGTTCTATATCTAACAAGAAACCTCCACTAATCTCTAGTACCATCTCTCAACTAGTAAGTAGTATAAGCAACTCCATTCAACTCAAATGAACAAAAATTATGGAACTTCCCTCGATAGTTATTCAGGATCTCATACACATCCTTGCTAGCTATATCACTGAATCTAGGAGGACCTATATAAGTAAATCTCTGAAACCGCATCGAATCCTAAAAAGACATAACTATACTCGAAGCAAAAAAAGGCATAATGAATCTGGCAGGTAGAGATCCTATCTAGGAAGGTAACAAAGATAAAGGATGAACTCTCATGCCACAATACCATACTCAAATGTCCGTGCTGAAATAGGAATAGTACTCCAGGTCTAAGAAGTACCCAAAATAAAAACAGGTACAACTGGAGGATCCACACTTTGAACTAGAGGAACATCCAACATAAACAATGGAGAATACTCTAAGCGGGTCAGCAAATGCACCTACTCCTCCAATACTAAGGCAGTTAAACTCTGAAGGACTTGACTTAAACTTGCACCCTCAACATGTTCAACCTGAGGCTCAGAGGAGAGTATCCTAGCACTCATCCTAGATGGAACCGATCCATGGGCCCACCCACTCACTTGAATTTATTTATGACTCCAGGCTTTCCCTATCATTGGAGGCTCATCATTTATACTTCAAGTCAACACCATCTATACAAAAATCATAAAACATATCTCAGATCACAAGGTATAAAATAAATTCACATGATAAGGGATAAAACGAGGAAAGTTTCCTAAATACATCGTATAGACTCTCAAAGATAGACATAGACATTTATGTACCAATTTGTGAGACTCTATTAGGAATCCCATTCTTACACTGTTGAGGCCAATGAATCTGGACACTCTGATAGAAATTTTTCACGACCCAAAATCCAAGGATCATGATGGCATTTGTCATGGTGAACCTTGATAAATAAGCCTATCACCCAAACTGATACACAAGGGGGAAAAGACAATAATAACCCTAAGGTGAGGCTTCTAGAATAAATCCAAACCATATACATATAATAATTACAAAAAGAATATAGTCAACAATACAACCATAACTCCCAACACCAATGTCAACAGTATAAGAATACGTCTAGTACACCTTGAATCCAAAAAATACATAAGAAATCTAGTAGATATAACTCTATCTCTACACTAGTAACGACATAGTCTAATGATAGAGAAAGATAGAAAAAGATATCCGAATGCCTAAAAATCATCCACTACCTTGGAAGCTCCAATAATCACCTGAGTCAAGCAATGTGAGGTGCACTTGAACTTGAATCTACACCAAAAGTGTATAGTAGGAGTGAGTATGGTCCACTTGTACTTAGTAGGCATTATAGGTTGACCGAGCAAAGTAGAAAATAAGACATACAAAATACACACTAAGGGCATGTCACCTGCAATAGGGAAGATATCCCAAAATGACATCCCTCACCATTTGGGATTTAAAATGAGATTTAAAAGCCATAAAACTAGACCAAATATGTTACCTCCCTAAAATTGATGTTTTGGTTCTGTTGGCATAATTTGTTTAGCCATTTCTGGTATAGATCAAAAGATCGCTATTGAAGTCCATAATAAGGCTCTCAAAGCCACCAAAAAATATAATATTGCATAAATGACAATAAAATACATCAAAAATTATGCCAATCAACCTCACACCTCAAAAATATCATCATGAAAAAATGGAGAGAGGTAAAATAGTTAAATCACATAAAAATATATTTTTTGCATGTATCATCAAAAATTTTGGTCATTACAGGTGTGTAGGATGCAAATTAAGGAGGAGGGTTAGTGGATAGGAGTACCTCCTTGTTAGTAGAAAAGAGTGATTTGGTTATAGTTATTCCTATAGTTGTAGTGTTATGTGTATGCCTTTTAATTTCTTGTTTGTGGTGTTTTGATGATGTTTCTATTTTGTGTGTATATTGTAGTTTCTTGGTTGTGGTTTTTTAGTGATATTTTTTATTTTTGGGTAGATTGTATATATTATTACTCTATGTATATATTGTTTATTTTATTATCTATTGGTGTGTAATACTATTTTATTTGTTATTTTTTATTTTGTTATATTGTTATTGGTGTTAAGTTGGGGTTTATAAGAAACCGCCACTCTACTTCATCTAAGGTAGTGGTATGGAATGCGTTCTATGGATTATCTACACTTTGCCCTCCCCAAACCCCACTTTTTAGAATAACTATGTATGTTGTTGTTATTTTTGTTGTATTAAGTCCCTATAGTATGATGGTTAAGAGACTATCACCATGTGTCCTTATCTGTTGGTAGGTGCTAACCAATATCTTCTACCAGATAAAATATGTACACTATACATGTACACACTTGATAGTCCTGACACCTTTGTCCATTGTATTTTTTTCTCTACATAATTTGGTAGCTATAAAGAAATATAATACTATCAAATTATGTATCCATAAAAAAGTTCATAGGTGGTAATTCTTTTGTTGGAACGACAATTACTAAATCATCCAGGGAAGCTTCTTTTATATGTGATCCCCTTATTCTGCATTGTAAACCTCGAGGGTCTTTACCAAATATAGATAGTCCTCTAACTTTTTAATAGCCAATACTAAATTCCATCAATAATCAAGATATTACAGTCTCGATGAATCATTGATAGGAAATTAGAATCGACTTTATCCCTTTCCTTCAACTTGTACCATCTCATTAATTGCTCTTGACATGAGACCTTTTCAAGTGTTCTCCTCGGGGAAAACCTATTGCCACCATCATTATATTTTTCAAACTATTTATCACCTTGAAGGTTATCTTAAGATCTTATTCTATATTTCAAATCCTTCTTGTTCAACCTTTTCTGTTTTTAGGTAGATTCTAATTCTCTTTCACTCGGTTGTGGTTAAAATTGTCTCTTTCGCTACGGATGATGAAAGCACTTTCTTTGACCCCAAGGATAATGTTATTTCAGGACTCTCTTAGAGGCTAATGTATCTTAGTATAAGGATCAAGAATATTTTCTTAACTCCATGATTCCGACAAAAGAGTTGGACTAAGAAAAAAAGGATTCTCATCTAATAAGTTTACCAGTGAAACCAAAGAATCCAAGATCCGCTCTATTTCTATCATCATTTCTTGTGCATGTTATAGAGACATTACTAAAGTTAAGATCAACTCATATGGTCTTTGAGTTTTACATCAGTTCCTCTCTTCCAAGTGAGAAAGCTTCAAGCCCTAGACATGTCTATATTATGGTTTACACTTACTCATTCTTTGTGGGATTTATTCACAGTCCAATGTTTGGGTTTATTTTAGAAATTTATCATAGACACAAAATTTTATTTGGCCAAGTGCATTTATAGTTTGGATATTTGTCATCTTCTTCCTGGTCATCACCAAGTTTTGGGACGTTTTCTTACCTTTTATCACTTTATTTTTATTTATTACCCTTATCTTATGCGAGAGAAGCTTTTTACTACTTTTTTTTATAAGAAGAGTCATTCTTTCTAGCCTTGGTGGGAAAGACTACTGCTAGATTGACAAATTCATCTCAGTTTGGGCTATAAATATTATTCCAGTCTCCAATAACAAGAGGTGTGAAATTTCAATCATGATTTTATTCCAGTTTTTTTGTTACTTGCCTCATTGTATTTGTGTATCTTTTTGGATTCTTCATATTTCTTAATTTTTTCAGATCTGTCATGGATTTATTCATCTATGACTATTGATATTAAATCTTGGGCTAGGAGAATCTTGGCTCCATGTTCTCCTTAGAAAAAAACTGGATCTTTATATCTTAAAAAATGGGTCCGCACTCAATGTACCATGTGAGGATGCTTACTTCACTTTTTTTATCTCCTTAACCTACTCATTCTCATGTTTTTTATCATGAATTAAAGTAAGAGTGGTGAAGTCTTGTTAGCTAAATTCCTTTTTAATGTCGATGGATCCATACTTTCTCTACGTCGAGTCGAAGAGAAAAATAATGAAATAAATTTTAAGGAAAAGAAAGAAGTGTGATGGCATAGGGTCATGGTGATTGATAAATAAAAGAAGAAAAATTAGGAAAATGAAGGATCCCTTAGAGTGAAAAAATTATGGATAGGTCTTGTCTCCAATAGTCTCTTCAAACTGTATTGCTTTATCCACTGGTTTTATTGGCCTTTTAATTCAAGTGTTAGTACTCCTAGCGGTCTCCGCTCTCTAGATATGTAGTATTTTAATGGCATAATTATAAGGAATGCGGAGTCCATGAAACCAAGTGATAGAACTTACCTTTCATTGCCAAAAATGTTGAAGTTGCAGTTACTAGAGGAAAGGGTTATGATTGTCATTAGCACCCCAAGGCTTTCATTGCCTTTGCTTGAAAAAAAATATACTAAAGTTGTACACTCATCCTTCTTTTTGATGAAAGATAAATTTCTCAAGAGATTAAAAAAAGCCAAGGACCATGCCTTTTAAAACTAAACCTTCTATTTTTTAATCGGGTAATGATATTTTTCAGGTCTTAGTGGACTAGTGTTCATTTTCAGCCTAGCTGACCTATTTTATTTTGATAGGAGTATTTTGTTATTTCCAAGACTAATTGTTGCATGTCTTTGGATAAAAAGGTCTCATGCCAGAACTGGGGGGACTTCTAAATAAAATTAAGGATTTAGATGTCCAAGCCCTTTCTTTTAATAATTAATTTTCTTTTGAGAGAAGTGTTTTAGATGAAGCTAATGCCCAATTGCCAAAATTTTCTCTCAACTCATGTTTAAATTTAGGGAGGTTGAGGGTTAAATGAAGAGGGTAAAAAGGTTGCTGAGAGGTTTCTTATTTCGATAATTTATTTATGAAGAGTGTCGCTGAGGTGACATTTCCTAAGGCCAAACTTAGAAATATCAAAGGTGCAGTAGGACCCATCCATTCTTATTTAGAAAGTTTGGCCAAAGAGAAAAAGTGTTTTAAGAAAATATTGAGGGTTAACAGGGTAGGATATCAAGGATAAAAAAGTGTCTTTTGGACTATCATCTAAATAATGTTTGGTTAGAGCAACTTTTGACTTTAGAGAGTGTCAGAAGGACCCTCTATATTGGAAATAGGAAATCCTCAACTCAAAAGATCATGGAATCCAATAGATTGATTCCTTAGTTCCTAAGGAGATCCTTCTCTCCTGATGACTTATCTGAACACAATAATTATAGATAAGCCTTATCCTACCCTCATTAATAATTTACTATGCTTCTTCTTATATAGTTTTCCTATTTGTTTGTTATTTCCCAATGAATATTTTAAACCTCAAATTTTTTGTTGTAGCAACTTGTTTTTTCTTTTGGTTGAATCTCTGTGTTTGTGGTCTTTTAGGTGTTGTAACACCTTTTCATGGTCCTTTATGATAGTAAAAGGTAGATACCTACTGGTTGGATATTTAGGTGCTCCTTTCATATCCATCATTCATGTGTGCCTTCGATCTAGAATTTCTATATATATATAGAGAGAGAGATAAACTCTCCATATATATATATATGTATGTATGTATATCCTTTGCATTTTTCAACTTTGGCATAAGTCAAGGCCCATTATGCAGAATATCATTGTATTTTAGCATTTTTGAGTATGTTAGTTGATTTCTCACTTATTTTATACATGAATAATAAGGAAACATTTTATTAATTTTAGCTTAACCATTTCGGGGATGTGGGACTCGTAAAGAAATCTTATTTATGCTTCCTTGTATGAAAGTCAATACATTTATATAGAAAATGATTTCTTTTATAACTGTTTCCTATGGATCCCAAGTTATCATCAATAAGAAAAGTAAAACCTTGTACATTTACATAGGTTGACTATATGTATTCCTGGGATTCCTTTTGGGTCATCTAGTCAGTCTCTAGTTTGTTATTATTTAGCTTCCCTGTGACAATCCCTAGTTTTTGGTCCTTTGAATGTCCAGGATCCCATTCTTGATATTTTGACTGGTTCCCTTTCCTCAAATCTCTTGATTTTACCTCATTAAAAACTTTTTTATAAAAACCTCATAGAGATACAACTAGTTGAATAATAAAAGAGTGTAGTATGAATTGTTAAGAAAAAGTCATTGCATTTTCAGCAATAATACCTTTTCAGGTGGTTAACGTTCCAATTATTGCAAAGATACTTATTATTCTCATATGCCAATTATCAAACATCTATACCTTCAATGACAACCACTTTGAACAAGATTTCCCTTTAGGGTCCCAACTTTTCTTTATTTGGATTTTGTGTATGTTTCCATAGTTTTCTTTTGTTCCATCTTTCTTACTAGGGTTATTTCTCTATGCTCATCCAAAAATCTAGTTTTTCTCATATTGCCTCATCATTGACTTATTTTTTCACCATTGTGACCCAAAGGATTGGCTCCCCAATTTCTATTGATATCAACGCATCTATGATGTTCCATGTTTTCCTTGAACATTTGAAGCTTAAGATGAGGAAAATATCCAAGAACTTAGGTATTTTGGTAGGTATGATATTTTTGTTATATTATGCAGGAGAATAGGGGTTTGTAACACCCCAATTCTAGTACACAAAATGCTACACAGTACCCATGACCCCGAAGGACTACAAGCTAACCCATGACTGATATCTGTACCAGTACGCTACATAATATATTATACAAAAGCCAAAATAAAGGATGAAAGGCCATAAGGTTCAAATACGATAAAAACATAACATTTGGGTGGGGTATGAAATACCCAAAACAACTGTAGTAAACTATCTGAAACATGATAGTCTTAAAAGCCTCTAACTGTCTAAATAAGGAGTTGATGTGACATGTCCCCAACTAACTCCAACTAATGAAATAAACTAAGTACTAAAATAGTAAAATACTGATCCTGTCCTCAAAGGATGAGGAATCACTTATGACCCTGACTGCTGAATACTAGAATGCTACTGATGCTCTGGAGTACGTGCTTCTGAACCTATGCTAAAAAACATCATAGCACAAATGCGTCAGTAGATTGAATTTACTGGTATTCAAGTGAGGTAGGCTGAATGCAAAGAGGTCATATTCTTGAACAATGCTGACTAACTGAATAACATGAATGTGAGAATTCATGCATGACCATGTAACTATAACTGAGGTCGTGATAGGACTGAATACTGAGTTCAAACTACTAAGTCTACTGGCAATATGGATTTACTAATATCTGAGTATATGAATACTGGGATACTGAATAACTAAGTCTACAGATATTAATATCTGAGTGACTACTAGGTGAGAAACTGATATTGTATTATTGAATATAGAGGAACTAATACTATGTTACTAATACATAAATAACTATTTCTAACAGTTCTGATTATGAAGAACTAGTCTGGTTGATTGTATCTATTAGTCGTGTATTTGAATATGTACATATATAACATGAGTTACTGATAATTGATATAGCTGATACTAAGTGACTATATCAGATAGTTTATATTCTGATGGAACTAGCTAAGTTTCGTGCTGTACTGAGTTGACTGTATTTGACAGTCCTGATCTAAAGAACTATCTGAGTTCTTTTACTGAGACTAAAACTAAGACTGTGGTAGGTAATCATCTAACTGACATAGCCCGAAACTAAACTGGTGGGGTCTAACCAGTAACCCCGGCTAGAAAGGTGACCATACTGTGCCACGGCTAAAGACTAGTTGTAAGTATACCCTCTCTGATAGGGAGCTCTTTCGTCAACCCTTCCTAGTAGGTAACCAAAATAAGATGTATATATCCCAAAATGCGTAGGGTGTATCTCAACATATGCTAGCTTCGTTGTTTTGGAACACAAAGATTACTTCTAAAGATCACACCCTCCACTAAATAATAGGTAAGTCCCCACCCTTGGGTTCACTAGGTGCTGAATCCTACTCCCAACTAAGTAGACACTAATCTAATAAACTGAACAAAACTGATACTAATGGTATTGTTTAGCAGAGCTAAATTGAGTATGCTGAGTTCCGTTCACTAACATAATTCTATTGAGATCTGAGAACTGACTGAGAGTAACATGAAACATGACACTGGCTCTAGGTACACATCTATATTTTTTGGGTATAAATATCCCCAGGACTCAATAAAAGGAAACTAATAAGACATGACACTTTTTGAACATTAATTCGTCTTGGTATGTAACCCAAATGAGATATATATATCCCTAAACATATAGGGTACATATCAACCTACACTGCCTACGTAGTTTTGGAGCACAAGGATTACTTCTAAGGATCATACCTCCATTGAATAATAGGTGAGACCCCACCCATGGGTTCAATCGATGCAGAATCCTACTCCCAACTGAATAGACATTGAACTGATTAACTGAACTAAACTGATACTAATGGTATTGTTTAACGGAGCTAAACTAAGTTCACTAAGTTTCGTTGATTGACAAAATGCTACTGAGATATGAGGACTAACTGAGAGTAACATAAAACATGACACTGGCTCTTGGCACACAACTATATTTTTTAGGTATAAATAACCGCAGGACTAGACAAAAGGAAACTGACAAGACATGACACTTCTTAAATACATGACCAACATCAATAATTCATGCTATAATAATTTGGGGATTTCATGAAGTACTTGATTATCACAATATTGTACAAGGGTAGGAATGCATATAATCATGTCATAAATTCATCCATCTAACCACATAAGCATTCTATCAACTAATATCAATACAGAACAATGGCATGGAAGTCATTTACATAAGTCATGAGCTGCATAACTTGAGTCTAGAATTTTTGTGTTCAAGAGACACAATTTGTAACACTGAGTGAAATGGAATTCCTCATACTAGGAACTTGAAATACACACTAATCTATAAGAATCATGTAGATACAAGCTATATTCGTGGAACTAAAATGGGTAGCATACATAAATATCATATGGTTATAGTATGGAACTTTGCACTAAGACAACAATGTGTCGGGAATCGTCTTCCCTTACTAATTATCTATACATATTGGAACTATAACTAGAATCTAAAGGCTTGACCTTCTGACCCCCAAAGTTTAACTTCTATGCAAGGTGTCCAGAGAAAAGAAAATCATGAATTTGAAGAAGTATGAACATGTAAATTAGAAATTTATAACATACCAGTAACTGCATCAGGAGAAATTTCCTAATTCTGTCAGGAACAAAGAGCATAGATTCTGTTTAGGCGTTGCCCACTGACAAGACTGGAATTGGCACCCTATCATTTTGGGGGACCGGAATGAGTTGAAGAATGACCATGCTGACTTCGAGGATTGGTTTTAAGACAGTCTCAAACTTTGTGACCTACTTCGCCATATTTGAAACACATATTACTGCAGACTCTACACACCTCCTTATGATACTTACCAAACTCTTTGCAAAATGGATGAGTTAAAACTCTGCTCTTACTACTCTGAACCTTGGAGCCTGGTGTACTAGATGAAGAGGGGACTGGGAGTGAAACCTTCTTAATATGCTGAGAATGGTTACCACGCTACAACACTATATGAGAAAAACTATAACTATCTGTTCTGTCCTTCTTATTTTCTCTCTATTTCTTCTTAATCTTCTGCTCCTCCATCTTTTAGGCATAGACCATAAGCCTAGATATGTCCATAGCGCTTATCAACATTGTAGTCCTTCACTCCTTAACCACTCTATCTGATATCCCTGAAATAAACTTACTTATTTTGGATCTTCCATCTGCTACTACATGGGGATTATAGTTGTCTAACTGAGTGAACTTAAGGGAGAATTCTTGTATGGTCATGGTGCCTTGTATGAGATTGATGAACTCCAAAACTTTGGGTTCTTTCTACTCTAGAGAAAATAATCCATCTAAGAATGCCATAGCAAACTCTTTCCACTCAATGGGCTCTGTATCTGTACCCTTGTCTACCTTCTACTATTTATACTATATATAAGCTACGTCTTGTAGCTGATAAGTGGCTAACTTTAAGATCTTAATGGAAGTTACTCCCATGATGTCTATGACTTTCTGAACCTGGTCTAGAAAGTCCTGTGGATCCTCCTTGGTCTTAGATCCAGAGAATAATGAAGGATTCATTTGGGTAAAGTCCCGATTCATAGCTGCAGTAGCATTGGCCCCTAGATTGGCCGGATAGTGGTTGGCTGTTCATTCTGAGCTTTACCTAAATAGGCTAGAGTAGTGAATGTAATCCTAAATTCTTCTTGAGATACATGCCCATCTAGAGGACCTGGCAGGACGGGCTGAGGTGTTGACTGATTTTTATTTCACCTTTTGCTAGCCCTTTTAGGAGGCATGATCTATAAACGAAGGGAAGAAGTGGATTAGACTGAGATTTTAACTGGATCCTATGCTCACTAGAACAACATGAATACTGAAAGAAGGGAAACTATTCCTAAAATATCTCATAGCCTCCTTTACATAAGTGTGGTGCACAACTCACCCATGTACAAGACTTTACTAGATGTAGCTTTCAGACTTTCTAGGACACTATTGAACCTTAGGCTCTGATACCAATTTTATTATGACCCAAGTATGGTACCCAAAATTCTACATGGTACCTATGACCCCAAAGGATCATAAGCTAACCCATGACTGATATTTGTACCTATACACTGTATATTATAAGTGTACAAATGTGGAAATAAAAGATGAAAGAACATAAGATTTAAATCTGATAAAAACATAACATTGAGTGGGGTATGAAATACCCAAAACAACTGTAGTAAACTTTCTAAAACATGATATTCTGAAAATCCTGTAACTATTTGAATAAGGAGTTGATGGGACATGTCCCTAGCTAACTCCAGCTACTGAAATAAACTAAGTACTGAAAAGATAATATACTGATCCTATCCTCAAAGGATGAGAACTCACTTTGGACTCTAATTATTGAGTACTGGAATGCTACTGATGATCTGGAGCGTGTGCTTTTGAACCTATGGTATAAACCACCATAGCGGAAATGTATCTGTACGATTGAATGTACTAGTATAAAAGTAAGCTAGGCTGAATTCAAAAGGGTCATATGCATGAACAATGCTTACTAACTAAATAACATGAGCGTGAGAATACATGCATGACTTTGTAACAGTAACTGAGGTCATGATAGGACTGAATACTGATTTCAAACGACTGAGTCTACTAGTAACATAGATTTAGTGATATCTAAGTATGTGAATCTTGGGATACTGAATAATTGAGTCTACTAATATTAATATCTAAGTCACTAATAGGTAAGAAACTGATAATGTATTACTGAATACTAAGGGGCTTATACTATGTTACTGATACATGAATAACTATTTCTGACAGTTCTGATTATAAAGAACTAGTTTGGTTGACTCTATCTGTCAATCGTGTATCAGATTATGAATATATATAACGTATGAGTTACTGATAACTGATATAGCTTATACTGATTGACTATATCTGACAGTTTATTTTTTAATGAAACTAGCTGAGTTTCGTACTGTACTGAGTTGACTATATTTGACAGTCCTGAATCTGAAGAACTATTTGAGTTTTTTTATTAAGACTGAGACTAAAACTGAGACAATTAGAGGTAATCATCAAACCGACATCCCCAAAATTAATCTGGTAGGGTCCAACCTGTAACCCCAGCTAAAAGGGTGTTAATATCGTGCCATAGGTAAAGACTAGCTATGAGTATACCCTCTTTGACAAGGAGCTCTTCCATCAACCCCTCTGGGTAGGTAACCCAAATGATATGTATATATCCCTAAGCACGTAGTGTGTATCTCAACCTACGCTGGCTAGGTAGTTCTAGAATACAAGGATTGCTTCTAAGAATTACACCTTTCACTAAATAATATGTGATTCCCTACCCTTGGATTCACTCAGTGCAGAATCCTAGTCCCAACTGAATATATACTGAACTGATTAACTGAACTAAACTGATACTAATTATATTGTTTAGAGAAGCTAAATTGGGTTCAATGAGTTCCATTGACTGACGGAATGCTACTGAGATCTGAGGACTGAATGACAATAACATAAAACATTAAACTAGCTCTAGGCACACAACTTTATTTTTTAGGTATAAATACCCCCAGGACTCGAAAGAAGGAAACTGAGAAGACATGACACTTCTTGAACACATGACCAACATCAACAATCCATACTATAATAATTTAGGGATTTCATGAAGTTATTGATTATCACAATATTGTGCATACATAGGAATGCATATAATCATGTCATAAATTTACCCATCTAACCTCATGAGCATTCCATCAACTAATAACAATACACAATAATAGCATGGAAGTCACTTTGAACAAAAGTAGATAGCATATATTTATCAATTAGTCACATTTTAAGCTATGGAACATGATTTCTACTCTCATAGGTATTTTATCAAACACCTTGCATCCACAAACTAAGACATAGGTATAATCATCAAAGTAACCCATAATCACCAACTAAATTCATAGTTTTCAACTCATATGACAACATAGTTTTATAAAATCACATAAAGATTCCATCTTAGTAATCATACAACAGCATAATCATGAATATTATTAATCCTTAACATAAACATCATGATATATAAGTAAACTAGATTCTTGAACTTCATGGATGAAAGGGATCCATGAATGAAAACTATGCATACCTTAGAGATTGAATCTTGAAAGAGAATTGACCTTTCTCGAACGTTCTTGGATTGGGAATCTTAATTCTTAATTAATTTGTGGAGAGTGTGATGAGGTCTTGAAGTTAATTGAGAAGAAACCATAAGTTTGTTCTTGGGAACAAAGAGGTTAAGAGCTTTTGAAACTAAATCACAATAGTGAAGTACATGTTTTTTGGGCATTTTATGTCGTTGGGGTATGGTTTAGGGTGAGGGAAAAGACCAAAATACCCTTATAAAACCATTTCCCAATTGCTAAAATTTTTACCTGACGACCAAGGCTGATAAGCCATCAAATATGTGATGGCCTGTCAGCTCAGGTCATCACATGGAAGTTGAAATAGATGGGTTTCTACCTAAGTCGGATGACTTGGGCTGATAAGTCATCAGATAAGTGATGGTCCGTCATATATATCGTCACTCATTTTCTAAGATAACATGCTGGAGTAAAATGGATAAAATTTTTGCTCCGATATCGAATATGGGAGAAATTGGTATCGTTGGAAAGATAATTCAATTATATATATTTTGGTGGGTCATGAGCTCAAGAATTCATAGTATAACGATAGATATGCTCATTTGAAGTTGATTATATAAATATCCTTCCCAAGAATTTAATCGGTAAGGAATGTTTTGATCCGTCTGATATCTAGGAGTTATTTGAAGTCATTATATGTATCTAACTTACTCATAAAACTATAAAATAACCATGATGTACTATGCTTTAGTTTAAAACATGGCGCTAATATTGGTTTTGATTTTTTGGGGTATTACATTATCTCCCCCTTGTGGACATTCTTCTTCGGAGGAGGCTGACTGATATGGAAGAAAAGATCAACTGAAGTACGTATAAGACATACACTACTGAAACATGGTTTCATGACTGACATGACTGATAAGATGAATACATCATACTGAACATGCATATTTAATACCTAAGTAACTGATTCATAAATGCATGACAGAGTGTTCCGATATACTAAGTTTTTCTCAAAATGAGAATTCATATCTGATGCATTATTACATAATTAAACTGATATATGAAAGCATGGTTGAATATGGAAGAGTACTTAGTCCCAAGTTTGTAATGGGGATCAGAGCATGAACTGAATACCAAGTTTGTAATGATAATTTAAACATGGAACTGAGTAAGTTCAAGATAAACTATTACGTAAATGAAAAAGTACTAATGACCCCATAATTATTCTAGAAGTATGCATGAACTAGAGCCTGAGAACATGACTGAAAATGAGATATGACACATAGACTAAATTTTGTGAACTGAACTGAGCCCCTAACTATATGTCTCATGACTGATATTTTAACTTGAGGATCAACTTATTAGTATCCCCTACTCCAAACTAGATTCATTACGTGAGGAGAGAAATTGGGATGATGCACAAGGCACCTAGGAACTGAATCATGACTGTTTATCTGAGCTCTGAGAATGAGGCATAATACATGAACTGATCTTAGTTTGTATCCATATGATTGGTTCATCTTAGAATAGTTTTATTCATGAGATTTTGGCTAGAGCAAATAGAAGGAAAGATAAGAAATTAAACTGTAAGAACTTATCTGCCAGAGCCTAACACATGCTGAAAACTTATATTCTACTGGATTCTTTCTTTAACACTCTTTCTATAGAGCTCTAATGGCTTTAAGGTACAAGGAGATCTTGGTGTGGTCTAAACAAGACAGCTAATTAGGAAAATCTTTGACAGTCTTAATTTAGATAAAATAGGTTAAGACCTACGAACAACATTTAAGATAAAGTGCTTATGATTTATGCACTGGAACTGAGACTATTGAAAAGATTCATATGGGTGTGGAGCACGAATCCAAAAACATACTGTCTTATCTAATTAACTGAATAACTTATAGCTGAATACTGGGCTTATGAGACTGGTATGTACTTATTCCTAATAACTGGACTGAGGCTGTAGAATATTATGCATAGGAGGTGATGAGTAACTAGATAATATGAGGTAACTGAGCATGAATGAGCAAAAACTATATCACCTCAAGAATGCAAACCTAGGCGTCTAGCATGATTGGAAAACATCCTGTAGACTAATGTACTAAAACACTATTTACTGAATAGCTAATAGCTGTAGCATTAGTCTTGTAAGACTAGAACTGAACTGAGTTTCTAATCTGATTATTGAATTGAAGCTGGTATTATAGCTAAAACTGTGGTAGAGTTAGTAACTAAGTCTATAATTGAGAATCATACAGGTACTTTATACTAGTAACTGAGGTTGATTCTAATATTAAAGTACTGAATAGATAAATGATAATTTGAACAAGGAACTGAGTAAGTTCAAGAGAAACTGTTACATAAATGAAAAAGTACTGATGACCCTATGATTATGCTAGAAGTATGCATGAACTGGAGCTTGAGCACAAGACTGAAACTACGACATTAAACATAAACTGAATTTCGTGAACTAAACTGGGAACCTAAATAGATTTCTCACTACTGAGATTTAAACTTGAGGGTCAACTTATGAGTATCCCCTACTCTAAAATGGATTCATTATGTGAGGAGAGAATGGGATACTTATGTTATGAAAGTTTGATGGATCATAGCATATCTCCCCCTTGGAACACTAGGTCCCTCAAAGATTTTAACTTTACTGAGATCTCATGGAAAAATTGGGATGGTGGAAAAGGTTCCTAGGAACTGAATCATGACTGATTATCTGAGATCTGAGAATGAGGGATAATACATGAACTGAATTGAGTTTGCATCTGCATGATTGGTTCATCTTAAAATAGTTTTATTCATGATATTTTAGCTATAGCAAATAGATGGAATAATAGGAACTAAACTGTATGAACTTATCTATCTGAGCCTAACACATGCCAGAAACTTATATTCGACTGGTGTCTTTCTTTAACACTCTTTCTATAGAGCTCTAATGGCTTTAGGGAACAAGGAGATCTTGGCGTGGTCTGAATAAAACAGCTGAATAGGAAAATCATTGCCTGGCTAAAATTTTGTAAGAAAGGTTAAGACCTACAAACCCCATTTAAGATGAAATGATTAAGATTATTGGACTGCAACTAAGACTATTGAAAAGATTCACATAGGTGTGGAGAATGTATGTACAAATATACTAACTTATCTAATTAACTGAATAATTGCTAGCTGAATACTGGGTATATGAGACTGGTCTGTACTTATTCCTAATAACTGGACTGAGGTTGTAGAATATTATGCATAAGAGGTGATAAGTGACTGCATAACATAAGGTAACTGAGCATGAATGACCAAAGACTATAGCACTTCATGAATACAAGGCTACGCGTCTACCATGATTTGGAAAAATTTTGTAGATTGATGTACTAAAATACTCCTGACTGAGTAAATGATAGTTGTAGTGTTGGTCAAGTAAGACTGGAACTGAAATGAGTTTCTGATCTGATTACCGAAGTGAAGCTGGCATTATAGCTAAAACTATAGTAGAGACTATAAATAAGTCTATAATTAAGACTCATACAGGTACCGAATGCTAGTAACTGAGGCTGATACTGATACAAAAGTACTTAATCCTAATGGCTAACTAACTGATAATGGATAGCGATCATCCCGTAGGCCTATCTAAGTCCTTTATAGAATATCAAGTACTAAACTAAAGTTGTCCAAGAATAGTGAAGGACAAAACATCAAAGTCACAAATTTATCAAGGAATCTATACTGAGAGTATACATGGAATAAGATGAGATTGGATAATCACTAGGGAAGGAGCATGAGTCATGTGGGCTGGACATACTGTAAAACATGACATGAGCGCATAAGTCATGAGATACATGACCTGAGTCTAGAATTTTTATATTTAGGGGACGCGATTTGTAACTCTGAGTGAACTGGAATTCCTCATACTAGGAACTTGAAATACATACTATTCTTTAAGAAGTGTGCGGATACAAGCTATATTTGTTAAACTAAAATGGGTAGCATGTATAAATATCATGATGGCTATAGTATGAAACTTTGCACTAAAACAGGAATGGGTCGGGAATTGTCTTCCCTTACTAATTATCTATTCATGAATCTAAAGAAGTGTGAATATGTAAATGAGAGATCCATAATTTACTAGTAACTAGATCAGAAGGTCTTTTCTGATTCTGCCGGAACCGAAGTGCATAGAGTCTGTTTGGGTTTTTCCCGCTTATAACACCTGAATAGGTACCCTACCATTTCGGGTGACCACAATGAGCTGAAGAATGACCATAATGACTTTGAGGACCGAGTTTAAGATTGTATCTGACTTTGTGGCCTGCTTTTCCATATCCGATACATACGTTACTGCAGGCTCTACGCACCCTCTTATGATACTTACTACACTTTTTGCAAAATAGATGAGTAAAAACCCTGATCTCACTACTCTGAGCCTTGGAGCCTGGTTTACTAGCTGAATAGAAGACTGGTACTGAAAACTTTTGACTATGCTAAAAACGGTTACCACCCTGCAACTCTGGCTGAGAAAAACTATAACTACCTATTTTGGCCCTCTTATTTTCTCTTTCTTTCTTCTTAAGCTTCTACTCCTCAATTAGTTGGGCATAGAACATAAGCCTAGAAATGTCTATATTGTTAATCAACATCGTTGTCCTGCATTCCTTAACCACTCTACCTGATACCCCTGAAACAAACTTGCTCATTATGGATCTGCTATCTGGTACTACATGAGGAGCATACTTGGCTAAATGAGTGAACTTAAGGGAGTGTTCTTGTATGCTCATGTTCCCTTTTATGAGATTAGTAAACTCTCACACTTTAGCTTTTTTATACTCTAGAGGAAAGAATCCATCTAAGAAGGTTGTAGCAAAATCTTCCCACTCTTTGGGCTCTGTATCTATACCCTATCTACCTTTCTCTAATATACTATGTATGGGCTACTTCTTGTAGTTGATAGGTGGTAACTCTATGCTCTCACTGGAAGTTACTCCCATGATGTCTGTGACTTATTGAACAAGGTCTAGGAACTTCTTTGTATCCTCCTTAGTCTTAGAATTGGACAATAATGAAGGATTTATATGGGTAAATTCCCAAATCCTAGATGCAGTAGTATTGGCCCATGGGTTGGATGGAATAGTCGTTGGCTATTCATTCTGAGTTGTGACTGAATTGGCTGGAGTAATGGATGAAGTCCTAAATTCTGCACGAGAGACGTGCTTATCTGGAGGACCTGGCTGTATGGGCTGAGGTATTGACTGATTTCCATTTCCCCCTTTGTTAGCCCTTTTGGGAGGCATGATTTGTAAACAAAGGGAAGAAGTGGATTAGCCTAAGAGTTTAACTGGAGTCTATGCTCTTTGGCACGACATAAATACTAAAAGAAGGTAAACTGTTTCTAAAATTCATAGCCTCCTGCACATAAGTGTGGTGTACAACACACCCATGTACAAGACTCTACTAGATACAGATTTCAGACTTCCTAAGATACTTTTAACCTTATGCTCTGATACCAAGTTTATAATGACCAAAGTCTGGTACCCGGAATGCTACACGGCGCCAATGACCTCAAAGGACCATAAGCTAACCTATGACTGATATCTGTACCTGTACATAAATACTAAAAGAAGGTAAACTGTTTCTAAAATTCATAGCCTCCTGCACATAAGTGTGGTGTACAACACACCCATGTACAAGACTCTACTAGATACAGATTTCAGACTTCCTAAGATACTTTTAACCTTATGCTCTGATACCAAGTTTATAATGACCAAAGTCTGGTACCCGGAATGCTACACGGCGCCAATGACCTCAAAGGACCATAAGCTAACCTATGACTGATATCTGTACCTGTACACTGCATAATATATGTATACAAATATGGAAATAAAGGCTGAAAGGCCATAAGGTTTAAATTTGATAAGAACTTAACATTTGGGTGGGGTATGAAATACCCAAAACAACTGTAGTAAACTTTCTAAAACATGATAGTCTGAAAAGCCTGTAACTGTTTGAATAAGGAGTTGATGGGACATATCCCTAACTAACTCCAACTACTGAAATAAACTAAGTATAGAAATGATAATATATTGATCTTGTCCTCAAAGGATGGGGGCTCACTTCTGACTCTGACTGTTGAGTACTGGAATGTTATTGATGCTCTAGAGTACGTACTTCTAAACCTATGGTATAAAACACATAGCCTGAATGTGTTAGTATGATTGAATGTATTGGTATGTAAGTGACGTAGGATGAATGCAAAGGGGTCATATGCATGAATAATGCTGACTAACTGAATAACATGAATGTTAGAATACATGCATGACTATGTAACTGTAACTGAGGTCATGATAGGACTTAATACTGAGTTCAAACTACTGAGTCTACTGACAACATGGATTTACTAATATCTGAGTATGTGAATATAGGGATATTGAATAATTGAGTTTACTAATATTGATATCTGAGTCACTAATACACCTGATACTGTATTACTGAATAGTGAGATACTGATACTATGTTACTAATACATAAATAACTATTTCTGACAGTTTTTATTATGAAGAACAAGTCGATTGACTGTATCTATCAGTCGTGTCTCTAAATATGTATATATATATATAACACATGAGTTATTGATAACTGATATAGCTAATACTGATTGACTGTATCTGAAAGTTTATATTTTGATGGAACTAGTGAGTTTTGTACTGTACAGATTTTACTATATCTGACTGTCCTGAATATAAAGAACTATCTGTGTTCTTTTACTGATACTGAGACTAAAAAAGAGATTGTAGGAGGTAATCATCAAACCTAAATGCCCCAAATCTGAATTGGTGGGTTCCAACCTATAACCCCACCTGGACGAGTGTCAATACCGTGCCACGGATAAAGACTAGATAGGAGTATACCCTCTCTGAGGGAGCTGTTCCGTCAACCCCTCCTGGTAGGTAACCCAAATGAGATATATATATCCTAAAATATGTATTGTGCATCTCAACCTACGATGGCTACGTAGTTCTGGAACACAAAGATCACACCTTCCACTGAATAACAAGTAAGTCCTTACCCTTGGATTCACTCGTTGCTGAATCCTACTCCCAACTGAATAGATACTAAACTAATTAACTAACTAAACTGATACTAATGGTATTTTTTAGCGGTGCTAAACTGAGTTCACTAAGTTCCGTTCACAGATGAAATGGTACAGAGATTTGAGGACTAATTGAGAGTAACATAAAACATGACATTGGCTCTAGGCACATAGCTATATTTTTTATATATAAAAATGCCCAGGACTTGATAGAAGGAAACTGACAAGACATGACACTTCTTGAACACATGTCCAACATCAACAATCCATACTACAATAATTTGGGATTTCTTGAATTACTTAATTATCACAATATTTTACATAGTTAGGAATAAATATAATCATGTCACAAATTTATCCATCTAACCTCATGAGCAATCTATCAACTAATATCAATACACAACAACAGCATAGAAGTCACTTTGAACATAAGTGGATAGCATGTATTTATCAATTAGTCATAATTAAGCTATAGGACATGATTTCTGTTCTCTTAGGCATTTTATCAAACACCTTCCATGCACAAACTAGGGATTAGTTACAATCATAAAAGTAACTCATAGTCACAAACTAAATTCATAGTTTTCAACTCACATTACAATGTAGTTTCATAAAATCACATAAAGATTATATAATCATGGTCATCATCAATCCATAACATAAACATCATGATATATAAGTTAAAACTGAATTCTTGAACTTCATGGATAAAAGGAATCCATGAATGAACACTATGCATACCTTAGAGATTGAATCTTGAAAGAGAATTGACCCTTCTTGAACGTTCTTGGATTGGGAATCTTAATTCTTGATTACCTTATGGAGAGTGTGATGGGGTCTTGAAGTTAATTGAGAAGAAACCCTAAGTTTGTTCTTGGGAACAAAGAGTGTTAAGAGCTTTCGAAACTAAATCACAATAGCTTAGTACAAGTTTTTTTGGCATTTGATGTCGTGGGGGTATGGTTTTGGGTGAGGGAAAAGACCAAAATACCCCTATGAAACCACTTCCCAATTGCTGAAATTTTCAGCTGACGACCAAGACTGATAAGCCATCAGATATGTGACGGCCCGTCAGCTTAGGTTGTCACATAGAAGCTGGAATTGATAGGTTTCTTCCTAAGTTTGACGACTTGGGCTGCTAAGTCATCAAATATGTGATGGCCCATCAGGTATGTCATCATTGAGTTGTCAGGCTAACATGCTGGAGTAAAATGTTTATAACTTTTTGCTTCGATATCGGATTTGGGAGAAATTGGTATCATTGGAAAGCTAATTAAATTATCTATTTGTTGGTGGATCATTAGCTCAAGAATTAATAGTATAAATAGAGATATGCTCATTTGAAGTTGACTATAACAATATCCTTCCTAAGAATTTAATCGAAAAGAAATGTTTTGATCCGCCTGATAGCTGGGAGTTATTTGAAGCTGTAATATGCATTTAATTTACTCATAAAACTATAAAAGAACCATGATTTACTATGCATGAGCTTCAAACATAGCGCTAATATTGGTTTTGATTTTTTGGGGTATTACATTATCTCCCCCTTATGGATATTTGTCCTCGAATGAGACTGACTGAGATGGAAGAAAAGATCAACTGAAGTACGTACAAGACATATGCTACCCAAACATGGTTTCATGACTGACATAGCTGATAACATGAATATATCATACTGAACATGCATATCTGATGCATAAGCAACTAATTCATGAATGCATGACAGAGTGTTCTGATGAATTGAGTTTTTCTCAAAAAAAGAATGCATATCTAATACATAATTACATGAGTGAACTGATATATGAATTCATGGCTGAATATGCAAGATTAATTAATCCCAAGTTTGTAATGGGGATCAGAGAATGAACTGAATACAAAGTTTGTAATGTTAATTTGAAAATGGAACTGAGTAAGTTCAAGAGAAAGTGTTACGTAAACTAAAAAGTACTGATGACCTCATGATTATGCTGGAAGGATGCATGAACTGAAGCTTGAGAACATGACTGAAAATGAGACATGACACATAAATTGAATTTTGTGAACTGAACTAAGCCCCTAAATACATGGCTCACGACTGATATTTGAACTTGAGGGTTAACTTATGAGTATCCCCTTCTCCAAACTATATTCATTACGTGAGGAGAGAATGGGTTTCTTATGTTATTAAAGTTTGGGGGATCATAGCATATCTCTCCCTTGGTACACTAGGTCCCTAGAAGATTTTAACATTGCTGAGATCTCAAGGAAAAACTGGGATGATGCTCAAGGCACCTAGTAACTGAATCATGACTGATTATCTAAGACATGAGAATGAGCCATGATACATAAACTGAGCTGTGTTTGTATCTACATGATTGGTTCATCTTTGAATAGTTTCACACATGAGATTTCAGCTAGAGCAAATAGATAGAAAGATAGGAAACCAAACTGTATGAACTTATCTTTCTGATCCTAACACATGTTGAAAACTTAT
Organism: Capsicum baccatum var. pendulum; assembly: GCA_030864225.1. Classification (NCBI taxonomy): domain Eukaryota; kingdom Viridiplantae; phylum Streptophyta; class Magnoliopsida; order Solanales; family Solanaceae; genus Capsicum; species Capsicum baccatum. The sequence goes on along the minus strand of CM061557.1, from coordinate 81,855,692 downwards.
AGTCAATTGGATCCTTTATTTAACACGCTTTCTATGGAGCTCTAATCGCTTTAGGGCCTAAGGAGATCTTGGTGTGGTCAGAACAAGACAGCTGAATAGGAAAATCATTGCCTGGCTAAAATTTAGTAAAATAGGTTAAGACCTACTAACACTATTTCAGATGAAATGATTAATATTCTTACACTGCAACTGAGACTACTGAAAGATTCACATGGGCGTGGAGCACGAATGCACAAACATACTGACTTAGTAGATTAACTGAATAACTAATAGCTAAATACTGGGAATGTGAGACTGGTATGTACTTAGTCCTAATAACTGGACTGAGGCTGTAGAATATTATGCATAAGAGGTTATGAGTAACTAGATAATATGAGGCAACTGATCATGAATGAGCAAAAACTATATCACTTCAAGAATGGAAGGATAGGAGTCTAGCATGATTTGGAAATATTATGTAGACTTTTGTACTAAAATACAACTGGTTAAGTAACTGATAGCTGTAGCATTAGTCAAGTAAGACTGGTACTGAAATGAGTTTTTGTTCTTATTACTGAGCTGAAGCTGGCATTATAGCTAAAACTATAGTAGAGACAGTAACTACGTCTATAATTAAGACTCATATAGGTACTGAATACTAGTAACTGAAGCTGATACTGATACGAAAGTACTGAATCCTAATGGATAAGTAACTGATAATGGATAGCCATGGTCCCATAGGACTATCTGAGTCCTTTACAGAATATCAATTACTAAAGTGATGTTGTACAAGAGGACTGAGGGACAGAAAATTAATGTCATAGATTTATCGAGGAATCTAAATTGAGAGTATACATGGCATAAGCTGAGTTAGGATAATCACTAGGGGGGGAGTATGAGTCAAGTGGTATGGATAAACTATAAAACATGACATGAGTACATAATTCATGATCTCCATGACCTGAGTCTGGAATTTCTTTGTTCATGGGACATGATTTGTAACACTGATTGAACTGGAATTCCTCATACAAGGAACTTGAAACACACACTATTCTATGAGAAGTGTGCGGATACAAGCTGTATTTGTGGAGCTGAAATGGGTAGCATGCATAAATATCATGATGGCTATAGTATGTAAATTTGCACTAAGATAGGAATGGGTTGAGAATTGTCTTCCCTTACTAATTATCTATAAACAATGGAACTATAACTAGAATCTAAAAGCTTGACTTTATGACCCCCAAAGTTTAACTACTATGCAAGGTTTTAAGGAAAAAACTCATGAATCTGAAGAAGTGTGAACATGTAAATGAGAGATTCATAACATACTAGTAATTGATCAGGAGGACTTTCCTAATTTTTCTGGGATCGAAGTGCATAGAGTCTGTTTGGGCATTGCCTACTGATAACACTGGAGTTTGCACCCTACCATTTCAGGCAATTAGACTGAGCTGAAGAATGACCATGTTGACTTTAAGGATTGGGTTTAGGACAATCTTGATCTTTGTGACCTACTTCACCATATTTGAAACACACATTATTGTCGGCTCTACACACCTGTTATGATACTTACCACACTCTTTGCAAAATAGATGAGCAAAAACTGTGATCTCACTAACTTGATCCTTGGAGCCTAGTGTTCTATCTGAAGAGTGGACTGGGACTAAAAACTTTTGACTATGCTAAGAATGGTTACCACCCTGCAACACTGGCTGAGGAAAGCTATAACTACCTATTCTGGCCCTCTTATTTTCTAACTCTTTCTTCTTAAGCTTCTGCTCCTCCATCTGTTGGGAATAGAACATAAGCCTAGATATGTCCATATACCTAATCAACATCATAGTCCTGCATACTTAACCACTCTACCTGATACCCCTGAAACGAACTTGCTTATTCTGGATATGTTATCTGCTACTACATGGGGAGCATACCTGGCTAGCTGAGTGAACGTAAGGGATTATTCTTATACACTTATTGTGCCTTGTCTAAGATTGATGAACTCTAACACTTTGGATTCTTTCTTCTCTATAGGAAAAAATCTATCTAATAAGGCTGTAGCAAACTCTTCCCACTGTATGGACTCTGTATCTACACCCTTGTCTACCATCCAGTGCTTATACCATGTATGGGATACGTCTTATAGCTGATAGGTGGAAAACTCTACGCTCTTACTGGAAGTTACTCCCATGATGTCGATGACTTTTTAAACCTGGTCTAGAAACTCCTTTGGATCCTCCTTGGTCTTAGAATCGGATAATAATGGAGGATTCATTTGGGTAAACTCTTGAATCCTAGAAGCAGTAGCATTTTCCCCTAGGTTGGCTGGAATGGTAACTGGCTATTCATTCTGAGTTGTGACTGAATGGGCTAGAGTAGTGAATACAGTCCTAAATTTTGTATGAGAGATGTACTCATCTAGAGGACCTGGCTTGATGGGCTGAGGTGGTGACTGATTTCTATTTCCCCTTTTGCTAGCCCTATTGGGAGGCATGATTTATAAACAAAGGAAAGAAGCGGATTAGACTAAGTGTTTAATTGGAGCTTATGCTTACAGGCGTGACATGAATACTGAAATAAGGGAAATTGTTCCAAAAAATTGCATAGCCTCCTGCACATAAGTATGGTGCATAACATACCCATGTACAAGACTCTACTGGATGTGGCTTTAAGACTTGCTATGACACTGTTGAATCTTAGGCTCTAATACAAAGGTTGTAATGCCACAAGTTTAGTACTCAGAATGCTACACAGTGTCCATAACCCCGAAGAACCACAAGCTAACCCATGACGGATATTTGTTCCTGTACACTACATAATATATGTATACAAATACGAAATAAAAGGCTAAAAGGTCATAAGGTTCAAATCTGATAAAAACATAACACTTGGGTGGGGCATAAAATACCCAAAATAACTATAGTGAACTGTCTGAAACATGATAGTCTGATAAGCCTCTATCTGTCTGAATAAGGAATTGATGGGACAAGTCCCTAACTCACTCCAACTACTAAAATAAACTAAGTACTAAAATGATAAAACACTGATCCTGTTCTTGAAGGATGAGGACTCACTGTTAACTCTGACTACAGAGTACTGGAATACTATTGAGGCTTTAGAGTGCGTGGTTCTAAACCTATGGTATAAAACACGATTGCACAAATGAGTCAGTACAATTGATTATACTGGTATGAAAGTGAGGTAGGTTGAATGCAAAGGGGTCATATGTATGAACAATGTTGACTGACTAAATAACATGAATGTGAGAATACATGCTTGACTATGTAATTGTAACTGAGGTCGTGATAGGACTGAATATTGAGTTCAAACTACTGAGTCTACTGACAACATAAATTTATTGATATCTGAGTATGTGAATACTGTGATACTGAATAACAGAGTCTACTGTTATTGATATCTGAGTCACTAATAGGTGAGAAACTGATACTATATTACTGAATACTAAGGGAATGATACTATGTTACTGATACATGAATAACTATATCCGACAGTTCTAACTATAAAGAATTATTCTAGTTGAATATATTTGTCAATCGTTTTTCTGAATATTTATATATGTAACATGAGTTACTGATAACTATTATAGTTGATACTAAGTGAATGTATCTCACAGTTTATACTCTGATGGAAATAGCTGAGTTCCATACTATATTGAATTGACTGTATTTGACAGTCCTAAATCTGAAGAACTATCTGAGTGCTTTTACTGAGACTGAGACTGAGACTAAAACTGAGACTCTAGGAGGTAAACATATAACCGACATACCCCAAAACTGAACTGGTGGGGTCTAACCTATAACCCTAGCTGGAAGGTTGTCAATACCATGCCATGGGTAAAGATTAGTTGTGAGTATACCCTCTATGATAGGGAGATATTCCATCAACCTCTTCGGGTAGGTAACCTAAATGAGATGTATATATCCCTAAGCACATAGGGTGCATCTCAACCTACGCTGGCTATGTAATTCTAGAACACAATAATTTCTTCTAAGAATCACACCCTCTACTGAATAACCGGTGAGTCCCCACCCTTGGGTTCACTCGGTGCCAAATTCTACTCCTAAATAAAGAGACACTGAACTAATTAACTGAACTAAACTAATACTAATGGTATTATTTAGAGGAGCTAAACTGAGTTTACTGAGTTTCGTTGACTGGCGGAATGCTACTGAGATATAAGTACTGACTGAGAGTAACATGATACATAACAATGGCTCTAGGCACACAACTATATTTTTTGGGCATAAATACCCCCAGGACTCGATCGAAGGAAACTGAGAAGACATGACACTTCTTGAACACATGACCAACATCAATAATCCATACTACAATAATTTGGGGATTTCATGAAGTACTTGATTATCACAGTATTGTACATGGGTAGGAATGCATATAATCATGTCATAAATTCATCCGTATAACCTCATGAGCATTCCATCAACTAATATCAATACACAATAATAGCATGGAAGTCACTTTTAACATAAGTGGATATCATGTATTTTTCCATTAGTCACAATTAAGCCATGGAACATTATTTGTATTCTCTTAGGCATTTTATCAAACACCTTGCATACACAAACTAGGGATTAGAAATAATCATTAAAGTAACCCGTAATCACCAACTAAATTCATAGTTTTCCACTCACATGACAACGTAGTTTCATAAAATCACATAAAGATTCCACCTTGGGAATCATACAACAACATAATCATGGTATCATCAATCCATAACATAAATATCATGATATCAAAGTTAAAACTAGATTCTTGAACTTCATGGATGAAAGGAATCTATGAATGAATACTATCCATACCTTTGATATTTAATCTTGAAAAAGAATTGACCTTTTTGAATGTTCTTGGATTGGGAATCTTAATTCTTGATTACCTTGTGGAGAGTGTGATGGGGTCTTGAAGTTAATTGAGAAGAAACCCTAAGTTTGTTCTTGAGAACAAAGAGGGTTAAGATCTTTTGAAAATAAATCACAATAGCTAAGTACGTGATTTTTTGGAATTTTATGTTGTGGGGGTACGGTTTAGGGTGAGATAAAAAACTAAAATACCCCTACAAAATCACTTCCCAGTTGCTAAAATTTTTAGCTGACGACCAAGGCTGATAAGCCATCAGATATATGACCGCCCATTAGCTCAGTTCATCACTTGAAAGCTAAAATTAATAGGTTTCTACCTAAGTTTAATGACTTGGGCTGATAAGTCATTAGATATGTGATGGCCCGTCAGATATGTCGTTACTTAGTTGCTAGGGTAACATGCTGGAATAAAATGTATATAACATTTTGCTCTGATATTGGATTTGGGAATAATTAGTATCATTGGAAAGATAATTTAATATATATATATGTTGGTGTGTCATGATCTCAATAATTCATATTATAACTAGAAATTTGCTCATTTGAAGTTGACTATAGCAATTTCCTTCCCAAGAATTCTATCGGTAAGGAATGTTTTGATCCGTCTGATCGCTGGGAGATATTTGAAGCCATAATATACATCTAACTTACTCATCAAACTATAAAAGAACCATGATGTACTATGCATGAGATTGAAACATGGCGCTAATATTGATTTGGATTTTTTGGGGGTATTACTGGTTCGGAGGTAAAATGGAGAAAAAAGACTCAAAATTGACCAAGGAAAGTATCATAGATTGTATCCATGAGTTGTGGAACTATCCATGACTTGTCTACAATGGTCGTGATCAAGATTCTACAGAAAAACTGTATCTCTAATTTCCACGAATGGTCTTCATGACCCATGGATTTAATCTACAATTAGTAGTCTTGATCAGTGGAAAAGATACAGAAGAAATGAAAGTAGAGTATGATTTCCATGACTCTAGTTCACGATTGGTAGATTAATTAACGAGATGGTTCACAATTGGTGGAAACCTGCCGCATAGTTTAGGATATGATTCCTTTTGTATATATAAATACCCCTAATAATGTTTTATGTTTGGTTGACTTTCTATTACATTATTGAAAAGTATTAAGGCATATTTCTTGGTCTTGGAATTATAAATGTCAATTTTTAGGGTTTTAATCCAAAGTAAGATTTTGGAGTTTTTTATATCATCATTATAATTTAATAGTTATGATTTCCTATCAAAATTATTCTTTATTAATGTACTGTTACAATTAGAGTACTTATACACTACAACTAGGGTTTTGGGAACCATGATGGAGTAATAGAGTACTGTTCGTAGTACGAGGTGAATCTAAAGATGGGGTTTAGGCATGTATTGCTACTTCTTTTGAAATTGATTACTATCTGATAGTGTGCAATGTTAGGACTCACCTTATCTCTACCCTGTACTTTAGTAAGGGTGGGAAAAAAGAATCAACAATGATACATGAAGCTACCAACCTTTACTTAATTAGGCATAAATGGGAAATGGGAGAGACTAAATTAGGATCATAGATAGGGGCTAGTAATGCAAAACACGGGATAGATGAACCTTTGTGCTTGGGGATAGTCATCTACGAAGGGCGTAATACAATATGATAGATGATACATAAACTATTGAATCCCTATGCCAAATACCACAAAAGATCACTAAGTAAGAATCCTACGGAGTTATGAAATTATTCGATAACATAGTCCTAGTATCTTTCTCATATTGATCACAAATCCAAAGGAATCAACAATTATTACTATTGTATTCCTTGGTTACAAAACCCCCTCTTTTTACTAGAAATTGTTATTAATTGCCTTTACATACATCTTGATTGATATTTTGATCCATTTCTTGTGGGATTGATCCTAACCTAATTGGGCTCTGTATTTGTTCAATGACTACTTTATGCTTCATTTGGAGGTATAATTTGGACAATAAATTTTTGTACCATTGTCAGAGAATACAGTTATAAAGTTAATTTGAGTGTGTTTATTGGGGTTATTTATTATTGATTATTAATTTTATTTTATTTTGTTTTTAGGGAATACACTATTTTATGCCCATTACTCAAATTCAAGGAAATCCCCTAATTTCACTTGATATGGAGCTTGAGAGAACTCGGAGATAATCAAATAATGGTGAACAAAGAAGTTCCTAATCAAGGAGGACTGCTCGAGGACATTAATTATGACCCAATATTTTTGAATCAGATGCTACAATAACATGATGGTCACAAAATTCAAAACAAGTCACTTCTCAGTTGATGGCTAAGCAAAATGCTAGGCAAGAAGCTTCTAGGAGGCAAAAAAAGAGGGTTAGAATAGATAATGTAAATAGTCTAGCAACACTTAAAAGAGGGTTAGACAGAGAAGGAATAGGGGACAAAAACCTCTACAATAGTATTACCCTCACAATAAAGATCCAAAAGAAAACTTGGACTATTTGGAGCCAATTAAGATAGGTTCTACCATTCCACTAGAACTGCCAGGTACGAAGTATGACATTACTAATGCCAAGATCTACTTGTTCAACTTAAATGGGAAATTTGCAAGCCTTATTATTGATGATGCAAATATGCATGTGATGAACTTTGTGGAGATTTTCACTTCCTTCCATCTTCTTAGAGTGAGTCAAAAGGTGATTAGATTGAGTTTATTTCCATTCTCTTTGATAGGAGAAGCTACACTATGGTGGGATGAATTACTACATGGATCTATTACCACTTGGAATAAGTTGAGAACTCAGTTCTTGGATCCACTTTTCCCTTCTTTAGGATATTGAAATTAAAATATGATATCTATTATTTCAGGCAGTTTCCTTCGAAAGCATTGTATGAGACTTGGTTGAGGTTTAAGAAAAAGCTGCAAAAATGTTCCAAATCATAGAATAACTAGTAAAAATTGCTTGAGATCTTCTATAGAGCTCTAAATGTTGACACTAAAGTTATGGTAGACACTAGTGGTAGTGAGTAATTCATGAGTCTATGATGGGAGCACACTTCTGAGTATCTACATTGGATCACAAAAACCAATATATTTTGGCATACTATGGAGTTTGACAGACCCACAAGTACATATGCAATTGGAGCATCTATAGAATATTGAACACTATATGAGACAGTGGCCTAATAGCTTGAACAACTTTTGACTAAGATTGGATTACTAAACAAGTAATATATAGCAGTGAGAGTAGAAAAGACCAATGTAGTTGATTTACAATGTAAGGCATCAAGGCATGATAAGTATGATTTTAAGGAAGAGTTAAAGTATCTATATAGCGACGTGGTGGGTTTCCAAGCTAAGGGATAAGGTTCTAATCAATAAAATTTGAACTTTAGGTAAGAAAATAAAGGAGAAACTACTATTGAGATAACTACTATAATAAGTCTAAGTATAGAGATACGAGGTGGAAATGAGATAGTGATTAGAGGAGAAAGGATGATTATAAGGATAAAAGTGGCCTCTATGTTCCACCTAGGAATTGAGATTTTGGTTTGAGCAATTCATTTATGGAAGAAATAATTGCAAATATTGTAAAAGGGTAGAGAAACAAAAGACTACCTCAAGAAGATTAGAGCAGATATTTCAGATATGAGCCTAAAGTTCAAACCACATACTGCCACCATTAAAAAGCTTGAGAATTAGTTTGGTCAGATGTCTGCATCACTAAATCAACATCCAAAACGTATACTTTTGAGCAACACCATCCAAAACTCAAAAAATGATACTCATTTTAAGGTTATCAAAACTAGAAGTAGGAAGCCTCTTGTTGAGGCACCCAAATGACTTGATGGTGTTCATGCTACACTAGAAAAGAAAATAAATGTCATGGAAAAAATAAATAAAGTCCTAAAGAATTATGTTTGGTTCTAAAACATCCTCCACACCATTATATCAATGTCTCAAAAAAGGTGGGTAAAAATAAACTATTAGTGGACAGAGTCTGAACAACATATAAAAGCCTTTTACAGACAATAAAAGGTAAATGTTGAAACAATCAAGGAAGAGGAAGCCCCACAGATTCTAAATCCTATCCCTAAGCCTCTGCCAAAATTCCCTCAATACTTGAAGAAGAAGGGGGAAAATGAAATATTTAATTACTTCATGTATACGCTAAAGAAACTTTTGATAAATATGTCATTGGTTGAAGCACTAAAACAAATGCCAAGATATTCAAAGATTATGAAAGAGTTGGTCACAAAGAATAAAATAGTAAGTTATGAGTCTTTTGGTAATTTACACCAGTATAGTGCAATTGTATACTGTTCTTTTATGAAAAAACAAAGATGCTCCCAGTGCTTTGATAATTTCTTGAAAAATTGGGTTATCTAACTTTGTCAAAGAATTATGTGACCTAGGCATAAACATTAAATTGATGTCACTAGAAGTGTTCAAATAATTGGGCTTGGGAATCCAAATCTAACAAAGATGTGGTTATTGATGGCAGATTATACTATCAAGAAGTCTCTGAGCATATTTTTTGATGTTTTGGTCAAGTCAGAAAATATTATATTTTCTGTTGACTTTTTTGTCTTGGATTGCAAGGTCGATTTTAATAGGCCCATAATTTTAGGGAGACCATTTTTAGTGACCAATAGAGCATTGGTGGATATGGAGCTGGATGAGTGGAAATTCAGGTAGAATAATAAGGAATTCACAGTCAATATTTGAAGAACTATAAAGTAGCTAAAGGATATAAGGGTGGTTTTGGTATTAAATAGCTTAGATGACCTTGAAAGCCTACCCCAAGGTATATCTTGATGAAGTATGAGTAGTCAGCATTCCTGCATTATGACACAACATTAAAATTAGGCACTGCTTAGGAAGAATCTTAAGGTGTCTTGTAATTACTATATTTGTTTTCATTCTTGGTATTTTGATCGACCTCACACCCATGTACTTAAGGTGCCACAGGTATGTTCCTAAACCCCTTATTTTACTTTAGTCTAATATATTAGGGATAACACATGCTTATTTGATGAGGGCGAGGGTACTTGTGGGTATGTATGTCCTCTTAAGGGTTTTAGTTAATGTCTTCCTTTTTCCTCAAGTGCTACTTGTAGAACTGACATGTTTAGGATTTCATTTTTGTTTTTTATTGTGTTTATATTGTTTTGTTGCATTTGATTAGGAGAAAATAGGGAACCTTATTATAGTCATGTATTAAATATATTGATTTTGATTGTTGATGTTTAAAGGATAACTCTCTTCTATTTTAGACTATGTTATAGTTGTGTTAAATTGTGACAATTGCTCGATCTTACTAAGGAATTAGTATTATAGGGATAAAACTATAGCTTAGCAATGCAAGAATTGGATAGGCAGTAGTTAATAGTTCAAGCCTGTGCTATTTTGGTGTGAGATTGTTACCGAGTTCACTTTGTGTTCGCAATCCATAACTTGATCTATTATTCTTACATGGGTTGTATGATAGTTTGTTAGAAAAGAGATCACAGGCCATTATAAAATAAGTCCATTTTTGGCATAAATACTCGACCAAATAAAACAAGTATCCCTTGATCCCAAATTTTCTTCTTAATTGACCATTTTCCTTAATTAGAGTATTCACCTTCCCATTTCTACTTACAATGAACCTATCTTAGCCCTCGTCACTCCTTGGAATTATGTATCTCAACTTAGTTAAATCACCTAATTTGAGGACTACTATATTAGGGGTGCGTAGATTGAGATAGGTTGTAAGATGAAGTTAGTAGTAGAAAAGAAAATAGATTTGGGTATGTTAAGAAAAATAAAAAATGTAATGAAAAATTTTGAAAAAGAAAGAAAATAATATAAAAAGATTAAAGAGAAAATCACACCTGAAATCTGAAGAAAATTGAAGGAGAATAAGATAGAATAAAATAAGCAAAGTCATAAAGTGGAGCAAAAACTAATGTTGAACCAAGGAGGGTTGTCACTATATCCATATCTACCATACCCATCCCCAAATATACATTACAAGTCTAAGAGGGTCCTATAGTGATCCAAGTTCGACCTTTTAAAAATTAAGGGATAGAAAACAAGGGAAAGTTGGTGGCATTTCATGCACACTATTTAAACTTCTTTGAGAGAGTGGGTGTCTTTATTAAGTCCCTCTTTATATCTTCATCCATAGACTATTGGAGTGCGGGACTTCCTTGCATTGAGATCACACAGTTTGCATTATTAGTTGTTATTAGTTTGGGTAATGTTAATTTCCATCATGTTTTTTCATCTTTTCATAATTTAAGGTCGTTGCTTCTTCCTTTTATGTCATGGTAATGTCCTATTGTATACACTGTTGATTTTGATTTTTATATAGTAGGGGTTGAATATTTTATGTAAAGGTAATGAATTGACAGCCATAGGTCTCTTAGGTTTCTCTTATTAAGCATCGCATGTGTTTATTTTGTTTTGTTTGCTTGAGGACATGTAAATGTTCAAAGTTAAGGGTGTTGATGTTCCATGGTTTCATGGAAATTTTAATGCTTACGACGAGGAAAATATCCAAGAACTTAGGTGTTTTAGGTAGGTATGATGTATTTTTGTTATATTCTATAGGATAATAGGGTTTGGAGGAAAATAGAGAAAATAGACTCAAACTTGACCAAGGAAATAATTATGGATCATTTCCACGGGTTGTGGAAAAATCCACGACAAGTCAACCATGGTCGAGAATGATATTTTGTCAAAAAACTAAAATTCTAATTTCCATGGATGGTGTTCATGACCCATTAACTGTGTCTATTATTATAGACGTAATTAATGGAAAAGATGTTGAATAAGTGTAGGCAGTTCAGATTTCCACGACTCTAGTTCATGATTGGGGGATGATAAGCTCAACTTACCCGTCAATTAAGTACAAGGAGGTCATAGTCAATATATTTACCCAACTTTATAGTCGGAGTCGAATCCACGAGGAAGAATGTGAGTGGCTATCAAATTAATTCGAAAGGATAGATACAAGTTTAATTCAAACAAATGTTACAAAACATAAAATGGGAGAGGTAAGTTCCTACGCTAATGTTTCTTTTTGGGATTTTCTAATATAAATTGGGGCTACTAATAGTTAGTGTTTTAACAATTATTCAAGGATCTTGGGATTATGCATTACTAAGAGAGTTAAATATGGGTGATAATTATTAACATCGATTTAGCAATTCAAACATAGGTAGGCTTGGTTATAGATTTTGATGCTAGTCTTTCAACAAAACACCAAACTTTCACCCATTGATCCATTCGAATACCTAATAGATGTGCAAACACAACCTTAATCAAGGCATCCTTATTTGTAGGATGACACCCATGGCATAAACCTCACATTCACCCTTATGTCTAAGATAGTGAAAATTTAGCAAACTAAATGCATAATTGTCTATCATTACTTTGGTCCCCATATCCGTCTTTTGAGGATGATGTGGATTCCTAAAGTTCACCCATCAAATCCCAACCAAAATAGCATAGAAATAATAGAACCCATAAACATGAACTACCAAATAGATGCTAACAATCACAACCCACATACATTTTAATCCTTATTCACACATAACCCCAAGAGGGAGATTTATCTACATATAAGATAAACAAACATAGATATACCCATAACATCCATTGAATAAAGGCTGTAGAATATATAAGTGAATGTTACTTCAAACTTGGATCTTCCACAAGATTAACAATGGAAGTGAGCAAATCTTCCACTTAGAAAGTTTCCAATGAATTTTTCACACAAAATTTACACAATATTTTCTTCTGCACAAATGGAGGCTACAATGTCTCAAACCAAAACCTAGAAAATTTTTGGGAAGATAGAATAGTGATGGGATGAATGATACATCAAATTAGGGTTTGAGACCTTATGTTAAAATTGGGATCACCACATGTAATTACAGTTTTACCCTCGGGCTAAACATTTCTGCCAAGTCACAATCATGCAAGTCTAGCTGCGATCATGGCTATGTGACCATGATAAACTTCTATGGTCGCGGTTGATTGACCATCTTGACTGACCGCGACTGTGGTAACTGAGGCAATTTCACTACAGGTCTTCAACTACACTTTTTTTGCTCCCTTTTGATCATTTTAACTCCAATCCACATCTCTTTGTCTTTTCAACTCCTACACCTACAAATAGTGGATATTAGTGAATTAAATCACAATTATGACTCATTTACTCATTTGAGACAAGGTAATATGCACTAAAACTGACTGCGAATGAGTGGTAAAATCACCACTCATCAATACCCCCAACTTAAGCATTTGTTTGTCCTCAAGCAACACTAACTCTTTACCATCAGACACAATCATTTATGCCTACATTTTATGCCTTAAATGCCATTCCGACCTCGACATGAGTCACAACCATAAGCAGCTCATTGTAATTATGCTAGGCTAATTTCTCAACACACTTCATTATCAAATGTAATATTCCAGGTTGCATCATACTTTAAAAAGCAATCAAACAACAAAAACCAATACTCTAGAGGTGTATCACCTTTTAACTAAAACTAAACCATGCACCACTTGCCTCATTATCCGAGAGGTGACAAAAAATCACTCACCTCAACTTGTATGCATGCCCATCTCACAAGAAAGAAAAGTTTCACACACCAAAATACCAAACAATTAACAAGGAAATTTAAGTGCAATCTCCCCTCACAAAAGAAATCTCAATGAAACAAGTGTCATGCCATAGGCTTTCCCCTATATTCAATCTTCACTACAAAGAAAGTAAATAGTCGAAGATCTCAAGGGACTTTCTAAGCTTTTAATGTAGGTTCGAGTTAGGGTAAGATATCATCTAGGATCAATGTGGTTACACCCTACCTTGAACATCTACTTCACTCTTTACGATCCTTTTTTTTATTAAGGACCACTCTTCTTTATTTTTTTATTTCTTCATGCCTATATTTTGCTTTCTTTGTTCATCACTTTTCCTCTTACTTTCATTTCCTTGCATTTTTCTTGTGCAAGTCATCTCTTTATGAGACCCTTTCTTTTTCTAAACATTGATTTTCAACACATAGTTTTAATTGGCATATCATAAATAGTTTATGGCCCCAAACTCACACCCATCAATCTTTACCATCCCCGACTTAAACTTTTTGCCTCACATTGTATTTTTGAGTTCAAGGAGGGTATGGTTCAAAAGATGGATAAAAGAATGGTTCACGACTTGTAATGTGTTTACTAAAGAAAGTCCAAAAGCTCAAAGTAGGTAACGAGGGATTTCCATTATGTATGGGAAGGCTTTTTAGGATAGAGTGGGTTCCAAAATTACAAAGAGGGCCCAAGATTATTTCTCCAACCAAGTATGATCAAAATTAGTTTTGAAAGACTAATGGGGAAAGTTCGAGATAACACAAGTGTACAAGATATGAATATCAAGTAGTTCACCACATACGGCAAGTAAAATTTTGCCAAGGAAGCTCAAATTTCCCTCTTGCGAGAGACACAATTACGGGTGATTATCACTATGCACAAGTCAAAAAATTTTGGAACCACATAAAGAGAAAAGAATTTGTTACAACATTACTCACGTCCATGCCCGGGATTTTTCAAAAATTTTGGAGACGGAAGGGGTTTATTTATTTGAACTCACACCATGCATAAATTGCTAAACTATGTCTACAACCAAAGCCTTAGGCTAATATCTTGGCTCAAAATGGGCAGACTTACCATATGGCTACTCAAACTTCAGCATAGATGTAAACAAAATAATCCCAATTTATAAAACAACATGCTACAAGTACTCAGACTTTCCTTGTATTTTTTTTACATTTATGCTATGGGTACTCAAAATTCCCCTGCATTGATGCCTCAAACCCAAACACGTTGCTTTACCCTTAAGACTGTAATTGCCCAATCCATCATCAGGCAAAGATAGTTCTGCATCAACAATATCAAAATAAAGATAAATCAAAAGAATACTAAAAATAAGAGGGAAGCATGATAATCTATAAAATGAAATAATATCCAAATCATCATCCCAAAACAATAATATAAAATAAATAGTTTCTAGTATTAAGTCATCAAAACACTATGATTCCAGGGGTAACCCCCAAATAGATAAAATATAGTGTCCCCACTGCATTCACACTAAATCAAGAGTAAGAAGTGTCTCACTGAATCCACCTCAAGAGATGCTCCTTCTATTTTACTCTATGTTGGCACCACCAGTCTCGTCAACCGACCAATTAGCAGGGGCCTCATATTCACTATCTAGATTTGAAGAAGGCAATTTCTCATTTAGTTTGAGCACCTTAAAGCAATCTTCTCTCTTCATAACATCTTTTCATATGATTGCTTGAGGTCCCTATGTGCTCCTGCTAAGTCTGAGCATTCTCTCTTTAGGTTGGCGATGGTGGTTCCCTATTTTTGCTGCTTTTTATTTTACTTCTAATAGTCAGATTGTATTACATATAAATGATGGGTTGTAGAGGCCTCTCTCGTACCCTGAGGTAATTTGGACACTAACTCTTTGACCACTCTCATTTGATCTAAAAGATCATCGAGGGTATTTGATGATGAGGGTCTATATACTGCTGGGTCCTATTGGTGTAATACCCCAGGAAATTTTTAGTTAAAATTCTATGCGTAAATGTGTTGGGTTCTATCTTCTAGAATGAATTATAAATTTTTCGTATGGAATGTCTTAGATTATGACCTACTATTGCGTAGAGTATCAAATAAGCTTTCTAACGTTATGTGGATCATCCAAAACGGACACCCGAGCGATGATTTATGAACATTCCAATCGAATCATGAATAGTAGTGAACAGTAAAACGTGCAGGAAAAACTACTGAGGCTTGGCGTATTTTTTCTCCAATTTTAAACGATCATAACTCCTTGTACATAATGATCCGGGTGATCTACTATATATCAAAGGAAAGCTCTGTGAGTCCTCTTTCCAATGAAATTAGTTTCATCCAATTTGTCTATTGGAGCAAAACGTTATGGTCAATCTACTTTATCCTAACAAAAGCAAATTTTTGGGTCAATTTCAAATGATCATAACTCTTTGTAAACAATGATCTAGGTGAGATACTATATATCAAAGGAAATATATAAGAGTCCTCTTTCTAATGAAATTGGTTTCATCCAATTTGGATATTAGAGTAAGACGTTATGGTTGATCTACTTCAAACTATTAAAACAGTCCACTAAAGGATAGATTCGAGAATTATTTAATTTTTAGGGGCATTTTGGTCATTCCTCCTCACCCAAAATCCGTCCAAACCATATTAAAGCCTATTAGAAGCATTATATGTTATATTTCATCAAATTCCCTCAAAAAGAAAACCCTAAGCTCCTACATCCAACTTCAAGAACCTCTAAAGTTCACCATTAAGTCTGCAAATATATTCAAGATTCCAAGTTCCTAGTTCAAGAACTCCAAGAACCATTATTCAAAGGCACGATTAACATCTCAAAAATGAGTATCAATATAAAGTTCATCATTCAAGGTATGTGGGGGTTTTCAATAAGAACTCTCTTTCGTTCTTGTTCCCAAGAGTAATTTCCTTTACAAAGGCATAATTTTTATTTGATTTTTTATGAATTTAAAGCATGAACCCATATCTTATGATTATTATTATGAAATCTTGATGTTTATGATTTTGAAAGATGAATTTACATGTGTGGAGATATAAAGCATGAATCTTGAATGATATTTATCATGATTTTGATATTTGGGTCATGAATCCCCATTGAAAATTGTGCTTTTTGAGAAAGTGTGTGTTATAAGAACGTTGATGTTGAATATTTGAGATATTTTGAATTATTTGACCTTTTGGTCTTAATGGAGTTGTTTTGATAGATGGGAAGAATGATGTTTCCCGATGTATATTTATATATTACTGAAATTGTTTTATTGTGGATTGTCTTTGAAATGATCTGAGCTAAGTCTGGGAGAAATCTTTAGCACCGAGTAGGAAGTATAAAGCGACCTTACTTCCCTAGAAATACGTGCCCCCGTAGAGTAAGCCTGAGGCTATTTATATAGTGATCACTAGTTTGTGTAGATTTGATATCGATAGTCATACTCCGATGGCAAGGATAGGACGGCTCTCCCAAACGTGGTTTGTACGTTGGAATCCATGTAGCTCACATGGTTTATGTCAGTTATAGGATCTCCCAGTGTGTGTGTGTTTCCTTGTGTCTATGGTGAATGGTGAAGTGATTTAAAAGTGGAATTGTGAAAGTTATTCTTTCGAAAGATTTAAATGATATTTACATTATGAGAATTGATATTCTTGATGATGAACTGAAAGTGATTGAAAATTTATATGATGACTCACATGTGTTATTATACTTATTTCATCCTCTCATGATTATGATGATTTTCTTCGGGCTATATGAGTCTTTCATACATCCTGCATATTTCTTATAAATATTTATGATGATGATGTTTATAAAACTATATACACCCCCATATACTCAGTTCCTTTCCATGGTACGGATCCACATCTTCTAATGTGGTCTGCATTTTCTCAGAATGTAAGTTTAGGTGCTCAGTTTTAGGTACAACAGTGATTCTTTGGGCACGTTGTTCTACATCCTCTGTTGTGGTAAGTCCTCATGTTCC
Organism: Capsicum baccatum var. pendulum; assembly: GCA_030864225.1. Lineage (NCBI taxonomy): Eukaryota > Viridiplantae > Streptophyta > Magnoliopsida > Solanales > Solanaceae > Capsicum > Capsicum baccatum. The sequence goes on along the minus strand of CM061557.1, from coordinate 81,838,212 downwards.
GAGGACGTGATGTCTGATGTTGGTTTTACGGAATTATTTATATTTGATAACTTAGTATGAGTCAATTGGGGCATGTCTCAATGGCTCGCTGGTTTTATTGATTTTCTTAGAGGTTTGTCAGACTAGTATAGATGTTGGGAGTTGACTAATAAGTCTTATTTTGTTATCTTTCTAAAATTATTTTATTCTTGGATGATGATTACTCTATTGATATTTGAGGGTTATTTATGGAAACCCCATTGCTTTTTGTTAAACTGAATGAAAATGGATCAAAGGGTTAGCTTGGGGATACTCGTAACCTCAAGCACTGTGTTATGCTCTGGGACCCATTTTCTGGGGTGTTACAGTTGGGTTGCTTTGTCAGAATCTATCATTCTTTTCTTTCTCTTGCCTAGTGAACCCTCACCTTTGAATTTGAGTGAACAGATGATGGATCTTGAGCACACCCAAGTATCTATAGCATACTCCTCTACTTCTTCTCTCTTTCAACGTTTAGTGATAGAGGAAAGGAAAAGTAGGTGTGTACATCCATGGGTATGGTGAAAGCTCTACTTTGATAAGATAATCTCTCCCACATTAAGAGCGGTGCCAAACAAGATAAAAGCCACCATTCAAGCTCTCAAGTCCATGACGTTACTCATATGGGTGCAAGGTGATACTCGACTTCATATGATGTTTAACCAAAGTCCGGCCTCTGCTTTGAAGTCCTTCATTAAAATGTCTTTCTTATTGATAGACCAAGGAACTTCTTTAACAGGGCATAAAATATTGGCCATCCAGGACCCACGCTCACATGCCCTTACATGAAACTTCCCTATGTCAACATGTGGGAGACCATACACCACATTCACCTACTTCACTTCGAAGTTTACTAATTTACCTAGAATTGTCATCATGGGGTTTGTGAGAGAGACTACACTGAGGTTTGTGTAGAACTCACGCACCCATATCTTATTGGTCTCGTAGGGTTCTAGGGCAAAACATATCCACCCGGTTATAGTGAGTTTGGCATGGAGTTTGGGAGCTTTTCTTCCACCTTGTCTAGGCCAATGCCCCTCTCAAGGAACAGCTTAGTCATATGGAAGTCATCATAATAGAGTTGGCGGCATTGTGCGATCATGAATGTTGTGTCATTGAAATTTTCCATCTGTAAGGCAGATGATCTGTGAGCAATGTAACTGAGACAAATATTAGTTTCTCATACTAGACACATGCTTCATCAAACAGATAAGCTCATGTGGCAGTGCCAAAAAATTTTGGGGGCAGCAGAAGAATGTGCAGAAATGTTCAAAGTCTACCATAACTTGCCAGCAGGTATGGAAATCATAGAGTGATAACCACGATCACAGTTAAGTGATCATTGTCATTATGTCCACTATCGCGGTACCTAAGACTAGGTTTTGATAGACTCTGTGCAATATCTCAAAGATGGTTTCACCCTAAAATTTTTCTTCAATAAATCAAGATAACATTGTAAATAGTGAATTATAAGACTAGAGTGTGTAATCCCAGCTCCAAACTTAAATAAATTGAACATAGAATTTGTAGAGGCTTTCAAGTTCACACATGGTGCGTACTTCTACTTATATGGATTAAAGTATAATTCCTGGGTACTCAAGACTTCCCCATATAATGTTTGCACTATCTATAGCAGAAAACCATATAGCAATAAAAAATTATCATGAATATGATAACACAAACATTAGTTCAGGGTCTATATACACATTGCAAGATCAAATCATGCATTTTCATTCAAATCTAAGGAGTTTAGACACCTTACCACGTTAGTAGATGCTATTAGAATGAGATGACCCTTGGTTATACACTGTAGGGCCAAAATAAGAAGAATATTTTGAGAGAAAGTGTAGAAGGGGTGGGTGAAAAGTGAGCAGTTGGATGGTCATTTAAACTGATTCAACCGCGATCGCGGTCACGCAGTCACCATGATTGCGTTGACATGGGCTGCGGTCATGGTAAGTGAGATCAAAAATCTAATCCCCTACCTTTCCTGTTCAGACCCAAAATGCCAAATTCATAGTTTTCTTCTTCAAATTCAATCAAAATTTTGGTGAGCACCACCATCTCAAGGCTTAAGCATGCATAAATAAAACAAAAAATTATTATACCATGTATAATTAAAAGGGTATGTTCCAGTTTTCAAGGTATGATGGGTTGCCTCCCATTGAGCGCTTATTTTAAAGTCTTACCAAGACAAACTTACTATTTTCTTTATGCTACCACTTAGAAGATTTGAATCTCAGACCTTATGTAATGAACGACAGAGGTACACAATATTTAGATCTCCAAGAAGAGGCATGGAAGAGGTAATGAAATGGAAATCAAGTTTCGGTCTTTCCATTTTGAAGATTTAAACCTTTTACCTAACTTCGCATCGAGCTTTCATTTTACCTTCTTGGGTAAAAGTGAGCACATAAATAGGTCATTCCTTGAACTTTTGAAATTTAGCATCATTGCCTTTGATAGGTGGGGTTCCATGTTCTCCTATTGAATGTCAAACTTCAAAATACAGGAGCCGGACTCTGCCACCCTATAATCCTCTATTTGTTTAAAGGAATGATCTTCGTCATATCCTCTAAACATAATGTTAAAAAGTGGGTTGAATGAGGTCCAACCCTTAATTTTGGGTTAACCTCCTCCGGAGCATCTCCACCTCAAAATAAACTAGAGCAATTATAAAAGATTTGTGTTGATTTGTCTTTTCGCTCTAGTACCATTTCCTTTATTTGGGATTCTTCTCTTTTATATGAGTTGGATGATTGGGAAGCCATTGAGGAGTCTTTACTACAAAGCTCTTCATCATAGCTTATCTTCTCTTCTTGATAACACTCATATTGAGTATTGCGATAGGTAGTGATAGTTTTATATTTTTCTTCTTCTCACAATATCTCTTTCTTGACACTAGTCCATTCTTTCTACATATATTCCATATTCTCCCCATTTCATCTACCCAATCCAAGATGGCTAGTAACTTTGGGTTACACTGCTGGACATGGTGCATTGTTCTTTTGGTTTCTCATCATATGTCCTAATAAAATCATAGGAAGAACTAGCAATTCAATTAGTATAATAGAGGGATGAGGTGTTTGGACACTTGTCTCAATGTCCTTGTAGACGGCCACACATAGGGAAACCATTCTCCCAATCGAATTGAGATGGTAAAATCTCTCCCCAGAGAGCATACATACAATCTCTCCTGAAGTGTGGTCCGTAACAATACAAACATGGGGGGGTCACGATATGACTTCCAATCATTAAACTTATATTTGTTAGAAGATGCCATCAATAAAAGTACAAGTAAAATAAAATCTAACTACCAAGAAAAATCACAAACAAATATTTACAAGCTTGAAATCAAGCAAGTAACTAAGATTTCAAACTAACTTAATACAAAAAATTATTCCCTGGCAACGGCGCCATTTTTGATAATGGTCAACTTACACGTCAATTAAGTGCAAGGGGGTCGTCGTCAATATATTCACCCAACTTTGGAGTCGTGGTCAAATACACGAGGAATAATTTGAGCGGCGATCACATTAATTCGAAATGATAGATACAAGTTAAATTCAAACAACAACAACAACAACAACAACCCAGTGTATTCCCACCTGGTGGGGTCTGGGGGGTAAGATGTACGCAGTCCATACCTCTACCTCTAACGAAGTAGAAAGGCTGTTTCTGATAGACCCCCGGCTCAAGACACAAGATCCCACATAGATACAAAGTAAAGCACCGAACAAGGTCACAAGATTACAGCACATAACATACATAGCATAAATACGGCATAAATATGGTAGCCATAAGTAAAAGAGAAGAAAGAAAAGAAAGCAGAAAATAGAAAAGAAAACAAAAAACAGAGGAAGCACCCAGATTCATACTAAAACAAGGAACACGGAACACGGAATCATAACCTAATTCCCTACACTAGCGACCCAAACCGGCTCTAGTCCTCAGCCCTAATCCGCGTCCTTCAAACAAATGTTACAAAAAGATAAAATGAGGGAGGTGAGTTCCTATACTAATGTTTCTTTTTGATATTTTCTAGTATAAATTCGGGGCAATGAATAATTAGAGTTTTAACAATTATGCATGGATCTTGGGATTATGCATTATTGAGGAACTGAAATGTGGGAGCTAATCATCAATATCGATTTAGTAATTCAAACATGGGTAGGCTTAGTTTAGATTTTGATGCTAGTCTTTCAACAAAACAACAAACTTTCACTTATTGATCACTTATTGATCCTTTTGAATACCTAATGGATGTTCTCAACAATTAGCAACCACAACCTCAATCAAGGCATCCCTATTTCTAAGATGACACTCATGGCATAGTTAACCTCGCATTCATCTTTATGTCTAAGATAGTAAAAATTTAGAAAACTAAATGCATAATTATCTATCAATGCTTTGGGATTCCTAAAGTTTACCCAAAACTCTTCTTTCGAAGATGGTATTGAACTTTCTAAAGCTTGAGCTTTCACTCATCAAAGCCATGTGGGTATTTGGATCTTTCACCCATCAAATCCCAACCAAAATAGCATAGCAATAATAGAACCCATAAATATGAACTACCAAATAAATTCTTACAATCACAACCTACACACACTTTAATCCCTATTCACACATAACTCCAAAAGGGAGATTTAGCTATACATAAGATAAACAAGCATAGATATGCCCATAATCTCCATTGAATCAAGTTTGTAGAAGATCTAAGCAAATGTTACTTCAAACTTGGCTCTCCCACAATATCAACAATGAAAGTGAGTGATTATAGGAAACTCTCTTCTTATGAGGAGCACATGTTGGATGAATGTGGGTGATTTGTATGACATCTTTGATTTAATAATAAGCATGAGTTTTTCACTTAGGTGAGTCAATTCTTGAGATTAGGATGTTTTGGAGTAGTGTTCATAAGCTATCAATTGAGAAAATAACATGCTTTGTGTAGAAACTCACATTTTACGTAGTCATTGTAGTACTATATTGAGGGTCTTTATTTTAGTAGAAGTGTAGTGCCACCTCAAATTTTTATGCTTAGAGTAAAGAATTGTTTGAGGACGAACAAGAGTTTAAGTGTGGAGTGATGATTTGAGGTGATTTTATATGCTTTTGTATCATTATTCTAGATTATTTTTTCTTGTTTTTAGAGAAATTCGTGTGCTTAACATGTTCATATTGATATAAATAAGAATTTAAGTGTCCAATTATGTGATTACAATGTTCAAAGTATTTTTCAAACAAGTTTGTACTTAATTTAATCATTTAGAGTTCAACTAGGAAAATTAGTTTTACTAACTTTAGCTAGGTGTGTGTCTACTTGATTTCGGTGGATTCTAATGTGTTTAATTTATTTCAAGTGATTTAAATGTGTAATTATTAGTAGAATAACTTGTTTGTAATGGACAAAGTTTAATTTGATTAATCCAAGAGTCCGAATAATAATGAAAGATCATTGCGAATTTGCCTTATCTTAGCTCTTATTTTGATTCATCGTTGAGGTTATAGTGTTTTTTAATATTTAATTTATGGTGTGTGATATTATAGTAGGCTTTGTGAAATGAATACGTGATATATTGATGATTTAAAGGTTTAAAATTCATTGTAAATACACTGTAAAAGGCATGGGCAAAGGATAGGACGTCCAACACTTAACTAAAATTTTAAAAGAAAATTCAAGTGCATCTACGCAAAGTTGACGCGTCGCATCAACCTAATTAAAAATTGCAACTTCATGTCTTCACCGATGCGGTGTGATTGTCCAAATTTTAATTGAATTAGCACAAGTAAATAGGCGGTGGGAATTTGTCAATTGAGGGAATCTTTCCCTGGGACCTATGAAAGCCTTGAACACCTACCATATTAGGATTAGTATATTATTATAATATATATATATACACAATTACCTGGGAGGCAACAATCTTGGACAACTTTAGAGAAAATTAACACGTGACAATTTTTGGAGAAAATTAACAGGAGCTACTACACGGATTTTTAGGTTTTAAATTTTTTATTTAGCTTTTAATTTTTCATTTCATATATTCAATTTTTTAAATCGAGACTATGAATATTATCGGATCAAAACCCTCTTTTCATGGTTAAAGCCTAGAATATGAGTACTATTATTTTGGATTAATTTTGCTTATAATATTAGGTTGTTTGTTCATTCTTGTCTTAATTATTTGAAGGATTCACGACCCTTAGAATACATATATTGTCGACCTTTTGATCTTGGTAGAGGGAATAGGGAGATAGAACATGGAAATAAATAAAGTTTGGGTTTTTATTCTTTTATAAAATAAAGAACTAAACTTAGCGTCTAGGATAGAGATGTACTTAGATACCTTACTTGATTCATATGTAGGATGATAACTTTAATTCACTTAATTGGATTATTACATCCCTGCTCAATGATGTAGTTGTAAGGTCCACATTAGGTAAAATATTACAGGTTGGAAAACCATGATCATGCAATCAACCCTATGAATCAACAAACAAGATAAGCAAGTTAACGAAGGAAATTCAATAACATAGTATGATTGTTCAAAGTGCTTTAACCCTGGGATTTAATCCATTAATTGTACCAAGACTTTAATTTTTAAGCATTATTCATTTTATTTTTAATTTACAAAATTACATACTCTCTTTTTGGTTACTTTATCTCAACTATTAAACTAGAATTTGATAGTCGGTGAATCCAAGTCCCTAAGAAAATGATACTTGGGCTTTATTGAAGCCACTTTACTACTTCATAAGACCACATACACTTGTGTGTGCCTTGGGCGCTGTGACGTTTTTGGTGCCATTGTCGGGGACTTGTAATTAGGAAACTATGTTATTTTTAGTTTTTTCTATATTGAGTAGCAAATAATTTTTTTTTGAAGTCTCTATTTATTTTCTTTTATTTTTCTTTTAGCACACTTCTTGAGATGGAAGCTTGGGATAGATGTTTTTTGAGTGATGAAGATTCTATATGGTGTATTGTTTGTGGCAATAGTGGTTATTCTGAAGATATGTCTGTTGTCAACCCTGATTCAGTAATGTTTGTGGGATATGATCAAAGGCAATACTATGTGAATGCCTACAATCAGCAGCAGCAGTATCAATAGCCATAGTTATGAATTACCAGGCCCCAAATCAAATGAGCAATAGGAAGAAATGCTAAAATAACTTATAGCTAATCAAGCACAATTGTCAGTAGATATAAAGAGTAATGCATCCATTTTAGAGCATCAGAAAATTGTCATGAGGAACTTGGTGATAAAGGTAGGGCAAGTGCAATAGGTATATAATACCAGACTTCAAGGTGATTTATCAAGTGACAGTGAACAAATAAGTTAAATCACTTTGAGAAATGGTACGGATCTCATTGAAGAACCTTTAAAGACAACTAAGGAGGTAGATGTAGAGTTGACTTCCCAACTTATTGAAGATAAAGTTGCTGACAATTCGAGGAAGTCTGAGTACTCAAAAACTAAAATTATTGAAATTGTTAAGGAGATGCCACCACCACCATATGAATTGCAGCCATTTGTTTGTAATTTTTATTTTGAGATTAAAATTGAGATGGTGAATAAAAGTGATGGTGTTGAAGATAGTGTAAAATTTGAAGTAGGATTGGTTGGGCCTCATTCAAAGCACTTTTCTATATTATGTTTAGATGATATCTTATTTGTGGAATTATTTAAAATAGTGGAAGAGTATGAAGATGAGGAATAAGAATCCTATATTCTTGATTTTATACCGGATAAGTAATATAAAAATACACCTTTCTTCAAGGCCGAGTGGTTTACCATGCATCATCCATTACTAGGTTCCTTAATCCTTGTACCACCTCCCTATGAGTGAGGAAAAAAGATGGATATGATATTGGGGGTGAAATTTTTATCCTTAATGTGGAGGAAAAAGTTTATATGGGTCATGCTGTGACACTAAATCAGGTGCTTCTTGGGAGGAAACCTATGTTAATTAGGTATGTGTTCTTTTAAGGCTTTTTTTAGTTTTATTTCATCTAGTTTTTGTTTTTGGTTGAGTCACAGGATAATGGGAAGTTTGAGTACCATAAACTTGAGCTTGAAGCATGGCAAAGAATGAGTATGGGGTTCCATGGATCTTCTTAATGTATGAAGATGCTACTAGCTAGACCTAGAGGCCTCAGTGAGTATTTCTATCTCTTTACTTTTAAATTCACTTTGGGGAAAAGTAGAGTTTTAAGTGGTGGGGGGGGGGGGAATTCCCAATTTTTGTCTCAATTTAAAAAATTTTGTGTAAGATATTCTTGTTGGTGCTATTTTTTATTACATGGTGCAAGTGTTTTATTTGATAAAAATATGTTGAATGAGTGAATTGCTATTTTGAGACTCCTAGGCTCATTTTTGTGACTCTTGTACTTTTTGGCTTAAATTTGAATTGATGCTATTGTTTGGTTGACATTTTATGATGATCCTATTGAGTTGAGCATGTGACATATACGTGTGAGATGTTTGTGTATTCCTTTCTCCACGTGATGTCTTAAACTTGCCCGGTGTGTGTGTGAAGCGAAATAAAGATTGTGGATTTAGGAGATGATATAGGCATTTCTTTGATAGCCTTATTTTATACCTTCTTTTACCTACCCTTTGTACATTATTCTAGTTAACCCCTATTGAGACTTTAGCTTATTTTCTTTGGTAGCCTCATATGTATCCTAATCCCCTTCTTTGATAAACCATAATTTGATCCAAAAAGCTCCTTAGTACTTTAATGAAAAATGAATTGAGTAAGGAGTTTGAGAAATTGAAGAGGAAAAGGTGAAATTGATACCCCAAGATAATAGTTATTGGTGTTTATATTTGATGTGTGATAATTGGTAGTGACATAAATGGTTTTAGAAATATTCCCATGATTGAAAAAAATGATAAAAAAATGAAGCTTGAAGGAATAAACATGTAATACCTTGCATTTTCGTAGAATAATCTAAGTCTCAGTGCATGAGTATTCATAAATAAAAAATTTAAAAACTCATTATTTTTCAGTTTAGAGCCTGTCATTGTGTAGAAAATTCAATTAGCTTTCTAATAGTATAAAATTCATCGAAATTCGATAACCGGGTAAGAAGTTATAACGATTTTAAGTTTCAGTTGTTAAGCATCATCATTTTAACCCTTAGAGCATCGTGGAGACATTCCAAATGATAATTTTCAATTTTCAGTGTGACTCCATGATGTTGGCATATCGCGGAGCAAGACAATTTCTTGTTTGGCAATTTCTAATGGGCCTCCGTGATGGTGGTGCATCGCGGAGGTGGACAAATTGGCACTTCAAAGGATTAATGTGATTGCTCCGCATCGCGGTGTTTGTCCAGGTCCAATTGTCCCTTTTTCAGTGGCTTGGAGCATTAGTGGCGAGTTGCACCAAGGCTAAAAATCAGGATCTTTACTTTTAAGCTTCCGTTTTTAAATTTATTCAGGGATATTTGGGTCTTTTTTCACGGCCCTAATTAACCTAAAATACAAAATTTAGCCCCAATTTACCTAAATAATCATTCATTATTCAATTTCCTCTCAATTTATTTTTTTTATAAAGTATCATCCGAGGTTCGAGAGTTTTTGGGCTCTCCCACCCGAGATGATCAGGGGTTGAGCCATGCACCCCCAAGCCTTATTATTAATAAACGAGAAAATAGAAACTGAAAGTACACGGAGGGGGGCATAAACCTGACCTCTAGACCTATGGTGGTTTCAAGTCAACTGATCAACGATAGTCAGTCGACCCGTCCCCAATACTAAAATGGAAACCTAGTGCTATGCACCTAAAAGCGAGGACTCCTCGCGGTACAGAGTAAACTAGGTATAAATAAATAAGGTAGACTCTCCCCTTACAAGTAAGAGAAAATTCAAAAATAAACATGACGACTACATAAAATCTGAAATCCGCGAAAATGCAGAAACAATGAAGACAATAAAAATTTGTTTTGTTTTTTTTTATAAAATCCGTGGAAATGCAGAAACGATGAAGTCATTTCGATACCTGCCATGGAACAGTGAAAGTATCATCCTTCGTTGGAGGAATCAAGGTGGTTTCTTTATTCTCTTCAGCTTTCTCCGTCGAAAGCTCATCATGCCAAGCTTGTCTAGAATAAAGTGCCCTTTTGCTGCTCTAGGCAGCTACTGGTGAGTGTAGTAGTGGTGAGTAATGTCATATCGGTGGCTATTCTTTGATAGAGCATCCGCCGTGCAGTTAGCTTCCCGGTATACATGGTGACACTGAAATGACTCACGCTGACTGACGAGTTTTTGAAGTTCCCGAAGGTCAGTATCAAGTCTCCAAGGTGGTTGGATATTGTGAGTGAGCCATTTGATAAGAAGCTCGGAATCCACTTCTAAGATAAGCTTATTATAGCCATGTTGGATGCACCAAGAGACTCCGAAGATAGCCATTTTTACCTCCGCCTGGTTATTCGTGCCAATGCCGAAAGGAGTGGAGAAAGCATAGATTAAGTTGCCATGATGATCGCGGAGAATACCCCCTCCACCAGTGCTGCCCGGGTTCTGTAGTGCACTCCCATCAGTGTTTAACTTATAGGACTCAGCAGTGGGTTTTTTTCAAGCAATGTTGGTGACTTTAACATCATGCCTGCAGCTTTCAACAACGAAAACCAAATCGTTCCAGCTGTTCGGCCAAATTATATGAGGGAAAGAAGCAGCAAGTAGAAAGTAAATGTCCTTGAAAACTAGAAATTTAACTCTTGCAATATTGGAATTATTTCCCCCATATTTGCTAGCACATCGGTTCTTCCAAAGGTTCCAGCAAATGAATATAGGAGTGGCATGGATCAGCAGCTTGTGGGCAGCATTTCTATGCTCCGTGGCCCACCATTTAGTAAGAATATTAGGCAACAGGGCTGCTGTATAACTGCTGCCCATATTTCCGGCGAAAAACTTCCAAATATGTCTTGCAAAATGGCCGGAAACAAAGATGTGATCAATGGTGTCAAGACCTGGTCGGTCACAACAAAAACAGTCCACCTGTGCACCTCCGAACTGAGTGATCTTTTCATTAGTTGGGAGTTTTCCTCGCAGCGCTCTCCAGAGAAGGAATGACACTTTGAACGGTATGTTTTTATGCCAGGTGTTGGTATGGAGACTAGTCTTTTCCTTCTTCACTCAAACTAACTACCACGCCGAAGAGCAAGTAAAAGTTCCACTCTCATTTGGTTTCCAAATTAGTGTATCATTTACGCCCTCCTGGAAATGAAACTGGGTGGACAGGATTTGTGGCACTAAGAGGGGATGAACTTGCTGTCTGATCATCTCTTCATTCCATCGGCCATCGATTAAAAACTGAGATACTTGAATGTTCCCATGTCTGGTTTCCACAGTTCTGTGAGCCGCTAAAGGTCCAATTCGAAGCCAATCGTCCCACCAAAAACAGCAACTACCTGATCGCAACTTCCAGCTTATGTGATTTTCAGCAAGGCTTTTGTTTGTCATCATGTGTTTCCAAACAAGAGATTGGCCCGTGTCCCATTTTTTGGCGACAGGATTAGCTCTTTGGCAGTTGTCACATCCCTTTTTGCACGCGTACTCCAAAAAATGGAGTATTTTTAAGTTCGAAAGGGTTTCATTATTTTAGTGACAAAAAAATAAAACTTTGTCTCGAAAAAGGATTATTTGCATTTTTATTCAGAGTCTCCACTTGGCATAATCTGGTGTGCCAAGTCACCTTTGGAAAATCCTTTTCGAAAATTATTTGACTCTTAAACCGGTTTGCGATCAGAGATTCCGGCTAAGGAATTCTGTTGATCGAGGGGAAGGTGTTAGGCACCCCTCGATCCCGTGGTTCGACCAAGGTCGCTTGGTGAATCGTATCGACTATTTTGGCATTATGAAATGTATAAATCACACAAAAGAACACAAAATAACAAAATAAGACAGTCCAAAAACGTAAAAATCCAGTCCAATTATACAGTCTGAAAAATAGAAAAATACAAAAATATAAATCCTAGTCTAAAACTAAATCTAAGCTCCAATGCCCTACCCGACGCTGCGGGCCTTCATCACGATCATTTTTTTTTGCAAACATGATACGTCGGGGCATTCCCCGGTAAATAAATACAAGTAATCTCGGGGCATTCCCCGGCTAAATAAATACATCTAAATTAGATGCGGCAAACTACAAAGAAACATTCACATGCATATTCCAACATCCAACAAAACACTTGTTCTTAAATTTTGCCTACCCGGCCTGTGTTTGCCTATGCGTCCTCGACTAAAAAAACATAATTCCATCATGATTCATACCAACAATAAATCAAATTAAACCGAATCTATCTTTTGTCAATTTTTTTTTTCACTTCCATCCCGACTTTTTTTTTATCTATCCATTAGAACATGACCAAATTTATGCCTTAATCTACCAAAACCAAACAACCAAGCATCACAATCATAACATCAACATAAATAAAAATTCAACAAAAACCATAATCACAACTAATTCAATATGCCAAGATAAATAAAAGAGAGGGGGTTAAAGAAATGGACCTCACTGACACTTGCTTTTGTCGATAATAAAGAAATCCGAAGACCAAATTCGATCGGAGAACCTCACGACGAACAACCAACTCGGTATTAAAATAATAAACCGGACAGATCCAAAACGTAGATCGGGATCCGAGGAGTTCCGTTGATGGAAAAACGGGCGGAGATCTAGCGGTTGGACCGAGGTCGGCCGGTTCGCCGGCTGTGTCGTCGGACGGTGAGCCGCGGCTGGTTGCGGCGGTTGGCGGCAGTTTAGCTAGCCGGATCTGGTCGGACGGCGGCGGATCTGGCCGGAAATAGCGTCGGTCGGATTTTCTCTTTTTCTTTTTTTTTTTTTTAGTTTAGGGAGAGAGATGAGATAGAGAGTAGGAAAATATAATGGTGTTGTGGTGGTCCGATCGCCGGCCGGCGGCGAAGCGGTAGTGGAAGTTCAAAAATTTTTAAGAGAGGAAGAGAGAGTGAGTTTGTTGAGAGAGAGTCTTGAGAGAAGAGAGGTAGAGAGATTTTCTTTTTTTTTTTTTTTGGTTTCTTGTTCTTGTTATGTGTTGTGTATGTGTGTGTTGTTTAAGAATGGAAGAAGATGATTAATGGAGTGTGTTATTTTATGGAGATAAGAATAAGAGAGTGGGGGGTGAGGTAAATGTGGGGTAGTGGGTAGTGGTGAGTGTGATGATGATGTTGGGAGTGGGTGGTTGGGTAGTGGTGAGTGGTTGGAAGAATATAATGATGATGTTTTTTTTATTCTTTGTTAAAAAAAGTATGTGGTTTGTTAGGTGGATGTTTAGAGAGTAGTTTGATTAGGTGGGGTAGGTGGGGTAGCAGGAAAAGGTAAAAATGAGTAGAAATTAATATTTGGGCGGACAAAATTACGTGTCTACAGCATGCCCCCTTTGAATGTAAACACGCAGTGTTTTCAGACAAAGAAGTAGACAACAAAACAGAATTTTGTCCCAGCCATTATTCAAAGAAGAAACAGAAGAAAGGACTATACCGAGTTGGAGAGTCGAGTGAGGTTCCGTCAAGGTTTCGGTCCGCGGCTTTGTTATTACATCAAAAATGAAAATTAAAAGCTAAAACATAAAGGAAAGTACAAAAATCCTATCTATACAGCTTTTGTTGGCTCTTGACTCGACTTTTATCACCCTATTCTTCGGGCGGATTCCTGACTTGCAATTTCTTCCAACTTGTTGTTTGACTTTTGTTTCTTCACCCTGTTCTTCAGGCGGGCTCCTGACTTGTTATTTCATCACCCTGTTTTTCAGGCGGGCTCCTGACTTGTTATTTCATCACCCTGTTCTCCAGGCGGGCTCCTGACTTGAAATTACATCAAAACTAAAAAAAGAAAATTATCCCCAAACGAATATTATTATAAAGAGAAATTTCGTTTATTTACCAGAAAAGTAAAGTTTCAAAAAAAGATATTGATTTTTTTCCCCAGTTTATCATCAGAAGACTTTTGAGAAAATCACACTATACCTACTTGTATGTTGCAATGATGAATCAAGATTCTGACTAAGAAATGCATCTCCTAAGAGTAAAATTAAATAACCAAGACTAGGAAGTGCATCTCCTAAGAATTAAAGTGAGGGATTCTAACTAGAAAGTGCGTCTTCTAGAGATACAAGTTTAAGTTAAAAGTGTGTCACCTAAAAAATGAAAACTAGCAAGGAAGTGTGTCTCCTAAGAATTAAGTGCAACAACTCGACTAGAACGTGCATCTTCTAGGAGTCAAGATTTACGTTAGGAAGTGCATCACCTAAAAAGCAAAATTCAAATTACCCAATGAAGGAAGTGCATCTCCTTGCCAATGTTGCTTGAAATATCAAAACAAAGAAGTGCGTTTCCTTACCAATGTCACTTGAATTACCAAAACAAGGAAGTGCGTCTCCTTACCAATGCCGCTTGAATTACTCAAATAAGGAAGTGCGTCTCCTTACAAATGTTGCTTGAATTATCAAAACAAGGAAGTGCGTTTACTTACCAATGATGCTTGAATTATCAAAATAAGGAAGTGTGTTTCCTCACAAATGTCTCTTGAATTGCTCAACTAAGGAAGTGCGTCTCCTTATAAATGTTACTGGGATTACCCGAATAAGGAAGTGCGTCTCCTTACATGTGTTGCTGGGATTACCCGAATAAGGAAGTGTGTCTCCTTACAAATGTTGCTGGGATTACTTGAATGAAGAAGTAAAATCACTAGACAGAAAATAAAATCCCATTTTCCAGGAGGGTCCTAAATAGAAAGAAAAATCCCATTTTGCAGGAGGGTCCTGAACATGAAATAAAATCCCATTTTGTAGGAGGGTCCTGAACAGAAAATAAAATCCCATTCATCAGGAGGGTCCTGAACATAAAATAAAGTCCCATTCTTCAGGAGGGTCCTGAACATAAAATAAAATCCCATTCTTCAGGAGGGTCCTGAACATAAAATAAAGTCCCATTCTTCAGGAGGGTCCTGAACATAAAATAAAGTCTCATTCTTCAGGAGGGTCCTGAACATAAAATAAAATCCCATTCTTCAGGAGGGTCCTGAAAATAAAAATAAAATCCCATTCTTCAGGAGGGTCCTGAACAAAAAGATAAAATCCCATTCTTCAGGAGGGTCCTGAACATAAAATAAAATCCCATTCTTCAGGAGGGTCCTGAACATAAAAATAAAGTCCCATTCTTCAGGAGGGTCCTGAACATAAAATAAAATCCCATTCTTCAGGAGGGTCCTGAACATAAAATAAAATCCCATTCTTCAGGAGGGTCCTGAACATAAAATAAAGTCCCATTCTTCAGGAGGGTCCTAAACATAAAAATAAAATCCCATTCTTCAGGAGAGTCCTGAACATAAAATAAAATCCCATTCTTCAGGAGGGTCCTGAACATAAAAATAAAATCCCATTCTTCAGGAGGGTCCTGAACATAAAATAAAGTCCCATTCTTCAGGAGGGTCCTAAACATAAAATAAAGTCCCATTCTTCAGGAGGGTCCTGAACATAAAATAAAATCCCATTCTTCAGGAGGGTCCTGAACATAAAATAAAATCCCATTCTTCAGGAGGGTCCTGAACATAAATAAAATCCCATTCTTCAGGAGGGTCCTGAACATAAATTAAAATCCCATTCGTCAGGAGGGTCCTGAACATAAAATAAAATCCCATTCTTCAGGAGGGTCCTGAACATAAAATAAAGTCCCATTCATCAGGAGGGTCCTGAACATAAAAATAAAATCCCATTCTTCAGGAGGGTCCTGAACATAAAATAAAATCCCATTCTTCAGGAGGGTCCTGAACATAAAAATAAAATCCCATTTTTCAGGAGGGTCCTGAACATAAAAATAAAATCCCATTCTTCAGGAGGGTCCTGAATATAAAATAAAATCCCATTCTTCAGGAGGGTCCTGAACATAAAAATAAAATCCCATTCTTCAGGAGGGTCCTGAACATAAAATAAAATCCCATTCTTCAGGAGGGTCCTGAACATAAAATAAAATCCCATTCTTCAGGAGGGTCCTGAACATAAAATAAAGTCCCATTCTTCAGTAGGGTCCTGAACATAAAATAAAGTCCCATTCTTCAGGAGGGTCCTGAACATAAAAATAAAATCCCATTCTTCAGGAGGGTCCTGAACATAAAAATAAAATCCCATTCTTCAGGAGGGTCCTGAACATAAAAATAAAATCCCATTCTTCAGGAGGGTCCTGAACATAAAAATAAAATCCCATTCTTCAGGAGGGTCCTGAACATAAAATAAAGTCCCATTCTTCAGGAGGGTCCTGAACAAAAAATAAAGTCCCATTCTTCAGGAGGGTCCTCAACAAAAAATAAAATCTCATTCTTCAGGAGGGTCCTGAACATAAAAATAAAATCCCATTCTTCAGGAGGGTCCTGAACATAAAATAAAATCCCATTCTTCAGGAGGGTCCTGAACATAAAATAAAATCCCATTCTTCAGGAGGGTCCTGAACATAAAATAAAGTCCCATTCTTTAGGAGGGTCCTGAACATAAAATAAAATCTCATTCTTCAGGAGGGTCCTGAACATAAAAATAAAATCCCATTCTTCAGGAGGGTCCTGAACATAAAATAAAGTCCCATTCTTCAAGAGGGTCCTGAACATAAAAATAAAATCCCATTCTTCAGGAGGGTCCTGAACATAAAAATAAAATTCCATTCTTCAGGAGGGTCCTGAACATAAAATAAAATCCCATTCTTCAGGAGGGTCCTGAACATAAAAATAAAATCCCATTCTTCAGGAGGGTCCTGAACATAAAAATAAAATCCCATTCTTCAGGAGGGTCCTGAACATAAAATAAAATCTCATTCTTCAGGAGGGTCCTGAACATAAAATAAAGTCCCATTCTTCAGGAGGGTCCTGAACATAAAATAAAATCCCATTCTTCAAGAGGGTCCTGAACATAAAATAAAATCCCATTCTTCAGGAGGGTCCTGAACATAAAAATAAAATCCCATTCTTCAGGAGGGTCCTGAACATAAAAATAAAATCCCATTCTTCAGGAGGGTCCTGAACATAAAATAAAATCCCATTCTTCAGGAGGGTCCTGAACATAAAAATAAAATCCCATTCTTCAGGAGGGTCCTGAACATAAAAATAAAATCCCATTCTTTAGGAGGGTCCTGAACATTAAAATAAAATCCCATTTTGCAGGAGGGTCCTGAACAGAAAATCAAATCCCATGGATGTGCATCTCCAATGGTAGCTAAATTAAGTAAAACCAATTTGCCCCTGTTTCAAAAAAGAAAAATCTGTCAGTTAAAACTTAGTGGTGGTTTGCAGCATTTGGCTTTCCAGGCATTTGCTCTAGTGTTCATTCCCTTCATTTGGCTTCAAATTGCTGACGCTTGCCCCTGCTTTGTCGTGTCATTGACCTAAACTCAGATCATTAGGAGTGACTCCAAAATAACCACAGTATCTTTGCTTTGTCATGCTTCTCAGATAAATTCTTCAAACCTTGGTGTTTTATAAGTTCACAATTATGCCTCTTTCATATGCTGACTTTGTCTTGCATTGTGCAATTGCAGAAGTTGGTGGCCAGTTTTGAATTCTTTTCTCACTTGTTTTGATATGGACTTGACTCAAAAACCAGAGAAAAATGACAATGACTTTTATTTGGACCACTGACTCCAGAAAACAAAATAAAAAGAAGAAAGAAAAGACAATGTTTGTCTCCATTTAAAACAAAGAAATGACAAATTTTCTAAAAATGACCATCAACTCTAATGATTATGCCATGCCTTTTGGATTAGGCTACCTGATCTTTCCATCCGACCTCTCTACCAATTATTGCTGAGTTAATGGCCTTGAAACTGAGTTGTTTCCTTAGACCAATTGCATTCAGACCTCATTCGGCTAGTGATGTTTTGAAGGGTCTTTCCCTTAGCTCACCCTTGTCTTATGGTGTCTGGGAGTTTTTTTTTTTTTTTTTTTAATGAGACTCTCTTATTCTCATTTCTCCCAACTCACAATCGTCTTATGGTGTCCGTGAGGGTTTTCACCAATAAGACTCTCTCATTTTTATTTCTCTCAACTCACCATTGTCTTACGGTGCCCGTGAGGGTTTTTACAAATGAGACTCTCTTATTCTCTTTTCTCCCAACTCACAATCGTCTCATTGTGCTCGTAAGGGTTTTCACCAATAAGACTCTCTCTTTTCTTTCTTCTTTTTTTTTTCTTTTTTTTTTAATCTCTCTCAACTTACTATCGCCTTACGGTGACCGTGAGGGTTTTCACTAATAAGACTCTCTCATTTTTATTTCTCTCTTGATTTCTTGGGCTGAGGAAGACAGGTAGTTCCCAAATACATCAGCATATCCCTTGCATGCTTGCCTTAACATTCCCAAAGATTGATCTGAAGGTCTTTTCTTTGGTTGTAACTTGGCTTTTGGATAGGGTTAGAAGAAAGGATGGCGTGAGGCCCAAACGACACTTGAAGTGGGTTAGAACTTACAACTTTTGGAATCGACTCAAACAACGAGGATTAACTCATGCCCCAGTTTCTTTTGACTGGGTGATTCTAAATTATTTATTTGGTTGGACCGAGCCCTTAGTAGGGCAGCCTACATATCTCACCCCCGAGAGAGAAGAATCAGGTCATGCGTAGTTCTGGCAGCTTGCCCTTCTTGCTTTGACCTGATTTTTCTTCTTTTTTTTTTAATTCGCTCTTTTCACTTCGCGATTCTTTTTTTTTAACTCTATTTTCTTGACAATCTTTTTTTTTGGAAACATTTTTATCTCTTTTTTTTTTTAAAACTTTTGACTTTATCTTTTTTCTTGACACTATTCTTTGAACTATGCTTACTCTAAGTTGATTCCAAAAGAGGGGTATGAAAGAAAATAACACTAAGGCTCAAATGGGGTAAACAAAGGATGACACAGTGTTTGGATAGCAGAATGAAATGCCCTCATCATATCAATCCTTGAGAATGCAAGTATATAGCATGCAATGTGAAAGTACATGACCAATATCGCTTATGACATATTTTACAACACTAACTTGTCTCGAACATGTTTTCACCTCTTTTTATGTACCTGTCAAAGATACAACTCCACCTTTGTTATGCATCCCTCACATCGAGTGATTATGCTTCTGTGGAGCTGATTATCTTCTTGTTAAACTTGACATAGGGATCACACGTCCACCATTTGACCTAGTTGGGACTTGCCTTTCGATCGATGACCAAGTTGTTCTTGTGATTCTCAAAATAATTGCCTTAACTTGTCACCAAATGTCTCAGCACTCTATCTATTTTCTCATATGCTCTCTTTTTTCTAACTTTAACCCTCCGATTCAAATGTTCATGCTTAAACTGGATTTTAAGATCTGGCTGAAAATTCCACAGCATGTCATATCACTAGAGTTAACACAAAATGTACTATGTAAAGAAAACAAACAAACAACACATATTTAAAACACAAAGAAAAATGGGACACTTCATTTAGTTGAAACAAAAGATAGAAGGATTTGAAAAGAAAAAAAAAAGGACAAAACAAGATAGATCCCGAACTACAACCCTGAGATAGTTCGGATAGCAGAAAATAAAATAAAACAAGCTACCAAACCTCTTCCTAGTAGGGAGAGGGGTGACTTCTCAATTGCTCAGCCCGACATCTTAGCCACTGGTTTGCATATCAGCATGACTAGAGCTTTCCTCACTGTCAATGTTCTGCACCATGATTGATTTATCTTGAATCATCTTTTCAATTTCTCTTTTCAAAGCACGACAATCTTCGATACTGTGACCCTGAACATCAGAATGATATACACATCGTACATTAGGATCAAAACTTCTTGAATGTGGGTCGGAAGTATATCCAAGGAGAGGGGTGATCATGTCCTGCTGTACCAATCTCTGGAACAAACATGTATATGACCCTCTAATGGGTGTGAAGTTATCCCAGAAGACTTCTGTCTCATTTCAGTATTTGGCTTAAATTGAAAACCAGGCCTAGAAGGGCTTTGGTATGTATGTAAAATTGAAGGATGACTCGGCAGAGTTGGCGCACACCAGTGTGGGTAAGATGGAGGTTAAACATAAGGTTGCCAATTACACACTTGATATGGAGGTGGGGGAATGTGATATAATGGATTTTGGTAAAGATTCAGTGGAGCTTGGGCATAAACTTGGGTTTGAGCCCGTGGGTAACGATGGTGTGGTTCTCTTGCCCATTCCTGTTGTCAAACTGCAATGGCAGATGCATCTTTCACATTCTCATTCTCCAAACTCCCTATCTGATTAGTGACAACTAACTCGGTATCCTTGTTGGCCATAACTTCCTCTGTGACTTAGAGCAATATGGAGGATCAGCCAAAATGCCACAAACCAACCACCATAAACTAACTTGACAAGAGAGACCAAATGGTTAGAGTTCAAGAGTTTTTCAAAACCTCTTTTTTTTTATTATTTTTTTTTTATATTTATATTTTTTTATTGAAAAGATCACCGAACCCAAGAAGGGCGCCTACGTATCTCACCCCCGAAAGGGGAGAATCAGGTGTGCGTAGTTCGTGTAGTCGTGCCAAAATGGCCAATTGAACTCTTTTCTCTTTTTTTTTTTTTGAAACTTTAAGAAGAAAAGAAAATAACAAATTGTCAAAAAGAACTGACGAAAAACTTTTTTTTGCATTTTTAGGCTTAACATCTTTATACAAAATGAAAGTTATGATTAACAAAGAAAAAAAAATCTTTGAATTTTCTTTTTTTTTTTCATAGGAACATGAAACTTGAAACTATTAAAGAAAAATCTTTTTATAGTTTTCTTTTAGAAATGTATATGAAACACCTACTCTAAATGAAGAGTGAAGAGAATCTTTTTGAATTTTTAAACTTCTTTAAAAAATGAAATCTATGATTACCGAAAAAAAATATTTTTGAATTTTTTTTTTTTAATTTTGAATTTCATGCGAAAAATAAAACCTGAACCTATTAAAGGGATTTTTTATATTTTTTATTTTTGGTTTTTGTTTTATTTTAAAGGTGTATATGAAACACCTACTCTAAATAAAGAGTGAAGAAAATCTTTTTGGATTTTTGAAATAAGATCAACCAAAAATGAACCCTACGACTATCGAGGAAAATCTCTTTTCTTCTTTTTTTTTTCAAGATATGTATGAAACACTACTCTAAATAAAGAGCGAAGAAAAATCATTTTTTTTTGATTGATTTTTTTATTTATTTATTTTTTAAAAAAAAAAAAGAAAAAAAAATAAATAAATAAGATCAACCAAAAATGATTTCTACGACTATTGAGGAATTTTTTTTTCTTTTCAAGATATGCATGAAACGTCTACTTTAAATAAAGAGTGAAGAAAATCCTTTTTTTTTGAATTTTTTTTTTTAAATAAGATCCCCGAACCAACAATAGGCTGCCTACGTATCTCACATCCTGAAAGAGGAGAATCAGGGGTGCGTAGTTCGTCCAGATTGGACAATTAACGATTAACTAATAAATTGATCCTAACTTAAGAGACACACTCAAAAACTATTTTTTTTTTAACTAAACGCTTTAACCAAGACTGATACCACCAATTATACTGAAAAAAATCTTTTTGACATTTTTGTTTTTGACAAATAAGTAAAAAAAAAAAACATGCAAAGCTTTTTTTTTTTTTGAACTCACGGATTTTACCAAACGTAAAAAAATATTTATTTTTTTTTTGAATTTCTGGATTGTGGAAAACAAAAGTCATAACGAATTCTAAAATAAACTACGACACTCCTCTTTTTTCGTTCTCACTTTTTTTTTCTTTTTCACTTTCGCCTACACACCTTACTCCTAACAAATTAATTTTTTTTTTTTAAATCATTCCGTCAAATGACCACGTTACCCTTAAAAATGCAACAGTTAGCATGTAGAGATGCTTTAAAGGTGAGTCTCCTACAAAGGACACAAGTGGGCCCCACTAGATCTCAATATGATGCACATAAGCATGACCTAAAGGCTGACCTACGTTGTGGTTTATTAACAAGGCTGTTCGGGGGAGCGTATGGTCGATAGTGGCTGCTTTGCTTTCCACCTACTCCATAACACCGACGGCTCCCCCCCTAAAATAAGGGTGACTCAACTAGAGGTTGTGTACAACACGTGTACTACAGACTTGTTGCAGAAAGAAGGCCGGGGGGTGGACTCATGATGACAGATATAAAGCGGTAACACATAGAATAAATAATATCAACAAAGAGCACGAAAAAGCACAAGAAGTGAAAATAACACAAACAATAACCACAAACAATGTTTACACACTCGTAATACCAAACAAAGTCGATACGACTCCAAAAATTGCTCGAATTCTGAAAACTTTTTTTTTCCCCAGGAGAGTTGCCAGAAGATGTCACATCCCTTTTTGCATGTGTACTCCAAAAAATGGAGTATTTTTAAGTTCGAAAGGGTTTCATTATTTTAGTGACAAAAAAATAAAAAATTGTCTCGAAAAAGGATTATTTGCATTTTTATTTAGAGTCGCCACTTGGCATAATCTGGTGTGCCAAGTCACCTTTGGAAAATCCTTTTCGAAAATTATTTGACTCTTAAACCGGTTTGTGATCAGAGATTCCGGCTAAGGAATTCTGTTGATCGAGGGGAAGGTGTTAGGCACCCCTCGATCCCGTGGTTCGACCACGGTCGCTTGGTGAATCGTATCGACTATTTTGGCATTATGAAATGTATAAATCACACAAAAGAACACAAAATAACAAAATAAGACAGTCCAAAAACGTAAAAATCCAGTCCAATTATACAGTCCAAAAAATAGAAAAATACGAAAATATAAATCCTAGTCTAAAACTAAATCTAAGCTCCAATGCCCTACCCGACGTCGCGGGACTTCATCACGATCATTTTTTTTTTGCAAACATGATACGTCGGGGCATTCCCCGGTAAATAAATACAAGTAATCTCGGGGAATTCCCCGGCTAAATAAATACATCTAAATTAGATGCGGCAAACTACAAAGAAACATTCACATGCATATTCCAACATCCAACAAAACACTTGTTCTTAAATTTTGCCTACCCGGCCTGTGTTTGCCTATGCGTCCTCGACTAAAAAAACATAATTCCATCATGATTCATACCAACAATAAATCAAATTAAACTGAATCTATCTTTTGTCAATTTTTTTTTTCACTTCCATCCCGACTTTTTTTTTTATCTATCCATTAGAACATGATCAAATTTATGCCTTCATCTACCAAAACCAAACAACCAAGCATCACAATCATAACATCAACATAAATAAAAATTCAACAAAAACCATAATCACAACTAATTCAATATGCCAAGATAAATAAAAGAGAGTGGGTTAAAGAAATGGACCTCACTAACACTTGCTTTTGTCGATAATAAAGAAATCCGAAGACCAAATTCGATCGGAGAACCTCACGACGAACAACCAACTCGGTATTAAAATAATATTGATGGAAAAATGGGCGGAGATCTAGCGGTTGGATCGAGGTCGGCTGGTTTGCCGGCTGTGTCGTCGGACGGTGAGCCGCGGCTGGTTGCGGCGGTTGGTGGCAGTTTAGCTAGCCGGATCTGGTCGGACGGCGGCAGATCTGGCCGGAAATAGCGTCGGTCGAATTTTCTCTTTTTTTTTTTTTTTAGTTTAGGGAGAGAGATGAGATAGAGAGTAGGAAAATATGATGGTGTTGTGGTGGTTCGATCGCCGGCCGGCGGCGAAGCGGTGGTGGAAGTTTAAAAATTTTTAAGAGAGGAAGAGAGAGTGAGTTTGTTGAGAGAGAGTCTTGAGAGAAGAGAGGTAGAGAGATTTTCTTTCTTTTTTTTTTTTTGGTTTCTTGTTCTTGTTATGTGTTGTTTGTGTGTGTGTTGTTTAAGAATGGAAGAAGATGATTAATGGAGTGTGTTGTTTTATGGAGATAAGAATAAGAGAGTGGAGGGTGGGGTAAATGTGGGGTAGTGGGTAGTGGTGAGTGTGATGATGATGTTGGGAGTGGGTGGTTGGGTAGTGGTGAGTGGGTGGAAGAATATAATGATGATGTTTTTTTTATTTTTTGTTAAAAAAAGTATGTGGTTTGTTAGGTGGATGTTTAGAGAGTAGTTTGATTAGGTGGGGTAGGTGGGGTAGCAGGAAAAGGTAAAAATGAGTAGAAATTAATATTTGGGCGGACAAAATTACGTGTCTACAGCAGTATTTGGCTCTTAGGAAATCACCCCACAAGGTTTTCTTGGCTCTAAAAGTCCACCATTGTTTGAGCTGGAAAGCAGTGCACACATCCGAGATTTGTTGCACTCCGATACCACCTTCTTCAAGCGGGTATCCAAGTGTCTCCCAAGACACCCAATGGTATTTTTTCTTATCCTTGTCCCATCCCCAAAATAAATCAGCTATTAACCTCTTGATATAATTGAGAATTGTCTTTGGAGGTGAGATGGCCGCAAGAGTGTGAATGGGAAGTGATTGAAGGACATGTTTCACCAACGTAACCCTTCCTCCATAGCTGAGAATTCTGGACTGCCAGCCGCTGATTTTTCTTACTACTTTATCAATCATATCGGAGAAATAAATTACTCTTTGTCTGCCAATATATAGCGGACAGCCAAGGTAGGTAATTGGACTCTCTTTTTGATTGAAACCGGTAGTATCTCTGATGGTTGCAATGATTTATGACGGAGTGCTGTTAGGAGTCATAAAATGACTTTTTTCTCTATTGATTCGCTATCCAGAAACACTCTCATAAGTCGATAAAGTCTGCATGATCAGCTGTAGAGAAATTCTGATTCCGGAGGTAAAAATGATCACATCATCGGCAAAGGTGAGGTGATTGATTTGTGGACCTCTGTACTCTATGTGGAAACCCTTATATTGCTGATTTTGCGGGAGATTATTCAACATACGGGACAAAACTTCAGCCCCCAGAATAAACAGAGCTGGGGATAACGGGTCACCTTGCTTAAGGCCTCTAGAGGATCGGAAGAAACCATACCTTGCATCATTGATGATAATAGAATACCAATTGTTGCTCATAATTCTCCATACCATATCAATGAAGAAATCCGCGAAGCCCATTTTTCGTAGCACCAAGCAAGTAAACGACCAAGAGACCCTATCGTAAGCTTTAGCCATGTTAAGTTTGATGACAACATTATCTCCCGCTTTAGGCTTCTTGATACTATGGATGATTTCTTGCGCGAGCATGATGTTTTCAGATATACTTCTGCCCTTGACAAAACCTGATTGGTTTTCAGAGATGAGGTTTGGAAGTATGGGAGCCAGACGCAGACATAAGAGCTTAGAAATGATTTTATTTGTAAAATTGCTAAGACTTATGGGTCTAAATTCTGAAAATCTGCTGGGATGGTCCACTTTTGGGAGTAGAACCAAGCAAGAGTGAGAAAAGTACTTGGGTACTGGATGACCACACAAAAATGACTTAACAACCGCAAGCAGATCTCGCTTGATAATGTCCCAACAGGATTGAAAAAATTTTCCATTCATGCCATCTGGACCGGCAGCCGAGTTGGGATTCATAGAAAATACCACCTGCTTTAGTTCATCAATAGTAGGCATAGCAGAAAGCAACTGATTCTGAGGAGCAGTAACCATAGTAGGAATGCAACTAAGCGCATCTTCGTTCACCGTCTGTGATTCTGCCATAAGGATATCCTTGAAATGTGCACAGGCTGCATTAGCAATATTTTCCTCACCTTGAATCCAGTCACCGTGTTCATTGGAAATTTTGTGGATAAACAACCTCCTCCTCCTCCCTCGTATGAGTGCATGAAATTATTTGGAGTTTGTATCCCCTTCTGTGAACCATTGTAGCTGTGTTTTTTGCTTGAGGATGGACTCTTCCAGCTTCAGATATCTCATATATTCAGCACTAACAGCATGCAGGTTAATTCGATTCTCAGCAGTGTTGTGATTGATCATTTCTTCTTCAGCCCTACTAACTTTTTCTTCATACTGTTTAACCATCGCATGAATGTCCCCATACTGATTTTTGGACCAATTGCTAAGGGTGGCAGCAAGTCTTTTCATCTTGACATGAAAAGTCCACATGGGATTACCTATAGTATCTCTGTTCCAGCACTCTCTAACCGTATCCAGGAAGGTCTGATTCTCTGTCCAGTAGTGTAGAAATTTGAAATATCTGATGTTGGATTGTGGAATTTCCTAAACTTCCATAAGTAGAGGGCAATGATCGGAACCGACAGACGGAAGATGAGTAATAGAGGTGTGTGGCATGGTTTCTAGCCATTTATCATTCACCATGGCTCTGTCTAGTCTCTTCCATACTCTAGCGTCTGGATTTCTTTGATTACTCCACGTGAAGTGCTGACCATGAAAACCAAGATCTATGAGTCCGCAAGCTTCTATAACCCTCAGAAAATCAAAGCTTTTGTTGATGTTATAAGTTACCCCTCCCTTTTTCTCTGTCGTAGTAGTGATCACATTAAAATCCCCAATTGTACACCAAGGGCCCTGATAAGCTGCATGATGGAGAGGTTTATCCCAAAGAGGGCGTCGGAGATGAGCACTACACTTGGCATAGACGAAAGTGGTAGTGAATGCAAATGGAAGCTCTGCATGGCTGAACTCACAGGTAACTTGTTGATCATCAGAATCAAGCACTTTGCAGTCAACATCTTGATTCCAGAAGATCCAAATTTTACCATTATAATTACAATAAGCATTTGCCATCCGAAGGCGACTCTTGTAAATGCTGATGTGGGAGTTGTCGATAAAAGGTTCCAGGATGGCAATCGTGGACACATTATGGACATTCTTGAGCTGTTGGAGTCTTTCCAAAGCTCCTTTGGTGTTGATGCTTCTAGCATTCCAACAAATGGTGTGAATCATTGGGCACCTCGACTTCTCGACCTGGTTATGATAGGTCTGCTGGAATCAGCAGAGGTACTTATTTTGGACTGCTTTCTGGTATGTTGTTTCTCTTTATTGCCCCGGGGAGACAGACCATGACTATCCGCAACCTGTTGAACCTCTGCCTGCTTAGTGCTGTGATACTCAAATTCAGCATGTTCCGGAAGCTGGACACTATCATGTTCCTCCTCTTCTTCATCAGATATGGAATGAGTATCATGTTCATTTTCATTCTCTGATTCGATTACTCTATATTCATCCTCTTCAGATGGGGGGCTTGTAGGATTAGTATTGAAGGTGCACGGAGCTGGGTGAGCATTTTCCTAAACCTGAGCATTTTCCTCTCAAATTAAAGATCTCCTTGCCAAGAACAAGAAATCCTAGCTCTTAAATTCAAGATCAATCCTCAAGAACTCACCAAGAACCTCAGCAAATTCATTATCCCAGGTATGTTAGATGTTCATCTATGGATTCCTTTCATACATGGAGTCCAAATATCCTATTTTAATTACCAAGTTATAATCTTTTCAAGCCATTTGATTTTAAATTATGATTTCATCCATGAACCACCATGTACCATTGATTTATACCATGTTACCATGAAATTATTGATATCATTCAATCCTCCATATTTTTATATTATTATTTATTGAATAAAACCATGATTTAGTACTATTATGTTGAATTCATACTATTTTTATAAGTTTCATGGCATTCCTATTATTGTTATAAAACCTTAATTACAAGTGTTTGATAAAATGCCTACAAGAATGATTGATTTAAATAAAAGCCTTCATGTTTTGTCCTTCAAGCTTTAGTGTCATTTTACTATTATTGTTTTGAGTCCTGAGGGTATTCAATACCTGAAATCTATAGTTTTTTTACTTATTCTAGTATCATTACATTACAGAATAGTCTTTAGAACATACTTTGAGCATTATCAAAACAGTGAGTTACTAGTCAGACGAATTTAGAACAGTCTAGTATTTCAGTGTCTTTCAATTGGGAATAGAATTTAGCATCGATCGAGTGTAGGGATGGAGGCTTCCCTATCAGATAGGCAAAGTCATTAGTAGCAGTCCCTATACTCCAGAACTACATAGTTAGCATAAGGTATGAGAAGTCACCTGTCAGATTAGGCTTGACTATCTCGCAGGGGCCACCCGTCAGTTCAGGATTGACACCCTTAGTCCTTTGGACATTATATCAGTTTAGTGGATCCACACAACTATCATTAGTACCCGTAGTATGGTATTAACACCTTTCCAACTGAGGTTACAGGTTGGACCCTGATTAGCTCAAATTGTAGAATACCGGTTAGATGATACCTCCCACAGTCTTAGATACAGTCGCACTTATAGTCTTAGTTTAGTTCATTCTTAGTGTTGTTTGACAAAAGCATATATATTTAAGTTTATTTTAGTATTTCATCTTACAAATTTTACTCAATTCATGTTATATGCTTGGTCATGCATCCTCAGTATTTATAGATTCTTCATATTTTCAGTAGCTATAGATTCCATGATCTTTACTTGGTACTCTATGGTTTACATGCATATATAGTTAATTATTAGTTCTATTCATGAAACCATGCATATCAACCTACCTCATTTACCATACCAGTACATTCAAAGTACTGTTTGCATACCTTTCTTTTGCGTTATGATGTATCGTATCATAGGTGTTGATGTTTTATTCTTGGACCACACTTAGACCTCACTCCTCAAGCTATCAGTAGTACAATAGCAGTGGTGAGTCCTCATCATTTGAGGATAGATTATTTTACTTCATATCTCTATTTTAGTAGTTTGCAGATTTAGTTGGAGGCTTGTCCTTCAACTTATATTCAGTCAGTCTATTTTAGAGGCCTTTTAGACATTAGAGTTAGTTATTCAGCATTCAGATTTTCAGTTGAAATGTCAATTTATCAGTATTTAATTAGATTCAGTCAGTTTTTCGATAGATTCATATTTCAGTTTTGAATTTAGTTATTAAAACCTTATGGCATATTAGTTATTCTTCGGCTATTATGATATCATTATTCAGTGCTCACAGCAGGTACCAACTAGCTCATGGGTTAGCTTGTGGTCCCTCGAGACTGTAAGCACCGCATGATGCCTAGGGTGTACACTCGGGGAGTTACAAACTTATGTACATCCATGAATTTCTTTCATCCATGAAGTCCAAATATCCTATTTTAATTACCAAGTTATAATCTTTTCAAACCATTTGATTTTAAATTATGATTTCATCTATTAACCTCCATCTACTATTGATTTTATACCATGTCACCATGAAATTATTGATATCATTCAATCCTCCATGTTTTTATATTACTATTTATTTAATAAAACCATGATTTAGTACTATTATGTTGAATTCATTCTATTTTTATAAGTTCCATGGCATTCCTACGATTATTTTAAACCATGAATTACAAGTGTTTGAAAAAATGCCTAAAACAGTGATTGAACTAAATAAAAGCCTTGTTGTTTTGTCCTTCAAGATTTAGTGTCATTTTACTATTATTGTTTTGAGTCCTAGGGTATTAAATATATGAAATCCATAGTAATTTACTTAGTCTAGTATTAGTACATTACAGAATAATCTTCAAAACATATTATGGGCATTATCAGAACAGTCAGTTACCAGTCAGACAAATTCAGAATAGATTAGTATTTCAGTGTCTTTCAGTTGGGAGTAGGATTTAGCACCAAGCGAGCGTAGGGATGACAGTTTTCCCGTCAGATAGGAAGAGTCATTAGTTGTTCCTATACTCTAGAACTACGTAGCCAGCGTAAGGTATGAGAAGTCACCCATAAGATTAGGCTTGACTAGCTCACAGGGGTCACCCTTCAGTTCACGTTGAACACCCTTAGTCCTTTGAACATTATATCAGTTTATTGGATCCACACAACCATCGTTAGTACCTGTGGCATGGTATTAATACCTTTCTAACTGGGATTATAGTTTGGACCCATATTAGCTCAAATTAGGGTATGTCGGTTAGATAATACCTCCCACAGTATTAGATACAGTCTTAGTTGTAGTCTCTGTTCAGTTATTCAATCTTAGTGTTGTTTCACCTATGCATATCTATTTAAGTTATTTTAGCAATTCAACTTTCAAATTTTACTCAGTTCATGTTATATGCTTGGTCATGCATCCTCCATATTTACAGATTCTCCATATTTTTAGTATCTATGGATTCCATATTCTTTACTCAGTACTCAATGTTTAACATACATATTCAGTCAATTATTAGTTCTATTCATGAAATCATGCATATCATCCTACCTTATTTAGCATACCAGTACATTCAAAGTACTGATCACATACCTTTCTTTTGCGCTATGATGTATCATATAGTAGGTGCTGATGTTCAGTTCCCGGACCAAACTTAGACCTCTCTCCTCAGGCTATCGATAGTACAGTAGTAGTGGTGAGTCCTTATCATTTGAGAATAGATTATTTTATTTTATATCTCTATTTCAGTAGTTAGAAGATTTAGTTAGGGGCCTGTCCCATCAACTCATACCCAGACAGTCAGTTTGAGAGGCTTTTCATACATTAGAGTTAGTTATTCAGTATTTAGATTTTTAGTTGACATGTAAATTTATCAATATTTAATTAGACTCAGTCAGTTTTTCTATAAATTCATATTTTAGTTTTGAATTTAGTTATTAATACCTTATGGTATATTAGTTGTTCTTCTGCAACTATGATATTATTATTCAGTGCTCACAGTAGGTACCAGTTCATGGGTTAGCTTGTGGTCTCTCAGGACTATAAGCACCATGTGACACTTAGGGTGTACTCTCGAGGCGTTGCAAACATATGTTCATCCATGGATTCATTTCATCCAAGGAGTCCAAATATCTTATTTTAATTACCAAGTAATAATCTTTTCAAACCATGTGATTTTAAATTAACATTTCATCCCTTAACCTCCATGTACTATTGATTTTATACCATGTTACCATAAAATTATTGATATTATTCAATTCTACATGTTTTTATCGTATTATTTTTAAATAAAATCATAATTTAGTACTATTATGTTGAATTAATGCTATTTTTATAAGTTCTATGGCATTCTTACGATTATTTTAAACTCGGAATTACAAGTTTTTGATAAAATGCCTACAACAGTGATTGATTTTAATAAAAGCCTTCATGTTTTGTCCTTTAAGATTTAGTGTCATTTTACTAATATTTGTTTGAGTTCTGGGGGTATTGAAAACCTAAAATCCATAGTTGTTTACTTAGTCTAGTATCAGTACATAACAGAATAGTCTTTAAAACATAATATGAGCATTATCAGAACAGTCAATTACCAGTCAGACAAATTCAAAATAGACTAGTATTTCAGTTGATAGTAGGATTTAGTTCTGAGCGAGTGTAGGGATGAAGGCTTCCCCGTCAGATAGGTAAAGTCATTACTAGCAGTCCCTATACTCTAGAACTACATAGCCAGCGTAGTGTGTGAGAAGTCACCAATCAGATTAGGCTTGACTATCTCGCAGGGGTCACCTATCAGTTCAGTCTTGATACGCTTAGTCATTTGGACATTATATCAGTTTAGTAGATCCACACATCAATCGTTAGTACCAGTGGAATGGTATTAATACCCTTCTAACTGGGGTTACAAGTTAGACCCCAATTAGCTCAAATTAGGGAATGTAGGTTAGATGATACCTCCCATAGTCTTAGATACAGTCTCAATTAAGTTATTCAGTCTTAGTGTTGTTTGACCAAAGCATACAGATTTCAGTTATTACAATATTTTAGCTTACAGAGTTTACTCAGTTCATGGTATATGCTTGGTCATGCATCCTCAGTATTTATAGATTCTCCATATTTTCAGTATCTACAGATTCCATGATTTTTACTCATTACTTCATGTTTTACATGCATATTCAGTAAATTATTAGTTCTATTCATGAAGCCATGCATATCAGCCTACCTCATTCAGCATACTAGTACATTAAAAGTATTGATCGCATACATTTCTTTTGCCCTATGATGTATCATATCATAGGTACTAACACTTAGTTCCCAGACCATTCTTAGACCTCACTCCTCAGGCTATCAGTTGTACAATAGCAGTGGTGAGTCCTCATTATTCGAGGATAGAGTATTTTACTTTACATCTCTATTTTAGTAGTTAGCAAAGTTAGTTGGGGCCTGTCCCATCAACTCATTTTTTGTCAGTTTTAGAGGCTTTTCAGACATTAGAGTCAATTATTCAGTATTTATATTTTCAGTTGACATGTCAGTTTACCAGTATTTAATTAGAATCAATCAGTTTTTCTATAGATTCATATTTCAGTTTTGAATTCATCTATTAAAACCTTATGGAATGTCAGTAGTCTTCCATATTTATGATTATTTTATCCAGTGCTCACAGTAGGTACCAACTCATAGGTTAGATTGTGGTCCCTCGGGACTGTAAGCATTGTATGATGCCCAGGGTGTACTCTCGAGGTGTTACAAGCTTGGTATCAGAGCCTACGATTTTAAAATATCCTAAGAAGTTTAAAAGTCATATCTATTAGAGACTTATGCATAGGTATGTAGCGTGCCACACTTATGGATGAGAGGCTACAAGGTGTTTAGGAAAAACTTTCCCTTTTTTTCCTTAATCATGCCGTGCGAGTGAGCACGAGCTCAAGTTAAATTCCTTGTCTAATCTATTTCTTTCTTCCATTTATAGAACCTACCTCCCAAAATGAATGAAAAAAAAAAAAGAAAATCAGCCATCCCATTAGGCCATCTAGGCAGATCCTCTGGATAAGCATGTTTCTCACGCAGAATTCAGAGATACGCTCACCACTCTAGCAAATGCCATACTAGCACATAATGAGCAGCCAACTGCTATTCTGGTCAACCCACTGGCTAATGCTACTACTAAAATAATTTGGAACTTCACCCAGATGAATCTTCCTTCTTTCACAGGATCCATATCTAAAGAAGATCCAATGGAATTCTTAGATATGGTTCAAAAGGTAACGGATACTATGGGGGTGACATTTAGTCAGAGTGCTGAGTTTGCTACATATCAGTTATAGGATATAGCCCATACTTGGTTTAAGCAGTGGAAGTTTGATAGGGGTATTGATGCAGTTCTTTTGAATGGAAAGAGTTTGCCACATCTTTCTTAGATAGATTCTTCCCATTGGAGTTGAGGGAAGCCAAGGTGTTAGAGTTTATTAACTTGAGGTAGGGAAACATAATCGTGGGGGAGTATTTCCTCAATTTTACTCAGTTAGCTAAATATGATACTTAGGTGGTAGCTGATAATAGGTCTAATATGAGTAAGTTTGTGTCGTGGATCTCTGATAGTATGGTCAAGGAGTCCAGGACTGCAATGCTGATTAGTGAGATGGACTTGTCAAGGCTGATGGTCCATGCTCAACAGATAGAGGAGCAGAAGATTAAGGAGTGGGAGATAGGAAACAAAAGGGCTATGATGGGTAGTTTTAACTTCAGTCAGCCAAAGTCAGAGAATAGTAACTATCCTCATATTCATTAGGTCTTCAGCCACAGCACCCTTTTCAGCTAGTACTCTCGTACCGAAATTCAGAAATGATAATAGGGATAGAATACTAGGCTCTAAGTCTTAGTTCAGTGTTAGCAGTGCTTGCACAAATCCTCTATGTTAGAAATAAGGTGGACACCATTAGAGTGAGTGTAGAGTAGGTAGAGATATGTTCTTTGGGTGAAGCAAGCCACACTATCGAATTTGGGAGTGTTGGGTAATTGCTCAAAAAGGTAGGGATGTGTTCCAATAGGGCCAATCCCATTAGTTGTCAGTTCCAACCGATCTCCCAACTCAGTAGGGGGCCACTTCCAGTGCTACCAGTGGTCAGCATGCAAAGAGATTATATGTTATTCAACCCCACCAAGATTAGAAAAATTCTCCAGACATAGTTAATGGTACGTTGAAGGTCTTTCAATTACATGTTTATACTTTACTACACCTTATAGCTTCTATTTCTTTTGTAACTCCATATATAGCCATCAATTTCGGAGTCAGTCCCGAAAATCTAGCAGAACCCTTTTTAGTGTCTACCCCAGTAGGTGTTTCCATTATAGCCAAACAGGTATACAGGAACTATCCGATCATAATATCTTAGAAAGTTAGTTCAGCTGATCTCGTCGAGTTATATATGATAGATTTTGACATTATTATCATCATAGATTGGCTTCACTCATGCTATGCCTCTATTGATTGTAGAAACAGAATAGTTCATTTTCCCAAATGAACAAGTCCTTAAATGGAGGGGTAGTACTACATCTCTTAGGGGACAGTTGATTTCATACCTTAGAGTAAGAAAAATGATATCTAAGGGATGTGTCTATAATCTTATTCGAGTCAAAGACTCTAACTCAAAAACTTCAACTCTTGTATCAGTTCCACTGGTAAATGAATTTTTTAATGTATTTCTTGAAGATCCTCTTGAAATTCCTCTCGAAAGTGAAATCACTTCAGAATAGACCTTCTCCCAGATACTCAACCTATATCTACTCTTCCATACAGAATATATCTAGATGAACTCAAAGAATTGAAAGAACAGTTGAAGGATCTCTTAGATAAGGGATTCATCAGACCCAACATCTCCTCATAGGGCGTACAAATCCTATTTGTCCATAAGAAAAATGGTTCTCTTAGAATGTGTATTGACTACCGTAAGCTGAACAAGGTCAAAATCAAGAATAAATATCCACTTCCTAGATTGGATGACATGTTTGATAAACTTTAGGGTGCCAGCTATTTTTCAAAGATAGACCACATATCAATCTATCATCAGCTCAGGGTAAGAGAATGTGACATTCTGAAAATAACTTGCTTAACCCGGTATGGTCACTTCAAATTTTGGTCATGTCTTTCAGTCTTACAAATGCCCCAGCTGCCTTCATGAACTTGATGAACTGAGTGTTCAAGTAGTACTTGGACATGTTCTTCATAGTCTACATTGATGACATTCTTGTTTACTCTTGTAGTGAAAATGATCATACAGACCACCTCAGAATAGTACTTCAAACTCTTAGAGCTCTTCTAGTTATTCGCTAAATTTAGTATGTGTGAATTATGGCTTATATCAGTAGCTTTACTTGGACATATTATTTTTTGTAATGGAATTAGAGTGGATCTTCAAAAGGCTGAGGCAGTGAGAAACTAGACTATACATATCTCTCCATTGAATATCAAGAGTTTCTTGGGTTTAGCTGGTGATTACCGTCAGTTTATTGAAGGGTTTTCTTATATTAAATCCCCTATGTCCAGATTGACTCTGGAGAAAGTTATGTTTTAGTGGTCAGTTTCATGCGAGAAGAATTTTTAGGAGTTGAAGACTCGACTTACCTCCTCCTCAGTTGTTACCTTGCCAGATGGTTTAGATGGGTTTGTTGTGTATGTGATGCATAGGTTTGGATTGTGTCCTCATGCAGAGAGGTAAGGCCATAGCTTATGCCTCCATACAACTTAAACCCCATGAGAAGAATTATTCAAATCATGATCTTGAGTTAGCAGCAGTAGTAATTACCTTAAAGATTTGGAGGCATTACTTGTATAGGGTGCACATTGATGTGTTCACTGACCATAAGAGCCTGCAGTATGTGTTCTCTAAGAAAGATTTAACTCTGTGTAAAAGAAGGTGGTTAGAGTTATTGAAGGATTATGACATGAGTGTTCAATATCATCCGGGCAAGGCCAATGTAGTGGTTGATGCTCTCATTAGAATATCTATGGGTAGTGCTCATGTTGAGGATCGTAAGAAGTAGTTAGCTCAGGAAGTTCGTCAGCTTTCCCGACTAGGTATTCACTTAGTAGACTTAGTAGAGGGAAGTGTGTAGGTGTAGAGTAGCTCAAAATCATCTCTAGTTTCCAAAGTGAAGAACAACAAGGATAGAGATCTCAGTCTAGTTAAGTTGAAAGAATTAATCTAAGATCAGAAAGTGGAGGTTTTCTCCTAAGAAGGGAAATGGTGTTTTGCGCTGTCAGGGTAGATTGTGTGTGCTTGGTGTAGATGAATTGAGGCAATGAATTCTTACAGAGGCGCATGGTGCATGTTACTCTATTTATCTAGGGGCCACTAAGATGTATCATAATTTTTAAGAGATCTATTGGTGGATGGGATGAAAGGGGATATGGCAGAGTTTGTGGCTAAGTGCTCTACATTCTAGAAAGTTCAGATTGAGCACCAGAAGCCTAGTGGGTCCATGTAGGAGTTCATTATTCCCACTTGGAAGTGGGAGGAAGTGAACATGGATTTTGTGAGAGGTTTACCATGTACCTGTCATTAGCTTGAGTCTATTTGGGTTATCATAGAAAGGATGACCAAATCAGCTTATTTCTTTCCAGTTCATACCTCTTATATAGCCGAGGACTATGTCAAACTCTATCTTAAAGAGTTGGTTAGGTTGCTAGGTGTCCACTTATCTATCATCTCAGATAGAGATACCTAGTTTACCTCTCACTTTCGCAAAGCATTCCAAAAGGGTCTTGGTACCTAAGTCCATCTTAGTACACCCTTTCACCCTCAGATGGATGGTCAAGAAGAGCGGACCATTCATACTCTAGAAGATATACCGATAGCATGTGTAGTTAATTTTAAAGGTAGTTGGGATGACCACTTGCCTTTGATTGAATTTGCATATAATAACAGTTATCATTTGAGTATCTGTATGTCTCTATTTGAGGCTCTCTATGGTAGGAGATGTAGATTTCCAATTAGTTGGTTTGAAGTAGGTGAGGCTGTAGTAATAGGGCCTGACTTGGTGTTTAATGCATTAGAGAAGGTTCAGTTGATCAAAGAAAGGCTTAGGGTTGCCCAGAGCCGATAGAAATCATATACAGATGTGAGGAGAATGGATCTTGAGTTTGAGGTCAGTGATTTTGTGTACTTGATAAACTCTCCCATAATGGGAGTAAAGATATTTGGCAAGAAAGGGAAACTCAGTCCTTGATATGTCGGTCCCTACAAAATTCTCAGTCATTTTGGAAAGATATCTTATGAGCTTGAGTTGCCTTCAGATTTAGCCTCAGTATACCCTATGTTACATGTCTCATTGTTGAAAAAGTGTATTGGTGATATATCTATAGTTGTTCCCTTAGCAAGTGTAGATATTCATAACAGTCTTTCCTTTGAGGAAGTCCCAGTGGAAATTCTTGATCATCAAGTTCGCAGACTAAGGAACAAAGAAGTTCCATTGGTCAAATTTCTTTGGAGGAATCAGTTTATTGAGGGAGCCACATGGGAAGCAGTAGCAGATATGTGGATCAAGTACCCTTATCTCTTCTCCGTTGATCCAGATTTAGTATAAGGTACTAATCTTCTTAAGATTTCTCTCTATCATGCTCAGTTTTAGTTGCACATCATGTTCATGTCATTCGTGCATTCATGAGTCAGTTTAGTCATGCATTCCATGCATCAGATATGCATGATCAGTATGTAAGCTCAGTCCATCAATTTTCTCTCAGCTTATCCAGTCTGATTCGAGGACGAATGATCCTAAGGGGGAGATATCATAATAACCCACTTTTTCTTAGCATAATCTAAGTCCCATTGTATGAGTATTCGTAAATAAAAATTTTGAAACAGTCATCATTTTTCATTTTAGAGTCAGCCATTGCGTAGGATATTCAATTAGCTGTCCAACGATATAAAATTCACCGAAATCCAATAAAGGGGTAAGAAGTTATGACAATTTTATGTTTCAATCGTTAAATATCATCATTCTAACCCTTAGTACATCAGGGAGACAGTCCAAATGACAATTGTCAATGTGTGACTACGCGATGTTGGCGCATCGCGAAGTAGGCCAATTTCTAGTTTGGCAATTTCTAGTGGGCCTCTGCGATAGTGGTGTATTGCAGAGGTGGAAAAATTGTCACTTCAAAGGATTAACGTAATAGATATACATTGCAGTGTTTGTCTAGGTCCCAATTGTCCTTTTTCCAGTTGCTTAGCGCAATAGTGGTGCATTGCGCCAAGGCCAAAAATCAGGATCTTTAGTTATCAACTTTCGTTTAAATTTATTCTGGGGTATTCGGATCTTTTTCCACGGTCCTAATTAACCTAAAACATGAAATTTAGCCCCAATTGACATAAATAATCATTCATTACTCAATTTCCTCTCAAATTAAAGATCCCATTTCCATGAATAAGAAACCTTAGCTCTTAAATTCAAGATCAATCCCCAACAACTCACCAAGAACCTCAGGAAATTCATCATTCCGGTATGTTAGATGTTCATCCATGGATTTCTTTCATCAATGGAGTATGAAAATCCTATTATAATTACCAAGTTATAATCTTTTCAAGCCATTTGATTTTAAATTATGATTACATCCATGAACCTCTATGTACTATTGATTTTATACCATGTTACCATGAAATTATTGATATCACTGAATCCTCCAAGTTTTTATATTATTATTCATCGAATAAAACCATGATTTAGTACTACTATGTTGAATTCATGCTATTTTTATAAGTTCCTTGGCATTCCTATGATTGTTTTAAACCTTAAATTACAAGTGTTTGATAAAATGCCTTCAAGAGTTATTGATTTAAATAAATGCCTTTATGTTTTACCCTTCAAGCTTTAGTGTCATTTTACTATTATTTTTTTGAGTCCTCGGGGTATTGAATACCCAAAATCCATAGTTGTTTACTTAGTCTAGTATCAGTATATTACAGAATAGTCTTCAGAACATACTATGAGCATTATCAGAACAGTCAGTTACCAGTCAGATGAATTCAGAACAGTCTAGAATTTTAGTGTCTACCAGTTGGGAGAAGAATTTAGCACCAAACTAGTGTAGGTATGTTGGCGTCCCTATTAAATAGGTAGAGTCATTATTAGGAGTCCCCTTACTCCAGAACTACGTATCCAGCATAGGGTATGAGAAGTCACCCATCATATTAGGCTTGACTATCTCTCAGGGATCACTCTTCAGTTAAGGCTTAACAACATTAGTCCTTTCGACATTATATCAGTTTAGTGGATCCACACAACCATCGTTAGTACTTGTGGCATGGTATTAGCAACTTTACAACTGGGGTTACAGGTTGGACCCCGATTAGCTCAAATTAGGAAACATCGGTTAGATGATACCTCCTACAGTCTCAGATATAGTCTCAGTTATAGTCTCAGTTCAGTTATTCGGTCTTATTTTTGTTTGACCAAAGCATACAGATTTAAGTTGTTTCAGTATTTCAGTTTATAGATTTTACTCAGTTTATGTTAAA
Organism: Capsicum baccatum var. pendulum; assembly: GCA_030864225.1. Taxonomy (NCBI): domain Eukaryota; kingdom Viridiplantae; phylum Streptophyta; class Magnoliopsida; order Solanales; family Solanaceae; genus Capsicum; species Capsicum baccatum. The sequence goes on along the minus strand of CM061557.1, from coordinate 81,799,069 downwards.
TGCTTGGTCATGCATCCTCAGTATTTACAAATTCTTCATATTTTTAGTATCTACAGATTACATAGTCTTTAATTAGTACTCCATGTTTTACATGCATATTCAGTTAATTATTAGTTTTGTTCATGAAACCATGTATTTCATCCTACCTCATTTAGCATACTAATACATTCGAAGTACTGATCGCACACCTTTCTTTTGCGCTATGATGTATGATATCATAGGTGATGATGCTCAGGTTTTGGACTACACTTAGACCTCACTCTTCATTCTATCAGTAGTACAGTAGTAGTGGTGAGTCCTCATCATTCGAGGAGAGAATATTTTACTTTATATCTCTATTTCACTAGTTAGTAGAGTTAGTTGGGGGCCTGTCACATCAACTCATATTCAGTCAGTCAATTTTAGAGGATTTTTAAACATTACAGTCAGTTATTCAGTATTCAAATTTTAGTTGATGTTTCACTTTATCAGTGTTAAATCAGATCCAGTCATCTTTTCTATAGATTCATATTTCTGTTATGAATTCATTTATTAAAACCATATGGTATGTCAGTATTCCTCTGCATTTATGATCATGTTATCCAGTTCTCACAGCAGGTACCCGCTCATGGGTTAGGTTGTGGTCCCTCGGGACTGTAAGCACCGTGTGACACCCAGGATGTACTCCGGGGTGTTATAAAACAATACGTCCACCATGTGTTTGTGAAAATACTTAAAGAGATGGGGTGATAAACAAGAGAATGGGTTTGTAAAAAATATGTAATTTTATTGTTGAAGAGTGGTCTTAATTGCATAAGGTAGTCTATTAAAGTGCTTAGATAGGTTAGAGACTATTCTTGGCTAAAATAGTTCCTTCCCGTCCCTCAACCTACATTATAACCCGAAAAAGTCCTAATTTATCCTAAGTTTTACATACCGATATTAGTGGAGCATTACACTAAGTGAAAGCCTATGGTTCATTATGTGTAACTTGTGAATTCTTTGTGATAGTGAGTGTAATTTGATTCTTACACCCATTTTTTTATAAATTGCATTATTGTGAGTGATTATGGGTAACTCTCTTTTTATGAGGTGCACATCTTTGATGAATGTGGGTGATTTGTATGAAGTCATTGATTGAATAATAAGCATGAGTTTTTCACTTAGGTGAGTCAATTATTGAGGTTATGATATTTTGAAGTAGTTTTCATGAGCTATCAATTGTGCAAATAACATGCTTTGTGTAGAAACTCGCATTTAGTGAAGTCATTGTAGTACTAGCTTGAGTGTTTTTATTTTAGTAGAAGTGTAGCATCACCTCAGATTTTTATGCTTTGCGTAAAGAATTGTTCGAGGAAGAACAAGAGTTTAAGTGTGGGATTAAAAAACTTAACAGCGTCCAAGTGCACATGCAAGTGAACGTGGTCTTATCAAGTAGTAAAGGGGCTTCAAGAAAGTCCAAGTATCGATCTCTCAGGGACTTGCGTTCGCCGACTATCCAATTCTAGTTTAACAATTGAGATAAAGTAACCAAAAAGAGAGTTTGTAATTTAGTAAATTAAAAATAAAATAAATAATGCGTAAAAATAAAAGTCTTGGGACAGTCAATGGATTAAAGCCCAGGGTTAAAGCACTTCGAACAATCATACTATGTTATTGAATTTACTTTGTTAACTTGCTTATCTTGGTTGTTGATTCGTAGGTTTAATTTCATGGACATGGTTTCCTAACCTGTAATCTTTTATCTAATATGGACCTTACAACTACATCATTGAGCGGGGATGTAATAATCTAATTAAGTGAATTAAAGCTATCATCCTACGTATGAATCAAGGCATCAAAAGTTCAATAATATATATTATAAGGTTCGCGAAACCTTGAAAAAATTAAGACAATAATAAATAAACAATCAAATATGATAAGCAAAATTAATCAAAAATTAATCAAAAATAATTGTACTCATGTTCTAGGCTTTAACCCTGAAAAGAGGGTTTTTAACGGATAATATTCATAATCATGATCTAAATAATTGAATACATGATATAATAAATTAAAATCTAAATAAAAATTTAAAAACCTAAAAATCCGTGTAGCTGCTCCCGTCAATTTTCTCCAAAAATTGTTACAAGTGTTAATTTTCTCCAAAGTTGTCCAAGATTGTTGCCGCCGAGTTAATTATATATATATATATATATATATATATATATATATATATATATATATATATATATATATATATATATATATATTATAATAATATATGAATCCTAATATGGTAGGTTTTTAAGGCTTGCACGGGTCCCTAGGGAAAGATACCCTCAATTGACAAATTCCCACCACCTATTTACTTGTGCCAATTAAATTAAAATTTGGACAATCACACCGTGTCGGAGAAGACTTGAAGTTATAGTTTTTAATTAGGTTGATGCATTGCGTCAATTTTGCATCAACTCACTGGGATTTGCTTTTAAAATTTTGGTTAAGTGTTGAACGTCCTATTCTTTGCCCATGCCTTTTGTGGTGTATTTCTAATGAATTTTCGATCTTGAAATCATCAATATACCAACGTATTCAGCTCACAAAGCCTCCTAGAATATAACACACCATAAATTAAAGATTAAAACAACACAATAACCTCAACGACGAATTAAAACAAGAGCTAGGATAAGGTAAATTCGCAATGATCTTCCACTCATTATTCCGACTCTTGACTTAATCAAATTAAACTTTGCCCATTATAAACAAGTTATTCCACTAATAAATACACATTTAAATCACTTTGAACAAATTAAACACATTAGAATCCACCAAAATCAACTAGACACACACCTAGCTCAAGCTAGTAAAACTAGTTTTCCGGGTTGAACACTAAATGACTCAATTAAGTACAAACCTATTTGAAAAATACTTTGAACATTGTAATCACATACTTGGACACTGAAATGCATATTTATATCAATATGAACACGTTAATCACACGAATTTATCTAAAAATAAGGAAAAATAAGCTAGAATAATAATACAAGAGTGTATAAAATCACCTCAGATTAGTGAGCAAATCTTCCACTTAGAAAGTCTCCAATGTACTCTTCACCCAAAATTTACACAATATTTTCTTCTCCAAAAATAGAGGCTACAAAGTATCAAGCCAAAACCTAGAAAATTTTTGGGAAGATAGAATAGTGATGGGATGAATGATACATCAAATTAGGGTTTTAGTCCTTTTGTTCAAATTGGGATCTGCAAGGTCAATTACAATTTTACCCTTGGGCTGAACATTTTTACCAAGTTGCGATTGCGCAAGTATGGCTGCAACCGCGGCTATGAGACCATAATTGACTTTAGCGATCACGGTTGATTGACCATCTTGACTGACCATGGCAGCAGCCTATGGACCGCGACCATGCTAACTGAGGCTATTTAACTGAAGTTCTTTAGCTACACTTTTTTTGCTCCATTTTGATCATTTCAAGCTCCAATCCTCATCTCTTAGTCTTTTCGACTCCTATATCTGCCAAAAGTGGATATTAATGCATTAAATCATAATTATGACTCATTTGCTCATTTGATACAAGGTAATATGCACTAAAAATGAGTGTAAATAAGTGGTAAAATCACCACTCAACAGTGAAAACTAGTCGACTTTCTTCTACTACAAAGTTTAGGATAAGATTCCTTTTATATATATAAATACTCCTATTACATTTATGTTTGGTTGACTTTCTATTACACTATTGTAAGGTTCTAAGGCACGGTCTTGGTCTTGGAATAAGAAACATCAATTTTTTAGGTTTTAATTCAATGTGAGATTTTTGGGATTTTTATATCACTATTATAATTTCATAGTTATGCTTTTTTATCATAATTTTTACTGTCCTCTTAAAACTATGAGTATCTAAATGCCATAACTTGGATTTTGGAAACCATGAGTAGTAACGAAGTAGTGCTCTTAGTATAAGGTGAATCTCAAGGTGGGGTTTAGGCATGTATTATTAATTCTGCTTGGATTGATTTCTTTCTAAAGGTGTGCAATTTTAGGACTTACCTTATCTATACCCTAGACTTTAGAAAGGGTAATCAAATGGGAAAATAGAATCAACAAAAACACTTGAAGATGTCAACCTTCACTTAATTAGGCTTGAACAAGTAAATAGGCTAGACTAAATTTGGATCATAGATTGGGGTTAGTAATGCAAAACCCATGACACATGAACCATTGTTCTTGGAGATAGTCATCTATAAGGGGCACAATATGGTCGGTTAGATTACACAAAACTGAAATACCCTAGTTTCTGGACCATTGAAAATTTCCTGGAATTTTGATTTCTGGACCCAATAAGACTCATGGTTACAAGCCGTATGGTGTGGTATAGATGGTATGATCCAGTAGCATACTTACCATTATTGGTTGGTGGTATGGATTTTGGTCACTGAAAAGGGTACAACTTGATAGTACGATTCGTATGGTTGGATACGGATTATTTGGATTCCTTACATAACCTTAGAATTGGTAACTTAAGTTGGATTTGAGTATTAGTTGGTTTCCAGGGTACAGGTCATACCAAGGACCTGTATGGTAGATACTGTTCAAACCTTTTATGATTATATCTTGTCAGGGATACCGGTGAAAGGTACGGATCGTATGCTATAAATACAATTTTGGTAGGATGAGTCATAACTGGATAGTATTGTTTCTAAGGGTTGAGGCTTAAGATATGAGTAAAGGGTACCACTCATATCGAAGGGTACTACTAGTAAGGGTTAGTCGTACACCTGTGATGGGATTTTGTGCAACATAAGTGGGGGTATTCTAACATTTTCTTATTTATCGTAATATGGTCCCATGACTTCTAACTCTCTTGGGAGGCTATTTACCCTATTATTCTATTCATTAACACTTAGAAACTCTTCCTAAACACTATAATTCTCTCTAAAGATTTTGGGCAAAAAAGCTAGGGTTTTAACTAGAGGACTAACTTAGGGATCTTGTTGGTGGTTTTTTTCCCTCTACTTTGTCAATTAAGGCATGTTCTCTACCCTCCTTTTTAGTTCCAATTAAATATATAGTTTTTATGAATGGTTTTTATGATTTCATTGTTGTATGATTTTGGGTTCTTAATTTTGATTTGGAGTTTGGGTTATAAATGGTTGGTTCTAGTTTTCGCATGTTTTAATTATGCTTTTGTACGTCTTAATAGTGGTTTTGGATAATTGGTTACATGGGAATAGTTATTTGGTAATGGACTTTGGTTTTGGAAATAGTATGCCCCAAATGTGTTATATAAAATGTCTTTAACAATGTTTTCATTATAATATTATGTTTTTAATGGAACTTATGCATGGTTTAAACTTGATAATGGAACCCTAAATGGTATGAATGGTTTAAATGATTTTAAATTGAATGGAAAGGCCTTGGTGGCCATGGTTTTGGTTAATGGAAATCATGAAGGGTACATGGAATCCCTTAAACCTACATATGGTTGGATTTGGACAAAACTTGCAAGTTATTATTAGTATGATGATACCACTATTAATGGCCTGGGTAAATAAAGGGTTAATGTATTGGTTAGTGGCTTGGTAATGGTTTTAATTAGGCAATAATGGCAGGGTATGTAGTAAAGTCGTGGAATGTAGATGTCTCTAGGGGACCAAATCTTAAAACTCATATTTGCCGATGTGAGGTTTGGTCTTAATGAACGTGTGCATAATATCACACTTTATGTTTGAGGGATGTGCTAGTCATCCTAGGTTTTCATCCCTGATCATACAGCTTCACGCACTGTGGACCTTTCAATAGGTGGAGCTGAACCCATATAGCCCATGGGTAGTTTAGGATAGCAAAGCTACACAGCCGAGGTAAAGGTTTTAACGGCTTGCTAAACTCGATTCCCTTTCTCATCATGGTTATATATATATATATATGTATGGTTGTGTGCATATGGATAGTTTTTACTTTTTATAAATGGCATTATTTCATCCTTATCTAGAGTTCATGCTAGCGATCACTTGCTAACCCATCTTTGGGAGGCAGTGTACCTATGCTATGCAGGAACCGACCATTCTACTCCTCTTATATAGTGATTGACTTGGGGACAACTATTGGATTAAACTGGTTTTTATTTTTCTAGAAGGCTCCATTGTATGTTATGGATATTTTTAACTATTTTGGTTTATTTTTGGATATTGGTTTTGGCTATGGTTAGTGGCATGTCCCAATCGAATATTCTTACTCTTTTGATTGGAGTCTTTGTAGTACTGCTATGGGTTAGAATGAGCAGGGTCGATATTGGTGTCTGTGCTAATATTGGCATTGGAATTGAGGCTGACATCATTGGATATAATTTCTTACTATTTCATCATATTTTATTTTGGAATTAATCATATTATGTTTCGAACTTATTTGGTTTTGGCCAGGTTTATAGCCCTCAAATCAGTATTTGTTTGTCTTGGTTGTTTGGTCTGGTACAGTTTTGGGTGGCGAAATGACTTAATAGGGTTGGTCTAGTAATAAACCTATCCCAAAGTCAATCTTTATCTAGTTTTTCTATCTTGTTATATGTTCGGTATTCAATCGACTCAAGGTATGCTAATGGTGGTTGGGTTGGGTAGCAAGGGGTAGTTCCCAATCCTAGTTGGACTTCGGATGCCCATTTTGACAAGGCCCCTGACGGAGTCAGTAAAGTTGGTATTAGAGTCAGGTTCATGGTTAATTCAAAGTCCACAAAGTTATGTCAAGTAGAGTCTTTTTAGGGGTGTGTTGCGCGCCACACCCATAAGAGAGATGCTATAAGGCTTTTAGGAATGTTTCACTTTCTTGGTATTTTATTTTCAAGTCTAGAGGCTAAGTCCTAGAATTCTTCTCTAATCCTTAGTTGTTCACTTTTCATATCATTCCTCGATGATCTAAAACACAAGAAAAATCTTTTGTCCTATCTGGGGACAATGTTGATGGGGTACTTCCTACATCTGGATTTCATATTTGATCTCATGGTCCTACCCCAGATAGTTTTGGAGTTCCTCTAATTGTTACTAGTCCTCCCCGAGGTGAGGTGACTAATGTAGAATTTTGATAGTCTATTCATATTATTGCTAAATTGGTTGTCACTCAGGCTGAGAGGAAAGCATCTGGTGGATTGTCTGCTGAGGCCACAAGGATAGGTCAATTTATGAAACTAAATGCACCTAGTTTTATTAGTATGGAGGTGGGAGAGGATCCGTAGGGTTTCTTGGATAAAATAGAGAAGATATTCAGGGTGATGTAGTCCACTAATATGGAGGTTATAAGTTTTGTAGCTTATCAACAAAAGAATGTTATGTACCAATGGTATAAAGAGTGGGATAGGAATAGAGGATATGTGGTGGATTAATCCTTATAGGATGCTTTTCTGGAGCTTTTCTAGATTATTTATATCCTCAAAAGCTGAAGAAAGCAAAGATAGGAAAGTTTGTGAATCTTAAGCAAGGGAGAATGTCGATCAAGAAATATTCCTTGAAGTTTCATCAGTTGTCAGGTTAAGCTCCAAATTTGGTGACTGGCATGAGAGCAAGGATGAGAAAGTTTGCTTCTGGGTTGAATTTGGATTTGATCTTGGAAAGCAAGATTGTCTTACAGATTAAATATATGGACATTTCCAGGTTGACTGTTCATATACATCATCTAGAAGATGAGAAGAGAGAACATGCAAAGTTCATAGATCAACAAGGTAAGAGGAGTAGGTTTTCTAATCAGGGGGGTGCTCAATCTCAAGGTGGTCGAGATGATGGTAAATTGATAAAAAAGTGAGGGAGTTTTGGATCCTTCTCTACTTCTAGTGCTCCTTACACAAAGTAGTCGGGTGATAAGGGTCACCAGGATGGTGATAATTTCTAAGCATAGGGTGCCTAATCTCAGGTGAGTGGGGGTCCATCAATATTTTCATACCCTTTTTTCTAGTTCTATGGTCATCTTCATTCAGGTTATTATAATGAAAGGATGGTAAAATACTTCAAGTGTGGCCAGTTATTCCATCGGCTCAGGATTATCTGGTTAATAAAGTTGCTACAGGAGCAAATAAGGAACCAATGGCATTATTTCATGCTTCTAAATCTGGTGGTATTGCATCTACTTCTATTACTACTCCTGTTCTAGTGTTGGTTGAAATAGGTTGTATGTTTTAGCATCCCGACAAGAATTTGGGGCATCGCCTGATGTCGTTACTGGAATGTTACAACTCTTTTCTCATGACGTGTCTTCTATACTTGATTTGGGGTCCACTCTTTCTCATGCCCTATTTGTAGTTGTATGTATTAGTTTTGATCCTGAGGTTATTTTGAATCCTTTTTTCTATTTCAACACTGGTAGGTAACTCAGTTATTGCTAAGAAAGTCTATAGGGGGTGTGGTATCTATTTGTGGTAGGAAGACTTTGGTGGATTTGTTTGAACTTGATATGGTGGATTTTGATGTTTTTTTGGGGATGAATTAGTTACACTCCTGTTACGCGTCCTTCGATTGTCAGACCTATAAGGTTGTCCTTATGTTCCCTGGGGAATCGATTATAGAGTGAGAGTGTGGTTTCCTAGCTCGGAAGAGGAGGTTTAGTTCTTATCTTAGAGCTCGAAATTTAATCTCTAAAGGTTGTCTTTATCACTTGATTTAGGTTAAAGATTCTAACTTGGAAGGCCCTTCTTTACAGTCAGTCCCGATGGTAAATGAGTTTCTTGAGGTCTTTCCGAATGATCTTCCTAGTGTTTCTATGAATAGGGAAATAGAGTTTGGTATTCATTTGTTTTCGAACACTCATCCAATATCTTTTCCTCCCTATAGAATGGTTCTGGTTGAGTTGAGGAAACTTATGGAGAAACTTAAGGATCTTCTGGATAAGGGATTTATTCATCCTAGTATATCTCTGTGGGGTCAATTATGTTATCTGTGCACAACAAAGATGGTTCCCTTCAGATGTGTATTAACTACAGGCAATTGAATAAGGTGATGGTCTAGAATAAGTATCCTCTTATAAGGATATATAATTTGTTTGATCAGTTGCAAGGTTCTAAGTTCTTTTGTAAGATAGATATTCGGTCTGGGTATTAGCTTATTATTAGGGAGGAGGATATCCCTAAGATAGTTTTTTGTACTCGGTATGGACACTTTGAATTTTTGGTAATGTTGTTTGGATTGACTAATGCCCCAACATCATTTATGTTTTTGATGAATAGGGGTTTCAGGCAGTTCTTAATCTCTTCATCATTGAGCTTATTGATGACATTTTGGTTTATTCCAAAAGTGAGGTGGATCATTAAAATCACCTCAGTATGGTTTGCAGACCTTGAAGAAACAACAGTTGTATGCCAAGCACTCCAAATGTGAGTTTTGGTTGAATTCTATGACTTTACTTGGTCATACTATTTCTAGCGAGGGGATCATGGTGGATCCATAAAATGTGGTTGCAGTTAAAAGGTGGCCTAGACCCAAGACTCCAACTAACATTCAGAGCTTCTTGGGCTTGGCTGGGTATTATAAGCAGTTTGTGGAAGGCTTTTCATTAATAGTTTCTCCTTTGACTAAGTTGACACAGAAGAAGGTTAAGTTTTCTTGGTCAGATTCTTATGAGGGACGTTTTGAGAAGTTGAAAGATAATTTGACTTTGGCTCTGATTTTGACTTTACCGAAAGGTAACAATGGGTATGTGGTCTATTTTGATGTATCTAGGGTAGGTCTTTGTTATGTGTTGATGAAGCATGGAAAGGTTATTACCTATTCTTCCAAAAAGTTAAAGGTATATGAGGAGAATTATCCTACTAATGATTTGGAGCTATTGGCAATTGTGCTTGCTTTGAAAATATAACAACATTATTTGTATAGTGTACACGTGGACATCTTTTTTTATCATAAGAGTCTACAGTATGTGTTCACTCAGAAGGATCTCAGTCTCAAACAAAAGAGATGGATGGAGCTTCTCAAGGACTATAGTATTATTCTTCACTATAACGTAGGTAAGGCTAATGTGGTTGTTGATGCTCTTAGCAAGTTGTCCATGGGGATTTTGCCTCATGTGTAGAAAGGAAAGAGGGAGTTGGTGAAGGATATTCATTGTTTGGCTAATCTTTGAGTTCCCCTCTTGGACTCTAAGGATGGAGGTGTAATGGTATAAGAAGTGGTTCAATCATCTTTTAGTGCAAAGATCAATGATAAGCAAGTGTTGGACCCTGTCTTAATAAAAATCAAGGGTTATGTTGGTAGGAAAAAGGTGATGGTGTTTGAGATCAGTGGTCATGATACTTTACGATTCCAAGGAAGTTTGTGTGTTCCTAATGTCGATGATTTTCGACAAAGGATTTTCGTTGAGGCACATAAGTTGTGCTATATTGTTCATCCCGGCTCTATGAAGATGTATCACGATCTCAAGGAGATGTATTGGTGGAATGGTATGAAGAGAGATATGGTTAATTTTATGGCTAAGTGCTTTGTGTGTCAACACATTAAAGTTGAGCACATGAGACCTAGTGGGTTATATCAAGAGATTGTTTTGCCCGAATAGAAATGGGAGGTAATCATTATGGACTTTGTTACTGGTGTTTCTCGATCTTGGAATCAATATGATTTGATTTGGGTCATCATGGATAGGATGACAAAGTCTGCTCACTTCTTACCAGTGATAACTACCTTCTTAGTAGAGGATTATACGAAGCTATATCTTCAGGAGACGCAGTCTTTTCAGAAAGGGTTGGGGACTAAGGTGAGTTTGAGTACTGCTTTTTACTTGTAAATTGATGGACAAGTAGAGAGAACTATATAAACATTGGAGGATATTATTCGACCTTGTGTAATTGATTATGGTGGCAATTGGGTTGAGCATCTACCTTTGGTAGAGTTTGCTCACAATAATATCTATCATTATAGTATTGGTATGGATCCTTTTGAGGCATGGTATGGTAGGAGGTGTAGATTTTCTATTAGTTGGTTTGAGCTTGGGGAGGTGGATATGTTTGGTCCAGATATGGTTTACCAAGCTATATAGAAGGTGAAGGTGATTCGGGATAGGTTTAAGGCTACCCAAAGTAACCAAAAGTCCTATCCAGTATCTAAGTTCAGTCTATCAGCATTTCCATCTTAGTCAGTCTCATTCGAGGATGAATGTTCCCAAGGGGAAGATATTGTAAGACCCCGCAAAATCCTAAGCTTAACTCAGTCTTTTAAAGCTTGTTAAGGGGCCCCAAACTTAGAAAACTTTAGCTAAGTATTCAAACTTAGTGTAACTTTAGCCTTCGTAGGTTGGCAACTCTATTTCACGGCCCTCATGACCTTAATATAAGGATTTTTAGGTTGAATCATGATCAAGAATGTCATTAGGTGTTCTCGAAAAAGTTTCAGATTTTTTGGACTTCATTCGAAACACATTTGAAAGCTCAAACTAGTGGATCGACACGATCTCGACGCTCCGCATCACCCATCGCATCGATGAGTATTTTTTCCCAACTCCCAGTGCAAATTATAGTAAACCAACGCAAACTCGACACGGCGTGTTGGCTATTGCGTCGATACCAATAACACGGTGCATTGGTCTGTGCATCGCTAAATCAGTTTTTAGTGATTAAAAAGCCGCTTCCTTAAGGATAATTGGATCATTTCCCACCTTATGTTAGCCCTTAAAACACGAAATTAAGCCCCTTTATATGCAAAATCCAATTATCTTTCTCAAAATTACTCAAGAAGCAAACCCTAGATCTCTAATTCAAGATTCAGCCTTCAAGAATACTCCATCATTCTTTGCAAATTTGAATACCAAGGTATGTGAAGGGTTCATCCAAGGGTTTCCTTCCACCTTTGGAGTTCAAGAACCTATTTTTAAATTCAAGTTAATTGATTTCATGGATTTCATGTTGGATCTTGAATGTGTTAATAATTATGATGTCAATGGTGATCTAATTCTATGATTTGTCTCAAGTTTCATACAAACTAGTCAATTGTGAATTGAATTTTGTGAACAACATGTTGAACTCTAAATAGCAAGTTGAATGTAGAATCCATGATATTACTACATATTTATTGATATGTTAAATACCTATGCTATCTAAGTATTTGATAAATTGATCATGTAAACGAAGAAAAAGGGGAAAACAATCATGTCATGTTACCCTATGTGCAAGTTATATCATGCAAGTGTATGATGGAATATCTCTATGAATGAGTTATGATCCCGTGCATATGGTTATGCCTTTCAAGTTTATGCTATGATTTATTTTTCATGCTATTGAGTCCTGGGGGTATTTAATACCTAAAAATTTAGTTGTTTACCTAAAGCTATGGTAGTTACAGAACAGTCTCATTAGCGTCGCGAATAGTAGTCTTAGTAATCAGTCCCAGTTAAAGCTCAGTGATTAGTTCAGACCTCAGTGAATCCAGCTAGTCAACCAAACTCTGTAGTATTCCATTAGTTAACAGAATTCAGTATTACTCCGTTAGTTAATGGAACTCAGTGAACTCATATCAGTTTAGTTATACAGTACGATCAGTAACAATTCAGTCCATCCTAGTATAGTTTAGAACTCAGTCTAGTGTCTATTTAGTTGGGAGTAGGATTCAGCACTGAGTCAATGCAAAGATGGGGACTCACCTTCTAGTAGAGGGACTAATCCTTAAAAACAGTCTTTGTATTCCAGAACTATGTAGCCAGCGTAGGTTGAGACATCAACCTGCCAGTTGAGGGTTGATGAGGTATCCTACCGGCTAGTTGAGAGACCATCGTTCTCATTCAAAGCACCATCCAGATGAGGGAGACTCAGCTTATCTTTACCCGTGGCACGGTACTGACGCCCTTCCAACTAGGGTTACAAGTTATACCCCAATCCATGTAGAAAGGGGCATGTCGGTTAGATGATTACCTCCCACATTCCGAGTTTCAGTCTTTATAATAGAACTCAGTTCAGTTCTACAAAAATTAGGACTATTAGAAACAGTCACTCAATTCAGTATGGAACTCAGAATAGCTCCACAGAATTAGGACTATCAGACATAGTTACTAAGTTAATAGTAATACAGTATCAGTAAACTCAGTTACAATTTAAGCATTCATGGATGTACTCTATTTCAGTTATGATCATGTTATTCTGCCGGTTATTGTTCATGCATATGAACCCATGCATATCAGCCTACCTCACTTAGAATACCAGTACATTCAAAGTATTGACGCATACCTTTTTTTCACTATGATGTCTTATATCATAGGTTTAAACGCACGATCCCCCAATCATACTTAGCAGCCATATCCATTTACAGAAGACTGATGGCGAGTCCTCATTGTTTGAGGATAGATTTATTATTCCATTATTTCAGTACTTAGTTTATTTCAACAGTCGAAGTTAATTGGCGATTTGTCCTATCAACTCTTTATTCAGACAATTATAGGCTTTTCAGAATAGAGTATTTTTCAGACAGATGTTCAGTTTACAATATTGATTTTACTATTCAGAAATTAATTTTTAGTCTTGAACCTTATAGCTATTTCTGCCTAAATTCTGCATATTACAGAGATATTATCCAGTTATTATAGCAGGTATCAGTCATAGGTTAGCTTATGATCCCTCAGGATTACAAGCATCATGTAGCGTTTGGGGTACAGACTCAGGGCGTTACAAGCATTACATAGTTCGAATAGTATTTGCATAAATGCAAAAGTCCCATAAGGGCAAGTAAAAATCATCTTTTCCCGGTCCTTAAGAGAAATATAAATCTGAGTGTATCCTGAGTACCCATCAAGAAAACAATACCAACCCCTATTTGATAGTTGGTCAAGCACCTGCTCCATGAAATCTTTAGGGAAATGGTTGATAAGTTATAAATTTGATAATTTTCTAGCACCTTTTAAGCCTATACTATCACGCTTTTCCATTGATTTTAGGTTAATCTCTAACCTAATGCTCATTTGTGTAGGAAAATTTGAAAAAAAAAGATGGGCAAGTCATTCAAGTCAAAAAGAAAAGAAATACGAGCAAAAAAGAATAAAAGTTAAATCGCAAGCCTAGAAATCTACCCTCATTTACCACAATCGCGGCCTGAGGGTCACGATTGCATCCAGTCAATAATCCAGCATGAAGATGATCACAAAACGACTACCAAGATTGTGATAGTCGTGAACACGGTCAAGGAGTAGCGATCACGGTTAAGCGGAAAAGCTTTAAGGGCAAAATTGTAGTTCCTATAAAAGAGACCAAGAGCAAGGTGGCATTTTGTAATATTGTTCAAATATGGAATTGGGGATAATTTAAGGGGTTTGGTAGCTCATTCTCAATCATCCATCATTCCATCACCTATCTCTCATCCTTAGTTTAGGGTTTTTGTAATTTCTGGGTTCTTGGAGCAAGACTGGTACTAATTTTGAGCTAATGAGACATTAGAGTGACTTTTAAGTGTAGATTTGGCTTCAGCCATTGAAGATTCATTGGGTTTTAAAGTATGGTTTGCCCTCTATTTATTCTCTTATGGATAACTTTGATGGAAATATTGTTTTATTTGTGTGTATTATCATTATGAGTTGCTAGTTCTACCTCTTGGGATTATGCTTGATTAGGGTGCAATTGTGTGGGTTGTGATATTTTTGTGTAGATTTGAGTTTGTTAATGATGGGTTCTATTATTTCTTGATTAAATTGCTTGAGATTTGATGGGTGAAAGCCCCAAATACCCAAATGGATTTTATGGGTGAAAGCTCCAAACTCTAGAAAGCTCAAGGCCCTCTTCGAAAGAAGGGTTTTAGGTGAACTTTTGGAATCCATATCATCCTTGAAAGAGGGATATGGAGACCAAAGAGACAATAGATAATTATATGTACAATTTGCTAATCTATCACTATTTTAGGCAGAAGGGTGGTTGTGAAGTTAACTATACCATGGGTATCATCCTAGAAATAGGGATGCCTTGATTGAGGTATTGCACTTAATTGACGTGTAAGTTGAGCGTTATAAACTTGATCTAAAATTTAGTGTATTGAGTTAGTTTGAATTTTAGCTTACTTGCTTAAATTTGATCTTGTAAATATTTGTTAGTTATTTTCTTTTTTTTCTTGTTTTAGATAGATTTTTAGTTCTTCTTATTAGTTAATATGGCATCATGGAATGAATGTGGATTTGGTGGTTGGAAGTCATACCTCGATGACCCATGTCCATATCATGGTGGACCCTACTATCAGCGAGATTATAGATATGCTCCCCGGGAAGAGATGTGTATACCATCTCAACCCTCTTGGGAGCATGATTGCTCCTTATGTGGTGATCGAGATGGACATCGAAACCATTGTACAAATGCCCCCTCCCCGTATTATGCTAACCTGATTTCTAGTTTTTCTTATGATTTTAATAGGTCTTATGAGAAAAAAAGTGAGGAATGAAGCACGGGAAGTAGTGGCGTTAAAGCAAAGCTTCAACGTATATTGCAATTGACAACAACGGCAGAGGAGGAAGCAACCATTATACATAAGGAATTCAGAGAGAAATTCAAGAAGATAGAAGATGTGGGTATGAAAGTTCATACTTCAAACACCACAACCATGCCCGCTCTTCTAAATGAGCATGATATTAAAAAATTCTCGATGATTTCCAACCAATAATCCAAACATGAGAGATGATGCCAAAAAGGATAAAATGGTACTAGAGTAGGAAGAAGAAGCCAAGAAAATCCCTTATGTTGACTCTAGTCCATTTCAGGGAGAGGATACTAAAATGGAGACAACTCTTAAATTCGGGAAAAGACCTTATTCTAACCATTTCTCAACACTAAGTGTGGTGGAGTTGATGACAATCAATCCATCCAAGAAAATATTGAATGATGGTGAGACTGAATTATTTCTTTACATCCTGGAGTTTGTCTTTCTAAAAGGGTATAATAAGACCCCAATCTTAAAGGCCAAGAAGCTAAAAGATCGATGTCCAATTGGTAGTTTTCCAAGATTCTCATTGTTGCCCAATGAGCCCATCCAAAGGTTCGATGCTAAATTAGGCAAACAATTCAAGTATTTGAAGTGCATGATAGAATATTAATCATCATGCCCTTATATTTTCCCAATGCGCCTCAAAGGCGTAATAACAAAAAATTTGGCAAAAAATTTAAAATCTCTAAGGAGAGACACAAATGAGGATCAAAAAGGCATCGTGCTGCGACTTAACTAAGGAACTTCTTAGGAGGCAACCCAAAGAATTTTTTTGGTATTTTCTAACATATTTTTATTCAATTTTATTCTTGTTTTGGGGTGTTTGCAGGTGATTACATGATTCAGAAGGGGTGATGAAAGGTTTGGGCGCTCGAATCTAAGCCTCAAGCCAATACTGAGGTAAAGTTTTGGCCTAAATTTGGTCGTACCAGCCTAGACCTGCACTGGACATGCTTGAGCAGTCCAGGAGCAGGCCAAGAGTGTGTTGGAAATAGCATAAAGCAGCCTTCACTGGAGGGACATGTGCTGGACTTGCTGTAGCAGTCCAGGCGCATCCCAAAGCACGGATTGGATGCAGAAGGCTCACCATAACACTACCTAGACCTACTCTGGACCTGCTTCAACATACCAGGCATAGGTCAACAACACCTTGGACGTAGGAAGACTTAAATCATTTGGGAACAAGCTAGTTTGACCTATGTTGGAGCTTCTTGAGTAGATCAAGTGCAAGTCCAGCTACAGGGCATGCAACTGGTTACTTATTTGAGCTAAAATTACTGCACTTTGTGCATAAATCCAAACATAAATGGGCTGTCCTTGGAGCTAATATTGGTGAGCATTTCATTTTTTTCAACCAAAATTCAAACATTAAAAAGTCTTATTTCAAGAATGGTTCACCAGATAATTACATTGGACTTTTCTTCCATCATTTTTCTCTCTTAAGTAAGCTTACAATATATGATCTTTATAATGAAAATGGTTCTCACATTTCATGAATTCTTTTGGTTTATTTGAGGGTAAGTTGATAAAATATGGTTTCTAGGATAAATATTTTTAAATGAATACCTGAAGTTACATGCCCAATTTCAAATTCTCACTTCCATACACTAGTATACACCATGTGTTTGATGAAACATTCACTTGAGGGTTATTTGCTTAATTGAGTGGTGGGTGATGTAATTGGGTTAATATAGTTAAAAGTGGTCTAATTGGTTATGAATTGATGAATTGGTATTCTTCACATCTGATGTTATTTATCTATTCATGCTCTTACTTTTCATGCATATCACATGTTTGTTAAAATTTCAATAAAAGAGAAACACATTGTATGCTTGTAAAGGTTAATGCGAACTTTATTGGAGCATTGTTTGATCATTTTTGGAGTATATCTTTGAGTCCAATTGGTTTTAAAATTGAGATAACCGGAGGTGTTTGGTTGAAGTTGTTCATGAATGTTGATCCCATGGTGTGATTGATTAGTGTCTGGGTGAAGTATAAGTAACCAGAGAGACATGAATGCTTGTCTTTCCCTATGATAGATTAGGTGAAGCAATTCTTAAAAGTATAAGGTCATTTGTGTTCCTATTGGTGTCATGATTGTTTTATGAGCTAAATGGATGATATATGAAATTGTGAGGCAAGGATCCCATGAAGCATAATGATAATGTTGGCTTGGATTCATCTAGGTTTTTATTTAATTATTTAGGAAGAGGCAAAAGTTCAAAAATGCTATCCAAAAGTCATTAGCAAGAAATAGCATGATTTTGAGAAAGGCCAAAAATATAGTTTTCTTTGTGGAAAATATCAAGGATGTTTACGGGTTTTCTTTTGAGTGACACCATTAAATTCCATATTTTTCTCTTTCTTTACAAGGATGAGTCTTTGAATCGGAGTTACTTATTAAGCTCAAATTGTTCACATTGGTTAGGAGATTAACTTTTTGCACTATGAGTATGATGCAATGTGTGGTAAGATTTTTGAATAATTCTTGTTCATATGTATAGTCTAGAACTTGTCCTGAGTGTGTTTTAAGTGAAATCCTAGACAAGCTTGGTTTGGAGAATGACCCAAGGCCATTTTTGACCCGTCACATAGCCAAATTTCCACCTTAACAATTTTCCCTAGTTAACTCTTTTGAGCCTTTTTACCCATTTTTCTACCTTGCAAAAAACACACTTAAACCCCTTTAAAACCTTACTTTTGACACTGAACCTTCTTTCATACATCAAATGATTCAAAGTAATGAAATATAAGTGAAAGCCTAAGTTTGGGGGATTTGTGTAGTTGGGAGAATAATGTAAGGGTGGTTCAAACCCTAAGTTTGGGGGGGATTAGCAACGTGACCTAAGAAAGGTGTATGTAAGGTGTTTAAATCATGTGCTTAAGATACGAGAGACATAATCAATGATAAAGTTGTATAGCCTAGCCCATAGAACATGAAGAGAAATGAGGCAAATGAGGAGGCTACGAAATGCTTAAAGTTAGAAAGTCTCTTGAGGAAGCCAAAGAAATGAAGAAATAAAATGGTGGTTTTGAATTATTTTGTAAATTCTAATAAAAAAAGTAGGGAAATATGAGAAATGCTTTAAAGAAGAATAAGGTGGCTAGTTTGAAAATATTAGGATAGAAAAGGTTGAGCAATTGCATTGAAGGAGGTATGTTAGTTACTTGATCCATATATATATTCCTTCCTGCACTATAAAACTTCATCTTGACCAGCAAGACCTTGGTGATTCCAAACTAGATAAGTCTACATTAAGGGCGAAAATCACAAAAGGCAAGCTTATGGTTCTACTCATTCTATTTGAATTTCTTTATAAGAGCGAGTATAAATTATTTCATTATTTGAGCTCCTTTAAAAATTTAAATATTTTGTGTGTGTGGATCTAACTCTTACATGTGAGGAGTATTGATACTTTTGGGTAGAGAGTAAAGTCTTACTATCAATTTGGATAATTGGGTGAGGTAAGTAGCATTGTGAAGATTGAGACAATCTTTGAAGATTTTGAGTTTTCTCTTAAGATGATTTGTTGATTTGGAAGGTTTGTTTGATACAAAATTGCATCCTTCCTTTTTAAATATGAGCTTATTGAAAATTTTTGGTTTACCTGTTTCTATGACATGTTTGAAAAGTCTTTGTAAAGCTTTGTTAGCTTGTTTCTTTAGTATAGCTTTCTTTTGGGTGGATTTGAGTTGAATTCCCTATCTAATTGAATTTTTCTTGGTTACTTGAGTACAATCAAAAGTCAAATTTTGGGGATGTTGATAAGTTATAAATTTGATGATTTTCTACCACCTTTTAAGCCTAAACTATCATGCTTTTTCATTGACTTTAGGTTAATCTCATACCAGATGCTTATTTGTGTAGGAAAAGTTAAAAAGTCAAGACGGGAAAGTCATTCAAGTCGAAAAGAGAAGAAATTCAAGCAAAAAGGAATAAAAGTTAAAGTGAAAGCCCATAAATCGACCCTCAGTTACCGAAATCGTGACCTGAGGGTCACGATCGCATCCAGTCAACAATCCAGCATGAGGACAATTGCAATATGAGTACCGATATTACGATAGTCGTGAACACGGTCAAGGAGTAGCGATCGCAATTAAGCGGAAAAGCTTTAAGGGGAAAATTGTAATTCCTATAAAAGAGATCAAGAGCAAGGTGGCATTTTTGTAATATTTGTCAAATATGGAATTGGGGCTAATTTAAGGGGTTTGGTAGCTCATTCTCAATCATCCATCATTCCATCACCTATCTCTCATCCTTAGTTTAGGGTTTTAGTAATTTCTGGGAGCTTGGAGCAAGACTTGTACTAATTTTGAGCTAACAAGATATTGGAGTGACTTTTAAGTGTAGATTTGGCTTCAGCCATTGAAGATTCATTAGGTTTTAAAGTATGGTTTGCCCTCTCCTTATTCTCTTATGTATAACTTTGATGGAAATATTAGTTTATTTGTGTTTATTATCATTATGAGTTGTTAGATCTACCTTTTGGGATTATGCTTGATTAGGGTGCAATTGTGTGTGGGTTGTGATATTTTTGTGTAGATTTGAGATTGTTAATGATGGGTTATATTATTTCTTGATTAAATTGCTTGATATTTGATGGGTGAAAGCCCCAAATACCCAAATGGATTTTATGGGTGAAATCTCCAAACTCTAGAAAGCTCAAGGCCATCTTTGAAAGAAGGGTTTTGGGTGAAATTTTGGAATCCATATTATTCTTAAAAGAGGGATGTAGAGATCAAAGCAATGATAGACAATTATGTGAATAGTTCGCTAATATATCACTATCTTAGACATAAGGGTGGTTGTGAAGTTAACTATACCATGGGTATCATCTTAAAAGTAAGGATGCCTTGATTGAGGTATTGAATGGTTTTGATTGACACACTTGTTAGGTGCTCGAAAGAGACAATAGGTGAAATCCTTGTGGTTTTGTTGAAAAACTAGCTTTAAGGACATTAGTCCTAGCCTACCATATCATCAATGATTAGAATTTTCATCGAATTATCATATTCCCATATACATCTTGCCCTTAGGAAAGTATAATCCCAAATTCGTTCTAATTGATTACACTCTGATTGTTCTTAGTCTCGAATTAGTCTCTTAGAAGCCCAAGATTTGCATTCGCATTTGACATGATTGAAAATCCCCAAACCATTTTGTACCATAGTTTGAATTATTGCAAGAACTTCTATTTAGAATTTACTCAATCACCACTCACATTGTTCCTCATGGATTCAACCCTGACTCTTGTTGGGTAAATATATTGACAATGACTGACTTGCACTAAATTGACATGTAAGTTGAGCGTTATCAATGGTCCTTTCTCAGCCAAGTATTTAGCTTCTTGTAATCTATACATATGTTCCATCTAGTAACCGGTCTCATGGGCACCAATTCATACTTCTCATTAAAGATTCCAATGATCACACCCTTCTCTGATATATATAGAACTAAGCTAACCCACTTGTTCGCAATGGGGTAAACCATTCAATCATCTAGCCACTTTGTGATCTCTTCCTTCACTACCGCCTACATAGGAGGATTCATCCTACACTAGTGCACGATGTTAGGTATACATTCTGATTTAAGATGTATCTTATGAGTGCAAATATCGAGTAGAATCACCATAATATTTGTAGTAGTCCATTAATGGCCCTCTTGAACCTCTGCAATACTGAAATCAATGATTCAACCTTCGTCTCCAATGAATCAACAACAATAATGACCTGCAAGGTATTTTTCAACGCTAAAAATGTATAACGCAAGTGAGATGGCAGGGCCTTCAATTCCAAGACAAGTGGCTCCTCAATAGATGGTTGAGCTGGAGGAGTGGTTCTATTCTTCATATCAAGATCCATCTTCTTCGAATCATAATTATAAGAACCTATGCCATAAAATATTCTCACTATCTCATCATACTCATCTATGCCATTGTTGTAAAAGTTCATGATAATCGTTGCTAATGCAACAACCCCAAGTCTCTCTTCAATGGGCACAGTCATTGCATCATCAAAAGTCTTAATCATGAACTCTACTCTCATATCTTTCGGTTGTCACATTTACTAAAACATATTATAAGTAACTTGCTCATTGTTGATCTAGAACTTCATCTGCCCCATCTCCATGTTAATTGAGGAACTACCTGTAGCTAGGAAAACCCTTCCTAAGATAATAGGGACTTCGAAGTCCACCTTATAATCAAGGATAACAAAATTAGCTGGGAAGATGTAGGATGCAACCCTCACCAAAATATCACCCAAAATACCACTCGATCTCTTCATAATTCAGTCATCCATCAATAACATCATAGATATGGGTTTGGGTGCCCCCAACCTAACTGTTTGTATACTACCAATGGTATCAGATTGATACTATCTCCCAAATCACAAAAAGCTCAATAAAAGTTGAAGAACCCAATGTTACATGGAATAGTAAATGCTCTAAGCCCCTCCTTCTAAACCAATGATCAAAAAGCGACGGCATTGCAATGATGAACATTATCAATGGACTTAAAACTCACCATCCACTTTCAAGTAACCAAATCCTTGATGAACTTAGCATATCCAAGCATCTACTCCAGTACCTCTGCAAGAGGAATAATAACAAATAGTTTTTTCAAAATTGACAATAACTTCTGATACTTCCCTTTTTTTCTTGTTTCCTCTTTAATCTATGAGGAAAAAGATAGGGAGATAGTGGAATGCTTGTCATCATAGGCGTGACTACCTTTCCCATTCCTTTTATCCATCTCAACACTTTTATCAACAACAATTGATTTTTATGATGACTCCCTACTAGTCACTAACTTTTTAGATTTTGCTTCAGGTGCCTCATCTACATCAAAAAAATCATTTCTAGATTCATCAACTACAAGCATAGGAGGATCAATGATGGCCTTATATCTTTGAGTAGTGATGGATAAACAATGACTGTTATTCTTAGGATTTTGCACTGTATTACTCGAAAGGGTGCCCAGTTATGATGATTTTAACTGCCACACGTGTAGAATCTGACAAGATTGGTATTACCAACCATCTTATAAATGCATTGATAAATCTCACCCATTACCTTGTGAGTCTCAGGGTGTTGCCTTACAAACCCTTGTCTTTGATCCCAGTTTAACTATCTCCTTGTGGATATCAAGTTATTAGACGAGGGTTGATAGCCTTGAATCACTATTGTGGTCTTTTTTTAACAATCGCAATCCTCTTGTGAAGATGATCTCGAATATAGGCAGGTTCTTAAAGTTTTCCACCACTAAGAAGGCAATTAAATTGAAGAATATCATAATACAAGTGTAAAAATGATATATCAGAACCTTACACTTCTCCTACATTGTTATTCTTCCAAGGTTCAAACAACCCTAGCTAAGGGAATTAAGTGCTCATAGTTGCAAAACAAACCATGGAATTTAATAAATAAAACATTAGAATAATACCACAACAATAAAGAATAAAACCCAAAGTCTCAAATCAATTAATTAATCAAAAAATCAAGACCAAAGAGATTTCAAGATCATAAGTCAATCCTAGAATAAAATATATGTTTACAAATAGTATGAGTGCGTAAACTGAGTAAAAACACCATAAGAGTATTTATAGAGTACATAAAATCCCTAGAAATATAAACCAAAACGTACATGGAAACTAAGTCGGTGGCCATCTACGATACTACTTATGGATCGTAGGTGGCATCTACGCCATATAGGTGGCCATTATAGGTGATAAGATTTTCAATTCTACATATTTTTCTCTTGTACTGGTACGTACAGGCATAGGTGGTACCTACGTCCCATAAGTTTCCTCTTCGTAGGTACCAGAAAACTTCTTCCAAAATCAACTCTTTTGAACTTCAAGTCTGAACTTGTACTAGCATCTACAGTGTCGTAGGTGGTACCTAGGGATCGTAGGTCACCCCTCATTGGTAAAAGTCAACAATCTTCAACTTCTGGTTCTCTAAAACCTACCAGGCTACCTACGCTACGTCGATGCTACCTATGTCACATGGGTATTCTTGTTGGTGAGCTTTTTTTGTAATCTTGACTCTTTTCCTTCATGTTAAGCATCAAAACCTAGTTCCATGCAAAATAGACATGAAAACACATCAAATCTACCAAAACAAACCTTAGTACTTTCATATTTTCTGATTTTAAGCATCGAAAGTGCCATAAAATCATGGCACATCAAGCATCTAATAGTATATGCATGAAATTCTAGGTCATGAGGTTTTCATAACCCGCTATCTCTAAAGAATGTAACTACTGTGTCAAATTTCTAAATTGATCAAATTAACAAATTTCAATGACTCAAGTCCACTAATTATTGATTTCACAATATAACTAGGGTTTAAGATCATGGTAAAATAATAACCCTGGAATTCATGATAAAATAAGGATTATAACTCAATGACACCAAAAAATTGAGATATTAATGAATCTTCCAATACCCATAACCTTGAGTTCTGAAAAAAGAATTATACTGGAGAATTGGATTAAACTTGGGACTCAATGGGTAAAAGGGGAGCCATTGATTAAATCCCATATACCTGGAGATAAGAGCCTTAAAGAACTTAGTAGATTTGGGTACTTGAAGAAGATGAAAACTATCTGGCCTTGGGAAAAGGGAATCACCTCTTTTCTCTTCTAACACTATCAGATATAATTATAAGTAATGAGAACTTAGGGTAACATAGACCCCACTAGTGACCCTTGAGATTCACATAACGAAATATCTTTGATATTAAAAAGGTGGAAAAAGACTTATATTCCCCTTAAAATTTCATAACTAAAAATTACAATGAGGGACGTATGAGACCTTCCCACGATCATAGGGATAACCTAAGATCGTGGGTTTCACTCATGGTTGGGAATTGGATGGGAGATATCTGAACATGATTAGATGAGACTTGGTATGATCATGGGATCTACCTACAATCTCACCTTAGTTCGTATGTTTGTTGGTTATATCAAGGGCATCTGTGGGACTCATGATCGTGCCAGTAGATTATGGTTTCAAATTACGATCATTGTTTCCCTCTCTTGGTATGAGTGTACACTTGTAAACTTTCCAAAGTTAGGATTATCTCAATCAGATGAGACCATTGTCAGGTCGTACAATGTAACCAAGGTCGTGGTTGGTCTCATGGTATTTCACTTCAGAGTAGTGCTTTACTGAAAAGGCCATAACATTCTACTCCAGTGTCAGATTAAGACAAAATTGGATGTGTTAGAAAGATAATTGAAATGTCTATCATTTGGTTAGTCTTTGACTTAAAATATTCATCTAAATATGGAAGTTATACTTAGTTAAAGCTGATCACTTGCTAATGGTTTTTGTGGCCTTAGTACATGGCCAAATCCCCTATCATACTATTAAAACTTGATAATTTACACTAGATGTAGTTGAATCATGGTTTATATTAGGCTTGGATTTTTCAGTACGCTTCATCTTTACAATATACATGGCTCCATAAGGCTTGTTTTACCAGCTTAGTATTGGCAAACTAAATCAAAGTATAAATAAATTATTTTAGCACTTTTTACAAAATATAAAACTCCATCATCCACAAGCTTCATTTCCCCAAAATGTCTTAACAAAAGGTATTCTCAAACAGTAATCCAATAATCCACTTATGACTTATCTCAAATTTTCCTTTTCGAAGATATCATCAGAAACCAATATTGCCTCCTTGTTAGCTTGTGGTGCCATTTCTTGACTGACAATAGCTATAAAGCCTGCAAGTATTTGAGACTTAATAAAAAGCCTAAGTTGGAACTCAATGTCAAAGTCACTCAGTTACATAGCCCATTTGAACATCTTTCTTGATAATTTTTGTCTATAAAGGATTCTCCTTATAAAATAAACCGTGACCACTGCAATCGGGTGACATTGGAGATCGGGACTAAGTTTTTGTGCTACTTCCATAATGGTCAGGGTCAATTTATCTATGTGTGAGTATTCATTTTATATACACAAAAAAACATTAATTACATAATATATAGGACATTATGTACCATTCTCTTTCCGTACAAACATGGAACCAACCACAAACTCAGAACACAATTAGGTATAGAAAAGCTTATCTAGAATGGAGCTCTTAAGATTTACGAATTTAGGTCTTGAAGGGTCTTCTAACACTATGGTGTCTACCTGAATTAAGTTTTCCTCCTTAGTATTTAGAAGAAACAATAACATTTTTCTAATTATTTGGAGATAACGCAAATGAGGGCTGACACTTACCTAATAAACCTTTGTGTAACCTTAATATTGTGCACTATTTCTAATATCTCCTGATTACTTTGATATTATTTGTGTTTAATTCTATTCCTCTTTTAGAGATGAGAAAACAAAGGAATTTTCTAAGACCCTATCCCAAGGAACACTTTTTATGTTCAAATTTATATTGTACTTCATCAGCATGACAATAGTCTTATGGAGGTAGGCTAGATGATACTTTTCTTACAAGGACTTCACTAGTATATCATCTTTATATACCTCTATAGTTTTTCCTATATGTTTATCAAATACCGGATTCACTAATCATTAGTACATTGGACTAACATTTTTCAATTTATATTGTAACAACAGCATCGTAGTTAGTCACTAATGAAGTTTTCTCATGGTTCTCTAGGTCTGGCTATATCTAGTTATACCCAGGGTATATAATGAGGAAACTCATATTGTCATGTCCTATTATGGCATCCACTATATGATAGATATTATGGATCAGCAAAGAGGCTCTTGGACATGCTTTATTTAAATCTTTAAAATCAATGCACATTCTATATTTATTTTTCTTTTTTGGCACTACCACCATATTCTCTAGCCATTTTGGGTACTTCACTTCTCGTATCAATCTAATGTTCAACATTGGGCCACTATCTCGTTGACAAATTTATTATTTTTATTTGAGATGAGAGCCTTGGAGTAACTGGTAAAGTTGTTGACATGTGACCAGGAGGTCATTGGTTCAAGCCAAGGAAACAGCCTGTGGCAGAAATGCAAGGTAAGGCTGCGTACGATACACCCTTATAGTGGGGCCCTTCCCCGGACACCACGCATAGCGACAACTTTAGTGCACCAGGCTGCCCTTTTATTTGAGATGAGAGCCTTCTTTGTATTTTTGGGGACAAACCCAATTTGTTCGTGGATCTCTATGATCGTATGCTATGATATCAAGGTGAGACTAGGTAAAACAATCTATGTTAGCCTTAAGAAAACATAGCACTGCTGCCATGAGCTCTGGCTAAGTCTGTGACCAAGTATACCTTATTCATGGTAAAATACTTGATAAGAACAATTTGTTCCAAGTTCCTTTATCATTTACTTAGTTGTGTCCCTTTCTAACAAACATAGCATGCTCTTTAGAACTGATGTGGTCCTGGTTCCATCCGTAACACTTCCCGAAATCTTTTGCTTATATCACTATAAATAAAATGTTTCGGCTTCTATGATTGTTATTTGGTGTTGAGTTACTCTTCCAACAAGATTGAGTGCTTTTATTTTACACTAATGAGTCTTCTCTTATCATTCTCACTCCCCGACCTATCAAGAATTTAATTATCTAATGATATATGGATGACACAACTTTCATAGTGTGAACCCAAGGCCTCCCATATTTATGTGTTGTTTCACATCTCCTTGAGTAGTCTCTCTTGACATGTTGAATCTGTCTAATACTTTTGTATTATGGGTTATGATATCAACCATATCTATTTTATTGAGGGCTCACTTGTGAATGATGTTCGTTGCACTTTCTACGTCAATGATCGCGGTCATAACATCACAGTTAGCAATATTAAGAGAGATTACCAAAGAATTATTATGTAGGATTATAGGACAGTCTAGGGCTTATTCAGTGAAGGTCATTGATTCTTCCTTGAGATTGGATTTCCCTAAAGACCTCTTCCGTAGCTAACTAATACTTGGAGAGTGTGGTTGTTGAAATAGTTACACCACTAATTTCTTCCCTATTGATGATCATACCACACTACTCTTATTATCTCAATATATTGTGACCGACTTATGTTCGAATTCCTCTAATACCTTCCTAATCCCACTATTTTAGTGACATTGGCTTTGAGTCCTGGTCACATCACCCTTCAGGGTGGAGATTCGTTATTCGTGGACTTTTATCTAGTAACTCTTACAAATGGATTATTGGCATTTGCCATGCTACATTTTTTATTGATAAATAAGAAAAGAACCATGCTAGTAAAATAGGAGTTCAGACTTCACACAACTACTCTGGCCTCATGGTGGGAATCAAACTATTCAGCCTAAAATTGGTATAATTAAATTTGTATGTAAGGTTAAGACCATGCATATTAGATCTGACTCAATTTAGGAACTTTTTAACTATGGATTAATTATCAATGTCAATAAAGATTAATCTTAAATGTAAGAAAAGTAAAATAAAGTGGCAATCAAGAATAACTCTATGAAATAGAGCCCTTGATAGCATTTCTCAAGAGTTATGATATCCTCTACATGAGCTAGAAGTAAGGAAGAGGGTCAATAAAGCTAATGCTTGAAAAACAAGTAAGAAGTATATTCTATTACTTAGAATTAGATAATTGGTCATTTACAAATAAAGAAAATCCCCAATATAGGATATAGTGAATGGTTTGTTGCTAATAGAAAATGTGTTTACTGAATCCGTATAGGACTATGGCTAATGACGTAGCATAAGATGTTCTTATTTATTGACAGGTTTGTTGTCACCCAAATTACACCTCCTAAAACATTTAACACATTCGATGATAAAATATCGAACCCAACAAAGGTTGGGGTTGAACGCACAGGGAATAAGTTGAATCTCTGTCAAGAACTTTCTAATGTCATCGAAAAGTATAGAAAGTAAATTGGGGGATTTTGTAAAAACAGTAGTAGTAGTAACAAAGTTTGGACTGTTTAAGATATTATCAATTTAAGAAAAACACTAGGATTGTGTTCCCCTGACTTCCTAACTCCATAAACTTATCATGCTTGTCAAACCATCTCGGTGCATTACATACAAGATCTAAAAAGTTATGTAACACCTACCATCTCTTGAGACCTTTTTGGTGAATTTCACTCATCTTCTCTTGATCTCAAAGTGTCGCACTACTAACCCTTGTCCTGGATTCCAGATTGATTAGCTTCTCTCGATCTCAAGTTAATTAGATGAAGGCTGGTAGTTTCAAATTACTGTTGTGATCTTCTTTAGCTAATCTCAACCTCTCCCTCAATTTAGTATCAAATACGGGTAGGTTCTTAATATCTGCATTCGTTAAGAAAGCAATCAATAGGAAGAAAATCACAATACATGCAAGTACGCCAATCAAGAAATAGTTTGCACTTTCTCTACTTTGTTATTCCATCAGGGTTGTCAAAATCCTAGTTAGAAGATTTAGTTTCTCATGATTGCAAGAGACCCCATAGAATTCATAATTGAAATCATATGAATAGTCTCACAATGAATTAATAATGAAAACCAAAATCTCAAATTAATATCAAACCCTAAAAGTCAAAAAGAATAATTTTCCCATTAAAAGTGTATCTTAGAACTCAGTATGATATTGTAAATATGTAAAGTGCGTAAACTAATAATAAAATATCTATGGCGTATTTATAGTTACATCATAAAACCTAAAAATCCTTACCAAAATAAAGTAGGAAAACAATGTTGATATCGACCTACGACGCCACTTATGAGCCATACATAGTACCTACAGGCCCTAGGTGGGTTCCTAGATTTCAGAGAAAATCACAAGGATTTAGATACCTACTTAAAAGGGGTACCTATGGGGGCCGTAGGTAGGTACCACCTACGCCTCATAAGTAGGCCTTTATAGGTTTCATAGAAAAAATTAACTCTCAAAAACTCAACTCTCCTAATTACGAACCTAACCTATGGCCTATAAGTACTTCTTATGGCCCATAGGTGAGTCACGTAAGTAGACTTTTAAGCATATAAAGTGTCACAAAACCATGGAACATCAAGGTTCCAGCCAATAACTTTTTTCCTAGGTTAGAAAGGTACACTACATATTCACGCACTTGATAGCCCTGATGCCTTTTTCCTCTGTCCTTTCTCTCTATGTTATTTGTCTTATAAAAAGGCATATAATACCATCACTATGTTCCCTTGGAAACGATCTGAGGTGGTAACTCCTTTGATGGCACCAAAATCACCAAACCATCCAAGGAAACTTCTTTTACAAGTGATCCCTTAATTTCATTTTGTAACCCTCAAGGTTATTTACCCAATACATGGCTCTATGAGACTTGTTTTATCAGTGACGTATGGCAAAATGAATTAAAGTATGAATAAATTATTTTGATATTTACTTACAAAAAATAACAAGTTATCATCCACAAGCTGCATTTCCTCCAAATGTCTTCACATAACGTTTCTCAGATAGTAATCCAATTATCAAATCGACACCATATACTTTCACTTACACATTTCTGTAAAATTATAGTCATGTTAAAATCTTGGTTTGTTTAATCATTTGGGCTCTAAATACACATTTCATACAGATTTTATACAATTTTCATACGTGAAAACTATGAGAAAAAATAAAAGCCTTGAGTGAGAAAAACATATTTCACAATGATTTTATATAATTTTCATACCCAAAAAATGTGAGAAAAATTCTATCCCTCGTGTGAAATTTCACGTACATATGCTTTGTAACAGTTTTTATTCAGTACTCAAACAAGTTAGAATAAAGCAAACAAAGAATTTATAACCTAGTAAGAATTGGGTAGGTTGAATTATGATGTGGATTTTAGCCTAATCCATTTCAGTATAAGTAACTTTTGAAAGGGTTATATAAACCCATTTGACATGCCCAAATTCAGTCCAATTGGAAGGGATCTAAAGAGGGAGTGAATCCCCCATACTTAAAACGCAAATCTCAGAGAGAAAGTAAGAACCCTCATATGCTTAAAATGCACAACAAAAAGAGATAAAAAAGTTTATCATAGACATATAATATTGATCGAAAAGGTTGTTGTGTAGAGCATGAATAAGGTGGATTTTTCCGTGGGTCCTCGCAATCTGACTATTTGATACCCCATATATACACTATATATGGGTGTGTTTGGTAGGAAAGGAAATGTTTATCATGGTAAATGTTTTCCTAGAAAATAATTTTTCAAAAAATAAGTGATTTTATTACTTATTTTTTGGTGTTTAGTTGGTAAGAAGAGATTATTATCCCATGAGAATCCAGGTATAATGTAGGCAAATAATAATGACACCAAAGCCGACCATGAATTTAGACCCCAACTTATGACACAGGATCCATGACACGACCATGACAACTAACTCGTTATCCAACCCTAACTCATCATTATAGAACCAACCCCAACACTCAAATTCAAACCTACCTCGATAATTAATTTTGAACTTGACCCCAAACTCAATGTAATGACCCTCCAAGTTATTTTCCATATTTATGCTTATCTTCACCAGTTGAGCTTCTTCATAACTTTCCCAAGTTATTTATGACTTATTAGGCTAACGTTTTGGTCACCGGGCAGTTTCTTTAATTTATAGAGCCAATTCCCTATTTTGAAATCTTCGCTTATTCCAAATAGCCATCGAATGAAAACAAAAATGAAACAATCTCGAATAAAAATTTCAGCTACACCATCAAATCTAGAGTATTGATTTTAGTTTAGGTAGACCTTTGGTTCGGGTGCATTTCAACCTATTGGTTGAAAAGTTGAAAATTAGAAGGAATGGGTGTGAGACCCACATTTGATCAAAATAACCTCGGATTACAAGTTTGACTTCTCTGTCGCATCTAAAACATCGATTTTAGTCTAGGGAGACTCTTGGTTCAGGTCCCAAGGCTCCCAGACTTATTTTGGGCTACTGAGTGGATTTTATGAAAAGAGATGAAACAATAGGTGTGAGCCCCACTTTTTTCCTAAGCTATCTCTGATGAAAGTTTTGATGATTCCAATAGATTTAATATGTGTTTTAAACTCAAAATTTACTATTGGATCATGTTCTTTGGACTACGGATGAGTTTCGAGGGTCAAAAAAATATTTTTGAGTTTGTTGTCATCTGGTGTGACCGCGATCATGGCCAAGAGTGTGCAATCATGAGTAGCATAATCGTGGCCTGTAGGACCACGACTACGACATCTAATTACCTGTAGGGTCTATATAAAGTCCCCAAGATACGTTTGGGGCATTTTCCCTTCACCATTTAGACCTAGAAATCCCAAAATAAGTGTAATAACTCAAAATTGGTCATGGGGGTGACTTGGGAGCTTAATTATCATCTTGTATCGCAATTTTCTTCAAGATTAAGGAAATAATTTCTTGAATTCATACTTGAATTTCTTAATTTGGACCCAAACCCCAATTAGCTTAGGCTTGATTTTAGCCCAAAGAATGCTTAGTTTTCACCTATTCTTTGAGGATTATGATTCCTTATTCATGTGTGAATATTGGGTTGTTTCGGAAACTCATTTTCCATGTGTGGGATCCACTTGGGGTTTTGGTATCATTTTTGGACCCGAAGCACAATAGTGCAATATGGGTATCATTAGACACATATTGATAAGTAGATTATGGTTTTGATAGTGTGATGGCATTTTGAGGATTGTAAAGTGAAGACGAGCATGTGGTGAATGAAATGAGGTTTTGCGGTTTGGCCTTGAGGTAGGCTTCTATCCATTTTTCTTCATAGATGATGTGTGATATATGTTTCGTGTGAATATGGATAATTATAAGTAGGATAAATTAGCCTTGATTGTTGATGTTTGGGAATTAGATGAGGGTTTTGGACCTATAAGAGGGCATGTTTATAACCCTTTTTTATCCAATTACCTTCCCACTTTAGTTTAGATTAGTTATAGCATGGATATGATATAATGTTATGTTTGGAATATGGTTTTAGTACTTGAAGTATGATTTGTATATTTAGCCATATTGGGCTGGTATGGTAGTCTTAAAATTGTAAGTTGGGTAGAGTTGACTTGAGTACCCTTGATTCTAATCGAAGTTTCTATCATAGGCTTGAATATAGATTACTTGACATCTAGAAGATGAACTAGATACCTTAGCTTAGTTTTGGGAATAGTGTGCCTAATTATGAAAAATATGGATTAGAAATGGGATCGTTTGGCCCACTTAGGCCTAAGCTTGTGTTAAGTCTTGTGGACTTAGTTGCGTACGTTAGACATAGATGAGGCTTGTAAACCTTAGAATAAGGTTACTTCGTAACTTGGTATCTTGTATTAATGTTCCTGTATTGTGGCTTTTGAGTTATGGTTATGATACTCCTTGTGGAAGTGAGATTGGGTATTTAGAGATAATATTCCTCCTAGATACGTTATGTGGCCTATAAAGATGCTATTTTCTCTTAGACTTGATGATTGGACTAAAGAGTTGTCATTTTATTTAGTCATAATTGTTTGACCTATAGAGATGATGTTCCTTTTGGCTATGTAAATTGGCCTAAAGAAGTGATAATCCTCGTAGTCATGATGTAAGACCTATTGATTTATGATATCCTATAGATAATTACATATCTATCTATATTATGCCTCCTAGATGTAAGATGCCTCTTGTGTGAGAATTGATTACATGCTTATTGATATCATGCCTCCTATATGTAAGATGTCTCTATATGTGAGATAATTAGAGGCATGCTATAGCTTATAAATATGATTATTGATATGAGTCCCACATATGTGTATGGGCCTAAGGCCGTGATTATTCTGGATAAATTAATGGGCCAAAAGTTGTGTTGTGATATTAACTCAATAGTCAAGAAGTGTTTATCATTATAAATAATATAATTATATTTTATGAATATGAATAAGTATATATTTGTATACACCTCTCTCTGGTATAGAACGGAGGAAGATGCAGTGTGATGCTTACTATTCCACTGATTGAATACTGGTGATGGCATGCATAGATTTGGTACATTCATGATTATTATATCGGTAACTGATTTGATTCTAGTTGAAATACGATCTTATGATTGTTCGTCCTAATTAAGGGTTAAGCTGAGTGGTAGCTAGATGTCTTTTTAGTGGCTATAGTACTTGATGGCTAAAAATCTAATGTACTAGTTAATGAACTTACTTAGTTGAGATATGGTAACTAGCGATTATTGATACATGGCTAATAATGATGTTAAATAATTGATAAACGAGGATTAGTTGGCAAACGATGGTTAGTTAATGAAGGATGTTAGTGAATAAAGAATGGTTAGATGATAAATGGTAAATTATTGACTATTAATGATTAATGGATATAGTATGATTGGTTGATAATAATGAAAGATGGATAAATAGAGGTTTTGGTCTAGTGATAAACCTTTACTAGATGTTAGATGTTGGCTATTTAATAAATAGTGGTTATTTGCTATCCCGTGAGTGAGGATAATGTTTAGGCTAATAACTAGAGGTTATGTGATGACTAGTGAACTAGTTATTCTTTTATAATAAGTGTTGGTTAACTAATAATGAGTAGTTAGGATGTATTAACTAGATAGATTTCTATGGTGATATGTGTATGTTTATGAGTATTTTAGTGTATCTTATTTGGTAATGATAATTGTGATGATATTGATACCCGACAAGACTGGAGGATACTATTGTGATGATATTGATACTTGACTAGGCAAGAGGATACTATTATGATGATATTGATACCCGACATGACTAGAGGATACTATTGTGATATTGATACCCGGCCTGGCCGAAGGATACTATTATGATGATATCATACCCGACAAGGCCGAAGGATACTATTGTGATGATATTGATACTAGGTGAGGTCGTAGGACACTATCTTGATTATATTGATATCCAACACGATCAGAGGAAACTATTGTGATGATATTAATACTCGATAAGGCCAGAGGATATATTAATGATATATTGATCCCCGAAAATACCAAAGGTTGATTACAATGATCATGGTCCTGATGAGGAAAGTTATGATGATTTGTGATATTGATTGTGTACTCTGTATTCATTCCTGCATATGCATTGCCTATCACCAGTATGCTCCTATGTCTATCAGCCGGTATGGGACGGTTGCATAGATATGGGTGAAGAATATACCTTGTGTCATTGTATGTTAATTGAACCTTTTGAGCTTGGGGTGATGGGGTATGCATAGGCTCTGCTAGGTATTTGGTTGTCCGGAGTAGCCAATTATTCACGTTGTTATTTATATTGTTTCTATTATTGTTTGGTCATTATTATGGCAAGCTTTTGGTCTTTGGTTCGATATCGGGATTTGAGGTATGTCTTTGGCCTCTCTTATCTTATGATTGCATTATTATGCACGAATATTTCTATGTTTAGCAATGTGGATTAGAAACCCCGATTATGATAGTATTTAAATCCTGATTCTATTATAATAAGGTCTCAAAATAAGAATATGATGATATAGGTTATGCTTTGAGATGACCTCATGTTTATATTTATATATACCTATATATATATCTAGCTATATGAAGTTATGATACTACAATATATCCCTTCCTTCCTTATTCATGTTGTATAGTCATTTCTTCGCCTGGTATATTACTATAGGTTTTTTCTTTCACTCTTTATTCGTAGATTGACCTGGTTTGTACGGTATAGCATTGACGTATATTGAATATAGCTGGAACATGGTAGACTCTTGGACATGAACAGGATAGTTGTTCTTTATTATCTCATTAACTTGTCATATGATTTCTAGACTCTTGGGTGTAGTTTCTATTATGTTTATATGTTGTTATATCTGCTTTATCTTTGGAGCCTAGTTGGCAGTAGCCTACTGAGTACGATTTATTTCGTACTCATACTACACTTCTGCAGCCTGCGTATCATAGTACGGGTTATCATCGTTGATGTGTGCATCGTGCAGAGCAGCGCTGGTTCAGAGACAGAGAGTGACCTTCTGACGTTCGAAGCATTACTTATCTCTCTCTTTTATGTATTAGATTAGTCTCTACGTCGTATTTGGAAATAAGTTGTATCATTATATTTCTCTTAATATTTCACTTTTGTACTCTTTTTATATTAGAATCTCTTTTTATACCACCAGGTTTTGGGATTCTTCTATATATTGATCTTTATTTCATTTATTTTGCATTCTTTTTCTTATATTATTAAGTAGTCCGTTACTAGCCGTTCCGGCTTATGGGTTGACTTGCCTACCGGTGGGTCATGGTAGGTTCCATCATGACCTAAGGAAATCAGGTCGTGACACTCAACCCCTATATCATATCTCAACCTCGACACTGGACCATGACCCAACCGCCAACCCCAAACTCAACTATAAATTTGAGAGTTAACTTTGAATCTTGACCCAGGACTCGACCATGAGTCTAGACTTAGGACCCAACCTCGATTCCCCACTCAATACCCAACTTTAATATCCAACCAATACTACTGACTGAGGACATGACCTCAAATCTTGACCTGAGACATAACTCTAACTTCTAATCTAAGATTTGGCATTGACCCTAATTCCTAAATTGAGAGTTACCCTTGATTACCAACCTAAGACTTAAACCA
The DNA here is from genome assembly GCA_030864225.1 of Capsicum baccatum var. pendulum. NCBI lineage: Eukaryota > Viridiplantae > Streptophyta > Magnoliopsida > Solanales > Solanaceae > Capsicum > Capsicum baccatum. The sequence goes on along the minus strand of CM061557.1, from coordinate 81,763,150 downwards.
AACTCTCGAAACTAAACTTAGAGCTAACCAAAGACCCTACTATATATTCTCAACTCCCAACCTCGTCCCTAACTCCTGAAATTGAATCCCAAATCCCGATCCAGGACCCAATCATGAATATCAACTCAGGACCCAACCTCAAATCCCAACCCTAATCAAACTTCCAACTTAAGACCTGACTTGGGAACCAACCATAACTCCTAACTCAAGAATCTATTGTGCCTCTTTTCGATCTAATAATAAACCTTCACTTTTGAGATTTGATACCTAATCAGACTCTCAACTCCCAAACCTAACACCTGTCTCTTTATCCCAACGCCCAACCCAAGAATCGACCTTGACTTGGTCCTAGGATCAACCATTAATTCTCAACCTCAACTCTTAACTTAGGGCCTAACACTGACTTTTAACTTAAGTCCGAAGTAGAATTTAGATAAAAAATAGGTTTCAAGTTTGGGATTTGGATTGGAGTCATAGTTAGAGATAATTCAAAGTTGGAGTTTGGGAATTGGGTCAATATTAGTCCCTGATTCTTTTCTCGAGGTTGTATCACAATTTAGTGTCAAGAGTTATCTCAGATCAATTTTAAGGTTGGGTTGATTTTTGAGTAGCTAGTCTAGGTCAGAATCTTGGATCTAGATCTATTTTGGGAGTTGGGTCTCAAGATGAGTTCAAATTCTAGGCCATATGCCTTAGTTCAGGTTGAGATTCTTGTCTATGATCTGGAGTTTAGCGTTAGATATGGGAGTTAGGTCTTATATTAAGGTTGTGTATGTGTCTTAAGTCAAGAATCAAGAGTTGGATCCTAGGTTATATTCAGGAATTGGTACTCTAGACTCGGGTTAGGGTGGAAAATTAGGGTGTGAGGTTGAAAGAGAGCTTTGGAAAATATGTTTCTTACTTTTTGAAGGGAAGTCATTTTCCTTAAATTTTAGGAAAATAAGTTCATTTGGAAAATATTTTCCAAAACATTTTATCCAACCAAACATGAGAAAATTAAAAAATATTTTCCTTCATATCAAACATACTCTATATCGATGCTACTTTTGATAATTAATAGATTGAAGTAATCCAGCTCAACCCAACGATTCTAGGATAAAAAATTGAGCCATTAAACTTGATCTTTATTTTAAAAGGCTTTTGAAATGTATGTCCAACTCAATCCTGAATGGGTTAATTTAACCCGGGCGCTAGCTCTTTAATTTTTCTGTAAGGAAAAATGACATGATCCCAAAACATCCTTACCATAGTAACTTATTCTCCCACTACTTTAAATTAAACATTAATATCCCACAGTAACATAGATACATTATTTAACCCTTCAATACATGTTGTAACCACATGGATTGATGCCGCCTAAATTACACTTCCAGAAAAAATATAACATAGTCGTTATCAAATAAAGAATCCAATTGAGGTTGTGATCGATCCCATAGGGAATATGGCTATTAGCACGGTCAAAGTGATTTTTTAACTATCAGTCAGTTATTTTTAAAGGGGAGTTTGCAACAAGTAATAATTGAAGACAATGAGTAATCAAGTATCAAAGTGTTAATTAAAAATGTTGTTTAATCAATGAGAGAATGGACTAGGATTGTGCTCCCCATGATTTCATAATGCAAAAGGCATGTCATACTAGTAATTCATCATGATGTTAAGCATGAAATTCAGTAAGTTACGCTTACTTAAATGGTTAATCCCCTAGATAGATGAATATCACCATGCAACTTGGTTTTTATATATGTATTTGCTTTACTAAACCTTACCTTTGATCCCAGTTAGCTATTCTCGTACAAGGTCAAGCTATTAGATGAGGATTGGTAGCCTCAAATCTCGATTATTGTACCCCATTTCCCAATAGTTACCCCTTTGGTCCAGCAGGTAAGAATAAGGTGAGTCTTAATATACACGACCCTTACAAAGCAATCAATACAAAGAGAAGAACAATACATATATAAACACCATTCAAGAATCACTGAGTACTTTACTTAAATTATTAATTATTCATGATTCCCAAAACTCTAGTTACATAGTTTATCTACTCATTCTCATAAGATCACAATAAGAATTATCAAAAGAATTCATAATTATAAACTTAAAATAAAGCAAAAAAGAAAAAAATAAACACTTAAATTATGAAAGAACAATTAATATCCCAATGTATGTAATCTCTGAAATATAAGAACAAAATAATTTATGTTATTTCTAAGACCAAAAAGTTGGTACGAATGCATAAGTAATAAGTGAAATCCTAGAAAAAGTATGTATATAAAAAACAAAACATATTTTAAACACAATTAGATTGCAAGGATAGGATTACTCATTGTATGATGCAATGATCCGTCCTTTCTGCTCGTTGTTGGATGGTTGATCTTTGATTTTTATCTAAGGTATTTGGGATGATTGTTAGGATGATATCATCCTTCCAAGGGATGGATCATTCTATGTGGTTGTTGTTACAACCTTGATTTTAATACCTTTTAGCATCTTCTTCCATGATTTTTTGCACGAGTCTGTTGTTTCCTCCAATGATCATGGGAGACTTTCATATGATGTTCTTTTTTTTTCTTATTCTATAATTAATCCAATTCCTACATAGGATGGCCCATCAGTAGCGCCAACCTTTCATTGGATGTTTCATCTAGTACACTTAGGTTTTAGTTTTATTTTGCAAACTCTAACTCCCAAAACCTATTTTACCTAAACATACCACAAAAATACATCATACTCACATAAATGTGTCTTATAACTAACATATTTTCCCTTATTGCTGAGGTCATCACAAGCCAGCTATGCTTGTACTTCTTGAAACAAAGATAACTAAAAAGAACACCCTCACCACTGCACTTAGGTTTGACATCCAAATTCAAACCTCTGTAGTTTGCTCCTTGGAAGGCATCATATTAATATGGAAAGAGGACCTCCTATATCTCAAAAACTTTTATTTTACCCCTCAAGGCATATATGTCATAATCCAGGCACTCTTGAACCCTACTCCTTGATTATTCTCTTCTATTTAGACTAGTTCAAACTTTAACACTAGAACCACCCTCTAGAATGACCTCTGTAATATCTCTCTAACCTATAAGGGAGATTGGTTTATTGGTAGATAATTATAACACCCCAAATTTTGGCCTTTAAAAAATTTTTGACCTTTGAGCTTACTGGCTTGACTACAACTGACTATATGAGTCGTAATGTCTCTATACGAGTCGTATGACCCAAACTGTAGCCTGACCAGTGGAGGCGGCATTTGTTTCTGCCTTGGTTATGACTTGATCCTAATGAGTCATCAAGACTCCATACAAATCGCATAGTGTAAATAGTATCCAAACTAGTATAGGTTCCAAACTTCCTGCCTTGATCATGACTAGACTTAGTGATTTTTAAGGTATCAATTGTAGGATACCAAGTGTAACTACCCAAATATTTTGTCTTAATTACGACTAGGACCATATAAGTCGTAGGGTCACTTGACGAGTCATATTGTGAACTATTATGGTCAACAGTTTGGATGTATAGAGACACTGCCTTGACTACGAGTCAAGGGAACGACTCCTAGCTAGTCGTTATAAGTCATAGGATGACCCGTAAAGACTATGCGGCAATTTTCAGCATAGTTAAGTGGGGGTGTTTTTGTCAATTTCCTCCTTCCCCACTTAGACCCCACGTCTATAAAACACCAAAAAGGGGTTATTTACCCTTTAACAAATAAAACACACTCTCAAACTATCTCAAATTCTCCACTCAAAGACAAGGCTAGGGTTTCAAGCAATGGCATCTAGAGCTTCCAAAGGTTGAATTCTCTCCATAATTCTCTACATTTTTAGGCATGTTACTCTTCCCCAAATAGCATTTGTTAAAATATGTGTTTTAAAGTGTTATTCATATGGTTTTGATATTGGTTTTGGGATATGGGTTGAGGATTTTGAATATATGTTTTCTGAATAATGTTACCCATGGTTTACATATGTTTGTTCATGATTTATTTATGGTTTTTAATGGTGTGAATGACATGTACCTTGGCCTCCCTCAACTTGTGTAGGAAGAACCTATCGAAGAAAGTAGTAGAAACCTCATCCCACTCTACAAGCTTTGCATCTGCGCCTCTATCCTCCTTCTCCTGCTTAACCAAGGTGTGAGCCACCCTTTGTAATTGGTAAGTAGCTAAGTCAGCACTCTCACTTGAAGTAATACCCATGATATAAGTCATCTTCTGAACATAGTCTAAGAACTCTCTAGGATCCTCCTCAGACTTAGATTTAGAGAACGTTGGAGGATTCATCCTAGTGAAATCCCAAATTCTGGATACGGTTGTATTAATGATAGTGTTGGTTAGAGCAACAGCCTATTGATTGTTCTGATTAGCCAAGGATTGGGCTAGTACTATGAAAGTAGCCCTAAATTAAGCATGAGAGACCTGCTCATTCAGAGAGTCTTCGAGGACAAGTGGTGTGGGTTGGTCCCTATTTCTCCTTCTATTTACCCTTATGGGAGGAATTTTATGTAAACTATAGAGAATTAGTTTGATAAAGAAGTTTAACAAATCTTATGCTCCATCGCATGACATGAATACTGAAAGAAGGGAAACTTTTCTAAAATATTTCATAGACTCTCACCCATAAGTGTGGAACGGTTCACACCAATGAACAAGACTACTTAATACGGCTTTCAGACACCCTAGGAAAATTTAAACCTTGTTCTCTAATACCAAGTTTGTCACGCCCCGAGACTACCCCATAGTCATAATACGATACTTAAGGCCACATGTGACCCCAACCTAACCCATGATCTGGCACAAGTTGTAAATACTAAAAGAAGATAACAAAATACTATGAGAAAGTCATCTAATAGCCGTGTGTTGAAGCCCTTAGGGAGTGACTATGACTCACTCATGATAAATCTTATGCATAGTAGTGACTCGTTACTCGAGTCATTGTAATAGCCATGTGTTGAATCCCTTAGGGAAATTTCCCACAACTTTTAGCCACGACATCGGGTTGAGGTGAGACTTGAAGCATTGGAAAACTAACTTGGTGGCCTATCTTTTGATGGGTATAGATCTTGAAAACATGACATATTACAAACATTAAGCTAATTTAAAGTGGTCTGGGTGGAGTAGTTAGAAATTATAAAGGTGATGATAGGCGATATTACGCGCCTATATCAATATATTTTGCCCATATTTGTGCCATGTTTTGAGAACAAATTATATATTTCATGCACTTTTAGTCCTTTTTCCTGTAAGTGAGCTAACGAACATGATTAGCAAAGTTTCAGGTATAAATTATGCAGAATTCAGCATTTTATGGATTACTTGACGCCAAAGAAAGCTTCACGAAAGGAGAAAAGGAAGCTTGGACGCCTAAGGACCAAAAGTGATGCATGGAAAATCTGTCCCGGGCTAAAATAGCAATTCTGAAGACTTTGGGGACTAGTAGTAATTTATTAGGATTAGGATAATGATACATTAACCTAGTACAATTGGGTTAAGTATTTCATTATCTTAGTAGGATTTGGTTAATTATTTCATTAGCTTAGTAGGAATAGGATATGGGTATTATAAATACCCTATCTTGCTAGAGATTTAGAGACATCTTCTAATATACTCTTCTCTTATTCATATTCATACATTCACTCTTCAATTAATCATTCTACTTCCGCAAGACTTTTCCATTAATTCTATTTTTCTTCTTCTATTCATCTACTCTTAATTTCCGCAACAACAGAAACGTTACTTCGCTAAGGAATTCACGCCTAACACCTACCACTCTTCTGCTACACGAAATTAATCATTATTGTGGTATAATAAAAAGGTCAATTGTGATTTCCTTCGCACTCATGGGTAACTAAACTTCTCTGATGGGGTTATGGAAGCCGAATGAGATACTATCTATTGCTATGAGTTTGTGAGTTCGTGACACGTATGCTGCTTATATCATTATTCTATTCATCTTAATCTACATTCTTTGTAGTTGCAAACGCAAGAATACGCCAGTATAACATTCAACTTGTTCGAAAGAAAGGTTATTTGTCTGGAAAAGAGAGAATGTCAAGGTAGTAGGGTCCCATCCCCTATTAAAACGTTAGTGCCGTAACTGGATTAACCTCTTGGAGAATTCGTACCGTTAGACACGCTTTAAGCTCGAAAGAGTTAAAGTGAAATAATCCTCGAATACGTCGAAAGACGCCTGGATTTACCATAGAATACAATTCTCTATAAGCACATACATGTATAAATTCTACACACTCATAGTCAATAGAGACGTATAACTCATAAGGTGGTCATACCCCCAACGCCTCAATTCTCATTATTTTACATCTTACTAAATATTCTTTATTTTTACTTTGCTATTTTCAGTTTTTACTTTAATACTTTGTTTACATTACTTGCACGACAAGACTCCCCTTTTTACGAGACTTGCACTAAAAGTCTAGTGATCGTTGCTTACTTGTTGACCAAGCTATTCCCTGTGGGATCGATACCCAACCCAGTTGGGTTCTATATTTGCTAACGACCGCTTTACACTCCTACGAGAGCTGTAGATTGAGCGTTATCAAAAATTGGCGCCGTTGCCGGGGAGTACGAGTGTCAATCAAGTTCGTGATAATTACTAGACCCTTTCGTCAAAGATTCTCGTACTTTTACTTTCAGTTTTTGTTTTTGTTTACTGCAGGTTTTTATTCAGTGCATGCCCCATACTAGAAGTTCTGGTCAACCGTTATTACCTATCAATCCTGAACCACAACGCATTGGTAGAATGGAAGCACAAGCATAAATCGAAAGGATGGCTGCTCAACAGGAACAGGCGAGATTAGATGCTCTTGCCGCCGCCCAAGTACACCAACAAAACATTGAAAATCCTGGGCGAGCAACAAATCCCGACGATGAGGATTTAGGTGATGATGAGTTACTAAACCCTAGGCATGATGCTGAAATCATAACACCTGCCTATAGAAGAGGTCAACAAGCTCGGTTTAGGTATGATCGCCAACCCATGCAACCAGCTTTCGACGATGATGATGATGATCTTGATGGAGCCGGAGCCACAGGAGCCATTATTCCTCCACCATTAGCGCCCGGATCCAAGTTCAACATCACAAGCACCATGATTCAGCTTTGTGATTATTTGGTGGACTAGCAGTCGATGATCCGAATATGCATCTCATCAACTTTATTTCTACATGCAAGTTGTTTGACAATCCTGGTGTTGGTCAGAATGCAATTCACTTACGCTTATTTCCATTGTCTCTATCTGGGGAGGCAACACTATGGTTGAATGGGCTGACTCCTGATTCAATTACAAATTGGAGGCAATTGAGAGATGCTTTCCTAGAAAGATTCTTTCCGCCATCCAAAAGAGCACAATTGAGAGATGAAATCAGCAACTTCCGTCAGCTTCCAACTGAAGCCCTTCATGAAACATGGGAAAGGTTCAAGACAAAGCTAGCGATATGCCCAAACCATCACATGACTAATGTTCACCTAATGGAGATATTATACAGAGCCTTGAATTAAATAACTAAACCAGTGGTGGATAATGCGGCTGGAGGATCTTTTATGGACCTCACCTTTGGTCAAGCAAGTAATATGCTAAATCGTATGACGAAACAAAGTAGAACTTGGCATACCAGGGATTCTGAGGTAGCAAGCCCCACTTTATCTATTGGCATGACTGCAGACCAAAGGAGAAGAGAAGAAGAACATGATCAAGATATGGCGCATATGAAAACACAAATGGATCTTCTTACAAAGCATTTATTATCAGGGAAGACCAAAAAAAATCAAAGCTATTACGTCAAAAGGAAGAGACGAATCTGATTTGGAAGAGGAGGCCAACTACTTGAACAATCAGGGGGGTTTCCGTGGGAATAACCAAGGAAACCAAGGTCGGAACTATTATGATAAATCTGGAAACAAGGACCAAGGTATTTGGAAGAACAAGAATGAAAAGAGTATTTTATACGTTCCCCCTGGAAGACGTGACACCACCACATCTAGTTCTGAAAGTATGGAAGACATGATGGCTAAATTATTGAAAGGAGTGGAAGCAACAAGTGCAGGAGTAACGGAGGTAATTAATGATTTGTCCTCCATAAAAAAATTAGTTGATTCACATTCCACTTCAATCAAGCAAACAGAGCAGCAATTGAGCCAACTTTCAACAGCACTCAATCAAAGAAAGGCCGGCACTTTACCTAGCGATACTGTGCAAAACCCAAAGAATGATGGGTCATGCATGGCTATCACTACCAGAAGCAGTAAGGTGATGGAAACTTCAGCAAAAGGAAAGCAAGTGGTTGACGAAGTAGTGGACATTGATGATATGGCGAAAGGAGAAGATGCCGCAGCAACTAATCCTATCGACAATAACGTCACACCCAACAACGTGCAACCTGAAAAAGCTAAAAAATGGAAGCAAGAGGAGAAGAAAGCAGTGGAGAGAACAATTCCATACCCACCACCACCTTTTCCCCAAAGATTGAAGAAGGTGGCGGATGACACAAAGTTCAGCAAATTCATGAGTATATTAAAGTAGTTGACCATTAATGTTCCATTGGTGGAGGCACTTGAACAAATGCCTGGGTATGCGAAATTTATGAAGGATCTTTTTACAAAGAAGCGGGAAGCAAGTTAAGAGTTGAAAGAATATGTTCATTATTGCAGAGCAATCGCTACCCGATCAATAGTTCAAAAGAAGGTCGACCCCGGAGCTTTCACTATTCCTTGCACCGTTGGATCTTTGAATTTTGCCAAAGCATTATGTGACTTAGGAGCCATCATCAATTTGATGCCATTATCGATCTATAAGAAGTTGGGGTTGGGTGATCCTACTCCAACCAACATGAGGCTTGTCATGGCGGATAGGTCGGTAAAACGACCTGTTGGTATTCTATTGGATGTATTGGTAAAGGTTTCTTCATTCATCTTTCCGGCAGACTTTGTTATTTTGGATTGTGAGGCAGACTCAGAAGTTCCCATAATCTTGGGGCGCCCTTTCCTTGCTATAGGAAGTGTGCTCATTGATTTGAGAGCTAATGAGCTTTCATTCCGAATAAATGACGAAGTGGTTCGCTTTGATGTGTGCAAATCAATGAAGCAACCCAAAGATCTAAGTGTATTTTCGGTGGCTGATGTTTTCTTTGATGATGAGAAAGAATTACTTGAAGAAGAGCAAATTATTGATGACCCTTTGGCGGTTGTGCTCATGAATGGAGCGAATGAGGATGATGAAAATTGCGAAAAAGCTATTTGTGCTCTATCAGTATTAGGTACATATCGCTATGCTCCCAAGAAGCTTTACCTTGATCTCAATAATCGACCCGCACCACCAGCCAAGCCATCTATTGAAGAGCCACCCATGTTAGAATTGAAGGAGCTTCCAAGTCATTTAAAGTACGCATTCTTAGGAAGCGAAAACATACTTCCAGTCATTGTGGCAGCCGATTTGGGTGAGCAACAAGTTGCAGCTCTCATTGCTACTCTACGAAATTATATTAGAGCCATTGGATGGACCATTGCGAATATTATTGGTATTCCACCTGGGATTTGTTCACATAAAATTCAGCTTGAAAAAAATTACACACCCACCATTGAGCATTAAAGACGTCTAAACCCACCTACGCAAGAAGTGGTGAAGAAAGAAATTATCAAGTGGTTAGACGCAGGAGTTGTATATCCAATCTTTGATAGTACATGGGGAAGCCTGATACAATGTGTTCCCAAGAAAGGAGGCATGACGGTGGTCGCGAATGCGAAGAATGAGCTTATTCCACTCAGACCCGTCACTGGATGGAGAGTATGCATGGACTACCGAAAGCTGAATTCTTGGACACTCAAAGATCACTTCCCAATGCCATTTATGGACGAAATGCTAGATCGATTAGCGGGGAAAGGATGGTTTTACTTCTTATATGGTTATTCAGGCTATAATCAGATTTGTATTTCCCCTGAAGACCAAGAGAAGACAACGTTTACATGCCTATATGGTACGTTTGCCTTCAAACGCATGCCATTCGGGCTATGTAATGCACCAGCCACCTTTCAACGTTGTATGATGTCTATTTTTTCTGATATGGTTGAAGACACTTTGGAGGTATTTATGGACGACTTTTCAGTTTTTGGTGAGTCTTTTGAAGCGTGCTTGGCAAACCTAAGCATGGCATTGCAAAGATGTGTAGAGTTCAACCTAGTGCTGAATTGGGAGAAGTGCCACTTCATGGTAAAAGAAGGAATAGTTCTTGGGCACAAAATCTCCGAAAGGGGAATTGAGGTTGATCGAGTGAAAATAGAGGTCATTGAGAAGCTAACGTCTCCAATTTTGGTGAAGGGAGTTCGTAGTTTTCTCGGCCATGCAGGTTTCTATCGTCGGTTCATCAAAGAATTCTCCAAAATTTCTAGTCCATTGTGCAAACTCTTGGAGAAAGATGCGAAATTTGACTTTAATGAAGATTGCTTAAAGGCATTTGAATGCCTCAAAGGAAAACTCAATGAAGCCCCTATCATGGTAGCACCAGATTAGTCTCTCCCGTTTGAAGTCATGTGTGATTCTAGTGGTGTAGCCGTTGGAGCTGTGCTTGGTCAGAGAAAGGAGAAATTATTTCATCCTATCTACTATACGAGCAAGGTCTTAAATGAAGCTCAAAGGAACTACACTGTTACTGAACAAGAGCTCCTAGCGGTCGTGTATGCGTTTGAGAAGTTTCAAGCCTATTTGTTGGGTACTAAGGTGATCGTTCATACAGACCATGCAGCTCTTAGGCATCTAATGACAAAAAAGGATGCAAAATCAAGGTTAATTCGATGGGTGTTGCTCCTGCAAGAATTCAATTTCGAGTTCAAAGATAGAAGAGGTTGCGAGAACCAAGTGGCCGACCACCTATCTAGACTCGAGAATGAGCATGTGGCGCAACCTAAAATTCAGATTGATGATGCATTCCCCGACGAGGAGATATTAGTGACAATAATGGAAAAATTACCATGGTATGCCGACTTTGCAAATTTCGTGGTGAGTAATGTGATACCTGCCAATTTATCTTACCACCAAAGGAGGAAGTTTATGCATGACGTACAACACTACTATTGGGATGAGCCATATTTGTTTCGACGATGCGCGGATGGTATCATTCGACGATTTATATCCCATGAAGAGGTGCCAAATATTTTGGAAGCATGCCACACTTCCCAAGTTGGAGGACATCATGCAGGCAATCGGACGGCAAGAAAAGTATTGCAAAGTGGATATTATTGGCCTTTGATATTTAGAGATCCCTACGACTTTGTTAGAAGATGCGACCAATGCCAAAGACAAGGTGCTATTTCAAAACACCATGAAATGCCCATGTCGAAAATTCTTGAGGTAGAACTCTTTGATGTGTGGGGCATTGATTTCATGGGTCCATTCGTGAATTTGTTTGGAATGAAGTACATCTTAGTTGCTATAGATTATGTCTCGAAATGGGTTGAAGCTGTAGCGTTGGCTGACAATGAAGGAAAGCGTGTTGTAGCGTTCTTAAAGAGGAATATCTTCTCTCGCTTTGGAGTACCACGTACTATCATAAGTGATGGAGGATCTCACTTTTGCAACAAGATATTCAAATCCGTGTTGGCCAAATATGGTGTCAAGCAACATAAGGTAGCCACGCCTTATCACCCCCAAACTAGTGGACAAGTAGAGGTTTCTAATCGGGAGATCAAGCAAATCCTTGCAAAGACGGTAAATGCTAATAGGAAGGATTGGTCTGGGAAGCTAGATGATGCACTATGGGCGTATAGGACGGCATTCAAAATACCCATCGGCATGTCCCCTTATCAACTAGTTTATGGGAAGGCTTGTCATTTATCCATCGAGATCGAGCATAAGGCATTGTGGGCATTGAAGCAATTGAATTTGAATTGGAATGATATAATGAATGTGAGGTTGGAGCAGCTGAACGAATTAGATGAGTTCCGTCTCCATGCATATGAAAGGTCAGACCTATACAAGGAGCGGATGAAAAAGTATCATGATCAGCGGATTGTTCGACGAAACTTCCAAAAGGATGATAAGGTACTTCTCTTCAACTCCAGATTGAAGCTCTTCCCAGGTAAGTTAAAGTCTAAGTGGTCTGGTCCATACAAAGTTATCCAAGTCTACTCGTCTGGAGTAGTTGAATTGGAAGACAATAATGGTGTTGTCTTCAAAGTGAATGGCCAACGTGTCAAACCTTATATTGGTCCTCTTGACTCGATGAATTATATGGCTATCACTTACCTCGACGAAGTCTAAGTACACGAGGTAAACTATGTCAAGCCACGACAATAAATAAGGTGCTAGATGGGAGGCAACCCATCATTTATCGTTTATCGCTTATCGCTTATCGTTTTCTCTTTCTTTCATTCTAGTACTTGTTTTGCATTTGATAAATGAAAATCCAAAAAAATAAGAGTCGTGTCACGACCATAACTAAGGCGCTTGGTGGGAGGCAACCCATCATTCTCATCGTTTTCATTGGTTTTAAGCAAATATAGGTGCAAGAGATATTCAACGAGGAGATCGACTTCAAATGATGATTTGGACGTATTGCATGGTAAAGGTGGTAAGTTAGGAATAAAGATGCATAAAGCTATGCATTGAGCATTGCTCATGACAAAATAGGCATCGAACAAGGCTAGGCATAGGTAAAACTAGGCCACGAACAATGCAACGCCTATACTATAGCCTAAGGTCTCGGGATCTAGTATGCAAAGACATAGGCGCCTCCCATGCTCAAGTATGCTATAGCATAGGCGCCGCCTATGCTAAAGCATTTGGTCTCAGTATCTCATATGCCATGCTAAAGGCACCGCCTATGGTCCCTAAATGCATTGCACTAGGCACCGCCTATGCTAGCTTATGCTTTGCATTAGGCGCCGCCTATACCATGCATAGGCAAAGCTAAAGGCGCCTCCTATGGTCTCTTTTGTCTCCAAAACCGTTTTTAAATAGGTCAAAACCCGACCCATTCCTTTCCTATATAAATGGGACTTAGTCTTGAAACATAAACACATTTAAACTTGACCTAAGGCGCCGCACATCCTCTCCAAATCATCTCAAAATTTTTCTTTTTGCTCTCCCACTTCACAAGAACATCTCCAAAGGCTTCAATCACGTAAGTAATCTTTTATTCTTCATCTATTTCGCGTAAGTAATACGTTTCTATGTCTATTATGAATTGCTACATCTTGAAATAATATTGGTGATGTTAATGTGTTTGGATGGTTGATACAAAACCATATGAGTGACCATATACGTTAGGATGATCTTAACTTGTTTCCGACTTGAATTTGGTTTTAATTGCATTGTTATACTCTTTGCGGAATTGCTATGGTTATGAACATTGCATAATCTTATCACCTTCATACCTACATGTTAGACTATCCCGTTCATCGGAATAAGACTTATAGTTGCCTACAGATATAGAAGGTTGTGATTGTTGATAGAAACTATACCATGATGAAACCCCTATGTAGTAGTCTTGTTATACCTAACATGAAAGTATTGGAAAGGTTTCAAGAAGTGATACATCACTGATTTTCTTGTCGTAATATAGCTCCTTAAACGTATGTCGACGAAGTCTAAGTAATCGACCACTTTCACTTCACTGATTTGTATCAACAAAACTAAGTGTGGGGTGGTACCCCGATCGCTTGTTTATAGATTGTTTCCATTGATTTGATGCTAACATGAATATTGTCTCAGGAACAATGTCACCTAAAGTGATACAAGATAAGGCTACCACCTCCCAAAAGGGCAAGAAGAGAGGTCGCAAGGACCAAGGAGAATCATCCTCAATGAAATTACCCCGCCGAATGTTTGGAATAAAATGGGTTCCTGAGGAGGAAGACAAAGAATGGTATAGGAACAACAAGGAAAGAAAATATGTTCATGTCGACTTAATCAACAAGGACAGCCTAGCGAAGAAGGAGCCGCGTATGTTGGCGAAAATCATGGCTTTGAATCTGGATTTCATCTTCCGCAACATGGGAGAATGTAATCTTGATTTTACAAGAGAATTTTACGCCAACTGGTCGCCGAAAACCACGGGTAGCAAAGTCAAGATTCGGGGCCAAGTTTTACAGCTCAACACGGATTTCATCAACTCCTTTCTTGGCTTACCTTCGGTCGATCCAGCACCATTCAAAGAGATGTACAACAGACCTCCTTATAGAGAAATTCGACACACCCTTTGAGGGAGTAAATCCATGGCAAGGTGGAGCAGACACCAAGACACCGGACGACACAACACCTTCCCCTATGCTCCTTTGAATAGGGAAGCAAGAATCTGGTTGTGTATTGTCAACTCATGTCTTATTCCTGGGACTCAGTACACCAAAATAACAAGAGATAGAGTGTGTTTGGTCTATGCTTTGATGACGAATGTCCCTATCAACATTGGGGCAATCATTCTCTCTACAATGTGGAAAGCCAGACTACACAAGCGGTCCCACTTCACTTTTGGTAATCTGTTGACAGCAATCTTACGGAAGGAGGATATTGAAGATGAACCAGCTGATCACAAACTCCCACATAACCCAAAGAAGGTTGACCTCACAAAGGTCAAAGATGCTGAAACAACACATGGTGTCAACCTTACTACTGCGGAGAGACATACTCGAGATGAGAGTTTCTTCCGTCATCTTTATGGCATGACACGGTTCACAATGATGAGTGGAGGTCGTGTTCCAACTGGTGCAAAGCTCCAACAGCTGGACCATGACTATCCAATGAATATGCATGCACGGGAGATGTGTGGAGTAGGCACATACTTTGAGGAATCTCTAGATGATGATGTGCCAACTGATGACGATCGACGCTTGCCAGACTCCAACATGGAGGAGAACTCTGACGACGACTCTTATGATGATTTCGACGAAGGGGTTATGACCCCCGACATTGAGGAAGAGTCCAACTGACCAGGTTCTTTGTATTTATTTTCCACTGAGGGCACTGTCCCGTTTAAGTGTGGGGTGGCGACGGTATTGCATGCTATACTTCTCTATTCGTATCTATGTTTGTTTACTTTGTTTTATTTATGTTTCATTTTTTTTGTGTGTTTCGATAAGTTTTTTTAGTAGTAAATTTTTTTTTTAACTTAGCTTCGCATGAAATTATTCTAATAGGCAGCATGAGATTATGACAAGAGTATGTGCTATAATTGTGACTATTGAGACATTTAGGCTCTAGTTGTGACTCATTATGTGATATTGTGTGGTTCAATTCCTTCACCTGTTGGGTCAAGAGTCTATATTACTTCCAATAAAGTCGATCATGTGCCTTGTGTGTGTGAGATTAATAGTATATTTTATGTTTGTGGCTGATGCTAGAACTTGCCTGGTATGTATGCAAAGCGAAAATAAGGAGTGTAAGTTTAGGAGATGATTTAGGCATTTCTTTGGCAACCTATACATGTTTACCTTCGTTTTACCTACTCATGGACATCATCCTAGTTAAACCCTTTCGAGCCTTTAGCCTATTTCTTTGACAACCTTGTATGTAAGCCTAAATCTATTTTTTTCAAGACCGTAATTTGATCCAAATTCCCAAGTGCTTTACAAGTATAAAGTCATGTGACGAAATAAGAGGAAATTGGGTGAGTATGATGCTTTAAATTTTAATGGTGCTTGAAATTGTTATGAAAAAGAAAGTGTTATCATAAGAGGTATGTTATGAAAAGAAAAAGGAAAAGAAAGCTGAAAAGTGAGTTATGCTTAAAATTGAAAAACAAAAGAGGAGAACAAGGGTGGTAGAATAAAAGGAAGAAGAAATGCTGACAGAAAAAAAGTGTCAATGATATAATGTGATGTATTAAAGCTCTTAGGAACTTAGTCACTATTTCTGGCCAAAATAGTCCTACCCGTCCCTTAGCCTACATTACAACCATCAAAAGACCTATTTGATCCTAAACTTAGCATTCTGACATTTAGTGGAGTATTACACTAAGGGCAAGCCTATGGTCATCAGTTACTACATATGAATTCTTTGTGAGAGCGAGAGCAAGCATATTTTGATACCCATGTTTGAAAAATATGCTATACTTGGGAGTGATTATGGGTACTATATTGTGAGACGCACATGGTTGATGAGTTTTGGGTAGTTGTATATGATTCCTTGTGCCTTAACTTTTGAATATGAGTTAACCACCATCACGAGTCTAGGTTGGAGGTTAAATGGTTTCTACTAATGATCGGAAAACTACTCTTTGTTGATAATTATTGTGCTTGTCTTGACGAATATTTTGTGTTGTTGCTGTGAAACCCTAAGTTGATGAGTAGAAGGACATGATATTTTATTCGAGGACGAACAAAGCTTCAAGTGTGGGGTGTTGATGATAGGCGATATTACGTGCCTATATCAATATATTTTGCCCATATTTGTGCCATGTTTTGAGAACAAATTATATATTTCATGCACTTTTAGTCCTTTTTCCTGTAAGTGAGCTAACGAACATGATTAGCAAAGTTTCAGGTATAAATGATGCAGAATTTGGCATTTTATGGATTACTTGACGCCAAAGAAAGCTTCACGAAAGGAGAAAAGGAAGCTTGGACGCCTAAGGACCAAAAGTGATGCATGGAAAATTTGTCTCGGGCTAAAACAGCAATTTTGAAGACTTTGGGGACTAGCAGTAATTTATTAGGATTAGGATAATGATACATTAACCTAGTACAATTGGGTTAAGTATTTCATTAGCTTAGTAGGATTTGGTTAATTATTTCATTAGCTTAGTAGGAATAGGATATGGGTATTATAAATACCCTACCTTGCTAGAGATTTAGAGACATCTTCTAATATATTCTTCTCTTATTCATATTCATACATTCACTCTTCAATTAATCATTCTACTTCCGCAAGACTTTTCCATTAATTCTATTTTTCTTCTTCTATTCATCTACTCTTAATTTCCGCAACAAGATAAACGTTACTTCGCTAAGGAATTCACGCCTAACGCCTACCACTCTTGTGCTACACAAAATTAATCATTATTGTGGTATAATAACAATGTCGATTGTGATTTCCTTCACATGCATGGGTAACTAAACTTCTCTGTTGGGGTTATGGAAGCCGAATGAGATACTATCTATTGCTATGAGTTTGTGAGTTCGTGACACGTATGCTGCTTATATCATTATTCTCTTCATATTAATCTACATTATTTGTGGTTGCAAATGCAAGAATATGCCAGTATAATTATTTGTCTGGAAAAGAGCTAATGTCAAGGTAGTAGGGTCTCATCCCCTATTAAAAAGTTAGTGTCGTAACTGGATTAACCTCTTAGAGAATTCGTACCATTAGACACGCTTTAAGCTCGAAAGAGTTAAACTGAAATAATCCTCGAATAGGTTGAAAAACGCCTGGATTTACCATCGAATACAATTCTTTATAATCACATACATGTCTAAATTCTACACACTCATAGTCAATAGAGACGTATAACTAATAAGGTGGACGTACCCCCAACTCCTCAATTCTCATTATTTTACATCTTACTAAACATTCTTTATTTTTACTTTGCTATTTTCAGTTTTTACTTTAATACTTTGTTTACATTACTTGCACGACAAGACTCCCCTTTTTACGAGACTTGCACTAAAAGTCTAGTAATCGTGGCTTACTTGTTGACCAAGCTATTCCCTGTGGGATCGATACCTAACCCAGTTGGGTTCTATATTTGCTAATGACCGTTTTACACTCCTACGAGAGCTGTAGATTGAGCGTTATCAAAAGGCCAATGAAGTACATGCTTCTATGAACGAACGCACAAATCCACACCTATCCTCTTAGAGCTATAAGCTTTGTAAAGAGATCTTCACATTACCAAAGACCAAAATTTGTCCCTCCTAAACCTTTATACCGACTCATTTAACCTAATCCTTATGATAAATAATGATCATTTTTCTTATACTAACATTATACATGAGTGCAGATGCTTGATCAGGGAGCTCCATACATATCTACCCGTACACATCTTTATAAAGAAAAATTAAGTGGCAGGCAGACTTGGTAGGGAAGGAGCAAATACTAACCAAGATTACCCTTCCTATTTTGTTGCAGGAACATCATTTGTAATCGAACTACTTAATGACTGCTAGGGTGTACTTTTTACAAAAAAAAAAAAACTACTAGTCCTCCAATTATCCTAACAAGTTGGGATGTGGCTATTATTCATACTTCTGTACTTCTTATAGAGTGTTGACTCCCATCTATCTTAACCACCTTAAATTTAATATAATCACATTATTTACCAAAAAAAGTTTCAAAAGTATTGTACACTATGGCATATCATGGATATATGTCGTAACCCTTAAGAACATGCGGATATATGTAACAAAATTTGGATATATTTGATGTATCTACGATTGAACTATCTAGCTGGACACCTTAGAATGTATGCCATGTATCTAGAAGGTTGCTTATCCGTGATGTCTCTATGGCTAACTGTAATGACCCAAGACTACCCCTAGTCGTGATACGGTGCTTGCAACCCCAAAGGACCACCAGATAACCCATAAATGATATTTATTGTGAGCACTGAACAATAATACTAAAATAAATGCGAAATAATGGACAGAAATACCATAAGGTTCAAAACATCTAAATCCTGATAAAATATAACTTCTGCAAAACTAAATATTGTCTGAAATCTAGTCTGAATAACTTTTGAAAGTGGAGTTGATGGGACAATCCCCAAACTAACTCCATCTACTAAAATACTACAAAAATGAAGTACTAAAATAAAAATATACCCTCAATAGATAAGGACTCACTACTAAATCTGCTACTGCTGCTGAATCTAGCTAAGCTCGGTCAGGAACCTAAGCATCCAAACCTATTATATTGATAACGCTTAATCTACAGATCTCGTAGGAGTGTAAAGCGGTCGTTAGCAAATATAGAACCCAACCTGGGTTGGGTGTCGATCCCACAGGGAATAGCTTGGTCAACAAGTAAGCAACTATTACTAAACTTTTTGTGCAAGTCTTATAAAAAAAGGGGGGAGTCTTGTCGTGCAAGTAATTTAAACAAAGTATTAAAGTAAAAACGGAAAATAGCAAAGTAAAAAGGAAAGAATGTTTCATAGGTTGTGAAACAATGAGAATTGAGGAGATAGGGTTATGTCCACCTTATGAGTTACACGTCTCTATTGGTTATGAGTGTGTTAAATCCAGACATGCATGTGCTTATAGAGAATTGTATTCGATGGTAAATCCAGGTGTCTTTCGACCTATTCGAGGATTATTTCACTTTAACTCTTTCGAGCTTAAAGCGTGTCTACCGGTACGAATTCTCCAAGAGGTTAATCCAGTTACGGCACTAACTTTTTAATAGGGTATGGGACCCTACTACCTTGACATTATCTCTTTTCCAGACAAATAACCTTTCTTTAGAACAAGTTAAATGTTATACTGGCGTATTCTTGCGTTTGCAACCACAAAGAATTTAGATTAAGATGAAGAGAATAATGATATAAGCAGCATACGTGTCACGAACTCACAAACTCATAGCAATAGATAGTATCTCATTCAGCTTCCATAACCCCAACAGAGAAGTTTAGTTACCCATGAATGCGAAGGAGATCACGATTGACATTGTTATTATACCACAATACTGATTAATTTCGTGTATAAACGTGTGGTAGGCGTTAGGCATGACTTTCTTTGCAAGTAACGTTTCTCTTGCTGCATAAATTAAGAATAGATGAATAGAATAAGAAAAATAGAATTAATGGAAAGATTAGAATTGTTGGAAGAGTAGAAAAGATTAATAGTTGAAGAATGTATATGGATGAATAAAAACTAGAATGAGAATTATTGTTAAGTAGAATGAATAAAAATCTCTAGCAGAATAGGATATTTATAATACCCATATCCTAATCCTACTAAGCTAATGAAATATCTAACCAAATCCTACTAAGCTAATGAAATACTTTACCCAATTGTTCTAGGGTAATGTAACATTATCCAAATCCAAATAGAATAATGAAATACTTAACCCAATTGTACTAAGTTAATGTATTATTATCCTAATAAAAATAAGTTACTGCAAGTCCTCAAAGTCTTCAGAAATGTTGTTTTAGCCCGGGACAGATTTTCCATGAATCACTTTTGGTCCTTAGGCGTCCAAGCTTCCTTTTCTCCTTCCGTGAAGCTTTCTTTGGCGTCAAGTAATCCATAAAATGCTGAATTCTGCATCATTTAAACCTGAAACTTTGCTAATCATGTTCGTTAGCTCACTTACAGGATAAAGGACTAAAAGTGCATGAAATATATAATTTGTTCTCAAAACATGGCACAAATATGGGCAAAATATATTGATATAGGCGCGTAATATCGCCTATCATCAACACCCCACACTTGAAGCTTTGTTAGTCCTCGAACAAAATATCATGTCCCTCTAGACATCAACTTAGGGTTTCACAGCAACAACACAAAATATTCGTCAAGACAAGCACAACAATTATCAACAAAGAGTAGTTTTCCGATCATTAGTAGAAACCATTTAACCTCCAACCTAGACTCGTGATGGTGGTTAACTCATATTCAAAAGTTAAGGCACAAGGAATCATATACAACTACCCAAAACTCATCAACCATGTGTGTCTCACAATATAGTACCCATAATCACTCATAAGTATAGCATATTTTTCAGACATGGGTATCAAAATATCCTTGCTCTCGCTCTCACAAAGAATTCATATGCAGTAACTGATGACCCTAGGCTTTCCCTTGGTGTAATGCTCCACTAAATGTCAGAATACTAATCATAGGATCAAATAGGTCTTTTGATGGTTGTAATGTTGGCTAAGGGACGGGTAGGACTATTTTGGCCAGAAATAGTGACTAAGTTCCTAAGCACTTTAATACATCACATTGTATCATCAACATTTTTCTTTCAACCTTTCTTCTTTATTTTATTCTACCACCCTTGTTCTCCTCTTTTGTTTTTCAATTTTAAGCATAACTCACTTTTCAGCTTTCTTTTCCTTTTTCTTTTCATAACATACCTCTTATGATAGAACTTTCTTTTTCATAACAAATTCAAGAACCATTACAATTTAAAGCATCGTACTCACCCAATTTCCTCTTATTTTGTCACATGACTTTATACTTTTAAAGCACTTGGGAATTTGGATCAAATTACGATCTTGAAAAAAATGGATTAGGCTTACATATGAGGTTGTCAAAGAAGTAGGCTAAAGGCTCAAAAGGGTTTAACTAGGATGATGTCCATGGGTAGGTAAAACAAAGGTAAACATGTATAGGTTTCCAAAGAAATGCCTAAATCATCTTCTAAACTTACACTCCTTATTTTCGCTTTGCATACATACCAGGCAAGTTCTAGCATCAGCTACAAACATAGAATATACTATTAATCTCACACACACAAGGCACATGGTCGACTTTATTGGAAGTAGTATAGACTCTCGACCCAACAAGTGAAGGAATTGAACCACACACTATCACATAATGAGTCACAATTAGAGCCTAAACATCTCAATAGTCATGATTTTAGCACCTACTCTTGTTATGATCTCATGCTGTCTATTAGAATAATTTCATGCGAAGCTAAGTAAAAAAAAATACTACTAAAAAACTTATCAAAAAAATGAAACACACAAAAAAAATGAAACAGAAATAAAACAAAGTAAACAAACATAGCTGCAAATAGAGAAGTATAGCATGCCATACCGCCACCCCACACTTAAATGGGACACTGCCCTCAGTGGAAAATAAATACGAAGAACCTGGTCAGTCGGATTCTTCCTCAATGTCGGGGGTCATCCCCCCTTCGTCGGAATCATCATAAGAGTCGCCGTCGGAGTTCTCCTCCACGTCGGAGTCTGGCAAGCGTCGATCATCATCGGTCGGCACATCATCATCTAGAGGTTCCTCAAAGTATATACCCACTCCACACATCTCCCGTGCATGCATGTTCATTGGATAGTCATGGTCCATCTGTTGGAGCTCTGCAGCACTTGGAATACGACCACCACTCATCATTGTAAATCGTGTCATGCCATAAAGATGATGGAAGAAACTCTCATCTCGAGCATGTCTCTCCGCAGTAGTAAGGTTGACACCATGTGTTGTTTCAGCATCTTTGACCTTTGTGAGGTTAACCTTCTTCGGGTTATGTGGGAGTTTGTGATCAGCTGGTTCCTCTTCGATATCCTCCTTCCGCAAGATTGCTGTCAACAGATTACCAAAAGTGAAGTGGGACCGCTTATGTAGTCTGGCTTTCCACATTGTAGAGAGAATGATTGCCCCAATGTTGATAGGGACATTCGTCATCAAAGCATAGACCAAACACACTCTATCTCTTGTTATTTTGGGGTACTGAGTCCCAGGAATAAGGAATGAGTTGACAATACGCAACCAGATTCTTGATTCCCTATTCAAAGGAGCATAAGGGAGGTGTTGTGTTGTCCGGTGTCTTGGTGTCTGCTCCACCTTGCCATGGATCTACTTCCACAAAGTGTGTGTCGAATTGCTCTATAAGGAGGTCTGTTGTACAGCTCTTTGAATGGTGCTGGATCAACCGAAGGTAAGCCAAGAAACGAGTTGATGAAATTCGCGTTGAGCTGTAAAATGTGGCCACGAATTTTGACTTCGCTGCCTGTGGTTCTCGGCGACCAGTTGGCGTAAAATTCTCTTGTCAAATCAAGATTACATTCTCCCATGTCACGGAATATGAAATCCAGATTCAATGCCATGATTTTCGCCAACATACGAGGTTCCTTCTTTGCTAGGCTGTCCTTGTTGATCAAACATGAACATATTTGTTTTCCTTGTTGTTCCTATACCATTCTTTGGCTTCCTCCTCAAGAACCCATTTTATTCCAAACATTCGGCGGGTTAATTGCATTGAGGATGATTCTCCTAGGTCCTTGCGACCTCTCTTCTTGCCCTTTTGGGATGCGGTAGCCTTATCTTATATCGCTTTAGGTGACATTGTTCCTGAGACAATATTCATGTTAGCATCAAATCAATGGAAACAATCTATAAACAAGCGATCGGGGTACCACCCCACACTTAGTTTTGTTGATACAAATCAGTGAAGTGAAAGTGGTCGATTACTTAGACTTCGTCGACATACGTTTAAGGAGCTATATTACGACAAGAAAAGAAGTGATGTATCACTTCTTGAAACCTTTCCAATACTTTCATGTTAGGTAAAACAATACTACTACATAGGGTTTTCATCATGGTATAGTTTCTATCAACAATTACAACCTCCTATGTCGGTAGGCAACTATAAGTCTTATCCCAATGAACGGGATAGCCTAACATGTAGGTATACAAGTGATAAGATTATGCAATGTTCATAACCATAGCAATTCCGCAAAGACTATAACAATGCAATTAAAACCAAATTCAAGTCGGAAACAAGTTAAGATTATCCTAACGTACATGTTCACTCACATGGTTTTGCATCAACAATTCAAACACTTTAACATCACCAATATTTCTTCAAGATGTAGCAATTCATGATAGACATAGCAACGTAGTACTTACGCGAAATAGATGAAGAATAAAAGATTACTTACGTGATTGAAGCCTTTGGAGATGTTCTTGTGAATTGAAAGAGCAAAAAGAAAAATTTTGAGATGATTTGGAGTAGATGTACGGCGCCTTTAGGTCAAGTTTCAATGTGTTTATGTTTCAAGACTAAGTCCCCTTTATATAGGAAAAGAATGGGTCGGGTTTTAACCCATTTAAAATTGGTTTTGGAGACAAAAAGGGACCATAGGCGGCGCCTTTAGCTTTGCATATGCATGGTATAGGCGGCGCCTAATGCAAAGCATAAGCTAGCATAGGCGGCGCCTATTGTAATGCATAAAGGGACCATAGGCGATGCCTAGTGCATAGCATATGAGATACTGAGACCAAATGCTTTAGCATAGGCGGCGCCTATGCTATAGCATACCTGAGCATGGGCGGCGCCTATGTCTTTGCACACTAGATTCTGAGACCTTAGGCTGTAGTATAGGTTTTGCATTGTTCGTGGCCTAGTTTTACCTAGGCCTAGTCTTGCTCGATATTTTGTTATGAGCAATGCTCAATCCATAGCCATATGCATCTTTATTCCTAACTTACCACCTTTACCATGCAATACGTCCAAATCGTCATTTGAAATCAATCTCCTCGTTGAATACCTCTTGCACCTATATTTGCTCAAAACCAATGAAAACGATTAGTACGATGGGTTGACTCCCATCAAGCGCGTTGGTTTTGGTCGTGGCATGACTCTTATTTTTGGATTTTCTTTTATCAAAAGCAAAACAAGTACTTAGAATGAAAGAAAGACAAAAACGATAAACGACAAACGATAAACGATGGGTTACCTCCCATCTAGCGCCTTATTTATTGTCGTGGCTCGACATAGTTACCTCGAGTACTTAAACTTCGTCGAGATTAGTGATTTCCAGATAATTCATCGAGTCAATAGGACCGATATAAGGTTTAACACGTTGTCCATTCACCTTGAAGACAACACCATTATTGTCTTCCAATTCAACTACTCCAGACGAGTAGACTTGGAGAACTTTGTATGGACCAGACCACTTAGACTTTAACTTACCTGGGAAGAGCTTCAATCTGGAGTTGAAGAGAAGTACCATATCATCCTTTTGGAAGTTTCGTCAAACAATCCACTGATCATGATACTTTTTCATCCGCCCCTTGTATAGGTCTGACCTTTCATATGCATGGAGACGGAACTCATCTAGTTCGTTCAGCTGCTCCAACCTCAGATTCATTGCATCATCCCAATTCAAGTTCAATTGCTTCAATGCCCACAATGCCTTATGCTCGAGCTCGATGGGTAAGTGACAAGCCTTCCCATAAACTAGTTGATAAGGGGATATGCCGATGGGTATTTTGAATGCCGTCCTATACGCCCATAGTGCATCATCTAGCTTCCGAGACCAATCCTTCCCATTAGCATTTACCGTCTTTGCAAGGATTTGCTTGATCTCCCGATTGGAAACCTCTACTTGTCCACTAGTTTAGGGGTGATAAGGCGTGGCTACCTTATGTTGCTTGACACCATATTTGACCAACACGGATTTGAATAGCTTGTTGCAAAAGTGAGATCCTCCATCACTTATGATAGTACGTGGTACTCCAAAGCGAGAGAAGATATTCCTCTTTAAGAACGCTACAACACGCTTTCCTTCATTGTCAGCCAACGCTACAGCTTCAACCCATTTCGAGACATAATCTATAGCAACTAAGATGTACTTCATTCCAAACAAATTCACGAATGGACCCATGAAATCAATGCCCCACACATCAAAGAGTTCTACCTCAAGAATTTTCGACATGGGCATTTCATGGTGTTTTGAAATAGCACCTTGTCTTTGGCATTGGTCGCATCTTCTAACAAAGTCGTAGGGATCTCTAAATATCAAAGGCCAATAATATCCACTTTGCAATACTTTTCTTGCCGTCCGATTGCCTGCATGATGTCCTCCAACTTGGGAAGTGTGGCATGCTTCCAAAATATTAGGCACCTCTACATGGGATATACATCGTCGAATAATACCATCCGCACATCGTCGAAATAAATATGGCTCATCCCAATAGTAGTGTTGTACGTCATCCATAAACTTCCTCCTTTGGTGGTAAGATAAATTTGCAGGGATCACATTACTCACCACGAAATTTGCAAAGTCGGCATACCATGGTAATTTTTCCATTGTTGTCGCTAATATCTCTTCGTCCAGGAATGCATCATCAATCTGAATTTCAGGTTGCGCCGCATGCTCATTCTCGAGTCTAGATAGGTGTTCGGCCACTTGGTTCTCGCAACCTCTTCTATATTTGACCTCGAAATAGAACTCTTGCAGCAGCAACACCCATCGAATTAATCTTGGTTTTGCATCCTTCTTTGTCATTAGATACCTAAGAGCTCTATGGTTTGTATGAATGATCACCTTAGTACCCAATAGATAGGCACGAAACTTCTCAAACGCATACACAACCGCTATGAGCTCTTGTTTTGTCACAGTGTAGTTCTTTTGGGCTTCATTTAGGACCTTACTTGCATAGTAGATAGGATGAAATAATTTCTCCTTTCTCTGACCAAGAACAGCTCCAACGGCTACACCACTAGCATCACACATGACTTCGAATGGGAGAGACCAATCTGGTGCTACCATTATAGGGGCTTCAATGAGGTTTCCTTTGAGGCATTCGAATGCCTTTAAGCAATCTTCATTAAAGTCAAACTTCACATCTTTCTCCAAGAGTTTCCACAATGGACTAGCAATTTTGGAGAAGTCTTTGATGAACCGACGATAGAAACCTGCATGGCAGCGAAAACTACGAACTCCCTTCACCAAAATTGGAGACGGTAGCTTCTCGATAACCTCTATTTTTGCTCGATCAACCTCAATCCCTCTTTAGGAGATCTTGTTCCAAAGAACAATACCTTCTTTTACCATAAAGTGGCACTTTTCCCAATTCAGCACTAGGTTGAATTCTACACATCTTTGCAATGCCATGCTTCGGTTTGCCAAGCACGCTTTAAAAGACTCACCAACAACTGAAAAATCGTCCATGAATACCTCCAAAGTGTCTTCAACCATATCAGAAAAAATTGACATCATACAACGTTGAAAGGTGGCTGGTGCGTTACATATCCCGAATAGCATGCGTTTGAAGGCAAACGTACCATATGGGCATGTAAACGTTGTCTTCTCTTGGTCTTCAGGGGCAATACAAATCTAATTATAGCCTAAATAACCATCTAAGAAGCAAAACCATCCTTTCCCCGCTAATCGATCTAGCATTTGGTCCATAAATGGCATTGGGAAGTGATCTTTGAGTGTCCAAGAATTCAGCTTTCAGTAGTCCATGCATACCCTCCATCCGGTGACGGGTCTGAGTGGAATAAGCTCATTCTTCGCATTTGCGACCACCGTCATGCCTCCTTTCTTGGGAACACATTGTACCAGGCTTACCCATGTACTATCAAAGATTGGATATACAACTCCAGCGTCTAACCACTTGATAATTTCTTTCTTCACAACTTCTTGCATAGGTGGGTTTAGACGTCTTTGATGCTCAATGGTGGGTGTGTAATCTTTTTCAAGCTGAATTTTATGTGAACAAATCCCAGGTGGAATACCAATAATATCCGCAATGGTCCATCCAATGTCTCTAATATACTTTCGTAGAGTAGCAATGAGAGCTGCAACTTGTTGCTCACCCAAATCGGCTGCCACAATGACTGGAAGTGTGTTTCCGCTTCCTAAGAATGCGTACTTTAAATGACTTGGCAGCTCCTTCAATTCTAACATGGGTGGCTCTTCAATAGATGGCTTGGCTGGTGGTATGGGTCGATTCTTGAGATCAAGGTCCAGCTTCTTTGAAGGATGGCGATATGTCCCTAATCCCGGTAGAGCACAAATAGCTTCTTCACAATTTTCAGCATCCTCATTCTCTCCATTCATGATTACAACCGCCAAAGGGTCATCAATAATTTTCTCTTCTTCAAGTAATTCTTTCTCATCATCAAAGAAAACATCAGTCACCGAAAATACACTCAGATCTTTGGGTTGCTTCATTGATTTTCAAACGTCAAAGCGAACTACTTCGTCAGTTATTCAGAATGAAAGCTCATTGGCTCTCAAATAAATGAGCACACTTCCTGTAGCAAGGAAAGGGCGTCCCGAGATTATGAGAACTTCTGAGTCTGCCTCACAATCTAAAATAACAAAGTCTGCCGGAAAGATGAATGAAGAAACCTTTACCAATACATCACATTGAATACCAATAGGTCGTTTTACCGACCTATCCGCCATGACAAGCCTCATGTTGGTTGGAGCAAGATCACCCAACCCCAACTTCTTATAGATCGATAATGGCATAAAATTGATGCTGGCTCCTAAGTCACATAATGCTTTGGCAAAATTCAAAGATCCAACGTTGCAAGGAATAGTGAAAGCTCTGGGGTCGGCCTTTTTCTGAACTATCGATCGGGTAGCGATTGCGCTGCAATGATGAGCATCTTCTTTCAACTTATAACTTGCTGCCCGCTTATTTGTCAAAAGATCCTTCATAAATTTCGTATACCCAGGCATTTGTTCAAGTGCCTCCACCAATGGAACATTAATGGTCAGCTGTTTTAACATAGTCATGAATTTGCTGAACTTTGTATCATCCGCCACCTTCTTCAATCGTTGAGGAAAAGGTGGTGGTCGGTATGGCATTGTTCACTCCACGGCTTTCTTCTCCTCATGCTTCCATTTTTCAGCTTTTTCAGGTTGTACGTTGTTGGGATGACGTCATAGACGATAGGATTAGTTGCTGCGGCATCTTCTCCTTTCGTCTTTTCATCAATGTCCACTACTTCGTCATCCACTTGCTTGCTTTTTACTGAAGTTTCCAGCACCTTACCACTCTGGTTAGTAATGGCCATGCATGACCCATCATTCCTTGGGTTTTGCACAGTATCGCTAGGTAAGGTGCCAGCCTTTCTTTGATTGAGTTCTGCTGAAAGTTGGCTCACTTACTACTCTATTTGCTTGATTGAAGTGGAATGAGAATCAACTATTTGTTTCATAGAGGACAAGTCATTAACTACCTCCGTTACTGTAGCATTTGTTGCTTCCACTCCTTTATTTTAGCCAACATGTCTTCCATACTTCCAGAACTAGATGTGGTGGCGTCACGTCTTCCAGGGGGAACGTACAAACCACTCTTTTCATTCTTGTTCTTCCAACTACCTTGGTCTTTGTTTTCAGATTTATCATAATAGTTCCGACCTTGGTTTCCTTGGGTATTCCCACGGAAACCCCCCTGATTGTTCAAGTAGTTGGCCTCTTCTTCTGAATTAGATTCGTCTCTTCCTTTTGATGCAATAGCTTTGATTTTTTCGGTCTTCCCTGATAATAAATGTTTTGTAAGAAGATCCATTTGTGTTTTCATGTGCGCCATATCTTCATCACGTTCTTCTTCTCTTCTTCTTTGGTCTGCAGTCATGCCAATAGATAAAGTGGGGCTTGCTACCTCAGAATCCTTGGTATGCCAAGCTCTACTTTGTTTCATCATACGATCTAGCATATTGCTTGCTTGACCAAAAGTGAGGTCCATAAAAGATCCTCCAGCCGCATTATCCACCATTGGTTTAGTTATTGAATTCAAGGCTCTGTATAATATCTCCATTAGGTGAACATTAGTCATGTGATGGTTTGGGTATCTCAATAGCTTTGTCTTTAACCTCTCCCATGTTTCATGAAGAGCTTGAGTTGGAAGCTGACGAAATTTGCAGATTTTATCTCTCAATTGTGCTCTTTTGGATGGCGGAAAGAATCTTTCTAGGAAAGCGTCTCTCAGTTGCCTCCAATTTACAATAGAATCAGGAGTCAGCCCATTCAACCATAAAGTTTCCTCCCCAGACAGAGACAATGGAAATAGACGTAATCGAATTGCATTCTGACCAACACCAGGATTGTCAAATGACTTGCATGTAGAAATAAAGTTGATGAGATGCATACTCGGATCATCTTCTGCTAGTCCACCAAATAATCCCTTTAGTTGCAATAACTGAATCATGGTGCTTGTGATGTTGAACTTGGCTCCGGGCGCTAATGGTGGAGGAATAATGGCTCCTGTGGCTCCAGATCCATCAAGATCATCAGCATCGTCGTTGAAAGCTGGTTGCATGGGTTGGCGATCATACCTACATCAAGCTTGTTGACCTCTTCTATTGGCAGGTGTTGCGATTTCAGCATGCCTTGGGTTTAGTAACTCGTCATCCCCTAAATCCTTATCGTCAGGATTTATTGCTCGCCCAGGATTATAAATGTTTTGTTGTTGAACTTGAGCGGCGGCAAGAGCAGCTAATCTCGCATGTTCCTGTTGAGCAGCCATCATTTTGATTTCTGCTTGTGCTTCCATTCTACCAATGCATTGTGGTTCAGGATTGATAGGTAATAACGGTTGACCAGAACTTTTAGTATGGGGCATGCACTGAATAAAAACCTGCAGTAAACAAAAACAAAAGCTGAAAGTAAAAGTACGAGAATCTTTGACCAAAGGTTCTAGTAATTATCACAAACTTAATTGACACTCGTATTCCCAGGCAACGGCGCCAATTTTTGATAACGCTCAATCTACATCTCTCGTAGGAGTGTAAAGCGGTCGTTAGCAAATATAGAACCCAACCTGGGTTGGGTGACGATCCCACAGGGAATATCTTGGTCAACAAGTAAGCAACTATTACTAGACTTTTAGTGCAAGTCTCGTAAAAAAAAAGGGGGGAGTCTTGTTGTGCAAGTAATGTAAACAAAGTATTAAAGTAAAAATTGAAAATAGTAAAGTAAAAAGGAAATAATATTTAGTAAGTTGTAAACAATGAGAATTAAGGCGTTGGGGTTATGTCCACCTTCTGAGTTATACGTCTCTATTGGCTATGATTGTGTTGAATCCAGACATGCATGTGCTTATAGAGAATTGTATTCGATGGTAAATCCAGGCGTCTTTCGATCTATTCGAGGATTATTTCACTTTAACTCTTTCGAGCTTAAAGCGTTTATAACGGTATCTCATTCGGCCTCCATAACCCCAACAGAGAAGTTTAGTTACCCATGAATGTGAAGGAGATCAGGATTGACATTGTTATTATACCACAATACTAATTAATTTCATGTAGAAACGTGTGGTAGGCGTTAGGCGTGACTTTCTTTGCAAGTGACGTTTCTCTTGTTGCGGAAATTAAGAATAGATGAATAGAAGAAGAAAAATAGAATTAATGGAAAGATTAGAATTGTTGGAAGAGTAGAAAAGATTAATAGTTGAAGAATGTATATGGATGAATAAAACTAGAATGAGAATTATTGTTAAGTAGAATAAATAAAAATCTCTAGCAGAATAGGGTATTTATAATTCCCATATCCTAATCCTACTAAGCTAATGAAATATCTAACCAAATCCTACTAAGCTAATGAAATACTTAACCCAATTGTACTAGGGTAATGTAACATTATCCAAATCCAAATAGACTAATGAAATACTTAACCCAATGGTACTAGGTTAATGTATTATTATCCTAATCCAAATAAGTTACTGCAAGTCCCCAAAGTCTTCAGAAATGTTGTTTTAGCCCGGGACAGATTTTCCATGAATCACTTTTGGTCCTTAGGCGTCCAAGTTTCCTCTTCTCCTTCTGTGAAGCTTTCTTTGGCGTCAATTAACCCATAAAATGCTGAGTTTTGCATCATTTATACCTGAAACTTTGCTAATAATGTTCGTTAGCTCACTTATAGGAAAAAGGACTAAAAGTGCATGAAATATATAATTTGTTCTCAAAACATGGCAAAAATATGGGCAAACTATATTGATATAGGCGCGTAATATCGCCTATCATCATATATGAAACATTACAGCACAAGAAATGGGTAAGCGATCAGTATGTGGGAATATACTGGTATGCTAAATGAGGTAAGGCTGAATGCATGGGTTTATATGCATAATCAACTAACTAAATGATATGCAAGAGCTAGATTAGCATACATGAAGGATCTGTAACTACTAAACACAATGTGCCTATTATAACTGAGTACACTAGAACTGAATTTGATAACTGATAACTAAATATACTGATAATCTAGGATCATTGATAATCTAAATTATTGTTAATTAAGTGTCTGTATCTGACAGTCCTGATTATGTAAAATTGAACTGAGTTTTATTCTAAGACTAATACAGAAACTAAAAATATGGGAGGTAATCATCTAACCGACATGCCCTAAATAAGATAACTAAGCTTCGGTCCAATCTGTAACCCTAATTGGAAGGGTGTTAGTACCGTGCCACAGGTAAAGACAAGTTGAAGAGTAACCGTATACTGATAGTTTCCCTAAATGAGAACGGTGGTACCCTCTACTGGCAGGTAGAGCACCTCATCAACCCTCAACTGGCAGGTTTGATGTCTCACCCTACGCTGGCTACATAGTTCTGGAATGCAAGAATTAATTCTGAGGATCATACTCTCTGCTGGCAGGTGAGCCCCTATCCTTGGGTTCACTCGGTGTTGAATCCTACTCCCAACCAAAAGACACTAAAATGTTATACTGGACTTCACTGGACTGAATTCACTGAGACTACTAAGATTTTCTAATTTCTGTAACTGACTAAATTCTACTAAGTTTTATAACGGACTGAGAGTACTACTGATCATGACATGACTGAAACTATTGTGCAACTGACACTGGATCTAAATAAACAGCTAAGTTGTTGGGTATTAAATACCCCTAGGACTAGATAGCATGAAAAGGAAAGAAAAGCATAATCTTGAATAACATAACAATGTTCACTTGGTCATAATTCATTCATAGAGACATTTCATCAAACACTTGTAATGCATTAACTTGTACATGAATGGGGAATACATGTTAGCATGCTATAATGATATTATTTCATTCTCATAGATAATTTATCAAACACATAAAAAGCATACTTGGTTCATCAAATCATAAACACTTAGGGTTAACATAGTTACAACAATCAACTTGCAAATCGAAGGGTTTATCATGAATATCATGTAATTCAACACATACTAGAATCAATTCTTGGAACTTGTAATACAAATCATAGATTAAAACTCAAAAAACATCATGAACATGAATTTAATCTAATTCAAACATGGAAATCATAAATCATAAATCATAAATCTTGTATTTTAAAAAAGGATTCTTGGGCTCCATGGAAGGTAAAGATCCATGGATGAACATCTAACATACCTTAATTTGATGAGTTCTTGGAGAAATTCTTAGGATTTACCATGATTTTTAAGAGCTAAGGTTTGTTTTCTTGAGAGAGAATTATCTTTTGATATTGGTAAAAAGTGAATAATAAAGGATTTTACACATTTTTAGGGCTTAAATCCCACATCTAGGCGGAATAAAATCATGGGAAAAGATTGTTTTAACCCTGGGCACAACTTTAATTTTTCAAGAAATTTTCCCAATCTGGACCCTTGGCTCAACGTGTCGCTATCGCGCTGGGCCACTGGAAAATGATGACTGGAAAATTGCATGGTGGCGCGACACAGTAGTATAGCATTGCCACTTTGTTTGTGAACTGGAAGTGCAGCGCGATGCGGTGGAATTGCATTGGTACACTGGAAATTGACAATTTTGAATTGGGTCTATGGCACGACGCGCCAATATCGCAGAGCAACACTGAAAATTGTCAATTTATAATTTAACACACTCTGTGATGTACTACTGGCCTGAATGACAATGTTTAATTACTGAAACTTAAAATCGTCATAACTTCTTACCCGGTTGTCAAATTTAGGTGAATTTTATATCGTTGAAAAGCTAATTAAATTTCCTACATAATGACAGGCTCAAATCAGAAAATTACTGAGTATTCTAATAAAAATTTTAGAATAACCCATGTACTGAGGGTAAATCTAGGCTAGGGAAATATGGGGTATTACAATATCTCCCCCTTGGGAATATTCATCCTCGAATGTGGATAGTTAAGTTGAGAGAGTATGGGCATACTAAGTTTACGGATTAAGCTATATATGCACAACTAAAGCATGATTATGTAACTGATCTGATTAACTAAACTTACATTCTAAACATACATATCTGATGCATGAGTACATGTGTGAAGGGATTAATGAATACGGGACTAAATATGCATGAAGGGGAACATGGGGACATGACTAAGTCTAAATCATGATACATAAACTAAATTGATTCCTTGGATACGTTTCATGATAGTGGGATGGTCAGACGGTTGAACTTGGGACTTGAGGGTCAACTATAAGGACCCATTACTTCAACTGAATTTACTACATGATGAGAAAATAAAAGGTTTAGATCATAAGAGCTCGGGGGTTATAGTGCATATCCCCTTTGGGATATTATGTCCCTCGAGAATGCTGACTTAGCAAAGATACTAAGGAAAAGTATAAGATGATGCACGGGGCACCTACAAACTAAATCGTGACTAAATATCTGGGATATGAAACTAAGGCATAAATATGTAAATGGGAGATCTATAATATACCTGTGACCATATTAGGAGAACTTTCCTGATCTTGTCTGGACTGAAGTGGATAAATCCTATTTAGGCATTGCCCAGTGGTGGCACTGGAAATGGTGCCTTGTTGACTCAAACAACCTGACTGAGCTGAAGGACGACTGTACTAACCTTGAGAACCTGACTGGGGACAATATCTGACTCCGTGTCCTGGCTTGCCACACCCAAAATAAACATCACTGCCATCTCTGCATACACCATTATGATTCTTACCACACTCTCCGCAAAATAAATTTGTACAACCATTACTTACTCTATCTCGGGTATCGGTACACTGGCTGAGGACGAAGCTGGGATTGAAGACTTTAGATAAAACTGCGAATGGTTACCGCCTTCTAACTTAGGCTGACTAAAATTAAAGCTATCTTTTCTAGCCCTCTTATTCTCTCTCTTTTTTTCTTAAGCTTCTGCTCCTCAATCTGTTGACCATGAACCATAAGCCTAGATATGTCCATCTCTTTAATCAACATTATTATTTTTCACTCATTAACCACACTATCTGACACCCCAGATACGAACTTACTCATTCTGGACCTATTGTCTGCCACTACATGGGGAGCATACTTGGCTAACTGAGTCAACTTGAGGGAATACTCTTTTAAGCTCATACTACCTTGTCTGATATTTATGAATTCTAACACTTTGGCTTCTTTCAGCTCTATGGAAAGAATCTATCTAGGAAGGCAGTATCAAACTCTTCCCACTCTATGGGTTTTTCATATATACCCCGATCTACCTTTCACTACTTAAACCACGTCTAGGCTACATCTTATAGCTAATAGGCGGCTAACTGGGCACTCTTACTGGAAGTCACTACCATGATATTTGTGACTTTTTGAACCTAATCGAGGAACTCTTATGGATCCTTTTTTGACTTAGATCCAACAAAGAAAGGAGGATTCATCCGGGTGAAGTCTCGAATTCTAGTTGCAGCAGTTTTGGCTACTGGGTTGGCCAAAACAACAACTGTACATTCATTCTGAGCTACTACTGAATTGGCTAGAGTAGTGAATACAACTCTGTATTCTGCGTAAGAGACATGTTCATCTAGAGGATCTTCCTGAATGGGCTAAGGGGCTAACTGGTTTCCGGTTCTTCTTTCGTTAGTCCTTTTGGAAGGCATGTTTTGTAAACAAAACGAAGAAAAGGATTAGACTGAGAGATTAACTTAAGCTCAAGATCACTCGCACGACATGGATACTGAAAGAAGGAAAACTTTTCAAAAAATAACTCATAGCCTCCTATCCATAAGTTCGGTGTGCTACACACCCATGCACAAGACTCTATGCGATGCATATTTTCATGCACCTGAGGAAACTATTGAACTTTAGGCTCTCATAAAAAGTTTATAATGACCCGAGACTACCCCCTAGTCATCACATGGTGCTTGTGACCCTGAAGGACCACAAGATAACCCATGAATGATATATGTTGTGAGAACTAAATAATAATACTGAAATAAATACAAAATAATGGTCTGAAATGCCGTAAGGTTCAAAACATTTAAATACTAATAAAATATAATATCTGCAAAACTAAATACCGTCTAAAAATCTAGTCTGAAAGTATCTAACTGAATCTGTTTGAAAGTTAAGTTGATGGCATAATCCCCAATATACTCCATCTACTAAAATACTGCAAAGATGAAGTATTGAAAAAAAACATATCCTCGATAGATGAGGACTCATTGCTAAATCTACTACTGTTGGCTGAATCTGGCTAAGCGCGGTCAGGAACCTGAGCATCCAAACCTATAATAAAAAAACATCATAGCACAAGAAATGGGTAAACGATCAGTATGTGGGAATGTACTAGCATGCTAAATAAGGTAAGGCTGAATACATAGGTTTATATACATGATCGATAATTAACTGAATGATATGCAAGAGTTGGATTAGCATACATGGAGGATTCGTAACAACTAAACATATTATGCCTACTGAGACTAAGTATACTGGAACTGAATTTGATAACTGATAACTGAATATACTGATAATCTGGGATCACTGATAATCAAAATTACTGTTAACTAAGTGACTGTATCTGACAGTCCTAATTTTGTAGAACTGAACTGAGTTTTATTCTGAAGACTAAAACCAAAACTCAAACTATGAGAGGTAATCATCTAACCGACATGTCCCAAATAAGATAAGATAACTGAGCTGGGGTCTAATTTGTAACCTCAATTAGAGGGTATCAGTACCGTGCCAAGGTTAAAGACAAGCTAAAGAGTAACCCTCTACTGGTAGGTTCCCTAAACGAGAAAGGTGGTACCCTCCACTGGCAAGTAGAGCACCTCATCAGCCCTCAACTGGCAGGTTTGATGTCTGAACCTATGTTGGCTATGTAGTTCTGAAATGCAAGGATTTCTTCTAAGGATCACACCCTCTGCTAGCAGTTGAGCCCATATTCTTGGGTTCACTCGGTGCTAAATCCTACTCTCAACTGAAAGACACTGTACTGTTATACTGGACTGAATTCACTAAGACTACTGAGTTTTCCTAAGTTTTGTAACAGACTAAATTCTACTGAGTTTTATAACAAACTAAGAGAACTATTGATCGTTACATGACTGATACTATTCTATAACTGACATTGGCTCTAAATAAATAGCTATGTTAACGGGTATTAAATACCCCCAGAACTCGATAGCTTGAACAGTAAAGAAAACCATAATCTTGAATAACATGACAATGTTCACTTGGACATAATTCATTCATAGAGATATTCCATCAAATACTTAGAATGCATTAACTTGTATATGAATGGGGAGTACATGTTAGCATGCTATAATGATATTATTTCATTCTCATAGACAATTTATCAAATACATAAAAAGCATACTTGGTTCATCAAATCATAAACACTTAGGGTTAACATAGTTACAGTAATCAACTTGCAAATTAAAGGGTTTATTATGAATATCATATAATTCAACACATACTAGAATCAATTCTTAGAACTTGTAATCTAAATCATGGATTAAAACTCAAACAACATCATGAACATGAATTCAATCTAATTCAAATATGGAAATCATAAATCATAAATCTTGTATTTTGAAAAAGGATTTTTGGGCTCCATTGAAGGTAAAGATCCATGAATGAACATCTAACCTGCCTTAATTTGATGAGTTCTTGGAGAAATTCTTGGGGTTGACCTTGATTCTTGAGAGCTAGGGTGTGTTTTCTTGAGAGCGAATTATATTTTGATTTTGGGAAAAAGTAAATAATGAAGGTTTTTACACGTTTTTAGGGCTTAAATCCCACATCTGGGCAGAATAAAATCATGGGAAAGACTGTTTTAACCCTGGGTGCAACTTTAATGTTTTGAGAAATTTTATCGATCTGGACCCCTAGAGGCGTTGCTATACGCTGGTCCACTGAAAAATGACAACTATAAAATTACACGGTGGCGCAACGCAGTGGTATCGCATTGCCACTTTGTTTGTGAACTAGAAGTTTACCGCGACACAGTAGAATTGCGTTGGTACACTGGAAATTGAAAATTATAAACTGGGTCTATAGCGCGATGTGCCAATATCACGGAGAAACACTGGAAATTTACAATTGCTATTTTAACACACTCTACAATATGCTACTGGCTTAAATGACGATATTTATCAAGTGAAACTTAAAATCGCCATAACTTCTTCCCGACTATCGAATTTAGGAGAATATTATATCATTGGAAAGCTAATTAAATTTTATACACAATAGCAGGCTCAAATCTAAAAATTACTGAGTATTCCAAAAAATTTATTTAGAATAACCCATGTACTGAGGGTTAATCTAGGCTAGGAAAATACCGGGTATTACAATATCTCACCCTTGGGGACATTCATACTCGAATGTGGCTAGTTAAGCTGAGAGAGTACGGACAGACTAAGTTTATGTACTGAATTAGACATGCACAACTGAAGCATGATTATGTGACTGGTCTAATAGATTGAACTTACATTCTGAACATGCATGTTTGAAGCATGAGTACATGTCTGAATGAATTAGTGAATACGTGATTGAATATGCATGAACAGGAATATGGGGACATAAATAAGTCTGAATCATGATACATGAACTGAAATGATTCCTTGTATACGTGTCATGATAGGGGGATGGTCATACGGCTGAACTTGGGACGTGAGGGTCACCTATAAGGACCCATTACTTCATTTTTGATGTTATTTCTTAAGATTTTATAGGAAAGTCAAAATGCATGGAAATAAATAACAATGGAGCAGAAGAGCTAAAATCTGGTGTAAATAAACTAAAGTCAATTCTAAAGTGCCGTCATACATGGGATAAACTATCAAAGTTTCCATCAAGCTTATACGGAACCTGAGAAGTTGAGATACAATGGGACAACGTTTAGGACGGGCCATAAAATATGTCATATGGCAAAAATATCACCGTCATCCAGAGGTAAAGTATGTTGATTTTCAGTGAAGTTGTGACAGCAGTTTTCATGCACTGTCAAGTTTTTGACACGCCGTCAGGTTTGCCGTCTGAAGAATCAGAAGAGAATAATTCACTGGAATCTTTGATGATATCTCACACATGTCGTCAGGTATCTAACGTGCCGTCAAAAGCATCATCATCTAATCTGAAGAGAAAACTGAAACTTTAATTTTATTTTATTATTTAGGGTTGACTATGTAAAAACTTGTTTTAGGGTTTTTAAAAGGGGGATCATTATCTATCAAAAAAAGGGATGCTGGGAAGAAAAGCACGTACATTGCTCTCTTTCACCAAATATTCTTCTTATTTCTTATCAAATATTTTTGGGTTTCTACCTTATGATTAAATTAAAGAAACTACTTGTTGTTTTCCATCCATTCGTAAGTTTATCCTTAGCATCATGAATTCAACTTGTTGTTTCGTTCATCAAATCATGAGCGGCTAATTCCATTAGCCAGAGTTATGGGATCCATGGAGTAGGGTTTGATCGGTTACTAGGTATTTAACGGATTCAAAGAGTAGTAGAACTTCTTGAAATTCTATTGTTTCAACTAAAATATATTGGTTGCAAACACTAGATTATGCCTTAGGTTTTATTTGCTTCTAACGGAGAAATAGACTATAGGTCGTGAATTATCAACAAGGACTCGAAAGCCACCAACCTTCTGTTTAATGATTGATGCCTTAACTGGATTAATCTACCTGAGATAACATCCTATTGGAAATAGATAGGTTATCTAAGTTTGAGAGAATTAGCTAATAAATTGTCTGATGATGTCGAGAGATAAGTCAGAAAGTATCATAGTTAAGGATAGTCTGTTGTTTTACTTACTTCAAGATCCCAAGCACTACCTAGTAGCTATAAAGTCCCAAAATCCATGGTGAACATAACTCTAGTTTTCCATTTATATTGATTACAAACATTAATATTGAAATGACAACATTACTTGATACTTTCAAAACCCCCATCTTAATTTTATATTTTAGTAACATTTGTTTGAATTGAACTTGTAGCTATATCTTTAAATTAGCTTAATCGCCACTCACATTATTCCCTGTGGATTCGACCCCGACTCCAAAGTTGGGTAAATATATTGACGACGGCTGTCTTACACTAATTTGAGGTGTAAGTTAAGCGTTATCAAAAATGGCATCGTTGTCGAGGAACAATTTGGCGTATTAAGTTAGTTTTGAATTTT
This sequence comes from Capsicum baccatum var. pendulum, assembly GCA_030864225.1. NCBI lineage: Eukaryota > Viridiplantae > Streptophyta > Magnoliopsida > Solanales > Solanaceae > Capsicum > Capsicum baccatum. The sequence continues at coordinate 81,723,404 of CM061557.1, read as the reverse complement.
AGCTTACTTGCTTGACTTCAAACCTGTAAATATTTATTTGTGATTTCCTTTGTTTCTTGTGTTAGATAGATTTTCTTTATTTTTGTTTATTTCTTGCTATGGCATCATGGAATGAATGTAAGTTTGATGGTTGAAAATCTTATTTGGATAATTCATGTCCATATTATGATGGACCCCACTTTTGGCAAGATTGTAAATATGCTCCCCAGAGAGAGATATGTGCACCATCTCCATCCTACTGGGAGTATAATTGTTCTTTATATGGGGGTCAAGAGGGACATTAGAGTGATTCCCAAATGCCCCCTCCCCTTATTGCGCTAACCCAAGTTCTAGTTCTTCTTATGAGTATGACGGGTCTTATGGTTAATAAAAGGAAGAACACAGCACTGGAAAGAGTGACATTGAAACTATGCTTCAACTAATATTGGATCGTATAGACATAACGAATGATACCATATGTGATATACGTCAAGACATTAGGGCATTTACTGAGGGAAGAGAAAGGATAAAAGAGATGGATATCTAGGTCAATCATCTAAAACACTTTTCTACATTATGTTTAGATGATATCTTGTCTGTAGAATCATTTAAAATAATGGAAGAGTGTGACGATGAAGAGCAAGATTCCTATACTAATGATGAGCTTGATGTTGATCAACCCTTAGAGATTTCCCAACCAACCGAGCCAACCATGAGGGATGATGCCAAGATTGAGGAAATGATGCTAGAGGCAAAAAAAGAAGCCAAGCCAATCTCTTAGAAAACTCTAGCCCAATTCAAAGTAAAAATATTGAGAAGATGAATAAAGTGAGTGTGTAGAGGATAGTGTAAATTTTGAAATAGAATTTATTGGGCCATACTCGAAGCATTTTTCCACATTATGTTTAGATGATATCTTGTCTGTGGAATCATTTAAAATAGTGGAAGACTATGAAGATGAGGAACAAGAATCCTATATTCTTTATTTTACACTTGATAAGCAACACAAAAACACACCTCGTTTTAAACCTGAGTTGTTTACCATGCATCATCCATTACTCGGTTTCTTAATCTTTGTACCACCTCCCTATGAGTGAGGCAAGAAGATGGACTCTAAGTTGGGGATGAATTTCATATCCTGCTGAGTTGGGTCATGCCGCGACACTAAATTAGGTGTTTCTTGGGAGGCAACCCAAGGTATTTTGTTGTTTGTATTTGTATTGTGTGATTGACATCAGATCTTCACACCTATGGTACCACTGTATTGTGTGATTGACATCAGATCTTCACACCTATGGTACCACAGGTATATTTTTAACTCTCTTGTTTTGGATTGGCGCGTTGGGAACACTGCATGATATTAAGTTGAGGGTGAGGCTACTCATGGGTGTGATGTCCTCCTTGGGTTTTTGTTACCGTGCCTCTTTTTCCCAGAGTCTTGTTCCAAGTAGAGCCGGCATGTTTAGGCGTATTTGTTTTTTGTTTTGTTGATTTTCAAGACTGATAAACACCTCTCCGTTGGTCTATTTTATAACTATGTGATATGCATTTATATGTATCTATTGTGAATATTTTTATGGCATTAGTACTAGAGACATGATAATCACTGCTAACAATTGCATGAACCGATTGGGTAGTAGCTTATGATGTACCACTGTGCCATGTGTGTGTGAGGTCTTACTCAATTACCTGTGTGTGTTGAATCTAGAACTTGCCCGGTTAGTCTTACCTTGGTTGAAAGATAGGGGTTAGGAAAGTATCATTGGCCATTTCCATTTTTAAGTTTTTTTTTTTTACCTAAATGATCTTCCCTGTATGCATGATATCTCTTGATCCCTATTTTGAACCTGAATTGACTATTTCTTTCTATGACACCTATCACCTTCCCTTTTAGATCATAATAAACCTATTTTGGCCCTGGTCCTCCTACGATACTGTGCACCTTGACTTAGGTAAACAACCTAAGTTGAGGGTGGCTATCATAGGGGTACATGATGTAAACTAGGTATGAAAAAGAATAAAAAGCTGGGTAGTATGGAAGAAGAAGAAGAAAAGAAAAAGAGTGAAAAATAAAAGCCACATCCATCCTGAATAATGTGTGATCAAGAAAAGGAGAAAAATAAGAAAAAGGTTAATAAGTCAACCCCAAAAGTTAAGGTAGTGCCAAGGGGGTTTAGTCACTCTAAATGTCATTGAATATCGTACCAGCCCTTAGCCTACCTTATAAGCCGAAGAAAAGACCTATAGTGATCCTAACTTACCTGTCTGGACACCTTGGTAATAAAAATAAGGGCAAGCATATGGTATTTGACATGCATTGATTGGAATTTCTTTCTGATAGTGAGTGTCTCTTAACCGTCCCTGCATTGACATGCTTGAGTTCATATATGAGTAAGGAGGGACTTCTTTGTTGTAAGGGCACATCGGTTGCATTACTAGCTGTTTACTTGTTTGGGTAGTATAGCTTGTACATATGCATGGTTATTGTTGCTGAATTGATGCCATATCTTGATTCCTTTGGGTCACATTGTTAATCTTCATTGATATGTACAATTGGATTTATAAGTAATTAAACGTGGAGAGTGGCATGAGTTTTGAGCTAAACTTGATAATCAACTGCGATAGGTATCTTATGTGTCTCTTGGTTAAGCAACTTAGTATGGTGTTATGTGGTTGCTTGAGGACAAGCAATTGTTATAAGTTGAGGGTGTTGATGTGCTAGATTTTTGTAGCACATTTAAGACTTTTTAACTTGAAATAATTGTAAGTTCTTAAGTAATTATTGGTGTTTTTGATGTTATTTCTTAAGATTTTGTATGAAAGTCAAGATGTATGGAGATAAATAACAATGGAGCAGAAGAGCTGAAATCTGGTGTAAATAAGCTGACATCAATTTTGAAGCGCCATCATACATGGGACGGACTGTCAAAGTTTTCGTCAAGCTTAAACAGAACTTGAGAAGTTGAGATGAAATGGGACGACATTTAGGACGGGCCATCAAATATGTCACATGGCGTCAAAATCGCCGTCATCCAGAGGCAGAGTATGTTGATTTTCAGTGAAGTTATGATGGCAGTTTTCATGCGCCGTCAAGTTTTTGACAAGCCACCAGTTTTGTCGTCTGAAGAATCAGAAGATAACAATTCATTGGAATCTTTAATGATATCTCGCCCACATCGTCAGGTATCTGACGCACCGTCAAAAGCATCATCGTCTAATCTGAAGAGAAAACTAAAACTTTAATTTTATTTTCTTATTTAGGGTTGACTATGAAAGACTTGTTTTAGGATTTTTAAAAGGGGGATCATTGTCTCTATCAAAAAAAAGGGACGCTTGGAAGAGAAGCACGTACATTGCTCTCTTTTACCAAATATTCTTCTTGTTTCTTATCAAATATTTTTGGGTTTCTACCTTGTGATTAAATTGAAGAAACTACTTGTTGTTTTCCATCCATTCATAAGTTTATCCTTAGCATCATGAATTCAACTTGTTATTTCATTCATCAAATCATGAGCGGCTAATTCCATTAGCCAGATTTATGGGATCCATGGAGTAGGGTTTGATGGGTTACTAGGTATTTAACGGATTCAAAGAGTAGTAGAACATCTTGAAATTCTGTTGTTTTAACTGAAATCTATTGGTTGCAAACATTAGATTATGCCTTAGGTTTTATTTTTTTTCTAACGGAGAAATAGACTAGAGGTCGTGAATTATCAACAGGGACTCGGAATCTACCAACCTTCTATTTAATGATTGATGTCGTAACTGGATTAATCTGCCTGAGATAACATCCTATTGAAAATAATAAGTTATCTAAGTTTGAGAGAATTAGATAATAAATTGTCTGGTGAAGTCGAGAGATAAGTCAGAAAGTATCATAGTCAAGGATAGCCTGTTGTTTTACTTACTTCAAGAATCCCAAGCACTACCTAGTACCTGTAAAGTCCCAAAAGCCATGGTGAACATAACTATGGTTTCCCATTTATATTGATTACAAACATTAATATTAAAGTGACAACATTACTTGATACTTTCAAAACCCCCATCTTAATTTTATATCTTCATACCATTTATTTGAATTGAACTTGTAGCTATAGCTTCAAATTAGCTTAATCGCCACTCACATTGTTCCCTGTGGATTCGGCCCCGACTCCAAAGTTGGGTAAATATATTGATGATGACCGCCTTACACTAATTTGATTTGTAAGTTGAGCGTTATCAGCAAACCTCGTCAGTATTTGCCCCAGTAGAACAGATTTCCAACTGAGTTCCTACGACTATCAGATCTTCGTAGAGGCATGATCTGAAATGTGTGTATGCCATGAGTTAGATAAGATTCATAGTAACTAGACTCTCTAGCATGAAATAGAACACAAAGAAGGGAAATATTCCTAAATTCTTCGTAGCATCCTCCTCATAAGGGTGGCGTGCTACACATCCATAAAAGGGACTTTACTCGGCAAAGCTTCATAGACACCCAGTGACCCTGAACCGTGCTCTGATACCAAACTTTTTATGAACTAAATCAGTGCCCATGCTCTGACGGGCATCCCAAACAAGCCAAGGCCTGAGATGGCGCCTTATTCTTGCCTCATGAGCATGATGATAATAATATAATATGGAAACTAACCAATAGAATAAGAAAGACTTAATAACTAAAAGATTTAATATTTGTAAATCGAAAACCAAATCCACAAAATAATAACACGACACTTGTCCACAAAGCCTCTAACCACAAAATACTAAAAATATTATGACATGACCCCGACTGTGCCAAAAAATTAACCAATAGTACTGAAATAGTAAAATCACTGAGGAAAAATAGGCCTTTCGAATGACGAAGGGCTTACTACTTCAACAGTTGTCTAATAGGAATATCAAACCACCTAACGTTGCACAGGGTTACAAGAAGATCCCTTCAATCATACATTATGACATAATGTAGAATCTGAGGATGGCCAGTACGATAAGTACTGACATGCAACCCAAGAAAAAAGATAAAATCTAAGCATTTACTAAAAAAATATTCATAAATCACATGTACAACAATCATAAATTTAATAAAATGTCGAGGTAGGGGTTAAGGAACATGAAAAATGATAATTTATAATTTAATCTTGAACTGCATAGCTCATACCAACCTTTAGGCACCCACAGATTATATGGGTCCAGCTCCCCCTAACGAAAGAGCCTCAATCCATGTTAGCTGCATAGATCGAGAAATAAAAATAAAGTCACTGAGATAATAGCCTCATAAAAATATACTGTGTACTACTGTATAAACCAAGAACAGTGGTTATTGTCCCCCAGCGTCAGCACATGTGATTTTCAATGTTGGTCTCCCTGGGACTACACCTTCTCGGTAAAGCTACATAATTTTTTTCATGCCTAATTAAAATAATTTTTCACATACCATAAATCATGGAGTCTTTTATTAAGGCATTCCCAATTTGGTATCGTCATATCAAGAGACTTGCAAGTCATTCCAATTATGCCACACTGTATCCATTTAACCATTTAGACTCCATATTCCGTTTAAAAATCCATAATCATAGCCCCAAGGGCCTTTCCAAAACATTTTTACCTTTTACCAATTAATATTATGCAATTTCTTAATGAACAGTTTAGACATTACGAAATTCTTGTGTAGAACTAAATTACGATGTGGGTTGAGGTTCATGTTCTTATCACCATGAACAAATTCATAAATGTTATGAAAACCAATTACCAATATCTATCATTATCATAAGACACAAATTCAATTTATAAGCCACCATTCAAACAATGGAGAAACCATTAAAATAAGAAAAAATTAATGCAAGTGTATAATAATTCAAAATCCTTAACCCTAGTTTAAACAACCATTAAAAAACAATGATATTAAGTAAATTTCATAATTTAAATATAATTAAAAATAAGGGAGTGTCCGAAATCCAACATGCCTTTTAACGAAATGATTTCAAGAACAACTTGAGTTTTTGAGCCTTGAGAGTTAAATCCTAGAGAAGAAGTTCCTATGCTCTTGAGGGTTTGGAAGGGGAAAGTATATTGTTAGTTCTAGGTATTAGGGATATAAATGACATTTAATATGTTTATAAGGTCATTTACTAAGGTTAAAGACCAAAAATCTCTCACCCCAAACTGAAAAAATAAGAAATTATGTTTTGTACCCTTGAGCGTGGCATGCCCTCATTGCACCAACCCAAGGACATGGCACGCCCTTATCGTAGAGTGACAAGATCGTGGTATGCTCATATCATGGATCCTCACTAGTTTGGGGTCCTGAAATAACCCCGAATGCTTTTGCAAATTCTAAAACTCTCCCTAGTGGTCACATTAACATTCCTTATCATGATTTAAGTTAAAAATCATCATTAAACACGAGGGAGGGTCCAAAATAAAATCATAAAAATTCTTGAGGTCTTACAAAAATATAAAATATGGATATAAGAATTAAAAGAAAGTCAACGATACCCACATTGCCCATTTTTAGATCAGAGTCAAAATGGACCCTCGAAATGGACTTTCAAACAAAAGGAGTAAAATTGGAATTTTAGTCCTAAAATATATTTTTCATGATTAAAGAAACTTATAGAAGAAATCCAAAGTGAAAAAAAATTGAGTTTAAATTAAAGAATTATTAATTTTTAGGCCTTCCGGGCTAAATTTCCAAAATTTCACATTTGAATCAAAATTTAACAAGGTTAAAATGATATGAATCGAAGAAAAGTAATTGAAATAAGAGTTTGGAGCTTACTCAAGATTAAAGAATGGGAGAAATTATCCAAAAATTTAAAACCCCAAGCTCCAAGTCTCAAAAATAGTAAAAAAAACATGAAAAAGAGGGATATGACCTACCTAGATGTCACCTAAAAGATCATCAGGTCGCTTAAGCGACCAGGCGTCGCATATGCGATGCCCGCCTTGTCGTACTAGCGACATGGCTATCACTTAATAGGTAGGTGCCTAGGCGATGTGAGAGTCTCTTAAGCGATACCCCCAGTCGGCTGGCAGGTCACTTAAGCGACCAATAGATTGCATATGCGGGTGGACCAGCTGAGTGGTGCACCAGCTGGAGAATCTTTGTGGACTTCTCAAGATTCATGTGGAATATTCAGTATGCAAACAAACTATGCTACTAGACTAAATTAGATGCTCCATACTCAATAGCGATACCAGATTTTTGAAAAACGTTATTTTCACAAAGTTGACCCTGAAACTCAATTTCACAACTTTTTAAACTGAGGATTAAAATGAGATATAAAAGTCGTAAAATCACACCAACCATGTTACCATCCTAAAATTGACGTTCTGGATCTATTTACGTGGTTCATTTTGTCATTTGATACACAGATAAATAAATATTGATCAAAGACAACTATAAAATTTTCATAACCATCAAAAACTAAAATCTTACACAAATCACACTAAAATACTTTAAAAATAGTGTCAATTATTTCCACACCTTAAAGTACCATAATGCAACCACGAGGAGAGGTAAAATAATCAAATGACATAGAAATAAATAATTTACATAAATCACCAAAAAATAGGTCATTACTATTTGAGATCCCCAACTATCTCAGGTATATTCCCCACGAAATTATTACTTGAAAAATAAATGGAGGTGAAGAATGGTAGTGTGTTGCAAGTTTCATGAGGTATTCGTCATTAATGACTGGATGGTATTGTTGTAGAATAAAGATAGGGTCTTATCAGTTTTGTTTACTCTACGATGATTTATCTGAAGTACACATATAGTAATGTATCATAACACTATGTATCAGGTATTATCTATGTATCAACTATCAAAATGTATCATGAACATTATTATCTTATGATGTGTTATAAATAGTTATACATATTTCATACATTACTATAAAATATGTTTATCTTTTAATCATTTGATACATACTGAATATTCATTTTTTACACCTAATAAATACTAATTTTACATCTAATACAAACGTATGTATTGAGTTTTATAATCCCATACAAATTGATTTTTTAATTTTATGTGATTGACAAGGACTATATGTATCAATACTCCAGAAGCCTCACAATCAAAGACTTTCGCTTAATAATATTGAGATGTTTATGGTGATTTTAAGTTACATCAAAAATGAATTGATAAATGAAGAAGAAATAAATTAATAAATGAAGAAGAAAGTAATTTGGTAGAATATCTCTCAAACTGTCTGAATCTCCTTGAACTAATTATAATTCTAAAATACAACATAATATTTGGGATACATCAACAACCATAGAATCTGTTAACATGTGATTTTCTTCCTAATTAATGAGATTTCTGTTACTTTCCTTTATAAAATTCATAATTTGTTGGTAATATATCAAGAACACTATGTATCGCGATCATAGTTATGTATCACGTTCTAGATTTTTTGAAACTTTTAGTAATTATGAAAAAAGTTGTAATATGGAGTAATTAGCTCCAAAAGGATTGACATTTATGTAACTTTAACTATCATTTTTGCATGAACTCACAATCCATAAGTAAATCAATTCAAAAGAATAAATATAAATTACTATCTCAAGTTATGTTCATAAGAAATTTAACAAAATATAATTCTTAAAATTCAAAAATAAATCTTTAATTTTCAATTTGTTGCTTAGTAGTTAGTACATACCTTTTTTCTCTTTTTTGTTGTTTAATTGACTTTTAGTTTTTTAAAAATTAATTAACTAATTATTTTTTAAAAAACTTACATAAATCTCAACAAATTTACCCTAAATTACTCCATATCTCCAAAATTTCTTAAATATTTTGAATGCAATTTTTGAATACATAATATTCCGTTAGTTACATTTTACTAGATACATCCATGTTGTTAATTAATACGCGTTATAAATGAAAAAAGAATTTTTTTTTTATTTTTAGAGCAAATCACGCGACATCAGTTCTATTAACTTCTGAAACTCTCCATAATTAACTAGTTCCTTCAAGATTTGAGTTTCAAATACAAAATCATCATTCTTCTAGCTTGAACAAACTTTACCTATCTTTTGTAATGTTTTATTTTCATGTTTTTTCTAAATTTATGATCAATACATAATGAATATATCGTTGTTATTACGCCATTTTGGTATTTGAATTATTGATGTCAAGTATCCGTCTATAAGAGTGATAGAATTATGATAGAATAAGACGTAACGTATGCTAAATTGATTTCGACAATTATTGCAGAACTTGAAATAGATGAAACAAGGAAAAAAATTAAAATCTAATACATTGTTGAAGGTAAACCAGTGTCAATATTGATCTGCAATGATATGGAGTTGAAGGTATATTTAGATGTTAAAAAAGTGTGATATAGTTTGATATGTATTTGTTATGCATAAGTACAATTGACAAATATGAAAGTTGGATATTGTTTGAGGGTGAAACTGGTGCAATTCTTTGTTTAGGGGGTGAAGACGTTGAAGGACTAACAGTAGTTGTTGTTGATTCAGAGATTGCAGATTCTTCTTATTTAGAAGATATGAAGGTGAAAAATATAGTAACAAATTGCAATAATATAGTTGTAAAGGAGGACCAACTTTGCAAGGACAAATCAACACTTGTATCTGTTATGTCAAAGTATGTCATATATCACTGTTTTAATTTTAAAGCTAAAAGATTCGAAAAACAAAGCTATAACTATATCAGTTCTTATTTGCTATATAGAAATATACCATATTCGTAAATTTGATGTTAAAATTTTATTTTTGAGAAAATGATACATGTAAGTTTTAGTTTATCCCGACTTCATTTTTAATGGATACACATTTATTATTTGGTGGAGTATTGATTAATAAGGTTTAATAGCAAAACACAAGATACATAATTAAGAAGTATCTTTTAGATACATCTTATAATAAAAGATTTTATGTAAGCAGAATTACTTGAGATGTCTTGTACAAATTTTTTTCATTAGAGATACATTTGTTACAAAAAATGTATTACTTGAATTTGATATTATTTTCAGTTATGCCCTGATATGTCATTCGGAGGATTCAGAGGATTCTTATTTGATATGTAACTGATTAATTTATCTATTTTATAAAAAAAGATACATTTTTTGATGTTATGTATCATTGATATAAACAGACATTATCATTTGATAGGTTAAGGCTTCATTGGCTTACGTCTACTCAGTTTATGATAATGGGAGAAAGTACATTGTATGTTTAGAGAGTAGAACACGCAATTATGAAAGGTTCTAGTTTGACGAGATAATATGTCAACATGCAATAGAAATTCTGAAAAGCAAGCACATAGATGATATGAAGCATTACTGCTCTGAGTATTATCATCCAGAAACTTTACTCAAGACATATGAAATTTGATTCCAATATCGAACAAGAAAGATTGAATTGTTCCACAGGAAATTGCAGAAGAAGTTATATTACTATCAAAGTACAAATAACAATCTGGTAAACTAAACAAAGAAAAGCACAAGAAAGTTAGTGAAACTCTAACGTCGAACAAAAATTATTGTTGGTGATTTGGTTATGAAGGTCACAAAAAACTGTAATTTCTTCCCCAAAGAGAAAGCCTAAAAGTTTGAAGCAAGATTGCAAGTTTTCACTATCTTAGTTATGAAAGGAACACTTATATTTTTTATTTTTTTAAAACTAATTGGTAATAATGTTCAGTACAATTAATTTTTTAATAAAGATTAAATTTGCATATGAAAATGCATCATTATCAATGAGAACTTGTTGACGAAAGATTATTCAATAAAATTTTGGTATTATTTCAAGTGATGTTCGAGTGTAGTATATTTTTTGTATTGTATGCAGCTATATATGTAAAAGATACTTTAAATATGTTTCTCTTATATAATTAAAATAAATCAAAAAGTATTTTTTATTACATAATATTTTTTAGTCTATTAATTAAGTATATTTAACATAAATATATAAATATTACAGTTATACAAGAATTATTGATACTATTTTTTTATAATGGGAATACGTCTTTTGAAATTTAAATTTGTACCCAATATACAATTAAAAAAATTATTTGAATTATATTTCTGATACATGTTTAATGTTGAAATCCAAATATTTTTGTTATGATTAGTATATTAGCATTAAATTATAACTTTTGAGATACATAACTTGAGATAAATAATTTTATTAGATACATAATGTACATTATTTTTAATTTTTTAAAAAATTATGTATCTAACACATATTTATCTGAATTTAATATTAAAAAGATTTCTAACAAATTGTACTTTTTATCTGGTGATGAAAACTTTATATGTATCAAATACATATGAAAACTTAAAGAGAAATCGTGATATAACACTTAGCAGAATAGAAAGAATAGACAAAAAAATTATTTTGAGGAACAACAAAAATCAGTCACCAATTTATTTAGATAAAAATTCAAAAGTGTCTACATATTTGCATTTAAAATAATATAACTACATCTATCCAATTGAAATCACTTTGTTTTCATCTGAAATAATGAAGTTGGGTTTAGGTCTCAGAGAATCTTCATTATCACTAATGTAGTCATTCTAGGCCTTGAAAAGTCTGTAACTGCACAAGAGAGAAGCATATTTCATTCAAAGAAATTCAACATCAATCTCAGATAAGTTACTTGTCAAAATGAAAATAAAAAAGGTGTGGATGAGGAATAGAATAGCCAATTATAAAGTATCCCGATTATTGTCAAAAATTTTCTTCCTGAAATGTTTGAACAAACGAAGTTTGTTGACACCATTTATTGATTCAAGAAAATACGTTTTCATCAAATTATTGATAGATGAATGAGGGTACTAAAAATCTTTAATATTATCGGTACATTTCAAATTGATAAGAATGGCAAATAAACGATGAGAAATCTAAGAACATTGCCCTTGATACATATCTGAAGTTCATCTTGATTATTCTATTATATTTCAAGCATTAATTTACATTTGATAATTTGTCCAATGAAATTATAATTGAACATCTTGAGATAACAACAAAAATATGTCTAACCAAAAGACTCAACTACTTCTTTATTCAAAATTTTACAATCATCCATGAATTTAGCGCTGCAATTGCTGTCAAATCTTAATGAATAAAGTGCAATCTCTTCAATAACATATTTTGTTTTCTGTATTTAGATAAATCAAAAAATAAATTTTAGTACTTATATTATTGCTTGGTAGTACATGAAATAATGTTGTAAGCTAATAAATATATCAGTAGTATAAAAGTTATAGTTAACAACTAATACTTGAGATACATCACTTTGAAATAATATCTATAATCAAATCAGAAATATATCTCAGAATATAATCCGGAGTATTTAATAGAGATACATAATTCTTTAATGTATTTGTATTGTAATTATTTCAAATATAAATTATGTATATGTATCTAGCACAATATATCTTATAGCACCTGCAATTTACGTATGAAAAATACAAATTATATAGATGTATCTAGCACATAGATTTTAAATATATCTATGATGTAAAATGAAAGATACAAATTTTCTATATGTATCTGACACGTAGATCTGATATTTAATTAGTATCTAATGGCTTAATAAATGTATCTTCTAGTAATTTGCTTAAGATACAAATATATAACACCTTCATAACATGTTCCCTTGATTAACTTCAACACCTTTTCATTTTGTACATTGAGGTATGCGTTTTGAAGTACCAGGAAAAAAAAAATTACCAGAACCTCCTTTACTTCTTTGTTTTAAGTGCTTTCATTAATTTATTCGTCATAGTGAAATAGTTGTTGTGTTTTGATCGATTTTCACAAAAAAATTTAGAGTCCTTATCAAAAACATCAGGAACAAAATTAATAACTTTATTTTGGTTTATGTTTTCTAATTAAGAAATTTTTATATTAAAAGATGGTCCGGAATTTGAATTCCTTATATAATTTTAAAATGAGATTATAACAGTTAATTGAACCAAATAGGACTCAATACTTCTAATTACTCAACTTTCAACAATACTGAAAATAGACTAACCTCAGAAAAAATGACGTTGAAAGTTTACTGTCAATGAAGGTTTTGAGAACTGGGACAAGTTGTTAAACTTGTTGGGATGAAAATTGAAATTGAAGATAGAAAAATTTAAAAATTGGATAATGGGAGAATAGTTGCAGAAACTGCTGCTTGATTTGCGTTGTTGTTTATGTTGTTGCCAATTATTTTGGAAAGTATCCAAACTTTTAAAGATGTCAAAAAGACGTATTCAGTGTTTTACTTAAAATATTAAAATAAATTTTTTGTCATTTTTATAAAGAGAGAAAATTTAAGAAGTTTAGATAACTTAAATTGTGATTTTAATTAATTTTTCCTTATTTTTTTTCTAGGCTTGGCCCAATCCTTGAATGGAGGTCGGTTGGGCAAGAAAACCAGGCTACTAATCACTTCCAAATGGGCCGAAGAAATCTAAGCCTACTCTCTACATAAATAAAGGATTGGATGTGGTTGAATTCAAGGGTCAAATCCATTTTGTAGCTCTCATTAAATACGAAAAGATATTTTTATTTTTATCTTTTTAAAGGAAAAATGATTATGTGATGCCTATTATCAAATGCAATAGCATTTTCTAAAAGTCGCTTTGGATTAGGTGATACAATAATTTCTGCAATTTGCACACTATCATTGATAACTTTAATTCGTCATGTATCAGTGATAATGAATTTCAGGAGACTGTCGCATCACTGATACATAACAAATTTTAAAAATTATTGTATTATTTATACAAGACAAATTTTAAAAATTCTGACTATGATTAATAATATTTTTAAACTCTCGCTATGTTTGATAAATATGATAAATCAATTTATCTGATTTGATATTTATCCCAATAAATGAATATATTTTGTCCTATTCATCTAGTCTGTGCTCTGTTTAGGTCCATTTTAGTAGACAATTGAACCTTTTGCTCACTTAACGTTATACCTGATCTCGAGGTAGCATGTGTTCGAGTGTACACATTCAAATTACAATGAATTCATTAATTAATATAATTGTGGTAGTTGATTAGTACTAGCTTCATTCGCTTTTATTTGTCATTGATTTTCTAATTAAATTTTTATTTTTACTTGTTATTTTTTATATAGCAAGAGCAGACAGATTCTTTTTTTTTCTATTTTATTCTTAATAATAATTATTTTTTTAAATTAATTTCAAAATATAATGTAAACATTATTTAATAAAAGTATTATGATAAAATAATTATCTTATTAATTTTTTTTAATAAATATATCAATTCAAAATATGATAAATAAAATCGAACGAATAAAGCACATATTTCGACCATCTCTAGTGCGTTGCCCCTGGACTTAATTCAACCTAGAATCAGCTACGGTTCGGTTCGGTTTTACGTGTTATTGGTTCGGTTTATCGATTTTTGATTTTAAAATATGTAAAACCAATAACCAACCAATAAGATATTTTTCTATCGGTTTCGGTTTATCGATTTTTGGTCCTTAACGGTTCGATTTTCGGTTTAACCAATAAGAAAATACTTATAAAATAGAAATAGTAACAACTAACATAAAAAAAATGAAATCTTAATTACCTCAAAAAACCTACGCAATGCATTTTAGTTTACAAGAATCTTTAAACTTGAACTGAATCTTAGTTAGGAAAAAATTGAATCCTAATTGTTGGAAGCTATAAATGCTTCAAGCTTTTCATTATGATAATAGTCGAACTTTATATTGTACATTTGTTGTCCTGAATAGGTTAATACATACATACATACATACATACATACATATAGATATATATATATGTATATATAATGTATATATGTAAATATCTATATGTATATATATATTATATAGATATAGATAGATAGATAAAGAGATAGAGAGATTAATATATATAACATAAATAGGGATAAAACAATAATTTAGTGTATCTTATTGGGTTATCGGTTTAACCGATAACCCAATAACCTAAAATCGATATCGAACCATTTACTCAATAAAATTTTTTATAAAACCAATAAAAATCGTTAACCCGATAAACCAATATCAATAGCCCAATAACATTTTTATCGGTTTGTTTATCGATCGGTTCGATTTTTGCACAACCCTAATTCTGATACGTGGATTTGTCTTTTTCCATACAACAATAAAATGTATATTCGTGCATCGCTTAAATTATAGCCATGAATCAACAGCATTGATGAATGTGTATTTAAAGCATGTTATCCGGATCATTGTTAGATCAATCATCGAGAACAAATTTAAGATTTAAATTTTATTGATTTAATTTTTATATTTTTTAAATATTAAACCTACTAATATTTTAAAAGTTATTCAATAATATCTACTTTTTATTTTAATTGTAGTAAATTTTTACACATCAATTTGCACTTTATACTGAAAATGTAAATCAGATACTGGATTGCATCCGCCCCTTGCAGGGACGACTTTATCCTTACAAGAGGCCACAAAGAAAGGGAGTGTTCGTGGGTTGCGCAGAAAGGTAGAAATGATCAACAACAATGTCGGACTATTTCTTCGGCCATTCTAGTAGGTCACCCTGAATAACATTTCCTGTCACTGAGGAATGGGCGGGTGCTTTAACAAACTGGTGATTGCCGCTTACTCCTTAAAATTTGAGAGCCTCATTTTTTATTTTTTTTTTAGCAATGTTAAGTTATAGATTTTTTATTTTTTAAAAAATATTAAGTATTATTTGTAGAACAAATAATTTTTTTATATATAACAAAGTTATTCGAAGAAATTTGATATATTTAGAATTAAATGCTTTGATTAAATTTCTAATTAAAAATATATTAAAGAAACTATTACATAACTTTAAAAATAAACTTTATTAAAAAGAAGTATTTTTTAAAATAAAAAAATATAAGACCTTTGTTTGATTTTGGCTATAGGTCATTAATATGTTTAAGCCGTCCTTCGCTCCTAGAGCACAACTCTCTCTATTTCAAAATAAATGAATTGTTTAGTTACTTTTTAATGTTCAAAATAAATGAATTATTCATTTTAAAGAGACATGTTGGAAATTTCTTTTAATTTTATCATTTTATTTAATAAGGTTCTTAAATACTTAGTAATTTAAAAATAATTAAAAGAATACTAGTGGAAAATAACCTACAATTTATATTCTAAAATATTTTTCTTAAAAAATCTGTCATATTTTAATAATTTAATTATTTTAAAATGAAGAGACTAGTATTCAGTATCAATTTGATCACCGTACACTTGATCGGTAAGAACAAGTATTTATAATATGTTAAAATAGATATATGCTCGACCATGATTTTGTAACTGATAATTGGAGGTACAAATTAGAAAAGAGAAGGGAAGGAATAAATACAAGAAGACCGAAAGGTCTGGACAATTTTGCCGATCCGCCAGAAGGACAGAAGTTTCTAACCACTTCACTTTCTCATTTACTTGATCTTGGTTATTTTCCAGGGTGATTCTCAAAAATAGATTTAAATTAGGATAATTTTTAAATTTCAGTCTCAAATAGTTTTTTTTTTAAAATTGTCTTTACCTATTAACTAATATTTTTTTTGGATAAAATTATCCTTAATCAATGGAGGAAATTACATAAATAATTTTCATAATGGATAACAACTCCATATTTATATCTTTCAACTTTTATTTTTTTCTCTTTTTAATTTTAATTTGTTTTTTATTTTTGCTTTTCTCTTTTTATTTTTAATTTTCTCAACCCTTACTTTTTTTCTCTCCACTTCTTTTTTTCTTTTTTCTTTTATTTTATTTTTATTTTTTATTTTTCTTTCCTCATTTTTTTTTGTACTTTTTAGTTTTTCTTAACCCTTACTTTTTTTTCTTCACATCTTTCAACGTCTACTTTTATAAAATAAAAAAATTATTTTTCTTTGATTTTTTTCTTTTTAAAATTTTTCTCGACCTGTTTTTTATTTAATCTTTCTTTTTTTATCAACCTTTATTATTTTTCCTATTCTCTCTCAACTTCTATATTTTCTTTGATTTTTATTTTTTAAATATTTTTCTTGTTTTTCCGTAATTTTTATTATTTTTATTCTTTTCTTCGATTTCTTCCATTCAAGTTACATCTCATGAGCAAGAGTTGATACTATCACATTATAAAGGCAAGACTTACGACTTTCGAACAATAAGTTACGTTTCATGGGCAAAAGTTTGACACTATTACATTGTAGAGGCAAGAGTTATGACTTTCAAACAACAAGTTATGTTTCAGGGGCAAGAGTCGACACTACCACATTGTATTTTAATTTATGAGATATTTTAGAACTCTTATCTTAGAAGAAAGACTTAGTTCAGGGACTTTCAAACAATAAATTATACCCCACGATCAAGAGTTGACTCTACCACGTTATGTTTTCATTTATGAGATGTTCTACAACTATTGCCTTAAAGGCAAGACTTAGTTCAAGGACTTTCAAACAACAAGTTATATTTCAGGGGCAAGAGTCAACACTACCACATTGTATTTTGATTTATGACATGTTCTACAACTATTGTCTTAGAAGCAAGACTTAGCTCAGGGACTTTTAAACAACAAATTATGCCCCACGGGCAAGAGTTGACTCTACCACATTATGTTTTTATTTATGAGATGTTCTACAACTATTACCTTAGAGGCAAGACTTAGCTTAAGGACTTTCAAACTACAAATTATGCCCCACGGGAAAGAGTTGACTTTACCACATTATATTTTTATTTATGAGATGTTCTACAACTATTGCCTTAGAGGCAAGATTTGGCTCAAGGACTTTCAAACTACAAATTATGCCCCACGGGCAAGAGTTGACTTTACCACATTATGTTTTTATTTATGAAATGTTCTACAAATGTCATCTTGTTCCATGCTTTACTATGAATTTGCTTAGTGTTCCGTGTCTCGAGCCGGGGGTCTATCAGAAACAGCCTTTCTACTTCTTTAGAGGTAGAGGTATGGACTGCGTACATCTTACCCTCCCTAGACCTCACTATGTGGGAATACACTGAGTTTGTTGTTGTTGTAGATGTTCTACAACTGTTGCCTTAGAGGCAAAACTTAATTAGCTCAAGGAATTTCAAATTGCAAACTATGCCCCACGGACAAGAGTTGACTCTACCACGTTATGTTTTTATTTATGAGATGTTCTACAACTATTGCCTTAGAGGTAAAACTTAGCTCAAGGACTTTCAAACTGCAAATTATGCCCCATGGGCAAGAGTTAACCCTATCACGTTATGTTTTCATTTATGATATGTTCCACAACTCTTATCTTAGAGGAAAGACTTAATTAGCTTAGGACTTTCAAACTACAAATTATTCCCCACGGACAAGAGTTGACTCTACCACGTTAAAATTTTCATTTATGAGATGTTCTACAACTATTGCCTTAGAGGAAAGACTTAGCTCAAGGACTTTCAAACTATAAATTATGCCCCACGAGCAAGAGTTGACACACCATGTTACGTCTTCATTTATGAGATGTTATACAACTCTTGCCTTAGAGGTAAGACTTAGCTCAAAAACTTTCAAACTACAAATTATGTCCTACGGGCAAGAGTTGACACTACCATATTATGTCTTCATTTATGGGATGTTCTACAACTCTTGCCTTAAAGGTAAGACTTAGCTCAAGTAATTTCAAATAATAAATTATGCCCCACGGGTAAGAGTTGACACTACCACATTATGTCTTTATTTATGAGATATTATACAACTCACGCCTTAGAGACACGACTTATCTCAATAATTTTCAAAGAACTTCGTAACAACAATTCATGTTCTTAAATTTTCTTTGATGTCAAAATAAAAAGATACCTTTGTAGCTTATCCAATTTTTTATTTATTAGCAAAATATAATAAAAGTTGAGGAAAAAAAAGCGATCAAACAAAATAGAAAAATAAAAAAAAGATTGAGAAAAAAAAGAAAGAAAAAAAATAAAGATCAAGAAAAAAGTGCAGAATTAGAAAAATTGAGAAAAATAAAAATGATAGGAAAAATTAAAATAAAGTTTGAGAAAAATGAGGGGAAAAAGGAGAACTAAAAAAAAAGAAAAAAGTGATCAAACAAAATAGAGAAATAAAAAAAAAAGAGTGGCAAAAACAAGATAAGAAAAAAAAATGAAGATTAAGAAACAAACGAAGAACTAACAAAAATTGAGAAAATAAAAATGAGAGAAAAAAATAAAAATAAAATTTGTGAAAAATGAGGGGAAAAAAGAGAACTGATAAAAAACAAAAGTAAAAGAAAAATAAAGGTTAAAGACAAATGAATTAAAAAAGGGAAGAAAAAAGGAAATAGATAATACTTGAGAAAAAAAGAATATAGAGAAAAAAATAAAGGTTGAGACAAATGAATTAAAATATGAAAATAAAATTAAAGAAAAAAATAAAAAGTGAAAATAATAAAAAATAGAATAATAAAATTAAAGGAAAAAATAAAAAAGTAAAAATAATAAAATTAAAGAAAAAAATAAAAAGTTAAAATAATAAAAAATAAAATTTGAGAGACAAATAAGTATACAAATAAGTATGAAAAGTTTAAAAAATATATTTGAGGTGTACACGGACAAAATGGCACTTGTACTATACTTAAAAAGTAAGAAAAATTATTTGTTAAAGACATTTTTTTATTGGGGTCTAACATCTAAAGTCACCCATATTTGGGTCTATGACATGCAATTCCCTGATTTTCTTTGGCAAACGACTCTCTCCATCTAATTTATGTGTCATAATTTAATCGGACACATAGTTTTAAAAACAAAAAATAAACTTGATGATATTTATTAAATTGTCTGTTACTTAAAACTATACTATTAGTATCATTAATTTAGTGAGACCAATAAAAATAAAAGTGGAATTGTATCTTTAAATAGTTATCAAATAAGGAAAGGTGACATTTTTTTTTAAATGAAAAAAAATAATGACACATAAAATGAGATGGAGAAAGTAACAAAATTTTTTCTTCCAGCATCTACAAATCATTTTTGTGACATAAATAAAAGTTGTATAAGCATGTTATAATTGTATATGCATTGAATGTATGCATTATTCTCTCTGTGTGTATATACGGAGAGAGCGAAGTCGGATAAAGCATAAAACTTCTAAAACATAGGCTTTAGCCTCCAAATTTTGAGGGTTTTAAATTTTCTAATATGTGTATATATTATATTTTTTTATTTTTTATTTTTTTTTAAATAAGTTGTGTTTTTAGTTTGAGTATGTTTACAAAAACTATTTATTTTTTAAAATAAAAAGTATTTTTACTAACTTACTCGTACTTAAATGTCTTAAATAAAGAAGTAATTTTTTAATGGTGTAGAATTTCATGTATTAAAGAAGAATAATTCAGGAAGCATAAGATAATTCCTTCTTGAAATTCTAAAATATCACTTATTATGAAACAAAATGAAAAAGCTAAAATACCACTTATCTAAGAATGGAGAAAGTACTCACATGTCTCAATTATGTGCGGTGGTTGGATTTCAAGAATTAAATGAAATATTTTTTCATAGTAATTGTAATTATTATGTGTTGTTTTATTTGTCAAAATCAAATTTTTTGAATCTCGAAAAGGGAAAATTACTATATAAATTGGGATAGAGAAAAATATTTGAAATTTTTTGCATGAAAAATTAGAAAAATAGATTTCAAATGATATTATATACTAATATATACAATATATGTTTTTATTTTTTTAATAAAATTTTGAGGTCTCTTATTAAAGTTTTGCTTTAGGTCCCCATATTTATTGACGCCCCTGATAGAAGGAGTGTGTGTATATATATTGTATACAAAAGTCATATAAGCACTAAATATTCATAAGTAGAGTATATATGTTATATGCAATATAAATACACTTTTATATATACATGTTATTAGTATCTACCATAGCCAGTATAATCCTCCACACCTTTTTCTGTAAGTTATTTGTGTATAATGACTGCATATATATATATATATATACTGTATACAAAAATTATATGAGAACTAAATAATCATAAGTAGTGTATATATTTTAAATACAATATAGGTACACTTTTATATATACATGTTATTAGTACCTACCATAGCCAGTATAATCCTCCACACCCTTTTTTGTGTAATTTGTGTGTAATGACTGCATATTAGTATATATTGTGTACACACTACTTACTGTGTAATTTGTGTATAATAACTGCATATTAGTATATATTGTGTACACACTAATTATATATAACAATAATAATATACACAATGAATTCACACAACTGGTGGATAGGGTGTACACCTTACTTCTACCTATTGAGATAGAGAGGTTATTTTCGAAAGTTTCTTGGATCAAGTAACACAAGACAAGGTAATTTGAAAAAGATAATATAAAGGTAAAAAAATAGGCATAACAAGTAAGACATAACAAATAAAAAAAAGAATACATAAGCAAATCATATAGAGTAGAATAATTTTGATAAACGTAGCGCAATAAACAGCAAGTAATAGACATAACTGAAGAAAAAGAAATAACGAGAAAAATGTTATTGCAATTTACCCATCAAGCCTACCCACAGGGAACTGAGACAATAATTAACTACATTTTACCCCTCTACCTTGATTAGCTGCCTTTATATACTCGAATCTAAGTTCGTATATTTGGTAAACTGAAGTTACACCTTGTCCTGTCTAATTACTTTTTCCATGACTTTTTCAATCTATTTTTACCCTATTTTAAGCCCATTCCTATCAACCTCTCATACCTTCTTATTGGGCATCTATTCATTTTTCCTTCACAAGTCTAAACCATCTTAATCATCTCTT
Organism: Capsicum baccatum var. pendulum; assembly: GCA_030864225.1. NCBI lineage: Eukaryota > Viridiplantae > Streptophyta > Magnoliopsida > Solanales > Solanaceae > Capsicum > Capsicum baccatum. Next base: position 81,701,659 of record CM061557.1, on the reverse strand, counting down.
TCATCTTTTCCATCACACACTGTAATATTCTGTATTTCCCTAGCATAGATTAACTCTCAGTACATAAGTTATCCTAAATAAAATTTTTAGAATACTCAGTAATTTTCAGATTTGAGTCTGCTATTGCGTAGGAAATTCAATTAGCTTTCCAACAATTTAAAATTCGCCTAAATCCGACAACCGAGTAAGAAGTTATGACGATTTTAAGTTTTAGCCGTTAAACATCGTCATTCAGACCAGTAGCGCATCGTGGAGTGTGTTAAAATAGCAATTGTCAATTTTCAGTGTTGCTCCGCGATATTGGAGCATCGCGCCATAGACCCAGTTCACAATTGTCAATTTTCAGTATACCAACGTGATTCCACCGCGTCGCGGTGCACTTCTAGTTCACAAATAAAGTGGCAACGCGGTACCACCACATCACGCCATTATGCAATTTCCCAGTTGTCATTTTCCAGTGGTCCAGCGCGATAACGGCGCGTCGCGCCAAAGGTCCAGATCGAGAAAATTTCTCAAAAAATTAAAGTTGCGTTGTGGGTTAAAACAGTCTTTTCCCATGATTTTATTCTGCCCAGATGTGGGATTTAAGTCCTAAAAACGTGTAAAACCCTTCATTATTCACTTTTTCCCAAAATCAAAAGATAATTCTCTCTTAAGAAAACAAACCCTAGCTCTCAAGAATCAAGGCCAATCCCAAGAATTTCTCCAAGAACTCATCAAATTAAGGTATGTTAGATATTCATCCATGGGTCTTTACCTTCCATGGAGCCCAAGAATCTTTTTTTCAAAATACAGGATTTATGATTTATGATTTCCATGTTTGAATTAGATTGAATTCATGTTCATGATGTTGTTTGAGTTTTAATCCATGATTTAGATTACAAGTTCCAAGAATTGATTCTAGTATGTGTTAAATTACATGATATTCATGATAAACCCTTCAATTTGCAAGTTGATTGTTGTAATCATGTTAACCCTAAGTGTTTATGATTTAATGAACCAAGTATGCTTCTCATGTGTTTGATAAATTGTCTATGAGAATGAAATAATGCCATTATAGCATGTTAACATGTATTCCCCATTCATATACATATTAATGCATTACAAGTGTTTGATAGAATGTCTCTATGAATGAATTATGACCAAGTGAACATTGTTATGTTATTCAAGATTATGCTTTTCTTTACTTTTCATGCTATCGAGTCCTACGGGTATTTAATACCCGACAACTTAGCTGTTTATTTAGAGCCAGTGTCAATTACAGAATATTATCAGTCATGTCACGATCAGTAGTACTCCCAGTCTGTTACAGAACTCAGTCAATTACAGAACTTAGAAAAACTCAGTAATCTCAGTGAATTCAGTCCAGTATAACAGTTCAGTATCTTTCAGTTAGGAGTAGGATTCAACACCAAGTGAACCCAAGGATGGGGGCTCACCTGCCAACAACGGGTGTGGTCCTTAGAAGAAATCTTTACATTTCAGAACTACGTAGCCAGCGTAGGTTGAGACATCAAACCTTTCAGTTAAGGATGAGGTGCTCTACCTACCAGTAGAGGATACCACCATTCTCATTTAGGGAACCTGCCAGTAAAGGGTTACTCTTCAGCTTGTCTTTACCCGTGGCACGGTACTGACACTCTTCCAATTAGGGTTACAGATTGGACCCTAGCTCAGTTATCTTATCTTATTTGGGGCATGTCGGTTAGATGATTACCTCTCACAGTTTCAGTTTCGGTCTTAGTCTTCAGAATAGAACTCATTTCAGTTCTACAGAATCAGGACTATCCGATACAGTCACTCAGTCAATAGTAATTCAGATTATCAGTGATCTCAGATTATTAGTATATTCAGTTATCAATTAATAGATTCAATTCTAGTATACTCAGTCATAGTAGGCACAGTATGTTCAGTAGTTACAGATCCTCCATGTATGTTAATCCAACTCTTGTATATTATTCAATTAGTTATTGTTCATGCATATGAACCCATGCATTCAGTCTTACCTCATTTAGCATACCAGTATATTCCCACGTACTAATCGCATATCCGTTTTTTGTGCTATGATATTTCATATCATAGGTTCGAACGCTCAGGTGCCTGACCGCGCTTAGCCAAATTCAGCCAGCAATAGCAGATTTAGCAGTGATTTCTCACCTATCGAGGATATGCTTTTATTCTAGTACTTCAGACTAGCAGTATTTTAGTAGATGTAGTTAGTTGGAGGATTGTCCCATCAACTCTACTTTCAGACAAATTCAGTTAGAGGTTCTTCAGACTAGATTTTTGGACAGTATTCAGTTTTGTAGATGTTATATTTTATTAGTATTTTAGATGTTTTGAACCTTATGGCATTTCATCCCATTATTCCGCATTTATTTCAGTATTATTATTCAGTGTTCACAGTAAATATCATTCATGGGTTAGCTTGTGGTACTTCGGGGTTGTAAGCACCATGTGACGATTAGGGGGTTGTCCCGGGTCGTTACACACACAACTCTAAGCTTTTCCACGATATCTTTATTTTAAATCTTATCTCTCTTAGTATGCGCACACATCCATCTCAACATTTGCATCTCCTCAGCTCTTATATTCTACTCGTAAAAGTTTTTAACTAGCCAACATTCCGCTCCATACAATAGAATCAACTTAACCACCACCCTTTAGAGCTCACCTTTAAGTTTTAGTAATAGTTTCTTATCATAGAAGATTTCAGAGATGAGTCTTTATTTCATCCAGGCCACACTAATACGATACGTGAAATCATCACTGATCTCCTTATTTTCTTAGATTAAAGACACTTGATACTTTCTATCTTAGGGATGCCTTGTGTACTAAGCCTCACTTCTATGCAAATCTCATTTGTTACATCGCTAAACTTGCACTCTAGGTACTAGTGTTTTGTCTTGCGTATCCTAAACTCTTTAGCCTCTAGGGTCTACCTCCAAACTGGATCTTAGTATTAACTCCTACGAGTCTTATCAATCAGTATGATGTCATATGCAAATAACATACACAATGACACCTCATGTTGAATATTTCATGTTAATTCAATTATCATCAAAGCAAACTGAAATAGACTAAGAGTTGATATGTGGTTCAAACCCATCATGATTGAAAAATGCTTTGAGTCTTTTCTTGCTGCCCTTAGTTGAGTATTAAGTCTATTGTACATGTCCTTAATCACCTATTGTGTAATACAATTATCCCTCCATCCTCCAAGCTTCTCCAAGCATCTCTATAGAACCTCCTTTAGGACCTTGTCTTAGGCTTTCTCTAAGTCGACGAATATTATATGTAAGTCTCTCTTCTCCTACCTATATATTGCACCGCCATATCTCACAAGATGGATTGAACACTAGCTATATATATATAATTATTATACACATAGGGACGACCCGGTTCATACCTACTCCGTAGGTGTCGGGAAAGGGGGGGGACCGGTCCTGGCCTCACCTACGCGCCCTCACCCCAGCTTCGCTAGATATGAAACATATTTTGGGGATATTTCTTGAAGGAACATATTTCAAAAATAGGATAGATTTGGAGAGGAAACAAGGATAGATTAAGCATAAATGCCTTACCATGTTCCAGAAAAAGGAAATATACACGTCTCTTCTTCACATATCTATAATATCTTAAAAGCGTGAAGACCCTTAGAAAAGTAATTTGAACTTTTTGTCCTTCACAAAACTGTCTTTTCACTATTTTCTTTAATTTATTATTTAATTATTTTTATTATATTAATTAGACTCCTAAAATATATAGAATTCCTAAAAAATATGGAAGGAGAATCAATTAATATTTTTTCAAAAAAATATTCCTAAAATAGGACTCTATTAAGGAAATAATTCTATAAATATTGAGATGTATGTTAAACAATGAAGAAATCAATTTACTTATTGAGAAAATATGATTGATGTTCATCTAGATTAATTCGACTGCATGTCTATATTGGTGGATGCTTAATTTTCTAACCCTCAACTTCTTCATTGTTTTTGTCAACATAATAGAATTCAACGTGTGTGTGTGTATATATATATATATATATATATATATATATATATATATATATATATATATATATATATATATATATCTTCTTTGTTTTCATTTAAATCATTCTTTATAGTCAAAATTTTCGCTCAGACAAGAATTATTTTCATCAAAATTGAAGTTTTGTGACAACTATTTTATTATTTTGTTGTAGTTTACAGGTTGTAGATGAATTTACAGGTGGTAGATGAATATCGGTCAGCTTTGACAAATTTATTTAGGTAAATGTTAGGTTTAATTATATTATTTTTATATCTATGTTTTGATTTTTTTGTGTAAAGGTTAAATTTAGTTGTATTATTTTGATATCACTATTATCGTATTATTTTGTTGTAGTTTACAGATGATACATGAGTATCAGACGACTTTGAGAAATTTTTTGTGTAAAGATTATATTTAATTATATTATTTTGATTTCTCTATCATCGTATTATTTTGTTGCGGTTTACAGGTGGTAGATGAATGTCGATCGACTTTGATTAATTTTTTTGGTAAAAGTTAAATTTAATTAAATAAATTCTCTAAAAGATGTTGAATTTAATTATTATATTTATCTTTGTTATTTAGATAAATATTCTATTTAGTATAATATTTGAACTCAATAAATTAAGGTACACGCGCCAGGCGCGTATACCTAAACTAGTATTCTTTAAGGGAGAATGGACTTAAACAAGCATCCCAAGAGAGATATAAAGTCAAAGTATCTTCATCGTTTACCCACCATCCATTACTGGTTGAGCACCACTAGTTCACCCTGTAGCTCCACCTCTCCACCTTGAATCGCCACTCAATGCACCATGGTAACCTCTCCACCTCCCACTAAAAGACCACCTAAACACCACTATGAAATCATAATAGCTTTTCTATATTTCCATAATCTATTTCCTCATGCGAAACAAATCTAGTTACGACTCAAAAATGGAGTTTGAGTTAGTCACGAGTTGGTACAGAAGACTGAGAGGGAGGTTGAGGTATAGACTCACCATCTAAGGTCCTGCGATTTATCCCTCCCTAAACGACTAAAAATATAGAGAAAGTGAAGCGATTGAAAGAAAAAAACAAGTGATGGGATTTTGGGATTTGTTTGACTTATCAATATTTTAAATTGTATTTCGGATCAATTAAGTATAAACAACACAAATTCCACATATAACTAAAATAATTACATAGGATTTCAGATTTACTTTTTTTTTTCCAGATTTAGAAAAATATATCTACATGTCTCTGCATTTTATACGTTAGTGCAATGTATGAAGTAATCGTTTTGCCTAAAATTAAGGAGATAAAATTAGATAACGTAAAATATTTTTTCAATAATTAAGGAAATCAAATCAGCCACCATTATTCTTCAACTTAATTAACAAAACTCATTAATTTACTGATTTGGTGGATCCTTAAAATCAGTAACATTAAATTAAATTTTAAAAAGATTTGATAATATATAATATTAACATTTCTAATGTATAAGGTTAACACAATCAAGGTAAGTTATGCTACTATTTTTAAAATGTGTAATATTACCATTATAATGTATGAGGTTAAGTCAGTCAAATTAAGTTATTTTTTCATATTCTAATGTATCAAGTTACAATTCTAATGTATAATGTAAAAAGTTATTTCTCCATTCTAATATATGAGGTTACAATTTTAATGTATAATGTAAAAATTTTATGTATAGGGTTAACGCATTCAACGTAAGTGATATTAAAATTCTAATGTATAATGTAACCAATCTAATGTATAATGCAATCAATTTAATGTATTAGGTTAACTCCGTTAAGATAAGTTTTGTTATGTATGGAGTTAACACAGTCAAGGTTATACTGTCATTCTAATGTATAATGTAATCAATCTAATGTATAATGTAACCAATCTAAAAGGATAGGAAGAAGTTGAAGGAGGTAATTTGAGAATTTGTGAGATTCTATAGATTAGGTCACCACGGGGAAGAGCGTATCCTCAAAAATCGGGTTGGAATGTAGGGGTGCCAACTTCGACGGTGAATGAACGACCATTTTCGGCTTCTACCACAACCCTATCGCTGTATTTGGTGGCGAAATGGTGGAGCTGTTGCAGGAAGGTTAGCTGAAGACGGTGGAGCAAAATATAGAGATGGCGGAGCAGTTGCTGGAAGGTTAGCCGAAGGTATGGGCTCCAATTAGCCTCGGAAATATTTCCTTTCTCTGACGACAAATCACAATCTTGTTAAATAAACAAGTTGCACCAATCACGCCTTCTTCACATCTTCTTCCCTTAAAAACAATTATTCACACTATGATATTTTATAAAAAAATCAATAAATACAATTACGGTGGAGCAATAATGTAATTGAAAAATTTAAAACCCCTATATCAAGTAAGCTTGATTTTAGGCATATAAAAAGAAATACAATTATGGAGCAAAAGACAGATAAACATGGAGCAATATACGGATGTTTTAGTATGTATGAGGCGGAAGAGAGAGAAAGACTAAACGGAAGGGATTTTAAGTAATTAATATGAGATTTTTGTAATTATTTTTCAAAATAGGAATTTTATGTAATAAATAATAGTTAACTTGTGTATATATGTAATTTTTAGTATTAATATCCATTCACTTATTAAATGTGGGATTATGGTGTCTGTAATCCTTTCATTATCTCAAATGCCCACACATATATTTATGTCTTATTATAGCACCTAAGACAACAATATTTTTTCCCTTAAATTCGATAAAATGATATCACGTTGAAAATGGTCGATAACTTGAAAATCTATTCACCATTGAGATTTAACATACACTATAATCATTTTGTCTAAACAAAAAAGAAATACCATGATTGAATTGTCCAAATAAAGATGAAATACCATGATTGAAAGTTCTACTATTCATTATTCAATATAGCTCGGGAAGTGACCAACTATACAATTTATGGTTATAGTATACTATAGAATAGCACCAAAACATCATACACTGGCTTTTCTAATATTAAATATCATACAATTTTAAATGAGAAAAAGATATGGTATGGTCATTAGAAATTTAAATGGCTCAACTTTAACCTATATACTCTAAAATACAGTTTAGATCAAAAATAATGAAATCTGTGGCTAAACTTCTCTCTCTTGCCTCTCTCCCTCCCTCCCTTTTCCGATTCTCTCCCTCTGTCTCCCCCCCCCCCCCCCCCCCCCCTCTCTATGTCTCTCATGTGTATTGAAAAAAATCCATATAATGTGTATATATAGTGTATAAAAATTAATATGAAGTGTGTATAAAAAGTGTATTGATAAAATGTATATGATGTGTATATTAATGTGTATATCCTACAATATATACAATGTGTGATTAATATATAATAAATAAATTGTATTTGGTTGTTAAAAAAAGAGAAGAAAAAGGTTAATTTGAAAAATGAGTAAAAGAACAATTCAGTGTACTAAATCACCCATTATTCGCAAGGTACGAGGAAGAACCCTACCACAAGGATCTATCGTAGCCCCCAAGAAAAGAGAGGTGAAAAAGAAAAGGAGAAAGGACACAAATAGCACTTCGACTGAAATTATTGACTTAAAAATGACCATTGAATTTTAATTTTAATTTTAATTTCTAGCCATTTGCTAACAGCTTTATACATTACGTATCTTATACTGATATATATTCTTTACAATAAAGATACAATTTCAATATACATCTTATACATATACATATTTTATACAACATTGATGCAAATTATATGCACATCATATTAGAAAGAATGCATATTCTATATAACAATGACACAATTTCTACCCATAAATTCGCTATTCTATTTTCTTTTTTTGCAAACTGTATCAGTATGATATATGAATTGTATTAGTACGATATATAAACTGTATTTAAAATACATGTGTCAAAATAACCCAAATTAGAAAAGAATCATTTAATGGAATTAAAATGATCGACTGCCCACTTCATATCCATTGATCCAAACATGGGTCTTTTGTTTTAAAATAGGGCAGCTTGTGTTATTTTGTTAAAAAAAAAGTAAAATCTATATCTATATCTATAATCTATCTATAATATATTAAAAGTGTGAAGACCCTTAAAAAGTGATTTGAACTTTTTTCCTTTCATTAAAAGACTCCTCTTTAGACAAAACTGTCTTTTCACTATTTTTTTAATTTAGTATTTAATTATTTGTTATTATATTAACTAGACTTCCTAAAATATATGGGACTCCTAAAATATATGGTAGGAGAATTAATTAATATTTTTCTTTCTACTTTTCAATTAGAAAAATACTCCTAAAATAGGACTCTATTAAGGAAATACTTCTATAAATATTGAGATGTACGTTAAACTAGAGTACAAACCAGTTTGCCTATTGGGAGAATATGATTGATGTTCATCTAAGTTGATTCGATTGCATTCCTAGATTGGTGAATGCTTGATTTTTTAACCCTCAACTTCTTTGTTGTTTTTGTCAGCATAATAGAATTCAACATGTGTATATATATAGATCTTCTTTGTTATCATTCAAAATCACTCTTTAGGGTCAAAATTTTTGCTCAACCAAGAATTAGTTGGATCAAAATCAAAGTTTTATGATCATTATTATATATATATTTTTTTTAGTTTACAGGTTATAGATGAATGTCTGTTGACTTTGAAGAATTTCTTGTGTAAAAGTTAGGTTTAATTGTATTGTTTTGATATTTTTATTATCTTATTATTTTATTTTAATTTACAGACGCTAGATCAATGTCGGTCGACTTTGAATTTTTTTTAGGTAAAAGTTAGGTTTAATTGTATTATCGTAATATCTTTATTAGTTTGTTATTTTGTGGTAGTTTACAGTTAATAGATGAATCTCGATCGGCTTTGAGAATTTTTTGTGTGTAAAATTTAAGTTCAATTGTATTATTTTGATATCACTTTTATCGTATTATTTTGTTGCAGCTTATAGATGATAGATAAATATTGATCAATTTTGAGAAATTTTTTTATGTAAAGGTTAGATTTAGTTGTATTATTTTGATATCTCTATTATTGTATTATTTTGTTATTGTTTACAGTGGTAGATGAGTGTTGGATGACATTAAGAAAATTTTTGTATGTAAAAATTAGATTTAATTATATTATTTTGATGTCTCTATCATTATAATATTTTATTACAATTTACAGATGGTCGATGAATGTCGATCGACTTTTAAAAATATTCTTGATAAAAGTTAGGATTAATAAATAAATTCTCCATCTTTACATACTCAAAAGATATTAAATTTAATTATTATATTCATCTTTTATTATTTAAACAAATATCTTATTTAGTGTAATGTTTGAACTCATTAAAGTGAGGTACACACGTAAGACGCGTACACCTAAACTAGTTTACATAAATATAAATCTTAAGTTACAATTATTACATAAAATTCCATTTTTCAAAACTAATTACAAATATCCCATTTATATACTTTCTCTCTCCAAAACCTTCATACACAGCAAAATATCAATTTTAGATCAGTTAAAAATCAAACCAGCATTATATGGAGGTTTCAAGATTTCAAATTTCAAAATATATCTCATCAGATTACTTTACTTTATCATCATCTTCAATTTATTTTGAGGTTTGTTTATTTATTTTTTTCAACTTTACGGTTTCAACTTTAAGATATCTGGCGATTTGTTTAATGTTTTCATCATCTTCTTAAAAAATCTACGGTTTTTCTTTGCCGCATGTGCTTAATTCTCAAAATCAAGTCGACCTCGGCTTTCAAAGGTTTTGTAATATGTTTTTCAATCTGTATTTTTATCTCAATTTTATGCACTCTTATACATTGTTATACATATCTATGTTGTGTATAAGGTAAGGGTGTCAAACGGGCCATCCCGACCCGGCCCAATTATCTAACCCGGCCCGGTTTGACCCGGCTCGATAAGCCCTAGGGCTTTAGGGTTTCGGATCCCGGGCCGGTTATTTTGTTAAAATGGGCCCGGTTAACCCGGCCTGGACCTAGCCCGGTCCAGGCCTGGCGGTTAACCGGCCCGGCCTGGCTCGGAAAATTAAAAAAAAAAAAAAATTTTTTTAGATTTTGGGTCAAACTAGCCGTTGGCCTAACGGCTATATAGCCGTTTTTGGGTCCAAACGACTAGTTTGGACCCATTTAGTGAAAAAAAAAAAAACTCTAAAAAATATTTTTTAATCCCCCAAAAAAATCTATAAATACCCTACAACTTCAAATCATTTTTCACACAATTTTTCACTCTCTCAAATCTCATTCTCTCTCAAATCTCAATTCTCAATTCTCAAATATTCAATATATTTAATTTCTTAAAGTGTTCACTTTAATTTTTTAATTTTTCGTTTACAAAGTACGAGCGGAAGTTTCTAAAGTCGCAATCTTTGGATACTTCCAAAATTTGGTATTGTCGTTCCATCTCTTACGTTTAATTTTTATTTATTGTATTAATTATTTAATATTTAATTTTTTTATATTTGTGTATTTTGAATATTTTTAGTTTAATTTAATTTATATTATGGATAAATTAAAAAACCTCGCTACTAAAGTTGTTAAAATTTTTTGTCCCGGAAGCGGTAGTGGTAGTAAAAAGCAAATTACTAGCGGTAGAGGTAGTTCAAGTAGTAGATATACTCGTGTGCCTTCGCCTCCGGTATCGCTTGGTACACCTTTTGAGGAAGAAATAGGTGTAGGTGCTCACGATATGGATTATGTAGAAGTTCAGAAAAATTATGGTATAGAAGAAGAAAATGAAGTAGATGCGGTTAATTTAGACGAAGATAATGAAAATATTGCTGAAACACCCGCAGTAGGAGATGCTAACGTTAGATCTGAATCAGTTAATCTCTCTTCCCGTCCTCCCACTGCCCCAAAACCTCGTAAAGAACTAGTATTGCATGGCAATTTTTTGAACGTATATCAGATATTGAGGTGCGATGCAATATTTGTCAACAAATATATAAGCATAGAAGTGGAGGCAAGCAAGGGGGTACGGGTACGTTAATGAGACATTTAGCTGAAGATCACAAAAGAGAGTTAAATATTGCAAAAGGTGGTGGGGATGCTGGTGGGTCAACGCAAACTAGAATGGACCCAACAACCGGTCAAGTAGCGAAAAAGTATAATAAATTGAGGGACAAGGAAGAAATAGCTAAAATGGTAGCTGTGGGTTGTTTGCCTTTTAGTTTTCCTTTTTCTGATGCCTTTATTCGTTATATACAAGCAATTTATAATCCTATGTTTAATGGTATTCGTAGAACTACTTGTCGGTCTGATATTTTTAGACTCCATTCACAATATTATTTTTATTTATCAACATTGTTAAAAAATATTCAATGTAGATTGTCCCTAACTTCTGATCTTGGTCGTGCTATAAATAAAAATGATTATTTAACCGTTACTTGTCATTGGATGGATAGTAATTTCGTGATGCAAAAACGTATTCTTGCTTTTTTATATGATGAAGATCGTAAACATACTGGACAATTTATTGCTGATTCTATTGTTAAAATTGCCGGATATTATGGTATCAAAAATAAAATTTTATGTATTGTTTTTGATAATGCTTCTAACAACAAGACTGCTATAACAAAAATAAAATCTACGCTATCTCCGCCCTTGCCTGAAATTTTTCATATTAAGTGTGCATGTCATATATATAATTTAATTGTAAAAGATGGTCTTGACTTTTTTGAGCTTTATATTGAAAAAATTCGTCTTACCGTTGGTTTTATTCAAGGAAATAATCATAGATCGAGAATTAGAGAATTTAAAGTTAAATGTCAAGAAAATGGACTTACACCAATTTTGATGCCTGAGGAAATTGATACTAGATGAAATTCTACATATGAATTTTTAAAAACTTGTTATAAATATAGAATTCCTATTACACTAGCTTTTAACCAACATTGCGGTTCCTTTGCTGATTCTGCTGATTGCATGCTACATAATTCTGATTGGGTTGTAAGTAATGATCTTGTTAAGTTTTTAGAAAAATTTTATGTAGCTACGGTTGAATTTTCCGGTGCTTACTATCCTACTGTTTGTAATATTTTGGCATATATAGCCGATATTTCTGGTTTGCTCCAAGAATATAAAAATAAAGAAGGTTATAAAGAAGCTGTTGGCGCCATGTTTACGAAATTTAAAAAATATTTTTTCCCGATTCTCCCTATTTACTTGGTTGGTGCTATGCTAAATCCGTGCATGAAATATAATCATATGTGTCACTTTAGCACTCTTATTTATACTAACTTAGAAATAAATACTAACCATGATTGTGAATAAGTACAGCCTGATTTGTGGACGGCTACGGCTGATGCAAAGGATTACATAGAAAAATTATATAATCACTATGCTGATTTATTTGATTTAGCCGTACCTACAAATATCACTCCAACTATCGCTCCTCATCCTCCCGAGGAGCTATTATCTTCTAAAAGGCCGGCACATAGTGGTTTTCCTGATTCGTTTTATGATTAAAATTGTTGGAACAGTGTGGATGAGAGAACTTACACATCAACTTATCGGGAAGAGCTGAAATATTATCTTCGGACGGCACCAGAGGATTGCAGACGAAGGATCAACACGTTGGATTGGTGGAGGAATAATGAATCACAATATCCTGTGCTTTCAAGATTAGCTAGAGATATCTTGAATGTTCCAATGTCAACCGTTGCATCAGAGAGCGCCTTTAGTCAGGGACGACAGCAGCTTGGAGACAACCGACACTCATTGGGAAGCAATGAAATGAATGTTCTAGTTTGCCTTAGAGATTGGATTAGAGCGGAAAGAAGAAACCAAGGAATGGCACCGGAGCCGAGCGACGAGCTGAAACTTGAAGAAATTATGACTTCACTGGAGAACTCAGCAGAATCAAGTCCAATGCATAGTTTTGCCCCCGTTGACTTCGACTATCCTATGCAAGTTCCCATTAATATTAACATGAATGAGTTGGAAAAAATGATGCATAATTTATAGATTTTTCATTCATGTAAATTATGAATTTTGGATCATTTTGCAATCAATAAAATTCCCCAAATTTATTCACTCCTTAGTCGTTGTTTTTTATTTTTTTATTTAATGATTTAAAATTTTAAATTGAATTTCTGGTTTTCTACTTTAAATTAAAAACTTACTTCTAATATATTATTAATTTACTATCAAATATTATTAATTTAGTATATTAAGTAGCATATGTTTTGTATATTTGTGCATATATCTTCTATAGAAGTGTATATTTAATGTATACATATGTATATGTTTTATAAATTAGTATATAACTATACAAATATATATTGTAATGTATATACATTATAGTATATTTCATTTAAAGTATTACATATACATAGAATAGAGTGTATATATGTGAATGGATCTTCTATAGATGTGTATATTTAATGTATACAAGTGTATATATTTTATAAATTAGTATATAACTACACAAATATATATTGTAATGTATATCTATTGTAGTATATCTCATTTAAATTATTACATATACATAGAATAGAGTGTATATATGTGAATAGATCTTCTATAGACGTGTATATTTAACGTATACATTACTTTATGTTTTATAAATTAGTATATATATTGTAGTATATACTTTTTTTAAAGTAGTACATATAGATTGAATGGTGCGTATATATGTGTATATATCTTCTATAGACGTATATCTTTAAAGTATACAAGTGTATATGTTTTATAAATTAGTATGTAACTATATATATACATATTGTTGTATATATATATATATATGTATATTGTAGTATATATTTTATTTAAAGTAGTACATATATATTGAATGGTGCATATATATGTGTATATATCTTCTAAAGTAGTATATATTTAACGTATACATGTGTATATGTTTTATAAATTAGTATATATATATTGTAGTGTATATATATATATTATACTATTATAGCATATGTTTTATTTAACGTAGTACGTATAGTCATATATAATTATATATTGAATGGTACGTATATATGTGTAATTGTTTATACTTTATATATTTTTTTAAAAATATATATTGTACATTGGAGTGTATATAGTGTATATTGGAGTGTATATAGTGTATATTGGATTTTTTATTTATTTTTTAAACGGGTTTGACCGGATTTTGGTGGGTTTGCCCAGATTGGGTTAAGTGGGCCGGATTAGGGTGGATTTTAATTTTTTTACTGTTTGGCCCGGACCGGCCCGGCTCGGTTAACGACAAACTCGGCCCGGAACCCGATTAAAATGAGAGGGCCAGTTCCGGATTGGCCCGGCCCGGCCCGTTTGACACTCTTAGTATAAGGGTAAAGATGCACCCTTTTTGAGAGATTTGTTGTAATTTCTACTCCATATACATTGATATGCAATGTATATGGTTGACCCATTCTGCGATTTATCCATACAAGGATTATATATAAGGATTGTCAGCGGTATGTATATGGCTTGAAGTATTTCTCATCTTATACGTGTAAGGGTTATATATAAGGGTTGTCTGTGTTATACAATTTATATAGTTTGACCCATTTTTCAGAGTTTTTCCTGTAGTTATATTCCACCTTATACTTACGCATGTTTTTTTTTTTAACTTATATATTTCATATTACCTCTTTATGTATAGGTTTACCTTACACATTACTGCAGTTATATTTACCATATTTACATTATATATAAGCATGTTATATATAAGAATATGTTTTATACATTACTGCTGCCATGTTTTTTTTTTCATACAAGTCTTTTTGTTTTAAAATTTTTTATTTCCCTTTTATTTTATTAGAGTCTTTTTTCTTTAATTCTAAAATTTTAAATTTTTTTATGTCTCTCTACTTTGACACCACCACTCCTTGGAACATCTTATTACCCTTCTGTCTTTGGCATTTCTGGAAGGTTAGGAATGCCAACTCTTTCCAAAATGCCAAGTCCCAACCTTGTTTCAGCATTCTTCATGCCGAGTCTATAAAATACCACCTTTTGGGAAATGATAAAGCAAACCACCTCAACACTGTCATCAATCTAAGATGGCTCCCCCCTCACTCCAGTACTTTCAAACTCAACACTTATGGATTTTGTGTTGGGAATCCTGGAAAAGGGGCAATTAGAGGTGTCATCTGGAATAGCAAAGGTGATTGGGTTATGGGCTTTAGCAAAAGCTTCACCCATGCAACCAACAACCTCATGGAGCTAATGGCCTTAAGAGAAGGACTAACTTTAGCTCTTCATCATAACATCAAACCTGTAATTGTAGAAGTAGACTCAATGAAAGTTTTAAATATGCTTCACCGTGGTAACCCTCTCTATGATTCAATTGTTAATGCTTGCAGATCTTTACTAGAGAGCTTAGAGAATCCTCCAGTCCAGCACATCTATAGGGAGAAGAACAGGGTAGAGGATATGCTGGCTAAGCAGGGATCAGAAAAGGACCTTTTTGACAGACTACATGTCTATACGACTCCTCCAGCTAGTGTAGGCATAGTTTTTTAGGAAGACTTAGAAGGGAAAACTCTGTCCCGTTCTGTAAATGCTCAACATGTAGCGAACCAAAGTAGCTTTGTTTTTGCGCCTGGATAGGCACCTTTACAAACTCTTTTAATTATCAATGCATCTTTCTTAACTTACCAAAAATAAAAATAAAAATTTCTAGGTGATTTATGTGGTAAATTTTCTTTTAGGAGTACATTTTAAAAAAAATTTACATGAAATTCATTTATTAGACATTAATAAGGTACAATCTTGGATAATTATTAGATTGATTTATTTTATTAAATATCGTTAAAACGGTTAACTCATTTCCATAAGTTATAATGTATAATAACGTGGAGGAATGTATATGAATATTTATAACTCGAAAGAGAGAAAAATTAAATAATAAATTCAAAAAAAATATAATTAACTAGTTAAAATCTGAGATTTATGTTGTTTACTTAAAAAAAAATGCACAAAAATAAGATCAATGTTTTTTTTTTTAAAATATAATATAAAAAAAGCTGCACAAAAAGTTAAAAAAGATACAAAGAAGAGAAACAACAAAATAGGGAGACAAATTGGCTGCACATTGGTAAATATATATTTGGCCCTTCGGTTGACAATAATTTCCACCAAATGGTCGTTTTGCGTACTTTGGTGAAGAAAAAATATAAGAAGAAATATTTATTATTTTTAAATATATTTTTTATTTATTGCCTAAATATACCATATCTAAAAGCCTTAATATAAAAAAAAAATTAACTTTTTGATTACTTTTTAAAAAATATTTATTGTTTTTAAGTATATTTTTATTTATTACCTATATATATCATATCTAAAAAATATTTACTATATATAGTAATTGTATTATGTATTAAAAATGAATTATATATGCAATATAAATATATTAAAATATATTGTTCTTATTTTGGTAAAAAAAAAGCACATTGTATTATAATTGAATTATGTATGCAATATAAATGTGTTATAAATATTTTAAATGTAATATGCTTGTTTTGCTAAAAAATCTACACTATATTTACTGTCTATAGTAATTGTATTATGTATTAAAAGTGAATTATATATGAAATATAAATGTATTAAATATATTATACTTATTTTGATTATGAAATCACAGTGCATTATAATTGAATTATGCATGCAATATAAACGTATGTTATATGTAATATACAACAACAACAAAAAACTCAATGCAAATTTTAAATGGATAGCCCGGTGCATTAAAGCTCCCGCCATGCGCAGGATCCGGGGAAGGACTCCACCACAAGGGTGTATTGTATGCAGCCTTACCTTGCATTTTTGCAAGAGACTATTATATGCAATATAAATGTATTAAAATATATTGTACTTATTTTGATAAAAAAGCACAATATATTGTAATTGAATTATGCATGCAATATAAATATATTATAAGTATTTTAAATGTAATACATTTATTTTGATAAACATTCTAGACTATATTAAAAAAAATTATGCATATAATAAAATTTTATAACTATAAACAATATATATTTTCTAAATATAATATAGTTAGGTAAGTCCCCCTAAAATAATGGAAGGTATGACCCGCTCTCTAATGAGCCTAAACCAACATTAAAAGAAACTTTTAAAGCTTTAGAATTCATAAAATTTGTCAAAAATCTTTAAAGGGAAATACATACTGTATTAACTTAAAGTGTCTTGGGCTGTAGTTATTTTTATTAAGATACAGATATTTGATTCTAAATGCATATCTGAATAATTAAGATATTATTTTTAGATATGAACTCTAAATAACTAAGACTGTTTATATTTCAACATCTGAATGAGTATAAATTATTTATATATAAGTACAATAAATATACATTCAAAAGAATAATAATTAAATATTATATAAATAGAATATTAGAAAAAATTCAGTACAAACAAAGATAAATTATTATTTGGCAAGAAAAAATATAAAGAATTATATATCATAATATAACATTGTGAATACTATCTAGATTACACATAACTATAAAAATTAGTAAAAAATATAGTGATAATTCGGCCTCAAAATGACAAGATGACAAAACTAATATATAATTATATACTCAGTAGGCATGTACTCATTGATGATGCAAATTACGAAAAAGAAAAGTGATAATAATCATATATTGATAATGGGATAATATTAAGAATTCAAATAAATATTTGAACAATACATATTTATAAAATAAAAAAAGAATTGCAGATTAGTGAATCAGTCATAAGGAGAAAAATTATTGTGAAACAGACAAATAAGATAAAAAAATATTTGTAATTAATTTTTAATTTCTTACTCAGTTAAGAGCAAATAATCTAGACAACCATTGATAAAATTGGACAAAGAAAGAGAAGTGTGAAGTTTATTTTCAAAAGAGACAATTGAGTCCTGTTACATTATCATCTAAATGAGGTTCATACTCTGTCACTGATTCATCTAGACATATTCAGACGCATTAAGATATTTTAAAACATAAAATATAAATGAACTTAATAGGCTGAAGTTTGAACCATTCAAATTCAAAGTCTCATAAGTGCTAACAAATGAGGATTTAGTTTTTGAGATAAACTAAATAGTTCCCAACAATTCCATTATCACCAATCTCCAATAGTTAGCGTCGAGCTTTATCAATAATGACTCAAACCATGCCATCTCAAACCCACTAAGGCTCAAATTTTGCTCAAAGGACATCCAGTCTCATAATTTATATTACTCCGTTTGAAATTAGCTAAAGGGTATTAGAACCCTCATCCAAAACATTCCTTAACCCTAAATACTACTTATCATATTCTCTCCAGAAACTCACTCTGTGGGGTTATCTTAATATCATATTTAAATCATAATTTTCACTTTTCGATACCCTCTGTAAGTGTATTTTACTCACAAATGATAACTTTGGATCACAAAATTTACCTTTCTTGAAGAATCCTAAATTTTGTCTCTGAAGTGTTCTTGAGGCTTTTGAAAAGAAATGATAAGATTTCAAAGCTATTTTGGTTTTAATGATGACATTTAATACTTCAAATCAACTCAAAAATACCCAAAGGAACTTATGTTGATGGGATACTAATTCTTTGGTCTCAGTTCCTTTTGAATGTACAAAAACCCTCTTTAATTTTTCTCGAATATTTCTCTCACCTTACCAAGGGAGTATTTATAGTCCAAATTCTCTCACGGTAAGCATAAGTTGTGCAATTAGTGTTCCGGGTGAAGTTTGCATTGCCCACTATTATCGCATCGCTCAATACTTCCGCTTCAGTCTCTTTCATATCAACTCTATATGGTAGGGTCAAAATAATCAATACTTTCTATCCAGCTATCCAAGTGAACAATTTACCAAGCGACATGCGGCCTCCACACATGGCCTTGGAAGTTGGTTTTCCAACTTTTTCTAACCATTTTTCGGTCATTCTGTACCACTTTCAGCTACTTGTTTCTTGTTTTATAAGCATGGACACGTGTCCTCATAGTGCCATTCGAACCTCTAGCCCTTTGTACCCAAAATAAGTGTGTTGATCATACTGCGTTACATCTTATCTAACGCTCCCCAAGCATATTGATCCACGCCTGTTCTTTTGGACAAAAGGATGTGAGAATCAATTTGATTTATCAACTCATTCATATTAGCTTAAGTACACCTCAATATCACTTTAAACAAACTATTAATGTGCTAATTGGACTGACCTAACATTCTAAACTTACTTTATAGTAGTATGTAGTTTGGAGTTTACCGTTTACATGTTTTAGGTTAAGTTTTTGGGATTTTCTTTGTGCTTGATCATCACTTTGATTTTATCACCTTCTTTAGTTGTAATCAGAATCTGTGATTTCTTGCCCTAAAAATTGTACAAATAACTGATTTTCATAATAGAATTGGCATTGCACGTGATAATTTTATAGATTAAGAAAAGGGTAAATAATATAAATTCCACTATTTTTGGAGCTAATTATCCTCCCTCCCACAAGTTTTCAGTATTACATAAAATCCCATTGAAAAGTGAGGCGAATATATTGTGTAGTATCGATACATGGTTAGTGTAATACCCCGTATTTCCCTAGCCTAGATTAACCCTTAGTACATGGGTTATCCTAAATAAATTTTTGGAATACTCAGTAATTTTCAGATTTGAGCCAACCATTGTGTAGGAAATTCAATTAGCTTTCCAACGATATAAAATTCGCTTGAATCTAACAACCGGGTAAGAAGTTATGGCGATTTTAAGTTTCTGTGGTTAAACATCGTCATTCAGGCCAGTAGCGCGTCGAGGAGTGTATTAAAATAGCAATTGTCAATTTCCAGTATTGCTCCGTGATATTGGTGCATCGCGCCATAGACCCAGTTTACAATTGTCAAT
This sequence comes from Capsicum baccatum var. pendulum, assembly GCA_030864225.1. NCBI lineage: Eukaryota > Viridiplantae > Streptophyta > Magnoliopsida > Solanales > Solanaceae > Capsicum > Capsicum baccatum. The sequence continues at coordinate 81,681,779 of CM061557.1, read as the reverse complement.
TTTCAGTGTTGCTCAGCGATATTGGTGTGTCACGCATAGACCCAGTTCACAATTGTAAATTTCCAGTGTACCAACGCGATTTCACCGCGTCGCGGTGCACTTTCAGTTCACTAATAAAGTGGAAACACTATACCACCGCATCACGCCACCATGCAGTTTTCCATTTGTTATTTTTCAGTGGCCCAGCTCGATAGCGGCACGTTGCGCCAGGGGTCCAGATCGGGAAAATTTCTCAAAAAATTAAAGTTGCGCCCAGGGTTAAAACAGTTTTTTCCCATGATATTATTCTGCCCAGATGTGGGATTTAAGCCATAAAAAGGTGTAAAACCCTTCATTATTCACTTTTTCCCAGTATTAAAAAATAATTCTCTCTCAAGAAAACAAACCCTAACTCTCAAGAATCAAGGTCAATCCCAAGAATTTCTCCAAGAACTCATCAAATTAAGGTATGTTAGATGTTCATCCATGGATCTTTACCTTCCATGGAGCTCAAGAATCCTTTTTCAAAATACATGATTTATGATTTTCATGTTTGAATTAGATTGAATTCATGTTCATGATGTTGTTTGAGTTTTAATCCATGATTTAGATTACAAGTTCCAAGAATTGATTCTAGTATGTGTTGAATTACATGATATTTATGATAAACCCTTCAATTTGCAAGTTGATTGTTGTAACTATGTTAACCCTAAGTGTTTATGATTTGATGAACCAAGTGTGCTTTTTATGTGTTTGATAAATTGTCTATGAGAATGAAATAATACCATTATATTATGCTAACATGTATTCCCTATTCATGTACAAGTTAATGCATTACACGTGTTTGATGAAATGTCTCTATGAGTGAATTATGACCAAGTGAACATTGTCATGTTATTCTAGATTATGCTTTTCTTTACTTTTTATGCTATCGAGTCCTAGGGGTATTTAATACCCAACACTTAGCTGTTGATTTAGAGCCTGTGTCAGTTACACAATAGTTTCAGTCATGTCACGATCAGTAGTACTCTCAGTCCATTACAAAACTTAGTAGAATTCAGTCAGTTACAAAAATTAGGAAAACTCAGTAGTCTTAGTGAATTCATTCCAGTCCAGTCCAGTATAACAGTTCAGTGTCTTTCAGTTGGGAGTAGGATTCAGCACTGAGTGAACCCAAGGATGGGGGCTCACCTGCCAGCAGAGGGTGTGATCCTTAAAAGCAATCCTTGCATTCCAGAACTACGTAGCCAACGTAGGTTGAGACATCAAGACTGCTAGTTGAGGGTTGATGAGGTGCTCTACCTGCCAGTAGAGGGTACCACTGTTCTCGTTTAGGGAACCTACCAGTAGAGGGTTACTCTGCAACTTGTCTTTACCCATGGCGCGGTACTAACACCCTTCCAATTGGGGTTACAGATTTGAATCGAGCTTAGTTATCTTATCTTATTTGGGGTATGTCAGTTAGATGATTACCTCCCACAGTTTTAGTTTCGATCTTAGTTTTCAGAATAAAACTTAGTTCAGTTCTACAGAATTAGGACTGTCAAATACAGTCACTCAGTTAATAGTAATTCAGATTATCAGTGATCCCGGATTATTAGTATATTCAGTTATCAGTTATCAGATTTAGTTCCAGTAGACTCAGTCACAGTAAGCATAGTATGTTCAATAGTTACAGATCCTCCATGTATGCTAATCCAACTCTTGGATATCATTCAGTTAGTTATTGATCATGCATATAAAATAATGCATTCAACCTTACCTCATTTAGCATACTAGTACATCCCCTCGTACTGATCGCATACTCATTTTTTGTGCTATAATGTTTCATCTCATAGGTTCGGACGCTTAGGTTCCTGACCGTGCTTAGTCAGATTCAGCCAGCTATAGCAAATTTAGCAGTGAGTCCTCATCCATCGAGGATATGCTTTTATTTTAGTACTTCAGCTTAGCAATATTTTAGTAGATAGAGTTAGTTGGGGAATTATTCCATCAACTCCACTTTTAGACGGATTCAGTTAGAGGCTTTTCAGACTAGATTTTCATATAGTATTCTATTTTATAGATGTTATATTTTATCAGTATTTTAGATGTTTTGAACCTTATGGTATTTCAGCTCATTATTCCATATTTATTTCAGTATTATTGTTCAGTGCTCACAACATATATCATTCATGGGTTAGCTTATAGTCCTTTGGGGTCGCAAGCACTGTGTGATGACTAGGGGGTAGTCTCGGGTCATTAAAAACTTGGTATCAAAGCCTAAGGTTCAAGAGTGTCCTAGAGAGTATGAAAAGCCACATCGCGTAGAGTCGTAGCGTGCCCCACTTATGGACAGAAGGCTATGAGATATTTTAGGAAAAGTTTACCTTCTTTCAGTATTCATGTCATACGAGTGAGCATGAGCTCAAGTTAATCTCTTAGTCTAATCCACTTCTTCCCTTTGTTTATAGAACATGCCTCCCAAAAGGACTAATGAAAGAAGAACCAGAAATCAGTTAGCCTCTCAACACGTTTAGGTAGATCCATTGGATGAACATATCACTCACGTAGAATTTAGAGCTGCATTCACTACTCTAGCCAATTCAGTAATAGCTCAGAATAAATGGCCAGCTGCTATTCCGGCCAACCCAGTATCCAATACTGCTGCAACCAGAATTCAGGACTTCACCCGAATGAATCCTCCTTTCTTTATGGGATCTAAGTTAGAAGAGGATCCACAAGAGTTCCTCGATCAAGTTCAAAAATTCACAAATATCATGGGTGTGACTTTCAGTGACAGTGCTGAGTTAGCCGCCTATCAACTACAAGATGTAGCCCATACGTGGTTTAAGCATTGGAAGGTAGACAAGGGTATAGATGCAAAAACCATAGAGTGGGAAGAGTTTGCTACTATCTTCCTAGACAGATTATTTCCCTTAGAGCTGAGATAAGCCAAAGTGTTAGAGTTCATCAATCTCACCCAGGTAGTATGAGCGTAAAAGAGTATTCCCTCAAGTTTACTTAGTTAGCCAGGTATGCTCACCATATAGTGGTAGACAATAAGTCCAGAATGAGTAAGTTTGTATCTGGGGTGTCAGATAGTGTGGTTAAGGAGTGCAGAACAACAATGTTGATTAAAGAGATGGACATATCTAGGCTTATAGTCTATGCTCAACAGATTGAGGAGTAGAATCTTAAGAAGAAGGAGAGAGAGAATAAATGGGCTAGAACATATAGCTTTAATTTCAGTCAGCCTAAGTCAGAAGGCGGTAATCGTTCCCAATTTTGTCCAAAGTCTTCAGTCCCAGCTCCGTCCTCAGCCAGTATATCGATGACCTAGAATAGCATCAACAATGGTCATACTAATCCATTTTGTGGAGAGTGTGGTAAGAATCATAAGGGTGTGTGTCGAGCTGACAGTGATATTTATTTCGGATATGGCAGGTTAAACCACAGAGTCAGAGATTGTCCTCAATCAGGTTCTTAGGGTCAGTATAGTCGTCCTTTAGCTCAGTCAGGTCTCTCGAGTCAATAAGGTACCATTTACAATGCCACCAGTGGGCAACACCTAAACAGGTTATACATACTTCTGTCCAGACAAGATCAGAAAAGTTCTCCTGATGTGGTCACTGGTATGTTACAGATCTCCCATTTACATATTTATGCCTTAGTTTTAGATCCCAGATATTCAGTCATGATTTAGTTCATAGGTGCCCCGTGCATCATCTCATACTTTTTCTTAGTATCTCAGCCAAGTCAGCATTCTCGAGGGATATAGTATACCAAGGGGGAGATATGCTATAACCCTCGAGCTATCATGATCTAAACCTTTTATTTTCTCTTTACGTAGCAAATCCAGTTCACCAATAATTACTTAAGAACTTACAATTATTTCAAGTTAAAAAGTCTTAAATATGCTATAAAAATCTAGCACATTATTTGCCTACTCATGGAATGCGTACTTGGTATAGGGCCCATACTCCTAACTTTACTGCTCCACCTGGGGTTCTACCACTCCCTACTAGCCCTTATTGGCCCAAATTGGTGTTTCTCATACTTAGTCCCCTCAGAGATATGTCTCAAATGCTAAGTTCTATCAGAACATTCATATGTTTGAGTAGATTGTGGCATCACAGTCTCATCATTTTAATTATATTGGTCCTGCTACTAGTTCATCTAAGGTCACTCAGTTTAGCCAATTTGTAAGGATGTATCCATCGATCTTTACATATTCTAAGGTTGAGGAGGATCCTCAAGGTTTATTAATAAGATGGAAAAAACTTTAGAGTTATCCATGCTAGTGATTAGAGGGGTTTAGATTTATATCTTATCAATTTAAAGAAATGGCTTATCAATGATACGAGGGAAGAGTTAAGGCGTGAAGATGTTAAGCTAGTTGTGTGAGAAGAGTTCTTGGGTATTTTTATTGATCACTTCTTTCCTTAGGTGTTGAGAGAAGCCTAGGCTGAGGAGTTTGTGAATCTGAAGCAGGGTAAGATGAGTGTTAAGGAGTATGTATTGAAGTTCACCCAACTATCCCGTGATGCTCCTGAGCTTGTATCTAGTGCAAGGTCCAGGATAAGAAAGTTTTATTTGGGGCTATCTCATGACTTCTTGTTAGTGTAAGGATGCTATGCTAAAAACTAACATGGATATATCAACGTTGGTGGTTTATATGTAGCAGGTGGAAGGCAAGAAGAGAAAGCAAGCCGAAATAGGGTAAAGGTATAGTAACAATTTTAAGTATGTAGAACAGAGTGTGAGTATGTAGAACAGAGTGTGAGTCAGCAGAACAATGGAAAAGAGGGTAGGCAATGGTCTAAGAAGATTAATTAGGGAAATTCTTACTTTTAAGCTAGTACTCCTGCTCCTAAACCTTCAGTTGAATGGCGTTTCCAGTTTAGCAATGGTCCTAGGGAAAAGAGTGCCTAATCTCAATTTAGTAGAGCTCAGTTGGCTTTACCTTACCATCCTTCCCATTTTTGTGGGAAGCTTTATCGTGGATATTAGGAGGAGAAAAAGAATTTGTGCTTTAATTATGGTCAGCTTAGTCATATGCACTGAAATTATCCTTTAACTAGGGGTATACCTGGGGCTACTAAGGCTCAGGAAGATACTTATTCAGCTCCTACTACGAAAGGCCTACCTAAGGGACAAAAATTGGTTGAAACTGACTATATACACTTTCTACTCATCACAAATCTGTGGTATCCCCTTATGTTGGCACTAGTATATTACAACTTTTTCTCTCGTGATGTTTATTGCTTGCTTGATCCAGTGTCACCCTATTTTATGTGACTTCTTATGTAGTTGTATACTTTGGTTTTGGTCCTAAAATTATTTATGACCCCTTCTCAGTTTCTTCTCCAGTGGGTAAGTCTACTGTTGCTAGAAAAGTCTATAAGAGTTGTGTGGTGTCCATCTTTTATATAAAGACATTGCTAGATTTAATAGAGCTTGATATGGTAGATTTTGATATAATCTTAGGGATAGATTGGCTTTATTTATGCATTGCTTATCTGGATTGTAGGACCCGAAAGGTCACTTTTCATTTCCCAAATAAATCAGTAATATAATGGGAGGGGTGTTCCCTAGTACCTAAAGAAAAGTTTATCTCTTATCTTAGAGATAAAATCTAATATATAAGAGGTGTTTGTACCATCTAGTTTGGGTCAAATATTCTAACTCTGAAGTCCCTGCTTGCAGTTTGTTCCTTTGGTTATTGAGTTTCCCAAATTTTTTTCTCAATGATTTTCCTAGGATTTCTCTCGATAGGGAAATAGACTTTGGAATCAATCTTTTATTGGATACTCGTCCCATTTTCATTCCTCCTTATAGGATGGATTCGATAGAGATAAAAGAATTAAAGTAGCAATTAAAGGATCTCCTTGATAAGGGTTTCTTAGTATTTCTCCTTGGGGTACTTCTATGCTGTTCATGAGAAGGAAGGATGGGTATCTCAGGATATGTATAGACTATCATTAGTTGAACAAGTTCATAGTGAAAAATATGTACCATTTTCCTAGAATTAGTGACCTCTTTGATCAGCTTCAGGGTTCTAAGTATTTCTCTAAGATAAACCTTTGTTTGGGTTACCATCATTTGAAGATTAGGTAGGTTGATATTCCCAAGAATGCTTTTCAAACCCGTTATAGACATTTGAGTTCTTGGTCATGTATTTTGGATTGACTAATGCCCAACTACTTTTATAAACCTTAGGAACCATATATTAAGACAATGTTTGGATTGGTTCATCATAGTCTTCATTGGTGACATCCTGATGTACTCCAAAAATAAGGAGGATCATCTAAGTCACCTCAAAATTGTGTTGTAGACCTTAAGGGACCAGAAGTTATATGCAAAATTTTCTAAGTGTGAATTTTGGCTAAGTGTTGTGACTTTTCTTGGGCATATTGTATCCATTGAGGGGATTAAGATGGACCCACAAAAGATTGAGGTGGTTAATAAGTGGCCTAGACCCATGAATGCAACTGATATTAGGAGCTTCTTGGTCCTGACAGGTTATTATAGAAAATTGATGGAGAGTTTCTTGGCTATTGCTGCTCCTCTTACAAGGTTGACTAATAAAAAAGGCAAAGTTTTTATAGTTCGATGCTTGTGAAGGTAGTTTTGTGAAGTTGAAGGATAAATTAACTTTTGCTCCTATTTTGACCCTACCCAAGGGTATCGAGGGGTTTTTGATATATTGTGATGCATCCTATGTGGGGATGGGGTGTATATTGATACAATATGGAAAGGTTGTGGCTTATGCTTCCTGGCAGTTTAAGTTTAATGAGAGAAATTACCTGACTCACGATGTAGACTTGGTGACTATGGTTTTTTCATTGATAATTTGGTGTCACCATTTGTATGGGTACATGTGGATATCTATTTATACCATAAGAGCTTGCAGTATGTGTTCATGCAGAAGGAATTGAACCTCAGGCAGAGGCGATAGCTTGAATTTCTTAAGTACATAAATATAAGCCTGAACTACTACACCGGTAAAGCTAATATTGTTGTTAATGATCTTAAAAGGTTGTCCATGGGGAGTATGTCTCACTTTAAGGAGGATAAAAGAGGATTAGTAAAGGATATTCATCGGCTGGATAATTTAGAAGTCCATCTTTTAGACTCCAAGGATGGGATAGTAATCATTCGGGAAGTGGCTAAACCATCCCTTGGGGCTGAAGTCAAGGAGAAGCAGATTTTGGATCCCATACTTATGTATATCAAGAAAGATGTGGGTCAGAAGAAAGTTCTAGCTTTCAAAATTAGGGAAGATGGCATTTTGTGATATCAAGGGAGGTTATATGTTCCTGATGTTGATGGGCTGTGGGAGAGGTTATATCATCCGAATTCGACAAAGATGTATCATGATATGAAAGAAATTTATTGGTGGAATAATATAAAGATGGATGTGGAAATTTTTTTTGCCAAGTGTATGGTTTGTCAATAAGTCAAAGTTGAGAATTTGAGGTTAGGTGACACTTCTCAAAATATAGCTCTACCTATGTGGAAGTGGGAAATGCTTAATATGGATTTTGTCACTGGTCTTCCACAACCTCAAATCAATATGATTCCATTAGGGTCATCGTGGATATAATGACTAAGTTTGCTCACTTCTTGCCTGTGAGGACTAATTACTCAGGAGAGTATTATGCAAAGTCATTCATTCAGGAGATAGTTCAATTGTATTGAGACTCGGTGTCTATTATTTTTGACTGAGGCACATACTTTTGTTCTTATTTTTAGCATTCTTTTCAGAGGGGGTTGGGTACTCAGGTGACCTTAGTACCGCTTTCCACCTCCAAACAAATAGACAAGCGGAGCATACTATTTAGATTCTATAGGATATGCTAAGGTACTGTGTAATTGACTTTAAAGAAAGATGGGTTGATCATTTGCCACTGATTGAGTTTGCATCTAATAATAGTTATCATTCTAGCATTCAAATGGAACATTTCTTTTTTCTCTCTCCTTTCTCTCTCTTCTCTCTCCCTTCACTCTCCCCCAACGGCTATCTCCCTCCCTCCCCCCCTTCCCCCCTTTCCCTAGCCGAGTCACCGTTGCCGACCCCCGTCGCCGCCGCCGACCACCGTCGCCCCCGCCGACCACCGTCGCCGCCGCCGACCACCATCGCCGCCGCCGACCACCGTCGCTGTAGCCGCCGACCACCGTCGCCGCCGCCGACCACCATCGCTGTAGCCGCCGACCACTATTACCGACCAGATCCGGCGAGCCCACCAACAGCCGGATCCAGCTCCTTTCTCTCCCTAGCCGAGTCACCGTCGCCGACCCTCGGCGCCGACCCCGTCGCCGCCGCCGACCACCGTCGCTGCAGCCGCTGACCACTATCGCCGACCAGATCCGGCGAGCCCACCAACAGTCGGATCCAGCTCCGGCGCATCCCCTCCATCCGCTGGACGCCGTCTCCGGCGAGACCAAGCAGGCCCCCCCTCGATTTTAGGATCCCGGCGATACCCTCCACCCGTCGGCGACGTCTTCGGCAAGATTCGGTGACTTCTAACCTTTGTTATTTTATTGTATTTATGTATTCTAGTTTATGTCATTCTGCTATTATTATCCCTTTACCTTGATTTTGCGTGTGATTTGTTGATATTACCTGCTGTCTGTTGCTATTGCTGTGGTCGTTTCTTGCACTACTTTAGATTGGGTTATTGTTTCATCGGCTTGGGTTCGTTTCTTGATAGTTTCTCTGATTTTGTGTGAGCTTACCATCGTTTATATTTTTGTATTTTAGTATATTTTCTCGTAGTAGTGGCTGTGGATGGTAATGGTTGGATAGGGTCATGTTCGAGGGGGTTGGGGCGTGGGGTTGTTGTGGGGGCAGGGGAGGAGGACAGGGCGAGAGTGGGAGGGAGGCCAAGGTTTGGGAGCGAGGGTAGTACAGGAGGGCGTGTGGATAGTGACGGTAGGCTGAGGGTTGGGTCTTGGAATATAGGGACCCTTCAGGGTAAGTCCATAGAACTTGTGAAGATCCTTAGGAAGAGAAGGATCAATATAGCGTGTGTCCAAGAGACCAAGTGGGTAGGGTTTAAGGCTAGGGATGTGGATGGTTACAAGTTGTGGTAATCTGGAAGCGAGAGGTGTAGGAATGGCGTTGGTATCTTAGTAGACGCAGAGCTTAGAGGTCAAGTCGTAGAAGTGAAGAGGATCAATGATAGGTTGATGACTATTAAGTTGGTCACCCTGGGGTTTACCCTGAACGTGTGTAGTGCTTATGCGCCGCAAGTAGGCTCGGAGAGGGAGGAAAATGTGCGGTTTTGGGAGGCTTTGGAGGAGGTGGTGAGAGGCGTGCCTACCTCGGAGAAGTTTGTTATAGCAGGAGATTTCAACGGGCACATCGGGGCGTTACCGGGAGGCTTTGGGGATGTGCATGGTGGTTTTGGTTTTGGGGACAGAAATGAAGAGGGGACTACTCTACTGGAGTTTGCGAGGTCCTTTGGACTGGTGGTGGTGAACTCGGGCTTTCCTAAGAAGGTCGATCACCTGATCACCTATCGAAGCGCGATAGCCAGAACCCAAATTGACTTTTTGTTGCTTTGAAAAGGGGATAGGGGTTTGTGTAAGGACTGTAAGGTCATCCCGAGTGAGAATTGTTCGACTCAGCATAGGCTTCTGGTTATGGATCTGAGTACTAAGAAGAATAGAAAGAGGAGGAGTAAAAAGGGTAGACCTAGAATTAAGTGGGGTGGCTTGACACCAGTGAAGGCGTGGGAGATTAGGGAGAAGTTGGCGGGAATGGGGGTGTGGGAGTGTCGGGGGGACGTGGATAGTATGTGGGATAGGGCGGCTTCGTGCATCATGGGGACCGCTAGTGAGGTGTTGGGTGTTTCCAGGGGCCGAGCCGGGCACCACCGGGGGGATTGGTGGTGGAATGAAGAGGTGTAGAAGAAAGTGGGGATCAAGAAAGGGGCGTACTAAGTTGGTTGAGAGTAAGGAGGGCGTGTGGATAGTGACGGTAGGCTGAGGGTTGGGTCTTGGAATATAGGGACCCTTCAGGGTAAGTCCATAGAACTTGTGAAGATCCTTAGGAAGAGAAGGATCAATATAGCGTGTGTCCAAGAGACCAAGTGGGTAGGGTTTAAGGCTAGGGATGTGGATGGTTACAAGTTGTGGTAATCTGGAAGCGAGAGGTGTAGGAATGGCGTTGGTATCTTAGTAGACGCAGAGCTTAGAGGTCAAGTCGTAGAAGTGAAGAGGATCAATGATAGGTTGATGACTATTAAGTTGGTCACCCTGGGGTTTACCCTGAACGTGTATAGTGCTTATGCGCCGCAAGTAGGTTCGGAGAGGGAGGAAAATGTGCGGTTTTGGGAGGCTTTGGAGGAGGTGGTGAGAGGCGTGCCTACCTCGGAGAAGTTTGTTATAGCAGGAGATTTCAACGGGCACATCGGGGCGTTACCGGGAGGCTTTGGGGATGTGCATGGTGGTTTTGGTTTTGGGGACAGAAATGAAGAGGGGACTACTCTACTGGAGTTTGCGAGGTCCTTTGGACTGGTGGTGGTGAACTCGGGCTTCCCTAAGAAGGTCGATCACCTGATCACCTATCGAAACGCGATAGCCAGAACCCAAATTGACTTTTTGTTGCTTTGAAAAGGGGATAGGGGTTTGTGTAAGGACTGTAAGGTCATCCCGAGTGAGAATTGTTCGACTCAGCATAGGCTTCTGGTTATGGATCTGAGTACTAAGAAGAATAGAAAGAGGAGGAGTAAAAAGGGTAGACCTAGAATTAAGTGGGGTGGCTTGACACCAGTGAAGGCGTGGGAGATTAGGGAGAAGTTGGCGGGAATGGGGGTGTGGGAGTGTCGGGGGGACGTGGATAGTATGTGGGATAGGGCGGCTTCGTGCATCATGGGGACCGCTAGTGAGGTGTTGGGTGTTTCCAGGGGCCGAGCCGGGCACCACCGGGGGGATTGGTGGTGGAATGAAGAGGTGTAGAAGAAAGTGGGGATCAAGAAAGGGGCGTACTAAGTTGGTTGAGAGTAAGGACGAAGACGAGAAGCGGGTAAACAGGAAAGAGTACAAGCTAGCTAGGAAGGAGGCTAAGTCAGCTGTCACGGTAGCTAAGACGGCCGCTTTTGAGAGCTTGTATGCAGGGCTACAGGGGAAAGGAGGGGAGAAAAAGTTGTTTAGACTCGCTAAGGCGAGGGAGAGGAAGGGGCGTGACCTCGACCAGGTGAAGTGCATTAAGGGGGAGGACGGTATAGTGTTGGTGGAGGACGGCCACATTAAGGATAGATAGCAGTCGTACTTTCATAAGCTCTTGAATGACGAAGGGGATAGAGTAATTGAGTTAGGGGAACTGGAGCACTCAGAGAGGTGTCGGGATTTTAGTTATTGTAGACGTTTTCAGGTAGGAGAGGTTAGAGAGGCTGTTCGCAGGGTGTGAAGGGGAAGGGCGAAGGGGCCGGATGAGATACCGGTGAAGTTTTGGAAGTTCACTGGAGAGGCTGGTGTAAGGTGGTTGACTGGATTGTTCAACGAAATCTTCAAGACGGAAAAGATGCCCGAGGCTTGGAGGTGGAGTACCATGATCCCTCTCTACAAGAATAAGGGGGACATCCAGAGTTGCAATAACTATAGGGGGATTAAGTTATTGAGTCACTCTATGAAGATTTGGGAGAGAGTGGTCGAGGTGAGGCTGAGATGGATAGTGTCTATTTCGGAAAACCAGTTTGGGTTTATGCCTGGCCTCTCGACGACTGAAGCAATTCACCTGGTACGGAGGCTGGTGGAACAGTATAGAGAAAGGAAGAAGGACCTGCACATGGTGTTTATCGACCTGGAGAAGGCATACGACAAAGTCCCCAGGGAAGTGCTTTGGAGGTGCTTGGAGGTGAGTGGAGTCCCGCAGGCATATATTAGAGCAATTAAGGATATGTATGAGGGAGCGAAAACTCAGGTGAGGACGGCGGGAGGAGACTCATAGCATTTCACCGTCTTGACAGGATTGCATCAGGGATCTACTCTTAGTCCCTTTTTGTTCGCTATGGTGATGGATGTGTTGACGCGGTGTATTCAAGGGGAGGTGCCGTGGTGTATGCTTTTTGCAGATGATATAGTTCTGATTGATGAGACTCGAGAGGGTGTGAAGGACAAATTAGAGGTGTGGAGACAAACTCTTGAGTCTAAAGGGTTCAGGTTGAGCAGAAGCAAGACAGAGTATTTGGAGTGCAAATTTAATGGCGTGAGGCTGGAGGATGAGGTGGTAGTGACGCTGGAATCTCAGGTGGTATGTAAAAGGGATAGTTTCAAGTATCTCGGGTTTGTGATCCAGGGTAACGGTGACATTGATGAGGATGTCTCGCACCGTATTGGGGTGGGTTGGATGAAGTGGAAGCTTGCGTCGGGGGTGTTGTGTGATAAGAAGGTGCCTCTCAAGCTTAAAGGCAAATTTTACAGGGTGGTAGTCCGTCCGGCCATGTTGTATGGAGCGGAGTGTTGGCCAGTTAAGAATTCCCATATCCAAAAAATGAAGGTGGCAGAGATGCGGATGTTGCGTTGGATGTGTGGGCTAAATAGAGGGGATAGAGTTCGGAATGAGTCTATCAGGGAGAAGGTTGGTGTGACTCCAGTGGAGTGCAAGATGCGGGAAGTCCGATTGAGCTGGTTCGGACACGTGAAGAGGAGAGACATGGATGCCTCGGTTCGTAGGTGTGAGAGGCTGGCGTTGGATGGTTTTAGGCGGGGTAGGGGTAGGCTGAAGAAGTACTGGGGAGAGGTGATTAGGCGGGACATGGAGCAGTTACAGCTCACCGAGGACATGACCCTAGATAGGAAGGTCTGGAGGACGCGAATTAGGGCTGAAGACTAGGGCAAGTCTAGGTTGCTAGCGCAGGGAATTTGTTGCTAGGGGTAGTATCCTAATTATGATTCCGTGTTCCTTGTTTTAGTACGAACCTGGGCGTTTTACTCTGTTGCCTTTACTTATGGCTGCCGTCTTTATGTTATGTAATCTTGTAACCTTGTTCGGTGCTTCACTATGTATTATGTACTATGTATTTGCGTGGTGTCTCGTGTCTTGAGCCGGGGGTCTTTCGAAAACAGCCTTTCTACCTCTTTAGAGGTAGAGGTATGGACTGCGTACATCTTACCCCCCCCAGACCCCACCTGGTGGGAATACACTGGGTTTGTTGTTGTTGTTGTTGTTGTTGTTGTATTCTAGCATTCAAATGGACCTTTTCGAGGGCCTTTATAGTAGAAGGTGCAAGTCTTCGATTGGATGGTTTAAGGTGGGTAAGACTAGGTTGTTTGGGCCTGACTTAGTACATCAAATGATAGAGAAAGTGAAGGTGATTCGAGAAAGAATTAAGGCTGCTCAGAGTTACCAAAAATTTTATGCGAATGTAAGGCGAAAGAAGTTGTAGCTTAAGGTCGATCATTGGGTGTTCTTGAAGTTTTTTCCTATGAAAGAGGTTATGGGATTTGATAAAACAGGGGAGACTTAGACCCTGTTACATTGGTCTATTATAAGAAGGATTAGGAATATTTCTTATGAACTGGATCTACCAGCGAGCTTGGCTTAGTTCACCATATTTTTCATCTATGCTCAAAAAGTGTGTGGGTGACCTTCCTTAGTGGTGTCCATTAATGATATTGGCATTAAAGATTCATCGTCCTGCGAGAAAGTCTCGGTTGAAATCTTGGATAGGCAAGTTCAAAAAATGAGAACTAAGGAAATAACTTCAATGAAGGTGCTTTGAAGGAACCAAAATCTAGAGGAGGATACATGAGAATCGAAAGATAATATGAAGGCTAAATATCCATTCTTATTTCTAATGTTTGACGAAAGTACTTAAGGTACGAACCTTACTTCTTCTCTTATTGCATTTTTAGTTTCTTCTTGAGTCCCTCCATGTTCTTTCTTATATTATGCTAAGGGTATTCTAATCTCTCATTCGGGGACAAATGATCCTAAAGAGGGGGCGATAATATAAGACACCAAGAATTTTGATGATTTTATTTTAGACCCTCCCTCATGTTTAATGATGATTTTTGACTTGAATCATAATAAGGGATGTTAACGGGACCACCAACGAGAGTTAAAATTTTTACAAAGCATTCGAGGTCATTTTGGGACCCCAAACCAATGAGGGCCCACGATAAGAGTGTTCCACGCTCCTTCTCTTCACGATAAGGGCATGCCACGCCCTTGGATTGGCGCGATAAGGGCGTGCCACGCCCAAGGGTACAAAAAATCATTTTTTATTTTTTTCAATTGGGGTGAGGGCTTTTTGATCTTTTACCCTATTAAATGACCTTCTAAACATATTAAATGTCATTCCCACCCTCAATACCCAAAATTAACAACATACTTTCTCCTTCCAAATTCTTAAGAGTAAAGTAGAAACTTCTTCTCAAGAATTCAACTCTCAAGGCTCAAGAACTCAAGTTCTTCTTGAATTCATTCCATTAAAAGGTGTTGGACACTCTCTTATTTTTAATCATCTTTAAATTGTGAAGTTTACTTGATATTATCATATTTTAATAGTTGCTTAAACTAGGGTTAAGGATTTAGGATTATTATAGACTTATATTGGGAGACTATTGTTTCAGTAACTTTAGTCTCATTCCTCGGTGTATGCAGCTAACATGGATTGGGGCCCTTTCGACAAGGGGAGCTAGACCCATATAGCCTATGGGTGCAAAAAGGGCGGTATAAACTACATAGTTTAGGATTAATTTTTAAACAATCATGTTTTATGTTCCTTGTATCTTACTCCAACCATCTATTACATCTATGATTGTTGTACATATGATTTATGACTGCCTTTTTTGGTAAATGCATATAGTTTATTCCTTTCCTTGGGTCATATTCCAGTACTCGCCGTACTGGCCTTCTCCGAACGCTACATTATTTGATAATGTATGTTTGGAGGGCTTCTCTTGTAACCTATGCAATATTAGGTTGTTTGGTATTTTTATTGGACAACTATTAAAGTGGTGAGCCCTCCATCATTTGGAAGACCTATTTTCTTTAGTCCTTTTACTATTTTAGTACTTTTGTTTTTTTTAAGCACAGTCCAGGTCATGTCCTGACTTTGTTGGTATTCTGTGGTTAGAGGCTTTGTGGACAAGTGTTGGGGTTATTATTTTTTGGATTTGATTTTTGACTTGCAAATATTAAATTTTTTGGCTAGTAAGTCTCTCTTATTTTATTAGTTATTTTTTGCATTTTATTAATATCATCATGCTCATAAGGCAAGGCTAAGGGGCCATCTCAGGCCTTGGTTGGTTTAGGATGTCTGTCATCTCAGGGCCCTGATTTAGGTCATGAAAGTTATAGTTAGTTTTAATTCTGTGCATGAGGTGAAAACTCGGTGTTAAAGGTTTATTTTTAAAAATTTTAGAATTTGAGGTAGGTTATGGTTTATATTTCTGCAAACAGGGTTGTGTAGTTAATAAATGTATAAAATCATGTTATGGGTATGAGAACTAACCATAAAATGGCTATTAACATTGTATTATGCTTGTAGGGGGTCATATATAGTTGTTATTTGGTAGTACTAAGAAATTATTTGCTATGTGTGACTGTGTTGGGTCTTGTATGATATTATTGGTCTTATGTATATATAATTGATGGTATCCTTATGGTGAAAAGTCTAAGTTGACTTTTATGTGGTACTAATGGCACATTGTTGTGTATTTTGCTCTATTGGTATATGATTCCACTGGATTCATGGATTGATGGCATATTGAGTGGATTTTGGCTCACATGGTTGGTACATTGGTTGGCTTTGGAAATTCTCATTCTTGTTGGTTATGAGCATTGCATCTCATTGGTTCCACTGTGAAAATACTAGAAATAATAGCTTGCGACATCTTATTAGATCCTCTGCCGAGGGATGTGCTGGCGAGGAGTCATAGTTATTGGTATTGGATTGTATATGGGTTGATGAATCCCCCATGGGTCCTACCTTAGGAGCTTATATTAGTAGGTGTATAAGGAGGTTATATGACAACCTCGAGCATCTCATCATCATCTTTATTGCATCTTATATATTGTGTTCATTTTGTGTCGTATTACTATCCTTGGGCTGATATCTATCTATTTGTACTTCTTTCTTATTCTTACATTTGGTATATAGGTATAATTGTGCACCTTTCTTGTATTTATGTATGGTGTCTATGTATATTGTATAAATATTAGTGGAAATAGTGTGGGATACATTTGGACATTTTTTAATTATAGGTAATATGCCCATAATGTGTATTTTATATGCTTTATTTTCTACTTTGCTTAGTCGATCTATGATACCTACTAAGTACAAGTGGATCGTACTCACCCCTATTGTGCCTTTTCAGTACCGTTCCAAGTATAAGAATATACTCGTGCTACCGCACGATACTTAATTCAGGTGGTAGCAGAAGGATATTCGAGGTAGTGGATGATCTATCTTTCAGAGTTGATCTATTACATCTTTGTATCTATTTCATGTAATACTTTTTATTTTTAGATAAATTTTGATCCTTTTTGGACTACCATTGTATCTTTGACGTTCGAGACATATTTAGTAGTTTTTACACTGTGACACAAGGTTTTAGGATATTGTATGGTATCTTTTTGTTTGTTATGTATTTCCCTTTTATACTATATATGTGTTGCTCGACTCTATTCTAGGAGTCTTTCCTTGGGATTTAGTATTATCTTCTTATTTCATATTAGTTTGGGTGATAGACTTACTTGTCAAGATTTTCCGTGACAAGTGCCATCATGACCCTTGGTTCTTAGGTCATGAAAAATTAGTATTAGAGTAGCCAGATTTCATTAGTTTATCAGTGTAAGAATGGGGTATCTAGTAAAGTCTCGCTAATTGGTACGTAGTTTTCCATATCTATCTTCGAAAGGCTACAATATATCCTTAGAAAGCTTCCCTTATTTCATTCTATATCATGTGGATCTTTCAAACCTTGTGTTCTAAATAGTATTTCACTCTTTCTATATATATATTGTGAGGACTAGATTCTGTGAGGCTAGAGATGTAGAGCTATTATCCAAGGAGATAGATTAGTCTAAAGGGCGAGTTAGGATCCGTGGATGGGCTCAAGGTAACAACAGGCACAAAAATCTTCCCGGTCCAGAGATAGAACTAAAGGGCTCTCCCTTGAGCCTTATGTTGAGAATATTTAAGATATAAGGACTACTCTGATCCCACAGAGTTCATTTACCCCAGTCTTTAAAGGGTTCTTGATTTTGTTATTGACTCATTTGGAGGGTGTTCCTCCAGCTTCGAGTATTGTACCTCTGTCTATGCCAAAGTATGCATATGGTGTTACTCTGGTTCCTAGTGTGGATCGCCTAGTGGTACCAATAGCTGCTTGTGGTACTCCATAGACTTTGAGTGTTGTTCCTCCTTCTATGTCAGCATCTAGGTATGGTTTTGAGATTAAGAGTTCAACCTTTATCTATTTTACCTTCTCAGGTGGGATCTCAACCATCCAGATTTACTATGTCTCTTATATTTTCTAGTACAGTTATGTATTCTAAGAATCAGAAGAGGTTTAAAAAATTCACTCATTTGGGTCCTTTTAGGTTCAGTAGTGCTGTAGGTGAGGATTTTTTATTCTTAATTGATTGTCTTGAGAAGTTGCATAAACTTGGTTTCCTCGTGTTGCATTGGGTTGTTTATACTACTTAGCAATTGAGAGATGCAATTAAAGATTGAAGGAGGTGACTTTTTAGTTGTAGACTTCTCGATTCTCCTGAGATGAGTTAGGATTAGTTTGTTGAGGCCTTTTTGGACAGGTTTGCGTAATACAATTTGAGAGTTTAGATGAGAGATGGTTTAGTAACTTAGAGCAGGGCTCCATGACTGTTACAAAGTATGAGGCATGTTTCCATACCTTGTCTAGATATTCTTATACCAACATTGCTAGTCTAAGAAGATTCAAAAGTTTGTGAAGGGGTTGGATATTTCTTTTTAGCTAGTTATGACTCAGATGGTTGTGTACGAGGTATCATTTTAGAGTATAGTAGATTATTCTAGGATGACTGAGTCTATTCTTTGGGGTTTTCTGGAAGGATCCAAGAGAGTGTACCATTTGGGTAATTTCAGAGGTCACACTCTTCGAGGTAGAGATTTTAGAGGCTTTCATAGATATCATAGTAGACCAATGCAGAAAGCTTTGTAAGGTCCTGATTGTTAGTTTTATGGTTCAATAGCTTTGGGTGGTTGTTGTAGCTTAGTGGTACCTCCTCCTATTGAGTTAGGCTATAGAGGTTGCCATGTGTGTGATGAGATTGACCATTTGGCCAAAGACTATCCCCATTGTGTTTTCATGCTCTTATTTTAATTATAAGAGGTAGAGGTTCTACTAGTGGTGTACGAAGCATTGGTAGTGGTACCCATTGTGGTAATCGCAGGGCTACTTAGTCAGTGGTGGTCGTGGACAATGCTATGCAATACTTGCCAGACCAGAGATAAAGGCTTCTAATGCAATTATATTTGATATCATTCTTGTTTGCTTCAGATCTACATATGTGTTATTTGATTTGGTATTGACTTTCTCCTATATGTCTTTATATTATGCTTCAGGTTTTGATTCTGCCAATAAACCTTTTGCCATGCCTATCCATGTGTCTACCCCTGTAAGAGACTCTTTGGTGGTGTATTGGATGCACCAATATTGTGTTGTGACTTTTTCTAGGCGTGAGACTTGGGTAGATCTGATTGTCATAGATATGGTAGATGCTGAAGTCATTTTGGGTATGGATTGGTTATCTCCTTATCATGCTGTCCTAGATTGCTATGCTAAGACCGTGACCTTGGCTTTGCCAAGTGAGTCGAGAATGGCTTAGAAGGGTGCTCATTTGGGTCGCAAGAGAGTTAGATCTTTTCTTTAGGCTTATTACTTGGTTGAGAGGGGATGTTTGTCTTATTTGGCTTATATTCGTGATACTAGTGATATTGCACTTTCTTCTTTGAATTCTGTTCGTGTTGTCTGTGAGTTCATGGATATTTCCCTATGGATTTTCCTAGTATACCTCCGAATGTGATATTGACTTTGCTATTGAAGTCGAGATGGGAAGCAAGCATATTTTTATTTCTCCTTATAGGATGACCCCAATAGAGTTGATGGAATTGAAGGATCAATTGAAGGAATTATTTGATATGGGATTTATCCAACCTAGTGTATCACTTTGTGGTATGCCTGTCTTGTTTATGAAGAAAAAAAATGGGTCTATGTGTATGTGTATTGATTAACTATAGTTGAACAAGGTGATAACTAAGAATAAGTGTCCTCTTCATCGTATTAATGATTTGTTCGATTATCTTCAGGGCACTTTGGTGTTCTCAAAGATTAATTTGAGTTATGAATATCACTAATTGATGATTAGATCTTTGGATATTTCAAAGACAACTTTTCAGACTCAGTACGGTCATTATGAGTTCTTAGTCATGTCCTATGGGTTGACCAATGCCCCAACCACATTTATGGAGTTGATGAACCGGGTATTTTGACTGTATCTTGACTCTTTTATCATTATATTTATAGATGATATCTTGTTTTATTATAAGAGAGAGGCTGACCATGAGGAGTATTTATGGATTATGCTTTAAAGATTAAGGAATGAGAAGTTTTATGCTAAGTTCTCTAAGTGTGAGTTTTGGTTGGAGTCTATCTCTTTCTTGGGTCATATGGTGACCAAGTATGGTAAATCCAGCCAAGATTGAAGTAGTTCTTGATTAGGTGAGACCTACCTCTCCTACCGAGATTCAGAATTTTGTTGGTTTAGTAGGTTACTATCAGAGCTTTTTTGAGGTTTTTTCATCTATTACAACTCCATTGACTAAGTTGTTTCAGAAGGTAATTTCCTTTTAGTGGTCTAATGATTGTGAGGAAGGCTTTCAAAACCATAAGGAATTATTGACTTCATCTCCTATCTTGACTTTGCCAAAGGAGAGCATGGGTTTTACTGTCTTTTTATGATGCTTTAGGTATTGGGTTAGGTGTTGTGTTCATGTAGGAGGGTAAGGTGATTACATTTTCTTAGATCATCATAGTCTTCAGTTCTTCACTCAACATAATGTTAATATAAGGCAACACCATTGGCTTCAGTTTCTTAAGGACTATGACTTAATATTCTCTATCATCTAGGGAAGACTAATGAGGTTGCAAATTCCTTGAGACGGAACTTGACTAGACTATTGCTTGGCTCATCTTTTGACCCAGGAGTGGCCTTTGGCTTTAGAGGTTCAGTCTTTGGATAACTAGATGGTTAGGATTGATATTTTAATACTTGGATGTGTTTTGGAATTTGTTGAGGCTAGGTCTTTCTTGAAGGAACAAATTTAGGTTATCAATTTGATGATGTTGGATTGAGAGTTATTTGGGATAAGTTGTTAAGTGGATAGGCTAAGGAAGCCTTGCTTGATCTAAATAGTGTTTTGTGGATTGGAGGTCGAGTTTGTGTGCCAAGAGTAGGTGATTGGATTAGATTGCTTTTTAAAGAGGCTCATTGTTCTAGGTATTCCATCCATCCAAAAGTGGCTAAAATGTATCATGATTTGAGACAGCATTTTTGGTAGTGTGGTATGAGAAAGGATGTAGTAAGTTTTGTAACTCATTGCCTATGTTGCTAGTAGGGCCTAGCATTTGAGGCCTGATGGTTTTCTTTAAAGGTTACCCATTCCCGAGTACAAATGGGAATGGATCACTATAGACTTCATGACCGAGTTGCCTCGTACTTCTCATGGTTTTGATAGTGTTTGTGTAACACCCCAGATTTTTGCCTCTGAAAATTTCTGAGTTTTGAGCTTACGTTCCAGAGTATGACTATAATACCCCATACTTTTTAGATCTTAGTTTAGCTCCTAGAATGTCAAGGGTTATCTTTAAAAATTAATAACTCTTGATACATGTAGAATTTTCAACCTATATACCTACCAATGTGTAGATAGTTGGCTCAACTTTCCAATGACACAAATTTTTCCTTAATTCGATACTCAGTTGAGAAGTTATGACATTTTTAGTAAAACAGTATGGCATTTTGACAGGCACCACGTTGCGGAAAAGGACGATTTTACAATTGTCAAATTTTAGTGGAGCACCGTGATTACGTCGCATCATGGTGAAAGTCCAGTTCCTACTCGTCTTTTTTCCAGTAAGGCAACATGATTTCAGCACGTTGCAATGATGGCCAAAATAGGACTCGTCCCTTTTATAGTAGCCCAATGCGATAGCCCCGCATCGCATTGATGGGCAAAACCGGCCTCATTCCTTTTCTAGTGAGCCACCGCGATAGTGGCACATCGCGGTGGGTGGCCAAATTAGGATTTTCCAATTTTTGAGTTGAATTTTAAAAGGGCAATTTAGTCAATTATCCAGCCCCTAATTCGTGAATAACAGATAATTTAACCCATTCTAAGCATTCTATGCTCACTTTTCATTAATTCTCTCTCCAGAAAACCCTAGAACCTCAAACCTTAACCTACAAGAAATCAAATTTCCTCCATTCTTTTTCTAAGATAGCTTAAAATTAAGGATTCCTAATTCAAGACCTTCAAGAGGTCTTCTTCAAAAGCATAAATAGTAAAACAAGTTCAAGCTTTCTTAGTAATTGCATCAATTAAGGTATGTGGGGTTATGAACAAGGATAATTCTTTCATCCCTGCGGCCAAAACTAGTTTTTAAAGTTGATTTTGTTTCAAATTACACGAGTTTCAAATTAGGGTTCATATCCAATATTGCTAATTGAAAAATTATGAGATTTGAAGTGATTTAGATGCTGAATTTCATGTTTATTTTCGTATTTTCATGTGTAATGCAGTAATTCCAGATGTTGAGTTGAATAATCAATATCTTTGTTATCAAGCATGAATATTATTATATTTTGACATGAATTTGTTGCATGGGTCACTAAGCCTTAGTTGAATATTGCTAATTTAAGATTGATTATGCTATAGGCACCCTATGACTAGATTATTTTAAAAGTTTTGATAAATATTTGATCTTTTGATCTCAACTTAGATATGAAATCCACTTTACAGTTTTAGATTATAGTTTAACTTAGCAAATATACAGTTGGTTTTTGTAATAAACCATTATACAAGATTTTAAAGTGGATTTCCAACAGAATAAGCATATAGATTAAAGGGAATAGTATTTAGCACCAAGTAGGGTATGCTCTCATGCCCCAGAACTACAAGCCAACGTAGGTTCAAATTATCAGATTATTCCCATTTCTATATGGATGACAGATACAGATGTGATTACTTAGATTAGGTTAGACTCCCTGGCAAGAGTATGGCACCTTTCCTCAATATGTGGTTTTCCCATAAAGGAACTAGATGTTTGACTCCATGATAGCTCATATGGCTTATGTCGGTTATAAGAACCTCCCTGTAGAAAAGAGTAGTCCTAACAGTAAAGACTTTCAGAATGGCTTTTAAAAGTATTTCCCTAATAGTAAAAGCTTGACAGAACAGAATAATCTTAACAGAAAAGTTTTTAGAAAACTAAGTGTAAAGGCTCACAGTTTTATTCAGATATTCCTTTAAATAATCCTTGGCTACAGATTTCAGCTTTAGATTTCAGATATAGAAGTGAGTCCTTTCTGCACTTAGACAATATGTTTTAAATATAGAATACAAGCACAGCTTTTAGAAACTAAATGTTATGACTCACTAGATTTATAAAACATATTTTGTTACTCATGATTACGAATTTCAAGTTTTAGTTATTCAAGCCTATGTGAGTCATTTACATTCAGCATGCATTATTTTAAAATTTGACAAAGATGTTGATATTATGGTTACTTATGCATTTACCTATATATACTCAATACAATCCAAAGTACTGATCCACATATACGTCTATGTGTTACATTGTCTCATAATACAGGTTTAGGTGTTCAGTTTCAGTAGCGAGAGTAATTTCAAGCATCTCCATCTATATCCCGATCGTTGGTGAGTCCTCATAGTTTACGGATTTAGTCATTCAGTTTTTCAGCTTATTAGTATAGATGATTCATTATTTTTAGATAGTTCGAGTCAGCTAGGGGTTTGTCCTAGTGACTCTCTAGCATTAGTAGTAGAGGCTTGTCAAACTTCTAGATTTGCTTCAGATTTTCAAAATTGATTTATCATACTCTTGAGCTTAGTATTTTACAGATATTATATCCAGACATTTTCAGCTTAGCCCATACAGATTTTTGTATTTTAGCTTGATTATATATCAATACTTTCATAATTTTGAGCTTTAGATTTAGTAGAAGAAAGACAAGATTAGCTTAAGGGTACTCATAGTCTTGAGCACTATATGACATCTCGAGACCCATTTTGCGGCATCAAAATGTCTTAGGTGATGAGTTATTAAGGTTTCTCACAAGTTGTATAGTGTCAATCATAGCCTGACTAGTAAGTTAACCAATGTTTCTATCCTAAGTACGACTGGACCCTCACGAGTCATGGTGAGACATTATGAGTCATAAGGTGGAACTCATTACCACACCAGTATGGTGGTTTTCTATGGTAAGGACTAGGACTCTACGAGTTGTAAGGTTTGTTCAAGAGCTGTAGAGTGTGACTAGTAATCAAACCAATGAATGGTGCACAATAGTCTGCCCAGACTACAAGTCCAGGCTAAGAGTCATACCCAGTTGTCATGAGTCATGACGTGACCCGTAATGATTAAATGACAGTTTTCAGTATTTTAATTAAGGTACTTTGGTCATTTCATTCATTCTCCAATTAAAACCCATGACCTAAAATACTCTAAAGGACCTTTTAACACTTCATTACTCCATCATAAACTACTCTTTACTATCTTAAATCCACAAGCCAAGAACAACTACGGTTTCTAAGGATTTGGCTTCTAGAGTTTCAATTAGTGATTTCTTTCCATAATCCTTGATATCTCAGGAATGTATCTCTTCCCTTAAACTTTTTTTATTCAAAGCAAGTGTTTAGAACTATTTTATGTGATTAATTGATGTTTTTAGAAATTGGATTGAGGGCTTTTGAATGTTATTGATGGAATCGCTTTTCCCATGGCTCTTGTGAATCATTCATATTTTGAATTGATAGTTTTTTAACTCATTGGGTTCATGGGCATGGTAAATAGGAATAGGGGTTATGGATTCCCCCAAATAAATGGATTTGAAATTAAAATTGGTAATAACCTCAACTCACCTAATGATATTGTCTTTGAAACATGAGTATATGCATATTGTAATCTTTTTTGGAACTATTGCACTGAATAAAAGTCTAATGGAACATAAATGGATTCAAATTAAACCTTGGGGGTCGTGGATTCCCCTAAGTTAATAGATAATTAACATTGAACCACAGGGGTTGTGGATTTTTTTATGTGGATGAATGATTAGAGCCTGTGGGGTCATTATCACTCAGCTAAAGCTAATATGGTTGCTAATGCTCTTAGTGGTTGTCCATGGGTAGCTTGTGTCATGTGGATGAGAAAAATAAGGATTGGTGAAGGATATTCACCAGTTGGCCAATCTTGGAGTTCGTCTTTTAGATTTCAAGGATGGAGATGTGATTATTTAAGAGGTGATAGATTCATCTCTTAGAGCTAAGGTAAAGGAGAAGTAGGTTTTGGATCCTATCTTGATGCAAATTAAGGCTGATATGGGTTACCAGAAAGTTTTGACTTTTGAGATTGGTGGTGATGGTATCTTGAGGTACCAAGGTAGGTTATGTATTTCTAATGTTGATGAGCTGTGAGAAAGGATTTTGACTGAGGCTCACTAGTCAAGGTATACAGTTCACCTGGGTTTAAAAAAGATGTACCATGATTTGAAAGAGAACTATTGGTGGAACAACATGAAGAGAGATATGGCCAATTTTTTAGCTAAGTGCATGGTTTGTCAGCAAATGAAGGTTGAGCACTTGAGGCTCGGTGGTATATCTTAAGAGATAAAGTTTTCTATGTGGAAGTGGAAGATGATCAACATGGATTTTATTACTGGTCTTCTGTGGTCTCGAAATCAGCTCAATTAGATTTAGGTCATCACTGATAAGATAAATAAATCTGCTCACTTTTTGCCTGTGAGGACTACATACTCTGGAGAGGAGTATGCTAAGTTTTTTTATTAAGGAGATAGTTAGATTGCATGGTGCTCCAATTTCCATGATTTTTCATCGAGGTACGTAGTTTTCTTCTAGCCTTTGGTATTCGTTTCAGCAAGGTTTAGGGATTAATGTGAACCGTAGAACCGCATTTCATCCTCAAACGGATGGACAGGGCAAGAAGATCATTTAATATTTGGAGTATATACTAATGGCTTGCGTGATAGATTTTGGTGGTAGTTGGGTTTATCATTTCCTTCTTATTGAGTTTCCATACAATAATAACTATCACTCTAGTGTTGGGATGACTCCTTTAAAGCCCTTTATGGTAGGAGGTTTAGATCTTCTAGTAGGTTTTTTGAGGTTAGCGAGAATAGATTATTCAGTCCAGACTTACTTCACCAAGCCATGGAGAAGTTAAAGGTGATCAGAGATAGTCTTAAAACTGCTATGAGTTGCCAAAAGTTCTATACAAATATGAGGTAAGAGAGTTAGAGTTCAAGGTTGGTGATTGGGTGTTCTTGAAGGTATCTCCTTAAAAGGAGTGATGAGGTTTGGTAAGAAGGGGAATCTCAATCCCCGTTATATTGGTCCATACCTGATTTTGAGGATAGTAGGCAATGTTGCTTATGAGTTAGATTTGCATTCGAGTTTGGGTTCCATTCATCCAATTTTCCATGCATCGATGTTGAAGAAGTGTGGGTGATCCTTCTTTAGTTATGCCTATTGAGGGTATTGGAATTTCAAATTCCCTATCTTATGAAGAAATTCTACTTGAGATTTTGAATAGGCAAGTCAGTCGTTTAAGGACTAAGGATGTGGCTTCGGTGAAAGTCGTTTGGAGGAACTAAAAGATAGAAGAAGCTACATGGGAAGATGAAGAGGACATGAAGTCCAAATATCAGTTCTTACTCCCTGAGTTGGATAATCGTACTTAAGGTATGTATTTTCTTAGTTTGTTTGATTTTTCTAACATTATTAATGGTTTTGTGATTGCATTCCCGGTGTATAATTGTGCTAATGGATGCCTTGACTCCTTATTCAGTGACGAATGATCTTGGAGGAGGGGGTAATGTAACATGCCAATTTTTTGCCTCTAAAAATTTCTAAGTTTTGAGCTTACTGTCTAGGGTATAACTTTGGTGATGAGTCGTGAAGTCTCCTCATGAGTTGTATATTGTCAATTATAGCCTGACAATAAGTTGCACAATGTTTCTGTCCTGAGTACGGCTGGACCCTCACAAGCTGTGGTAAGATATTATGAACCATAAGATGGGACTCATAGTCCTACCAGTATGGTGGTTAATTTTTTTATGGTGATGACTAGGGCTCTATGAGTCATAAGGTTTGGTCATGAGTCATAGGGTATGATTGATAACCAAACCAGTGAAGGGTGCCCAAGAGTCTACCCAGACTACGAGTCCAGGCTAAGACTCGTACCCAGTCATCATGAGTCATGACGTGACCCATAATGATTGGGCAATAATTTTCAATATTTTAATTAAAGGTACTTTGGTCATTCCCTCACTCCAAAATTTAAACCCATGACCGAAAATACTCTAAGGGACCCCATAATACTTCATTACTGCATCATAAACTACTCTTTACTCTCTCAAATTCTCAAGGTAAGAACAACTAGGGTTTCTAAGGATTTGGCTTCTACATCTTTAATTGGTGATTTCTCTCCAAAATCCTTGATATCTCAGGCATGTATCTCTTCCCTTAAACTTGTTTTGTTAAAAGGATGTGTTTAGAATTGTTGTTCATGTGATTAATTTAAGATAATGGAAATTAGGTTGAGGGCTTTTGAATGTTATTGATGGAATTGCTTTCCTTATGACTTTTGTGAATCATTTATGTTTTGAATTGATAGTTTTTGAACTCATTGGGTTCATAGGAATGGTAAATGGAAATGGGGTCATGGATTCCTCTAAATAAATGGATTTGGAATTGAAATTGGTTATTAACTCAACCTACCATATGATATTGGCTTTGAAACATGAGTATATGTATATTATAGTCATTTTTGGAACTATCGCACTGCATAAAAGGCTAATGGAATATAAACGATTTTAAACTGAACTTTAGGGGTTTTGGATTCCCCTAATTTAATGGATAATTAACATTGAACCTCAGGGATCATAGATTGCCCCATGTGTATGAATGATTGAAGCTTATGTGGTTATGGATTCCCCTAAGAGATGATAATTTGAATGACATATTGATAATAGCTTGCAAGTGTAGTTGGCAAGACAATACCAATGGTTTATTCCTTAGTGGATGATTATTCGTTTAATAAATGGGAATGTGTAAATGTTTTAATTGGGCTTAAAGGGGGTTGTGTTGCTGGGTCGTGAAAGTGGAGGTCCTGAGGGACTGATACCAGAAACCTACGTTTGTCGGCGTGAGGTTTGGTCTTGATGATTGTGTGATTATGTCACACTTTATATATTTATATCCTAGATTGGTGAATGGTCGTGGTTTCACTGTCCTTCCTTAATACTTTAGTTCGTGTGGCTTACATGCATTAGGACCCTTTCAATAGGGTGAGAGCTGGACCAATATAGCCCGTGGATATAGATGATGATTATAGCTACACAGTCTAGGTTAATGGTTTAACCCTCATGCTAAACCTTGTTCCCTATCCTGAGATGTTATATATATGTATATGATTGCATATATATAGTTTTGGAGTGATTTTGGGCTAATTGATTATGGCATTATTGTATCCCTTCCCTGAGTAATGCTAGCGCTCACCCTGCTAATCATTCTCGGGTGCCGTATCCCCACACGAGCAAGGTCTGAAGATACTTTTGTTTCCTTCGTAGTGGTAGGTGATTTTTGGATTGTTCGTGAGTCAGATTTGAAGTGGTGAGCTTCCGTTCTCTGGAAGTCCCTCATTTTATGGTCTTGTCTTTATTTATGTCATAGACTACCTTTTGGGTTCCCTTTTTATCTATGGTCGGGGGCATGTCCCAACTATGGTTGCTGTTTGATTTTATAGAGGCTTTCGTGGATAAAGTGTGCGGGATTATTAGATCATTTTTAGCTATTTTATGCACCTTGTCATATGTTCAGAACTTAACTCTATCTTGTTTTATGTCCGTAACTCCTCCGCTACTAGTTGTATTTTGTACTAGTTGGCTAGGTTAATGGGGGGGAGGGTGTCCGATCTTGGCAGACTTGAGATACCTATCATGACTAACCCTGGTTTGGGATGTGACAGTTAGGGTCATCATATATCGATTAAGCAAGTCTACTCATTTCTTTTTCATTTAAGTTTCTTTCAATTCTAGTAGGTTGGCCTATATCTATATTTGTGAGATAGTTCATCTTCAAGGTATGCTAGTTTCTATCATCTCAAACTGAGGCTCAGTATTCATATCTCATATTTGTAAGACTTTTCAGGAGGGGTTGGGTACCCGAGTTGATCTTAGTATAATTTTTCACCCCTTACCAATGATAAATTAGAACGGATTATTTAGATTTTGTAGGATATACTTTGCGCTTTTGTGATGGACTTTGGTGGTCAATGGGAGCAACATCTAGGTTTGGCAGAGTGTGCGTATAGTAATAGCTACCATTCCAGTATTGAGATGGTTCATTTTGCAACTTTGTAAGGCAGGCGTTGTTACTTTTTCGTTGGTTGGTTTGAGGTTTCTGAGGTTAGACCTTGAGGTACAGACTTGCTTCATGAGTCTTTCAATAGGGTTTGGGTCATTTAAGATAGACTTTGAGCTGATAAGAGTAGGAGAAAGTGCTATATGGATTGTAGATTTTATGCCTTGAGATGTAGTGTTGGTGACCGAGTCTACCTTCATGTGCCTCTCATGAAGGGCATGATGATGTTAGGAAAGAGGGGAAAACTTATTCCTAGGTATATTTGACCTTTTGAGATTCTTAAGACTATTGGGGATGTGGTATATTAGTCAAGATTTCCCCTCAATTTATAAGTTTCTCATCTAGTTTTTATGTTTCTATGCTTCAGCATTACATTCCGAATTAGTCTCATGTTATTCATTAGGATTCGTTCTAGTTATATGATAGGTTGTCTTTTATTGAAGAGCCCGTCTCTATTCTAGCTATAGATGTTAGACAGTTGTATTCTATAGATATTCTACTAGTTAAGGTTCAGAGAAGACATTAACCTGTAGATGAGTCTACTTGGGAGGTTGAGTCTTATATGCATGGTAGTTATCCCTAGTTTTTTGCTGATTTAGGTTTTTCTCTCTCCCTTAGTTCGAGGACAAACTAGGTTCTTAGTGGTGGATGATGTAATGACTAGATTTTTTGGTGATTTATGTGAATTATTTATTTCTGTATGATTTGACCATTTACCCCTTTCCATGGTTGCATTTGGTATTTCTGAGGTGTGGGGATGATTGACACAATTCCAATGCATTTCAGTGTGATTTGAGCAAGATTATGGTTTTTGATGGTTATAAAGGCTTTATAGTTGACATTGATCAACATTTATTGATCTATGCGTTGGATGGCAACACGAACTGCACCAGCAGATTCAAAATATAGATTTAGGGTAGTAACCTAGTTGGTATGGTTTTACAACTTCTATTTTTCATTTCAACCCTTAATTTGGAAAGTTGTAAAATTAGGTTTTGAGGGTCAACTTTGTGAAAATAATGTTTTTCTGAAAATCTGGTATCGTCATTAAGTCTGAAGTGTTGAATTTAGTATAGTAGCATACTTCATTTGCATACTTCAGATTTTGGATGAATCTTGAGGGGTCTGCAGAAACTTGAAATCCTTTAAGTCTCCAGCTAGTGCACTGCTCAGTTGTTGCACCCACTTAGGCTATCTGTTGGTCGCTTAAGCAACCTGACAACCGAATAAGGGTATCGCTTAAGCGACTCTCCCATCGCCTAGACATCTATCGCTTAAGCGACATATTTGTCACTTATGCGATATGGCAGGCATCACATAAGCAATGGCTGCTTAAGCGACCTAGTGGTCTCTTAGGCAACACTATTGCCTGGGTAGGTCATATCCCTCTTTTTTTGCAATTTTCACCATCTTTGAGACATAGAGCTTGAGGTTTCAAGTTTTTTTGACAGTTTCTTTCATTTTTAAGCTTGGGTAAGATCCAAAATCCTATTTTAATTACTTTTCTTTGATTCTTATCATTTTAATCTTGTTATATTTGGATTCAAAAGTGAAATTTGGGGATTTTGGCTCGGGAGGCCTAAAAATTGATAATTATTTAATTTAAACTCCAATTTCAACCCATTTTCACTTTAGTTTTATTCTACAAGTTTCCTTAATCATGAGAAATATATTTTTTGAACTAAAATTCCAATTTTGATCCTTCTTTTTCGAAAACCCATTTTAGGGATCCATTTTGACCCCGACCTAAAAATGGGCAATATGGGTATCATTGGCTTCCTTTTAATGCATAGATTTCATATTTTTGCATTTTAGTTGGTTTTGAGTCCATGTGTAAGGTGAAATCTTGGTGTTAAAGGCTTATTTGTATCCATTTTGGCATTTGATGTAGGTTATAACTTAATTTTCTTCAGACTGGGTTGCGTAGTCAATAATGATGTAAAATCATGTTATGATTGTGGAAACTGATCATGGAAATGGCTATTAATATTGTGTTGTGCTCGTGTAGGGGTCTATATTATTGTTATTTGGTGGTATTAAGACATTATCTGCTATGTGTGACTGTGTGGGGTCTTCTATGATATTTTTGGTTTTATGTATGTCTAATTGGTGGTCTCTTTATGGTGAAAAGCCTAAATTGGCTTACGTGGTATCAAGGGTATATTGTTGTGTATTTTGCCCAATTGGCATATAATTTCATTGGATTTATGAATTAATGGCATATTTAGTGGATTTTTGTTCACATGATTGGTATATTAGTTGACTTTGGAAATTCTCATTATGGTTGGTGGTGAGCATTACATCCTTATATTATATGCACTTGTGAAATATTGGTACCACTGTGGAAATACTGAAAACACTTGCTTGTGACATCTTATTAGACCCTTTGTCAAGGGATGTGCCGGAGAGGAGTCATGAATACTAGTATTGAATATTGGATTGTATATGGATTGACGAACTCACCATGGGTCCTACCTCGAGATCTCGGCTTAGTAAGTGTATACAGAAGTTGTGCGACAACCTTGAGTATCTCATCATCATCATCATTTTATTGTATCTCATATATTTTGTTCATTTTGTGTTATATCATTGTCCTTGATGTGATATCAATCTATCTGTACTTCTTATACTTGTATTTGGTATTTGTGTATAATTGTGCTCCTTTCTCATACTTGTGTATGGTATATGTGTATAATGTCAAACTATTGGTGGAGACGGTATAGACTACCATTTGGAACTTTTTTATTACAGGTGGCGTGTCCATACTGTGTATTTTATATGCTTTATTTTCTACTTTCCTCAATTAATATACGACACCTACTGAGTACAAGTGGATCGTAGTCATCTTTACTACGCCCTTTCTATGTAGATCAAGGTATGAGTGCGCCATATGATAACTGATTCTGGCAGTAACTGGAGCATATTGAAGGTAGCGGATGATATTTGTTTCTGGAGTTTATCCACTACCTCTTTCTATCTATTTTATGTATTATTTTTTATTCGAAGATAAATTTTGATCCTTTTTGGACTATCATATCTTTGACATTCAATACATAATTAGTAGTCCTTACATTGTGACACCATGTATTGGGATATTGTATGATATCTTTGGCTAAGTATTTTCTCATTTATACTATATATGTGCGCTCGACTCCATTCCAAGAGTCTTTCCATGAGATTTGGTACTATCTCTTTATTTCATATCTTTTTGGTTGATAGGCTCACTTGTCAAGGTTTGTCGTAACAAGTGTCATCCTGATCCCTGGGTTTTGGGTCGTGGCACAAATCACTTTATCTCTTCAATATTTCACACAATAATCTCACGGGTGAAATCTCTCTCAAATAAATTAAAGAAAAAATTGAATTCAAAGATTTGAGTTAGAGAAAGTATATGATAATGAAGAATCAGATATATCTGCGAACCAACAGATTTTTGGGCCAAATATTAGGAGTCGTACATGGATAGGAGGCTTGTTAAATGCATCACATATCTTTTGGAGAGACAAAGTAAAATATGAAATCCATGCAATTAAATAAAAGGCTTGAGTGTTAAGTAGTTGTGGTAAGTTAAGTGGTGATATAACATAATTTTTTCAAAATGACACTGTAGAAAAATTTATTTCAAATTGTACCACATATTACTTATAGAATGCTATTTTGGAAGAAAAAATTAAAGGATTGTCCTGTCCTTATTCTTAGGACTGAGTTGGGCTTCCATTTTAAAAATTCTTCGGTAGTCAATCTCTATAAGCCAATTTAACGCTCTAACTCGTTAAGGTTGAGTTGTATTGGTTTGAGCCAACTTATTTTGACACCTCTATATTTGATGTTTACACCAAATTTAATAAAAGAGAATTTTAGTAAACAACTGCACTTTGGTGTCTCAATATCAAATATAGTAATAATTTGGCTAATTACAAAATGTTGGAAATAGTTTTGAAATTCATGTTATCGGTGTACCACTTTCTGAAATTTGTACTGTGCTAATACAACTTTTTGAAATTCGTGATATCGGTGATACAATGATTTTTTTTGTATTTGTTCAGTTGATTTTGTTGGATACACTCTATATATGTGCTCAATATAGTTGTATCGACGCCTTAATTTAGCTAGATATACTAATTTTAGGACAAGTCACTTTGGCCAAATATAACACTAGTTTGGAGGGATTAACAAAGCACTCATTTTGATGAATACATTGACA
Organism: Capsicum baccatum var. pendulum; assembly: GCA_030864225.1. Taxonomy (NCBI): domain Eukaryota; kingdom Viridiplantae; phylum Streptophyta; class Magnoliopsida; order Solanales; family Solanaceae; genus Capsicum; species Capsicum baccatum. Next base: position 81,648,935 of record CM061557.1, on the reverse strand, counting down.
CTACCCAAAAATATTTTTAGATAAAACTGAAAATTTCGCCAGAACTTTTGCATATATAGAACCTCTAAGGTAACAATTTGTCTCGAAAATAGTTAAAAAGAAAGAGACTCAGCTATGAAATTCAGTCGAACTCAATTAACGCTGAAAAAGTGAAATTACCTTAATCTAAAATAAAGATCTCAATTTTTTTTACTCAATCTGCATTTTAGGAATATTAATAGAGGGGTGGGGTGGGGGGCAGAGAACGTGGCTAGTGGAGTGGTAAAATAGTGACAGTAAGAAAGAGAAGAGCAAAGGAAGAAGAGGAAAAAGAGCATGGAAATGGAGATAACTAGGATTTATTAGGAATGGAAGAGGACCTAGGCCTTTCTAGTTTCCTTATGATCAATACGCTTGGATCTGAATGTACATATAAATAATTAAGATATTGTTTCTACATAGAGACATTGAATGATTAAGATCATTTTTTTGTTAATATCTGAACGTATATATTTTAAACATAAAAATGTACAATTCATATAAATAACTAAATATTAAGGAAAACATATGTTAAATAAAATAAAGTATTAATTGATAAGAAATGAAGTGTTTAAGCGGTGGTACTTGAGATGGTTAGAAGTGGTAGTTATAATGCTTGGTGCTAGTGATTTGTGATTATAGTTTTGATAGTTTCAATGGTTGAGCCAATTAGTGTCATAGTGATTAACACAATGTTATTGTTGTTGCTGTTGGTTTTAGTAGTAGAGTTAGTTGATATTATTAGTTAGCAATGTTAGTGGTGATGAAAGAAATTGTGCTGGTAGATGATGGTATTTGTGGCAGTGCTAGTTATGATGGTGGATTTGGTTGGAAATAGAGAATAGCCATAATGATGGTAGTGGTTGATGATAGTGTTAAAGTTTTGATGAATGATTTTGTGATTTATTTGCACGAAGATAGCAAAAGGAGAAATAGTCAAAAATCTCAATAAAGAAGAGAGGCACCTTTGAAGATTGAGTGAGGATGTTGTCCAAATATATCATAATGCCTTCAGTACTCAAAAAGGAATAAAAACATCTCTGAAGATATTACAGGATGTTACGTACAACTCATTGGTCTTGTCCAAGAATATCAAGAGGCACTCCACGAAAATATCTTCTACTCTGAATAGGTTGATGAGAATCTCCTCAAAAGTAATATCAAAAGGTATTCCATTCTAGGAAAGGAGAAAACATATGTTGCATTAATTAGTATGTTTAAATCATGGATATGTTGCATCTCCATTTTATGTATATAATGTCTTAGTTAGATTTTCCTTTATAGTCTTTGCTTATTTTTTAAAATTGAATATTCCCTATTCATTTTTCTAAGAAGAAATCCTTAGGGTTGGGATGTTACTTCAATGGCTAGTAGTAGTCGAATCACTACTATATAAGAATTAAAAGTCAAAGAAAGAGAGATACACTTGTCTCAACCTTCTCTAGTTCTTTGCTCTACTATACTCAAGCATTGTATTCTCTTAAAGGTTTATACGTACTTAAAAAGAGAGGAGAGAAACACATAGTTGGTGAGTTTTGTGCCCAAGAGCACGCGCAAGTGTATGTGTTCCACCATGTAGTAAAATAACCCTATAAAATCCAAGTATTGATCCCACAGGGACTTGTGTTAAATCATTATCCAATTCTATTTCAACTATCAATATTAATCATGTGCAAAAGTAATTAAAAGAGTTTGAGAGTTATAAACTAAAAGTAAGTAAAGAATATGATAAATTAAAAGTTCTTGAACAACAATATGGAGAAATTCGGGGTTAGGCACTACAAATAATCATACTAAGCTATATAACTTCGTTGGTTAGATTCATTATCTTGGTTGTTGGTCCATAGGGTTGATATTATGACTATGGCCTTATGAACCTCTAACCAACTATTTAAATTAGCCCCAAAACTACATCGTTGAGTGGAGATACGAGAATTAAGTTAAATGCATTCATATTTCATTCTGTAATTGGACCAAATAAGGAAATTAGGTATATTCTTATCCTACATGCAAATCATAACTTCAATCCATTGAGAGATTACGATCCTATTCCATCTATCCCATGTTTTATCCTATTGTTCCTCCTCATGGGCTCATTATAGAATTAAGCATGTATTATAAGGGCCGCTAATCCTTAAAATAGTTAAGACAATGATAAATAAACAAACAACAATGATAAATAACTAAAACCAATTCAATTCATAACAAGAGTAATTATGTTCTTGGCCTTAACCCTAGAAAAAGGTGTTTAGCCATCATAGACATACACGTAATCACAAAAGATAAATACTAGTTATAATCCATAAAAAACTAAATTAAAAGGATAAAAAACCTAATTTAATCCTTTTCTAGCATATTTTAATCTCCAGAAGTCGTCCAAGGTGTTTACACAAGAGTTGAAGTGTCGTATTATAGTAGAACCAAGATTGCCAATTTTAAGTTAACAGCGTGCCACACACTTATCGCGGAGGATAGGGAGAAAGGCACGGCCCTATAATGGTGAAATACTGCTTTATACATATTTATAATATGTCTAAGTATGTTCCACACCCTTATATCGGAGTTTAAGGGGCGTGACTCGCCCGTGTGCTAAAAAACAACTGATTTAAAAACTTCTGATTTCAACCTCTTGAACTCCTTCCTTTTGCCTATTGCCTTTTTCATTAACATAGTAAATGGTATCCTATAAAATTAAAAAATACAAATTAGTGCACATAATATAATAGAATCCACCGAGATACACTAGAACCAGGCATAACTCAAGCTAGCACAACTAGTTTCGCCGTCTAAACTTTATTTATTTATTTTGTCTCTTAGCTTGTTTCAATTGATTCTTAAACATTATAAACAAGTAATTACACACATAATTACACAATTATACCATTATTAACTCATTGAACACACTATAATCTATCAAGACCAACTAGAACAACACATAGCTCAAGCTAGTAACACTAGTTTTCTCGTTTAAACTTTAAGAGACCAAATTAATTCCAAACTTGTTTGAAACACAAATTAAACATTATAATCAAGAATTTTAATATTAGATGATCAATTATATCATTAAAAACTTATTAAGCACACAAAAAGTCCTCAAAATAAGGCTAAATAAGTATAGATAATGGCACTTAAGTGCATAAATCCACCTAAGATCACCACCCCACACTTAAAGCCTTGTTCATCCTCGAACAACTCTTTACCTTAAGAGTTGTATCAAGGAAGATTTCAACACTACCACTACTACAAGAAAGACACTCAATATAGCTCTAGAATGACTATACAGATAGTAAGTTTTTCACTAAGCATTCACATACACTTGAAAGCTCATGAACGCTACTTCAAAACATCCTAACCTCAAGAATTGACTCACCAAGTTGGCGAACTCATGCATATAACTAAATCAAGGAGATCATATAAGTCACCTAACTAAAGTTAAACATGTCCCCTCACCACAAGAGATTTACCTATATTCACTTACATAGATGCGATTTATCACCAGAATAGGTATAAGAATCAAATTACACTCACTCTCACAAAGGATTCTGATATCACACAAGATGAACCATAGGATTTCCCTTAGTATAACACTCTACTAATATCAGAATGTAAATGGTTAGGATCAAATAAGAATTTAAGGGTTGTAATGTAGGCTAAGGGAAGGGTAGGAACTATTTTGGTCAGGAATCTATCTTTCCTAAGCGCTTTTATACATGAAACTTATCAATTAATTCCCCTCCGACAACCAATTTCTACCACTTCTACTTCACACATATCTTTTGTTTTCACCATCTCATTAAGTGAGTTCACATATAATGTGGAAGGTGTATTAACTATCAACTCATGATTACATCTAAGCAAAAATTTATCTCTTTTCATCACACAACTCCCAACCACACACATATCAACTTTTTCAACACCAATAGTTACATACTTTGGGGCATCAATTTCATCTCTTTCCTTATTATTTTTCTTACTCCTTTACCTTAATAATTTTTCTCTAAAGCTCTTAGGATCTTTGGATCGAATAAAGGTCAATCAAAGAAGGGAACAAATTATATATAGGGCTAACAAAAAATAAATTAAAGGCTCAATAGGGTCAGCTAGGATAATGTACAAGGGTAGATAAGAGAGAGGGTATGAATCATGGCTATCAAAGAAATGACTATATCATCTCCTAAACCCACACTCTTTATTCCGCTTTGTAAACATACTAGGCAGGTTCTAGACATCAATATGCAACAAGGAATACGACAAAATCCTCACTAGCACATAAAACATTCTCAACTCAAGTATGATCATTATAAATTATCAATCAAGCAATCACACAAATTCAACATTAAGCGAGAAACGTTCAAGAGTCATATTAATAAGCCTAGGAGTCTCAAAGGTCATCATTAAGCCAAGAACATGCTTTCACATACAAAATCATTTGCATCATGCAATCATACATAACACCAATAAAAATATCTCACTTATTCCTTGTACAAAGAATTTTAAAATTTACTCCAAAAAGGAAAAAGAGATGCTGGGCTCAAACGGGGCACCACATCGAACAAAACCAAAAACAACAACAACGGGGTGGGTAAACTATTTGCCTACTAGACTAACATCAACAACCACTAAACTAAGAAATAAAAAGAAAAAGCTTTTTTTTTAATTTTTTCAAATTTTCCCCAAAAATGGGAAACAACTAAGAATAAAAATCTTATAGCATTCTTTCACCCAAAACCATGGAAAATTTCCCCACCTCACACTTAACAATATACTTTATCCCCAGAGTATAATTCAAATTAAGGATAGAAATACTCTCTGAGGACTCCAGAACAAGTAGTAGCATCTTAAAATATCAATGACATTGGGTGGAACCCACCTAGTCTTTGCCATGCTTCTTAGATCGGGTGTCCGTTACTCAGACTTCCCATCAACCTGTGACTCAACAAAAACAAAAAATATGTGAAGTAAAAATTAAAATGCAAAAATAAAAAACCTACCATAACTTGGGTTACCTCCCAAGTAGCGACTGATTTAGTTTTGCAACATGACCCACTTTAAAACTTAACCATTTTCCTTCATCCTCTTCCTCCTACTCAAAGGCCATCTTCTTACTCTTTTCTAAATTCTTGAGTGTGTACTCTCAAGGTCATCATCTTTATCAACAATAGCCTTTTTAGGCTCCACAATTTTCTCAACTTTGAGATTTAATAGTGGCTTAAGTAACTCTATAAGAGAGTCCGAAGAGGTTAATGATGGTTTAGACTCCATCACCCTACACTCATCTACTTCCATGGATGTGATGATACATAAATCCTTATGATGGTAAGGTGGATTAAATGTTTTTTAGATTTTGAATACCACCTCTTCATCATGCAATCTTATCATGAGAGTTCCTCCTCTCATATCTATCAACACTGCTCCTATTGCCAAGAATGGACGTCCCAATGTGATTGGTAACTTATCATCTGCATCATAATCAAGAATAATAAAGTCAATAGGATAATAAACTTACCAACCTTAATAAGCACACCCTCAATGATTCCTTCAGGTTGGACTCTAGTTCGGTCTGCCATCTGTATCACCACAAAGCATGGACTTGACTTTCCAAAACCCATAGTATTGAACACTGATATGGGCATCAAGTTTATACTTTCCCCTAAATAACTTAAAGCATGGAACACATCACTATCACCAATTTTTATGGAGAGAATAAAACTCTCTAGGTCCTTCAATTTCTTTGGCATCCTCCGTGTCGCCTCTAAACTGTACTCCTCAATAAGTGTAATTGCCTTAATTTTGTGTAGCTTCATCTTATTGCTCACCACATTCATTAAGTACTTAGCGTACTTAGGCTTTTCCTTCAAAACATCTAGCAAAGTAAGCTTGATGTGAAGTTCACCACATCTTTTGGCCTTTTTGAGCCTTTAAGGAAATGGTAGTGGTGGTCCTTCCTACACTTACTCAGCAGCCTTTCCTACTCAAACTTTCCCAAATTCTCAGTATCTTTACTTGGAACATGTTGAGGAACCAATACTACTTGTATCCCCAGATGTTTCTTCAAAGTCCTGTAACTAAGCTCTTTACCACGCTTCAAGGTGCTTTCCACAACTTTCTTTGGATGCTTTGTATCACTTGTCAATCCACCTTATGTCCTGTTATTTTATGCCTAAGCTAATTTTCCTAATTTCTACTCTAACTTTTTTTGAGCCACTTGCTAATTTATATTCTCAGCAGCCATTTGTTCTTGCTTGTCCAAGATCCTCTTCAAAGTTTTCTTAGACTACTGAGGCTGATTATAACCCCATGAATAATTTTGCTGACTCTAATTACCATAATTATATTTTTATGTATTGCACCGACTCTGAATATGCTTGACACATGACTATGAAGTGACCACTGTCGCCATAAATCACATGCCAAAGTGGAGCCTGCTATACCACATTCACCTAAGCCTGAGACTGAATTACACCCAACTTGATAAATTATGTCATCATATGATTATGAAGGGCACCCAATTGGGAAGCTAAGGTTGTGACACTATCAACTTTGATCATGCCCGCAGACTTTTTCACTAAACTTCTGAATATGTCACCATTCTAGTCTAGAATTCCTTGTGTAATACAGTTCAACAAGGTATATAAATCATCATAAGTTTTCTCTATCGATTGACCACGTGTAGCTGAATTTAACAAAATCTACATATTATAGTCAAGTGCCTCAACAAAGGTGTGATCTAATGGCTCGATGGACTGCTGGTGATGGACAATCTTGAAGAAGAGTTTTGAACATCTTCCAAGCATGATACAAATTCTCATCCAACTTTTGCTTGAAGATCAAAATCTCACTATCTAATCTTGCAATCATGCCAGGTAGAGTGAAATGAATGAGGAATTTTTAGGCCAAGTCATCCCATGTAGTGATATAACCTGCTGGCTTATTATTCAACACTTCTATGCATCCACCGTAAGTAAGAAGGGGAATAGTATCAGCCTCACATAACCAGTTGATACCTCCGTGGGTATGAATGTGTTAATGATCTCCAAAATATTTTGTAAGTGAACATGTGGATCTTTATGTTATAATCTGATAAATTGCTCACTACTGTGCAAGAGTTGCACCATCTTTTGTTTCAACTCAAATCTACCTCCTACAATGGGGCTGTAGATGAATGAGGTAACATTAGTTGCAAGTGGGATTTTCACTTCACGAACTATCCTGTGGGCTAGTAGACCTTCAACCATGGGTGAAATATCTTCTTTTTTCAAGAATTTGAGGGATTCAAAAGAGAAGGACTGATTCTCTCTGTAATTAGTGTAAGCATTGCTCGAGTTAATGATATGGACTAACCAACTCCCTATACCCTGCCAACTTACTAGCATTTTAAACATGTTCCAGGAAATTCTGAATCTAAGATCAAGTAATTAGAACTTAAGCAATCAAAAATCAAAACTAAAACTAAGACGGTTGCCAGTTTATAAGTTCCTGACAATGATGCTAAGAACTTTTTGTGCCCAAGCATACATGCAAGTCTAAGTGGTCCTCCAAGTAGTAAAATGGCCTTATAAAAGCCAAGTATCTATCCCTCAGAGACTTATGGTAAACATCTATCCAGTTCTAGCTCAACTATCAAGATTACGCAAGTGTTAAAGTAATCAAAAAAGCTTGACAATTATAAACTGAAAGTAAATTAAACAATGCGATAGATTACAATTTCTTGAAAAATAATGGGGAGAAACCTAGGGTTAAGGTACTCAAATAATCATAATAATATAACTTCCTTGGTTAGGTTAATTATATTTGTTGTTGGTCCATGGGGTTGATATTATGACTATGGCCTTCTGAACCTCTAATCAACTATTTAACTTTGCCCCACAACTACATCGTTGAACGAGGATATTAGAACTAAGTTAAATAGATTAATATTTCATCTCCAAATTAAAACAAATAGGGTAATTAGTTATATTCCTATCCTACATGCAAATAGGAACTTCAATCAATTGAGATATTACGATCCTATTCCATCTATTCCATGTTCTATCCTAACATTCCTCCTTCTGGGTTCATGACAGAATTAAGCATGTATTATAAGGGTCAAAAATCCTTAAAATAATTAACACAAGAATAAATAAATGACCAAAAATGATAAATAAACAAAACCAATTCAATTTATAAAAAGAGTAATCATGTTCTTGGCCTTAACCCTGGAAAAAGAGTGTTTAGCTACTCATGGACATACACGTAATAACAATAGATGAATCCATGTTATAATCCATAAACAAACTAACATAAAAGAATAAAAACACTAATTTAAGCCTTTTAAAGATTATTTAATCCCCACAAGTCGTCCAAGGTGTTTAAACAAGAGTTTAAGTGTCCTATTTATAGTAGAGCCAAGATTGCCAATTTTGACTTAGCAGTGTGCCTCACCCTTATCAGAAAGGATAGGGAGTATGTCACGCTACTAACGTGGTGACATACTATTTTGGACACATTTATAATGTGTATAATGGCCTGGAACTCCCTTATATAGGAGTTTAAGGGGTGTGAAATGCCCATGTGCTCAGAAACATCCGATTTCAACCTCTTGAACTCTTTTTTGTCTTTTGATTTTCTTGCATTCTTGGGTGTCTTTCCGCTTCACTTTCAGATTTTTTAGCTTCCCAACATTGATATTAAAATAATAACTGGTATACTATAATATCAAACAAGACTAATTAGTGCATGCAAAATAATAGAATCCACTAAGATACACTAGAAGCAAGCACAACTCAAGCTAACACAACTTGTTTCGTCGTCTAAACTTTATTTGATCTTTTTGTCTCTTAGATTGTTGTAATTGAATCTTAAACATTAAAGCAAGTTATTACACATATAATTACACATTTATAGAATTAGTAACTCATTTAACACACTAGAATCTATCAAGATCAAGTAGAACATCACATAGCTCAAGCTAGTAACACTAGTTTTCTCGTCCAAACTCTTTGTGAACAAATTGATTCCAAACTTTTTTGTAACACCATTTAAACATTATAATAAATTAGTTTAATGCTTAGATGATAAATTATATCATTAAAAACTCATTAACATAGAAATTCCTCCAAATAAGGCTAAACAAGCATAGATAATGACACTTAAGTTCATAAATCCACCAAAGATCACCATACCACATTTAAAGCCTTGTTCATACTCGAACAACTATTTACCTTAAGAATCACATTAAGGATGACTTCAACACTACTACTACAAGCAATACACTCAAGCTAGATCTATAATGACTACACATATAGTAAGTTTTACACTAAGTATGTCACATATACTTGAAAGCTCATGAACACTACTTCAAAACATCCAAACCTCAAGAATTGACTTACCAAGTTGGCGAACTCGTGCATATTACTCAATTAAAGAGATCATATAAGTCACATAACTAAAATTAAACACGTATCCTCACCATAAGAGAGTTTTCCACATTCACTCACATAGATGTAATTTATTACCAAGATAAGTATAAGAATCAATTACGCTCACTCTCACAAAGGGTTCTCATATCACACAAGATGAACAATAGGCTTGAACTTAGTATAGTACTCTACTAATATTAGAATGTTAATTCTTAGGATCAAATAGAACTTTTAGGGTTGTAATGTAGGCTAAGGGAAGGTTAGGAACTATTTCGGTTGGGAATCTATCTTTCCTTAGTGCTTTAATACATCACACTTATCAATTAAACTCTCCTCAAACTACCAATTTGTACCACTTCTACCTTCATACATATTTTTTGTTTTTGCTCCCATCTTATTAAGCTATTACATATATAATGTGGAAGGAATATTAAATATCAACTCCTGATTACATCTAAGCAAAAATTTCTCATTTTTCATCACACAGCTCCCGACCAGACACATATCAACTTTTTCAATACCAATAGTTACATACTTAGGGGCATCAGTTTCACCTCTTTACTTCTTATTTTTCTGACTCCTTTACCTTAATAATTTTTTCACTAAAGCTCTTAGGGTCTTTGGATAAAATTAAGGTCAATCAAAAAAGGTAACAAGATACATATGAGGCTACAAAAAAATAAACTAAAGGCTTAATGGGGTTAACTAGGATAATGTAAAATGGTATATAAAAGAGAGGGTATGAACATGGCTATCTAGGAAATGCCTATATCATATCCTAAATCCACACTCTTTATTTTTTATTGCAAACACACTAGAAATGTTCTAGAAATCAATATGCAACAAGCAATACAACAAAACCTTCAGTAGCGCATAGAACATGCTCAACTCAAGTAGGATCATTATAAATTCTCAACCAAGAAATCGTACGAATTCAACATTAAGCAAGCAATGTTCAAGAGTTATATTCATGACTACGAGTCGAAAAGTAGTCATTCAACCAAGAACATACTTTGACACACAAGATCACTTACATCATGCAATCATACATAACACCAACAAAAGCATCTCACTTATTCATAACACAAAGGATTTTAAAATATACTCCTAAAAAGGAAAAGAGATACAGAGTTAAAAGGGCGCGACCAATGGAAAATAATAAAAAATAATAACCACTGGGTAGGTGAAGTGTGCACTACTAGAACGAAATCAACAACCACTAACTAAAAATAAAAAACAGACATCTTTTTGAAGTTTTTTAAAATTTATCCAAAAATTAGGAAATAACTAAGAATAAAAATCCTATAGCATCATTTCACCCAAAACCATGGGAGTTTTCACACCTCACACATAAACAAGATACTTTGTCCTTAAAGTAAAATTCAAAGTAAGGATAGAAATACTCCCTGAGGACTCTAGGATTTGTAGTAGAATCTTTAAACATCAATCAGCTCGAGTGGACCCGACCCTGTCTTTGCTATGCTTTTTAACTTGGGTCTTTGATACTCAGACTTTCCAACAATATGTGACTCCAAAAAAATAAAAACTACTTAAAGTAAAAACTAAAATGCAAAAATAAAATGCCTACCTTAACTTGGGTTGCCTCCCAAGTAGGGCCTAAAATACTTTCGCGGCATGACCCACTTTACAACTCAACCATTTTCCTTCATCCTCTTCATCTTACTAGAAGGCCATTTTCTTACTCTTTTCTGACTTCCTGAGTGTGTACTCTCAAGGTCATCATATTTATTAACAATATCCTTTTTAGTCTCTACATTTTCCCTAACTTTGAGCTTTATTGGTGGCTTAATAACTCTATAAGAGAGTATAAAGTGGTCAATGGTGGTTATGAATCAATCACCCTACACTCATCTACCTCCATGTATGTGATGATACACAAATCCTTATAATGGGAAGGTGGATTGAGTGGCTTCTAGACTTTCAAAACCATCTCTTTATCATCCAATCTTATCTTGAGAGTTCCTTCTCTCATATCCATCAACGGTCCTCTCACTACAAAGAATGGATGTCCCAATATGATCAGTACCCTATCATCTAGATTATAATCAAGAAAAATAAAGTCAATAGGATAATAATCTTACCAACCTTAATGAGTATGTTCTTAATGATTCTTTCATGTTGGACTCTGGTTCGGTCTGCCATCTGTATCACCACAGAGCATGGACTTGACTTTCCCAAACCCATATTATTTAACACTGATAGGGTCCATAAAGTTTATACTTGCCCCTAAATTACCCAAAAGATATACCACATAACTATCACCAATTTGTATGAAAAAGATGAAACTCCCTAGGTCCTTTAATTTCTTCGACATCCTTCGCATCACTATCGAACTGCACTCCTTAATAAGTGCCATCGTCTTAAGTCCTGCAACTTTGTCTTATTGATCACCACATTCTTCAAGTACTTAGCACTTAGGCATTCTCTTCAAAACATTTAACAAAAAGAAGGTTAATATGAAGCTCGCCATATCTCTTGGCCTTTTTAGCCTTTGAGGGCATGTTGGTGGTGGTCTTTCCTGTACTTGCTCAGCAGCCTTTGATTTTGGGTACTCAGACTTTCCTAAATTCTTAGGATCTTGACTTGTAACATGTAAAGGAACCAACTTTGCCTATACCTCCAGATTTTTCTCCGGAGGTTTGTAACTAAGTTCCCTACCACTCTTTAAGGTAATTGCCATAACTTGCTTGGATGCTTTGTATCACTTTGTAATCCACCTTGTGGCCTAATATTAAGTGCCTAAGCTAATTTTCCCAATTACTTCTCTAACATTTTCTGAGACACTTGCTGATTTTTTCTCAGCAACTATTTCTTCCTGCTTGTCCAAGATCTTCTTCAATGTTTTCTCAGTGTTACTGGCATATGTGTTGTCCTGCTACTAGAACTACTTATGCTAATTATAGCGCCATGAATAATTTGGTAGATTCTACCACTTGTGGTTGTAGGCATTACCATAAATACATTTTTATACATTGCCTATGAAGTTTACCAACTCCGGATATGCTCTACACAAGACTACAAAGTGACCACTATCCCCAAAAATCACACACCAAGATGGATCTTGTTGTACCACATTCACTTGAGCCTAAACTTGATTTATGCCCAACTTGATAAATTGTGTCATCATTGGATTCTTAAGGGTAGCTAATTGGGCAGCTAAGGCCATGACACTATCAACTTTGATCATGCCCGTAGAATTTTTCTCTAAACTCCTGGATATGTCACCATTCTAGTCTGGATTTCCTTGTTCAATATGGTTCAGCAAGGTATACAACTCATTATAAGTTTTCTCTATTGCTTGACCACCTGTACCTGAATCTAAAAAAATCTTCGTATTATGTTTATGTGCTTCAATAAAGGTGTGAGCTAATACCTCAACGTACTGATGGTGATGTGGATAGTCCTAAATAAGAGATTTGAAACTCTTCCAAGCATGATAGAAATTTTTATCCGACTTTTGCTTGTGGGTCAAAATCTCACTATGTAATCTTGTAGTCTTGCCAGATAGAATAAAACGAATAAGGAATTTATTGGCCAATTCATCCCTGTAGTGATGTAACCTGTTGGCTATGCATTCAACACTTCTTTGCGTCCACCATAAGTGAAAAGGGGTAAAGTGCTAGACACATATAATTAGTAGATACCCAATGGGTATGAATGTGTTACTAATCTCCAAAAAATTCTACAACTGAACATGTGGATCTTCATTTGATAATCCAATAAATTGTACATTACTGTGCATGAGTTGAGCCATATTCTATTTCTACTCAAATGTACCTCATGCAGCGGGTCTATGGATGAAGGAGGTAACATTAGTCGCAATTGGGATTGTCACTTCATGAACTGTCCTCCAGGCTAGTGGATCTTCTTTGTGAATTTGAGGGATTCGATAGACAAGGGCTGCTTCTCTCCTTAATTAGTGTAAGCATTACACGGGTTCGAGATATAGCCCAACCAACTCCTTGTCCCTTTCTAGCTTTCTAGCTTTTTAAACCCATGCCTAAAAATTCAGAATCTAAGATCAAGTAATTAAAACTTAAGAAATCAAAAATCAAAACTAAAACTAAGACGGTTGCCAATTCACAAGTTCCTAGCAACGACGCAAAGAAATTTTTATGCCTAAGTACATATGCAAGTGGTCCACCAAGTAGTAAAATGTCTTTATAAAAGCAAGGTATTAATACCTCAGCGACTCGTGGTAAATATCTATCCAATTCTATCTCAACTATTATGATTACATAAGTGCTAAAGTAACCAAAAGAGTTTGAGAGATATAAACTAAAAGTAAATTAAATGATACAGTAAATTAAAAGTTCTTGACCAATAATGGGGAGAAGCCTAGGGTTCAGGCACTCAAATAATTATACTAAACTATAAAACTTAATTTTTTAGGTTAATTATCTTGATCGTTGATCCACGAGGTTGATATTATGTCTATGGCCTTCCGAAACTTTACTCAACTATTTAAATTAGCCCCACAACTACATCATTGAGCGGGGATGCGAGAACTAAGTTAAATACATTCATATTTCATCCCTTAATTGAACCAAATAAGGAAATTAGGTATATTCCTATCCTACATGAAGATCATAACTTTATTTCGTTGAGAGATTACGATCCTATTCCATCTATCACATGTTCTATCCTATCGTTCCTCCTCACGGGATCATGATAGAATTAAGCATCTATTCTAAGAGATGATAATCCTTAAAAAAGTTAAGACAATGATAAATAAACAACTAAAATGATAAATAACCAAAATCAATTCAATTCATAATAAGAGTAATCATGTTCTTGGCCTTAACCCTAGAAAAGGGTGTTTAGCAACTCATGGACATACACGTAACCACAATTGATGAATCCATGTTATATCCATAAACAAACTAACATAAAAGGATAAATACAATAATTTACGACTTTTAAATAGTATCTTAAATCCCATAAGTAGTCCAAGGTTTTTACAAAAGAGTTGAAGTGTCCTATTTATAGTAGAACCAAGATTACCGATTTTGACTTAGCAGCGTGCCTCACCCTTATTGCGAAGGATAGGGAGTGTGTCACGGCACTAACGTGGTTAAATACTGTCTTGTACACATTTATAATGTGTATAATGTTATTTAAATCCCTTATATTTGAGTTTAAGGGGAGTGACACGCCCATGTGCTCAGAAACGTTTGATTTCAACCTTTTGAATCCCTTTCTTTTGTCTTTGATTTCTTGCATTCTTGTGTGTCTTTACACTTCACTTTCAGGATTTTTATCTTACCAAAATTGATATTAACATAATAAATGGTCTCCTATAATATCTAACAAGACTAATTAGTGCACACAACAGAATAGAATCCACCGATATACACTAGAACCAAGCATAACTCAAGCTAGCACAACTAGTTTCATCGTCTATATTTATTTGATATTTTTGTCTATTATATTGTTTAAATTGAACGTTAAAGATTATATAAAATATATTACACACCTAATTACACAACTATACCCTTATTAACTCATTTCACACACTAGAATCTATCGAGAACAACTAGAATAACACATAGCTTGACTTAGGTATAAAGCTAGCACAATCCTTATTAAACATTATTATCAAGTATTTTAACACTTAGGTTCTCAGTTATATCATTAACAACTTATTAAGCACACAAGAAGTCCTCAAAACAAGGCTAAACAAGCATAGATAATGACACTTAGGTGCATAAATACACCTAAGATCAGTGCGGATATGTATCAAGGTATGAAAAAAGAAAATAGTGTGAGTCAACTACAAAAATCTTGACTCTATCTTGTTTATTAATTTTATTCACAAAGTACTAGTAGAATCCCTTTCAATCCAAGGGGACTGAAGTAAGACCTATTAGAGGTCCTACCAATATAAAACATTTGATGTTGTTTACTTTTAACAGTTTAATTTCTAAGTATTCATTACTGCAATCAACAGTCGACTGTCTGTTGGAGGAAGTCGACTGTTCGGTCAAAAAAAAGAGTAATTCACCCCTCTTACTTCTTTAAATTATTATCAGAGCCTCATATTATATCTTCGTATTTGCTTAATAGCAAGGGAGTAAAAGATCTATGGTAGAACATCAAAGTAATAAGCCATATTTTAGGAGGGACTTTCAATAAGCCGATCACTTTTCTTTAATGGTCTCTACTATATTTAGTTAAAGGCAAGAATAAAGACTTATATTCAATCAATGGATTATGAATCTTCGCTAATTATTTAGAATAGCCTAAGGTTCATTCAAAAAAATTAATGGAAAAAAGGTTGTTATGAAGGTTGTTGCTTCTGACTACAGAAATGAGCATTTGGATATTATTCAAGCAAATTATAGAGCAATCTACTTGCTTTATTATTCTCTTAGTGACAAAGAATATGAGAAAATAGCCATTTGCAAAATGGTTAAAGAAATATAGAATAAGCTAGAAGCAATCCATGAAGGTACTAAAATGGACAAAAAAAATTAAAAGGCCTCCAGTTGCTGGGACGAGGAAAAAAAGTTAGAACATGACAACAACAAAAATAACAGCTGTTATTTCATGGAAATGGAAGAATCAAGTCAGGTAAGATCAACTCATGCAATGAATACTCTAAAATTCAAAATTTATTAGACCTTTCCATAACTGACATGATAAAAAGGGCTTTATTAAGAGAAAGAAAAAATTGGGAACGTCGGATTGAAGTTTCTGACATAAAAAATGACTTCTTTCAAAATGAAGTTGATAATTTGAAGATTAGATATAACAACCTTGAAAAATCCACCAGTCATAGTGTTGTCAAATCAAACTAGTCGACTAAGTCAACTTATAGATTTGATAGTGGCACTTGTAATAATAGATTTTATAATTGTGTCTGATCCCAAAAGTTAACTAATTCTAATAAGTTGACCAATAAGAGTAATCGCAGTCATAATAAAAATATTATAGCTATAACAACTCTCAACGGTTAGTTGACTAAAGAAACCAGTTAAAATTGAAATACCTATCATACAACTACTGAATAATACTATATTTTATGTTATAATTGTAGTAATCCTAGTCACAAATATTATAACAGCAGATTCGATCAAAAAATCCTTGCAAGTGGATTTAGAGACCCCAAACTGAATGCACAAATCTAAGAACTAACCATAAGGGACCTAAGAGCACTTGGGTACCTATGAATAAGTAATGAAATTATTTTGCAGTAACTCCATTCAAAATATAAATGGTAAATGATATCTTAGCAAGTGGATGTTCAATTCACAACACTAACTGATTCGAATAAAGTTGATGGATCGGCTATCACTGAGATTGATCATCAAAAGTTCTATCTCCCATGATCAAGTTAAACTTGGAACAACTCCAAAATCAATGGATAAGTGATCATGATCACCCAACAAGGACTCTTTATAAAAACATAAAAATGAAGAAGTTATTGGCTCAAAATCAAGTAAAATTGTCACCTATGATAAAGTTTTTGTTTGACTCCTACTTAAATATGCTCTCACAAAAAATTTAAGGTATGAACTTGCAAAGGTTCTCACCCCATACTCATGATATTTTCTTAAAAAAACCTTCAAAAGCTCTATTCTCTTTAAAACAAGCCCCTCAAACTTGGTATGAGAGATTGAGTAGATTTTTATAACTTTTAGAAATAACTTCTTTATCAAAGGATTTTTTATATTATACTTGGGATTACTAATGATGTCTTATGCAAGAACATTCTGAAAGAATACAATAGTATTAAAAATGAGCTTGACGAGAGAACTAACACTCTACTTGGCATGACAAACACTTTTGTAGGCCAAAGGGATCTTCCTTGATAAAAATAATCTCCTAAGAGCTTATTGAAATATCTGGTATTCCATAGTACCTCAAAAGGTATTAATAATGTATTTTCATGTCTTTTTGAAGAAAATATCGTGGTATGAATGACTTTCTTCTTTACCTTACAGCCAGCTAACTGGGTATACTAATTGATGTGTGTATGCATGCTATTTCTGTTAAAAGTATCTTTAGAAAATTATTTGGAAATATATTTCATGTGATTTGGTACTCTGAATAATGTTTACGCAAAAAAATCCTTCAGATGCAGATTTTTCTAAGTCAAGGGTGATGGGAAAAGGTACCATTAGATGGTAGAAAATTCTCCCATATCGTGGAATAGTAAGAAACACAACTATGTTTCCCTCTCCTTGAATATATCCCTATTGACCCATGTTATGTTCAAATTTTTTGCTTAGTGATTATAATACATTTTAAATTTATGTGAAATCCTTTGTGATATTTCCTGTACCTTTTGTCTAAAAATTCATGCATCTCACTAACATTTTTTATTTAGCATCCTTTCTTAACAAGTCATGTTTTAAAAAAGGGTGATTTTGATACTCTATTAAGGACTCTTTTAGAAGATATATCATTAAAACTTCTTTGGGAAGAAATTTGATTTTGTCTTTTTAATCTATTTGATGACAGTGCAAATCTTTTTGACTAATTTTCTTCCTTTCTGAAAAGTGTAAAAGTGTCTTTAATTAATGCATAAGGTGATTGATATACACACCTTTTCATACTTCTCCTATTTTTCCACCTAACACTGATTGGATATATGATAAGTTTTTAATGGCATCAATTAAGTTTCCTAGACAACTTCTCCTCTTCAACTTCTCCTTTCTTATCCTATATAATTATGTCAAAACTTTCATACTTTCTATAATTTTTCTTCTTCTTTATTCTCTCTTTTTTCATGGATAATTACTCTAAAAATACTTCCTCTAGTAGCTGAAAAAGTTCTCTCTTTAAAGGTAAAGGAAAGGTAGTTTCTCCAATTTCACTAGACTCTAATGTCTCCAACCAAGACCCTTTTCCTCGACTGATTACTCTGGTTTCTTTCTTGGTAAGCTCTTATCAACTCTTGATGTCTCTAAGAGTTCCAAGAAAAAGAGAAAATTCGACTTTGATAGTTCTCTTAATGTTAAAACTGTCTTTTGGGGGCCAACAAATGAAACCCTATTTTACTTTCTAAAGGAACATCCTGTGGTTCATGGTAGACTTGTAGATTTACATTTATTGAAATCCCTACATTGTTATATCAAACCCCTATTTGAATATTAATAATGGCCAAATATTGTTTAAAATACTCCTAAGATTGCATATGAACCACTCATCAGATTGTTCTATGCTAATATTTGTTTTATGCACTGTGGTGAGCTTGAAAACCTAGTGACGGGTACGCGTATTGATGATAGGCGAATTTACACGCCTATAGTACTATATTTTGTCCATATTTTCGCTAAGTTTTGAGGACTAATTATATAGTTTATGCACTTTTAGTCCTTTTTCCTATAAGTGAGCTAACGAACATGATTAGCAAGTTTTCAGGTATAAATGATGCAGAATTCAGCATTTTATGGATAACTTGACACCAAAGAAAGCTTCACAAAAGGAGGAAAGCAAAGCTTGGATGCCAAGGGCCAAAAGTGGCGCATGGAAAACTTGTCCCGAGCAAAATCAGCATTTCTCAAGACTTTGGGGATAGCTGTAACCTATTAGGATTAGGATAATGATGCAGTAATTTATTAGGATTAGGATAATGATGCAGTAACCCAGTAGGAATGGGTTAAGTAATGCAGTAGCTTAGTAGGAGTAGGATATGAGTGTTATAAATACCCTATTCTGCTAGAGATTTTTAAAATCATCTTTCAATACATTCCTCATCACTCTTACATTCTCCATTCTTACAATTAATTCTTCAATCCATCCACTATCCATCCATCCATCAAAACAAGTCTCCACCACCCTCATCCTTATTCCTCTCTATTCGATTCTTTTTTTAATTCATTATTGACATTACTTTTCATCTATTCAATTCTTAATTTCCACAACAAGAGAAACACTATTCTAAAAGGGAGTTCACGCCTAACGCCATACCACACCATACTACACGAGATCTTTATTGTGGTATAATGATAATGTCTATTGTGATTTCCATCGCACTCATGAATAGCTAAACTTCTCTGTTGGGGTTATGGAAGCCTTATGAGATACTATCTATTGCTATGAGTTTGTGAATTCACGACACGTATGCTGCTTATATCATTATTCTCTTCATCTTAATGCTAATTCTTGTGGTTGCAAATGCATAGAATACGCCAGTAGAGCATTAACTTGTTCGAAAGAAAATTTATATGTCTGGAAAAGAGATAATGTCAAGGTAATAGGGCACCAACCCCTGTTAAAAAGTTAGTGCCGTAACTGGATTAACCTCTTGGAGAATTCGTACTGTTAGATACACTTTAAGCTCGAAAGAGTTAAAGTGAAATAATCCTTGATAGGTCAAAAGACGCCTGGATTTACCATCGAATACAATTCTCTATAAGCATATGCATGACTGAATTCCGCACAACTCATAGCCAATAGAGACATACAACTCATAAGGTGGACATAACCCCAACTCTCAATTCTCATTGGTTAACATCTTACCAAATATTCTTTCTTTTTGCTTTGCTATTTTCTATTTTTTACTCTATTATTTTGGTTACATTACTTGCACGTTAAAATCCCCCCTTTTACGAGACTTGCACCAAAAGTCTAATAATCTTTGCTTACTTATTGATCGGCTATTCCTTGTGGGATCGATACCCAACCCAGTTGGGTTCTATATTTGAAAACGACCGCTTACACTCTTACGAGAGCTGTAGATTGAGCATTATCAAAAATTGGCGTCGTTGCCGGGGAATACGAGTGTCAATTAAGTTTGTGATAATTACTAGACCCTTTGGTAAAAGATTCTCGTACTTTTACTTTTAGTTGTTGTTTTTGTTTTCTGTAGGTTTTTATTCAGTGCATGCCCCATACTCAAAGTTCTGGCCAACCATTATTACCTATCAATCCTAAACCACAACGTATTGGCAGATGGAGGCAGAAACGGAAACTGAAAGAATGGCTGCTCAACAGGAACAGGAGAGACTAGCTGCTCTTGCCGCCGCCCAAGTACATCAACAAATTATTGATAACCCTTGGCGAACAATCAATCCTGATGATGAGGATTTAGGTGATGACGAGTTACTAAACCCTAGGTATGATGCTGAGATCGCAACACCTGCCAACAGAAGAGGTCGTCAAGCTAGGTTTAGGTGTGAACACCAATCCATGCAACCAGCATTCGACGATGATGAAGATGATCTTGATGTAGCCGGAGCCACAGGAGCCTTTATTCCTCCACCATTGGCACTCGGAGCCAAGTTAAACATCACTAGCACCATGATTCAGTTGTTGCAACTCAAGGTATTATTTGGTGGACTAGTAGGCGATGATCCAAATACGCATCTCATTAACTTTATTTGTACAAGCAAGTCGTTTGACAATCCTGGTGTTGGTCAGAATGCAATTCGATTATGCTTATTTCCATTGTCTCTGTCTGGAGAGGCAACTCTATGGTTGAATGGGATGAATCCTAATTCTATTACAAATTGGAGGCAATTGAGAGACGCTTTCCTAGAATGATTCTTTCCGTCATCCAAAAGAGCACAACTGAGAGATGAAATCAGCAACTTTCATCAGTTTCCAATTGAAGCTCTCCACGAAACATGGGAGAGGTTCAAGACGAAGCTAATGCGGTGCCCTAACCATCATATGACTAATGTTCACCTAATGGAGATACTATACAGAGCCTTAAATTCAATAACTAAATCAGTGGTGGATAATGCGGCTGGAGGATCATTTATGGACCTCACCTTTGGTCAAGCAAGCAATATGCTAGATCGGATGACGAAACAAAGTAGAGCTTGGCATACCAAGGATTTTGAGGTAGCAAGCCCCACTTTATCTATTGGCATGACTGCTGACCAAAGAAGAAGAGAAGAAGAACGTGATCAAGATATGACACATATGAAAACACAAGTGGATCTTCTTACAAAGCATCTATTGTCAGGGAAGACTGAAAAAGTCAAAGCTGTTGCGTCAAAAGGAAGAGACTACTTAAACAATCAGGGGGGTTTTTGAGGTAATATCCAAGGAAACCATGGTCGGAACTATTATGATAAATCTGGAAGAAAGGACCAAGGTTGTTGGAAGAACAAGAATGACAAGAGTGGTTTGTATGTTCCCCCAGGAAGACGTGACGCAACTGTATCTAGTTCTAGAAATATGGAAGATATGATGGCTAAACTGTAGAAAGGGGTGGAGGCAACCAGCGCGGGAGTAACGGAGGTAATAAATGATTTGTCCTCAATGAAGCAATTGGTTGACTCACATTCCACTTCAATAAAGTAAATAGAGCAGCAATTGAGCCAACTTTCAGCAGCACTTAATCAAAGAAAGGCTGACACTTTACCTAGCGACACTGTGCAAAATCCAAGGAATGACGGATCTTGCATGGCTATTACTACCCGAAGTGGTAAGGTGCTGGAAACTTCATCCAAAGGCAAGCAAGTGGTTGACGATGTAGCGGACATCGATGATAAGGCTAAAGACACCGCAGAATCTGACCATGACGTCCATGACGTCACACCGAGTATGTTGCAGCCTGGAAAGACCAAAATACAAAAGCAAGAGGACAAGAAACCCGTGGAGAAAACAATTCCACTTTCACCACCACCTTTTACTCAAAGATTGAAGAAGGTGGCGGACGATACAAAGTTCAGCAAATTTATGACTATGTTAAAGCAGCTGACCATTAATGTTCCATTGGTGGAGGAACTAGAACAAATGCCATGGTATGCGAAATTTATGAAAGATCTTTTGACAAAGAAGCGGGCAACAAGCTATGAGTTGAAAGATAATGTTCACCATTGCAGCACAATTGCTACCCGATCACTAGTTCAGAAGAAGGCATACCCCGGAGCTTTCACTATTCCTTGCACCGTTGGATCTTTGAATTTTGCCAAGGGATTATGCAATTTAGGAGCCAGCATCAATTTGATGCCATTATCGATTTACAAAAAGTTGGGGTTGGGTGATCCTACTCCAACCAATATGAGGCTCGTAATGGCGGATAGGTCAGTAAAACGACCTATTGATATTATGTGTGATGTATTGGTGAAGGTTTCTTCATTCATCTTTCCGGTAGACTTCGTTATTTTGGATTGTGAGGCAGACTTAGAAGTTCCCATAATCTTGGGGCGCCCTTTCCTTACTACAGGAAGTGTGCTTATTGATTTGAGTGCTAATGAGATTTCATTCCGAATAAATGACGAAGTAGTTTGCTTTGATGTGTGCAAATCAATGAAGCAACCCAAAGAGCTGAACGTATTTTCGGTGGCTGATGTTTACTTTGATGATGGGAAAGAAGTACTTGAAGAGGAGCAGCTGATTGATGACCCATTGGCGGTTGTGCTCATGAATAGTGAGTGTAAGGATGTTGAAAATTTTGAAGAAACCATTGGTGCTCTAACAGGATTAGGGTCATATCCTCATGCTCCCAAGAAGCTGGACCTTGATCTGAAAAATCAACCCACACCACCAGCTAAACCATCTATTGAAGAGCCACCCACGTTAGAATTGAAGGAGCTGCCTAGTCATTTAAAGTACGCATTCTTAGGAAGCGTAAACACACTTCCAGTCATTGTGGCGATAGTTTTGTGTGAGCCTCAAGTTGCAACTGTCATTGCTATTCTACAAAAGTATATAAGAGCCATTGGTTGGACCATCGCTGATATTATTGGCATTCCACCTGGGATTTGTACACACGAGATTCAGCTTGAAGAAAATTGCACACCAACTATTGAGCATCAAAGGCGTCTTAATCCACCTATGCAAGAAGTGGTGAAGAAAGAAATTATTAAGTGGTTAGATGCGGGGGTTGTGTATCCAATCTCTGATAGTACATGGCTAATCCCAGTACAATGTGTTCCCAAGAAAGGAGGCATGGAGGTAGTCGCGAATGAGAAGAATGAGCTTATTCCACTTAGACCCATCACAGGATGGAGAGTACGCATGGACTACTGAAAGCTAAATTCATGGACGCTCAAAGACCACTTTCCAATGTCATTTATGGACCAAATGCTCAATCGATTAGTGCAGAAAGGATGGTTTTGTTTCTTAGATGGTTGTTCCGGCTACAATCAGATTTGTATTTCCCCCGAAGACCAAGAGAAGACAATGTTTACATGCCCATATGGTACGTTTGCCTTCAAACGTACGTCATTCGGGCTATGTAACGCACCAGCCACCTTTCAACGATGTATGATGTCCATTTTTTCTGATATGGTTGAAGATACTTTGGAATTATTCATGGACGATTTTTCAGTCGTAGGCGAGTCATTTGAATCGTGCTTGGCAAACCTAAGTATGGCATTGCAAAGATGTGTAGAATTCAACCTAGTGCTGAATTGGGAGAAGTGCCACTTTATGGTCAAAGAAAGTATCGTTCTTGGGCATAAAATCTCCGAGAGAGGAATTAAGGTTGATCGAGCCAAAATTAAGGTTATCGAAAAGCTACCACCTCCAATTTCCGTGAAGGGAGTTCATAGTTTCCTCGGTCATGCAGGTTTCTATCGGCGGTTTATCAAAGACTTCTCCAAAATTGCTAGTCCATTATGCAAACTCTTGGAGAAAGATGCAAAGTTTGACTTCAATGAAGATTGTTTGAAGGCATTCGAATGCCTCCAAGGGAAGCTAATTGAAGCTCCTATAATGGTAGCACCAGATTGGTCGCTACCGTTTGAAGTCATGTGTGATGCTAGTGGGGTAGCCGTGGGTGCTGTACTTGGCCAGAGAAAGGAGAAGATATTCCATCCTATCTACTATGCTATCAAGGTCCGGAGCTAAGCCCAAAATAATTATACTGTCACAAAACAAGAGCTCCTAGCAGTTGTGTATGCGTTTGAAAAGTTCCGAGCTTATTTGTTGGGAACCAAAGTGATAGTTCATACTGATCATGCAGCCATGAGATACCTAATGACGAAGAAGGATGCAAAACCAAGGCTAATTCGATGGGTATTGCTATTGCAAGAATTTGATTTCGAGGTTAAAGATAGAAGAGGTTGCGAGAACCAAGTGGCTGATCATCTATCTAGACTCGAGAATGAGCATATACCGCAACCTGATCTTGAGATTGATGATGTATTCCCTAACGAGGAGATATTATCCATGATAATGGAAGAGTTACCATGGTATTCCGACTTTGCAAATTTTGTGGTGAGCAATGTGATACCTGCAAAGCTATCTTTCTATCAAAAGAGGAAGTTCATGCATGATGTAAAACACTACTTTTGGGATGAGCCATACTTGTTTCGACGATGCGATGGTGGTGTTATCAGACGATGTATATCCCATATAGAGGTGCCTAATATATTAGAAGTATGTCATACTTCCCAAGTTGGGGGACATCACGCAAGTAATCAAACAGCGAGGAAGGTCTTGCAAAGTGGATATTATTGGCCTTCAATATTCAGAGATGCCTATGACTTTGTGAGAAGATGCGAACAATTCCAGCGACAAGGTGCTATTTCGAAACACCATGAGATGCCCATGTCAAAAATTCTTGAAGTAGAGCTCTTTGATGTATGGGGTATTGATTTCATGGGTCCATTCGTAAATTCATTTGGAATGAAGTACATCCTAGTTGCTGTAGATTATGTTTCGAAATGGGTTGAAGCAGTAGTGTTGGCCGACAATGAGGGTAAGCGTGTTGTAGCATTCTTGAAGAGGAATACCTTTTCTCATTTTGGAGTACCACATACTATCATAAGCGATGGAGGATCTCACTTTTGCAACAAGCTATTCAAATCCGTGTTAGAAAAATATGGTGTCAAGCAACATAAGGTAGCCACACCCTATCACCCACAAACTAATGGCCAGGTAGAGGTTTCCAATCGAGAGATCAATCAAATCCTTGCGAAGACGGTAAATGCTAATAAGAAAGATTGGTCTCGAAAGCTGGACGATGCACTATGGGCCTATAGGACTGCATTCAAAACACCAATTGGCATGTCCTCGTACCAACTAGTTTATGGAAAGGCCTGTCACTTGCCCACTGAGCTCGATCATACAACATTGTGGGCTTTGAAGCGACTTAATTTGAATTGGATGATGCTATGAATCTGACATTGGAGCAACTGAACGAGATGGATGAATTCCGTCTACATGCATATGAAAGATCAGACCTATACAAGGAGTGGATGAAAAAGTATCATGATCAATGGATTGTCCAACGAAATTTTCAAAAGGATGATATGGTGCTTCTTTTCAATTCCAGACTGAAGCTATTCCCAGGTAAGCTTAAGTCCAAATGGTCGGGTCCATAAAGAATTAACCAAGTCTACTCGTCTGGAGTAGTTGAGTTGGAAGACAATAATGGTGTTGATTCAAGGTGAATGGCCAACGTGTGAAACCATGTATCGGTCCTCTTGATTTGATAAACAATATGGCCATCACTTTTCTCGATGAAGTTTAAGTACTCGAGGTAACTATGTCGTGCCGCGACAATAAATTAAGCGCTAGATGGGAGGCAACCCATCGTTTTTAATTTTTCGTTCTTTTATTCTATTACGTGTTTTGCTTTTGATAAACAAAAAAATACAAAAAGAAGAGTCGTGCCACGACCAAAACTAAGGCGCTTTATGGGAGGCAACCCATCTTTCTTATCGTTTTTGTTGTTTTTGAGCAAGTGTAGGTGCAAGAGGTGTAAACGAGGAGATTGGTTTTAAATTTTGATTTGGACGTATTGCATGTTAAAGGTGGTAAGTTAGGAATGAAGAAGCAAAAGGCTAAGGATTGGGCATTGCTTATGAAAATATAGGCAACGAAAAAGGCTAGGCCTATGTAAGACTAGGCCACGAACAAGTCAAGGCCTATACTATGGCCTAAGCTCTCGGAATCTAGTGTGCCATACCATAGGCGCCGCCCATGCCCAAGTATACCATAGCATAGGCGCCTCCTATGCCAATGACTTTTGTCTCTGAATCTCATATGCTATGGCATAGGCGCCGCCTATGCCTAACAATGCCATGGCATAGGCGCCGCCTATGCTCAACAATGCTATGCAAAAGGTGCCGCCTATGCCAAGCATAGGCAAAGCAAAAGGCGCCGCCTATGGTCACTTCTTGTCTTCAAATCCGATTTTAAATGGGTCAAAACCCGACCCAAACTTGTTCTATAAATAGGAGACTTAGTATTGAACCAAAAACACATTGCAAACCTAGCATAAGTGCCGCCTATAGTCTCCAAATCCTCTAAAAAAATTTTCTTTTGCTCTTTCTCTTCACAAGAACATCATTCAAAGTCATCAATCAAGTAAGTGCTTCTTTGTTCTTCATTTATATTCCGTAAGTACTACACTACTACTCCTATTATGAATTGCTACATCTTGAAGTAGTATTGGTGATTTGAATGTGATTGAATTGATGTGATACAATTAAGTGAGTGAACGAATACGTAAGGATGATCTTAACGTGTTTCCAACAAGTATTTGATTTTGATGCACTATCATACTTTTGCGGAATTGACATGATTAAGAACATTGCATATTCTTGTCAATAGAAATCTTACATGTTGGAATGACTTGTTTATAAAGATGAAATTCGTGGTGGACTACCAACTTATGAGGTTGTGATTATTCCTAGATGCTATAACTTGATTCAATCTCTATGTAGTAGTCTTGATATTTCAAACATGAAAGTATTGCCAAGATTGCAAGAAGTATGACTGCACTGATTGTATTGTTGGAATATAGCACCTAAAACGTATATCGATGAAGTCTGAGTAATCGACGAACATTCACTTCACTAAGTCGTGCCAACAAAATAAGTGTTGGGTGGTGCCACTACTTCTTGATTGTTGATTGTATCCACCGAGATGACGCTAACATGATTATTTTTTCTTAGGTACAATGGCACCCAAAGCAAGACAAGGCAAAGATAAGGCAACCACTTCAGAAAAAGGCAAAAAAAGAGGCCGAAAAGAGCACGGAGAATCCTCCTCAATGCAAGTACCGTGCCGCATGTTCGGAATTAAATGGGTCCTAGAGGAGGAAGCTAAGGAGTGGTATAGGAACAATAAAGAGAAGAAATATGTTCATGTGGAGCTGATAAAGCTTAGCAAAGAAATAACCGCGCATGTTGGCCAAGATCATGGCGTTACATCTTGATTTTATCTTCCGAGATATGGGAGAATGCAATCTAGATTTAACAAGAGAATTCTATGCCAACTGGTCACCAAAAACCACAGGGAGTGAAGTCAAGATTCGGGGCCAAGTTCTGCAACTAATGCGGATTTCTTCAAATCCTTTCTAGGCTTGCCATCAGTTCATCCATCATCACTCAAAGAGCTATACAATAGACCTCCATACAGAGCCATCCGACACACACTTTGTGGAGCAAGATCTATGGCACGATGGAGTAGACACAAGGACACCGGTCGACACAACACCTTCCCATATGCTCCCTTGAATAGGGAAGCAAGGATATGGTTATGCATAGTCAACTCTTTCCTCATCCCAGGGACCCAGTACACAAAGATCACACGAGATAGAGTGTGCTTAGTTTACGCATTGATGACGAATATCCCTATCAATATTGGGGAAATTATTCGATCCACAATGCGGAAAGCTAGGCTACACAAGAGGTCCCACTTTAGCTTTGGCAATCTGTTGACTGCAATACTGAGGAAGGAAGACATCGAAGAGGAACCGATTGATCATAAACTCCCACACAACCCGAAGAAGGTTGACCTCACAAAGGTTAAAGATGCTGAAACCACACATGGCGTCAACCTTACTACTGCAGAGAGACATGCTCGGGATGAGAGTTTATTTATCCATCTTTATGGCATGACTCGGTTTACTATGATGAGCGGAGGTCATATTCCAATTGCTGCAGAGCTCCAACAGCTGGAGTATGACTACCCAATGAATGAGCACGCGAAGGCGATGTGTGTAGTAGGGGTATACTTTGAGGAACCTCTCGATGATGATATGCCAACCGACGATGATCGCAGACTACCAGACTCCGATGTGGAGGAGAATTCTAATGACGACGACTCCTATGATGATTCCGATGAAGAGGGCATGACCCCAGACATAGAGGAGGAGTCCAACTGACCAGGTTCTTCGTATTTATTTTCCACTGAGAGCAGTGTGTACCATCTAAGTGTGGGGTAGTGGTATTTGCATGCTATACTTCTCTATCTGCATTTGTATTTATTTACGTTTGTTTGCTTAGTTTTTTTTAGTTAATCGTTTCTCATTTTTTTAGCAGTAGTAAAATTTTTCTTTTAACTTCACATGAAATTATTCTAATAGGCAGCGTGGTATTATGACAAGAGTCTGTGATAAAGTCATTACTATTGAGACGTTTAGGCTCTAATTGTGACTCATTATGTGATAATTGTGTAGTTTAATTCCTTCATCTGTTGGGTCAAGAGTCTATACTACTCCCAATAAAGTCGACCATGTGCCTTGTGTGTGTGAGGATATAGTATATTCTGTGTTTATGGCTGATGCTAGAACTTGCCCGGTATGTATGTAAACCGAAAATAAAGAGTGCAAGTTTAGGAGATGATTTAGGCATTTCTTTGGTAACCTATACTTGTTTACCTTCTTTTTACCTACTCATGGACATCATCTTAGATAACCCCTTTTGAGCCTTTAGCCTATTTTCTTTGACAACCTCATATGTAAGCCTAATCTATTTTTTCAAGACCATAATTTGATCCAAATTCCTAAGTGCTTTTAAGTGTAAAGTCATGTGACAAAATAAGAGGAAATTGGGTGAGTATGATTCTTTAGAATGTATTGGTGCTTGAAATTGTTATGAAAAAGAATTGCTATCATAAGAGGTGTGTTATTAAAAGAAAAAGGAAAGAAGCTTAGGAACATAGTCACTATTTCTGGCCAAAATAGTCCTACCCGTCCCTTAAGCCTACATTACAACCAGCAGAAGTCCTATTTGATCCTAAGCTTAGCATTCTGATATTTTGTGGAGCATTACACTAAGGGCAAGCCTATGGTCATCAGTTGCAACATATGAATTCTTTGTGAGAGTGAGAGCAAGGATAATCTTATACCCACGTTTTGATAAATATACTATACTTGTGAGTGATTATGGGTAATATATAGTGAGACACACATGGTTGATGAGTTTTGGGTAGTCGTGTATTCTTCTTTGTGCCATAACGTTTGAATATGAGTGACCACCATCACGAGTCTATATTGGAGGTTGAATTGTTTCAACTAATGATCAGAAAACTACTCTTTGTTGATAATTGTTATGCTTGCCTTGATGAATATTTTGTGTTGTTGCTGTGAATCCCTAAGAAGATGTTGAGATGGGCATGATATTTTGTTCAAGGACGAACAAAGCTTTAAGTGTGGGGTGTTGATGATAGGCGAATTTACACGCCTATAGTACTATATTTTGCCCATATTTTAGCTATGTTTTGAGGAAAAATTATATAATTCATGCACTTTTAGTCCTTTTTCCTATAAGTGAGCTAACGAACATGATTTGCAATTTTCAGGTATAAATGATGCAGAATTCAGCATTTTATGGATAACTTGACGCCAAAGAAAGCTTCACGAAAGGAGGAAAGCAAATCTTGGACGCCAAGGACCGAAAGTGGCGCATGGAAAACTTGTCCCAGGCAAAATCAGCATTTCTTAAGACTTTGGGGATCAGCAGTAACCTATTAGGATTAGGATAATGATGCAGTAATTTATTAGGATTAGGATAATGATGCAGTAACCCAGTAGGAATGGGTTAAGTAATGCAGTAGCTTAGTAGGAGTAGGATATGGGTGTTATAAATACCCTATTCTGCTAGAGATTTTTAAAATCATCTTTCAATACATTCCTCATCACTCTTACATTCTCCATTCTTACAATTAATTCTTCAATCCATCCACCATCCATCCATCCATCAAAACAAGTCTCCACCACCCTCATCCTTATTCCTCTCTATTCGATTCTTTTTTTAATTCATTGTTGACATTACTTTTCATCTATTCAATTCTTAATTTCCACAACAAGAGAAACGCTATTCTAAAAGGGAATTCACGCCTAACGCCATACCACACTATACTACACGAGATCTTTATTGTGGTATAATGATAATGTCTATTGTGATTTCCATCGCACTCATGAATAGCTAAACTTCTCTGTTAGGGTTATGGAAGCCTTATGAGATACTATTTATTGCTATGAGTTTGTGAATTCGCGACACGAATGCTGCTTATATCATTATTCTCTTCATCTTAATGCAAATTCTTGTGGTTACAAACGTATAGAATATGCCAGTATAGCATTAAATTGTTCGAAAGAAAAGTTATATGTCTGGAAAAGAGATAATGTCAAGGTAATAGGGCACCAACCCCTGTTAAAAAGTTAGTGCCGTAACTGGATTAACCTCTTGGAGAATTCGTACCGTTAGATACACTTTAAGCTCAAAAGAGTTAAAGTGAAATAATCCTTGATAGGCGAAAGACGCCTGGATTTACCATCTAATACAATTCTCTATAAGCACGTGCATGTCTGAATTCCGCACAACTCATAGCCAATAGAGACGTACAACTCATAAGGTGGACATAACCCCAACTCTCAATTCTCATTGGTTAACATCTTACCAAACATTCTTTCTTTTTGCTTTGCTATTTTCTGTTTTTTACTCTATTATTTTGGTTACATTACTTGCACGTTAAAATCCCCCCTTTTACGAGACTTGCACCAAAAGTCTAATAATCTTTGCTTACTTATTGACCGGCTATTCCCTGTGGGATCGATACCCAACCCAGTTGGGTTCTATATTTGACAACGACCGCTTACACTCTTACGAGAGCTGTAGATTGAGCGTTATCACGTATCTACCTTGACTCTACCATGTTTGATAATAATTACTCTAGTTTTTCTATCTCCTCCAAAAATCTTTGGCCTTCTGATTTTGATATCACTTTTGAACAAGCAAAAAATCCATTGATCTTGACAATTCAGACCACTTACTTTCTGCTCTCAGCCTAAAGTTTTGGTCATTTAAAATTTGTGTTATTGCTCACATTGTGGCTGTTACTCTTCTTTCATATGCTGATTTTCTCTCTACTCTATCTTAGTGAGATACTCTACTTACCTATTGTCTCAATCTCTCAACATAAGATAAATCTCTTATCTTCATCATTAATCATATGATAAAAGTGTCTCTTGATTCTTCTAGAATCCCCTATAGGCTTATTATCTCTTGAATCCTAGAAGCTAGAAATATCTCTCTTAAATCTATTTCTTTCGTTATGGCCAAGCAATGCTAAAGCTTTTTCCAACATGAGGTATGTATTGGTTGATGATATTTGGGTTTCTAAGTCTGAAGGTGGCTCTACTGGCACTCCCTCATCTTCCAAGTCTAAGTCCTTCCCTCCTCCTGTTCCCAACTCCTCCTCTTCTAAAATTGCTATTCGCCTAACTTAGATCTAAATTTGGACTCTATCAAGGATATTTTCCTTGCCTCACACTTTCATCTTGATAAAATTAAAAATGTCAGCAAGGAAACAAGCACAGATGTTGGTCGCCTCAAGCTAAGATTAGATCAGGTAATCAAGGAGGCCACCAAGATAGCTTCCAAGATTCAGATCACCTCTGATTTTCTCTCTTCAGTAATCACCAGTCAGTTTACGAACCTGAAGGACGATACTGCTCAACCTCTCGGATATTTTTTTTTTCATCATGGGAATCCCCTTCCTACTCCTTAAACTATGTTAAGACATTTTTGTTTTGGTTGTATTAGGGCATAAGCCCTGAATGCTCTATTTTTGTTTTTTTTCTTGCACGTGTTGTCCTCATCTTTTCTCTTATGTTCTTTTTTTTTTTGATGTCAAAAGGAAAGAATATACTAAGATACAAGGTAATAGTCGATGGTGCAACAACTTAGGAAGAGTCAACTATGAAGCTAAAAAGGAGGAAATTGATATGTTAAAGTTTTGATATATGATTTTGTGATTCGTTTGTAGGAAGATAGAAAAAAGGAGAAATAGTTGAAACACTAAAAAAGGAAGCAAAACATCTCTGAAGATTTAGTTAGGATGCTATCCAAATATATCGCAAGGCCTTCAGTACTCAAAAAGGAAGAAAAACATCTCTGAAGATATTACAGGATGTTGCGCACAACTCATTGGTGTTATCCAAGTATATTAAGAGACACTCCACAAAAAAGATGTTCTACTCTAAATAGTTGAAGAGAATCTCCTCAGAAGTACTATCAAAAGGTATGCCATTCCAGGAAAGAAGAAAAGATATGTTGCATTAATTAGTGTGCATATATCATGGAAATGTCGCATCTCAATTTTGTGTATATAATGTCTTTGTTAGATTTTCCTTTATAGTCTTTGTTTATTTTGGAAATTGAATATTTTTTATTCAATTTTCTAAAATAAAATCCTTTGGGTTAGCCTGTAACTTCCAACAGCTAGTAGTAGTCCAATCACTACTATATAAGCATTGAAAGTCAAAGGAAGAGATACACTTATCTCAACCTTCTCTAGTTTTTTTCTCTACTTCACTCAAGCATTGTATAATCTTAAAGGTTTACTGTACGCTTAAAAAGAGAAGATAGAAATACATAGTTGGTGAGGCATTGTATCAAAGTATGAAAGAAAGGAAAGAGTGTGAGTCAAAGCCAAAAGGCTTGACTCAATCTTGTACTTTTATTTTATTCACAAAGAACTAGTACAATCTCTTGCAACCCAAGGGGACTGTATTAATTCCTATTAGAGGCCCCAGCCATTATAAAACATTTGGTGTTATTTACTTTCATCAATTTAATTTCTAAGGTTTTCATTACTGTAATCAATAGTCGACTATCTGTTAGAGGAAGTCGATTGTCTGGTGGAAAAAAGAGTAATTTACCCCCTCTTACTTCTTTCAGTTGATAATGGTGATGGAGGCAGTGATGACAATGGTCGTGGCTATGGATGTAATTATAATAATAATAAAGTGTGGTGGTTGTTAATTATGATTTTGATGACAAAATTGGTTAGCAGTTGGCGACAATGGTGATTTTGGCAATTATGGGAGTGATGGTGATGACAGAAGTGATTAGTCATTGTGGACAAAATGATGGTAAAAATAACTCACACAAAATATCTCTTAATAATATTAAAACTTTATGCAAAAGTTTAATGATTAAGACATCAGATCCACTAATTGCTCAAATCTTAATCTAAACATACACACTTAATAGTGTAAGGTTTAAACAATTTAGATTTAAATCTCCATTGAAAACACAAATGAGGTTTTACGGTTTATTTTCAAGATTTGTTACATCATTCAAAGTATAGCTGTGTTTGGTAATTTTTAAAAGGGTAATTCAAAAACTTAGGTTTGATTAGTTTGGCAATTATTCCGTAAAACAATTAAATACTAAAATTCACAAAAATACATATCATGTAACCACAAACCATGTTTAATTGATACAGGCTACAGATCAGTCACTTTTTGTATTTGAATCATTTAACATAAATGTCACGTGTTCTCTGATTAGGGTTGATGTAACCAAAGTCGTATCAATTTGAGGTTGACTATTTGTTTATTCAATATATAATCTATATCTATAATTTATACCTAAAATCTATAACATATTTAAAATATGAAGATCTTTATAAAAATGATTCAAATTTTTTGTACTTTATTGAAACACTTCGCAATAGATAAAAATCTATCTTTTTACTATTTCTTGTTAATTATAATTATACATAATCCTTATAATAAATATTTTTTGAAATCTTAAAAAGAACTATTAAAGAGAAACTTGTCATTAATTTAGGCATTTTATATGATAGTAGGATTCCTAATAAAACTGTCTATTTTTTGGTCCTAAAATAACTGCCGCTACAATTAGTATTTTCGTCAAATTAAACACTGTGTAGGAATCCTAACACTATCGTAGGATATATATTAATTGTTTTCTTATTTGAGTTGTGTAATTTACATCTTTGAAACCAATCAATACTGTTTATTAATTATTTCTTATTTAGGGTTCTCTATATATATTTGGACAGAAAATACCAACATTACAAAAAACTTCATGTATGCTTCTGTAATCTTTGGCATTTTCTTCGGTGAAATATCTCACACCTTTTTATTTCTATTGAGAAAATTTAGCTTTTTATCTT
This sequence comes from Capsicum baccatum var. pendulum, assembly GCA_030864225.1. Lineage (NCBI taxonomy): Eukaryota > Viridiplantae > Streptophyta > Magnoliopsida > Solanales > Solanaceae > Capsicum > Capsicum baccatum. The sequence continues at coordinate 81,614,424 of CM061557.1, read as the reverse complement.
TCATTCAAAATTCAATTCCATAACACATAATAGATGCCCATTATCTAAATGAAAATAATAGACTCCACGTATAAAACAACATATATTTGTTTTTTGTTTTACATTACTACTACAAATTAATTACTATTTATTAGGATTTATGTGTGTAAATTCAAACTTATGTTGATTATGGTTTGCTTGTGTTAAATTTATCTATATATATATATTAGGTGTATGTTTGTGAATATATATATATATATATGTACATTTAGATATTTATTTTTCTGTGAAATTTTATGTGTCAATTATTAGAAGAAATAATGTTTTTTCAAGACACACAGGCATATTGATATGAGAAAAACATAAGTTTTTATTTTATTACGAAGATATAAATTTCAGTATAATTTCATTATCTTCTTCTACTATTTTGACTTTTAAAATATATAATGACTGAATTTATAATCTTATTGCATTTAAACACTCTAGGAAAATTTTAGTGTTCTCTTGTTTAGGTAGTGGAGTGTTCTATTTTACTTCCTCACGATTTCATCTGGTTTTATGGTGTTTCAGTTTTATACTATTTTGTTATTATTGCTCTTTATGTATTAGTTACTATGTTATACTTTCTATATTGTCCTCCAAAAATAATCTTTGTACCTCCACATGTCGTATACTGTATTACATTGTTGATCTTATCACGTTGAAAAAGATTTTGCTTCAGTTTGGTAGATATGTAACATAGAATCTCGACAAAATTGAAGGAAGGGTGTCATTTAAGTCTTGAATGAAGGATTAGTGACATTGACCAACTTAAAGGGTCAAAAATAATTAAAAAACTTAATTAAGTTAATTATGGACTTGATTAATATTTTCAAAACTATCTAATCTTTTAAAATAAATAAATCAACTCACACTTCTCTTCTCTCCAAATCAACCATCTCTCTCCTCTCTCTATCTCGACTGTTTCTCTCAAGCTTCTCCCAACCAACAATTCTGCAAATTTTTCCCTTCAATCCTTGGCGACTTCAACCTTCCGGTGATAAATGGTTAAGCTTTGAGTTCCTTTTCGAATTTCAACCTTCAATCGACGTGAAAACATTGCTCTCTAGCGACAACAGCTTCAGATTCTTCATCGTCCCTTTTCTTCTTTCACAGGTAAAAAAATTAGGGCATTTTAGTTATTAAGAAAAAGAGGAACTTGAGACAACTTCTCTTCTAGTATTTGTTCACAATTTCAATATTTGTTGCTTAAATTTGAAATAAGGACCGAAGAAAAACCTAATATCGGGTATTTCTTATTCTTCTCTTCTTTTTTCAGAGTGAATAATAATTTTTTATTGTTACTGTAGTTCTTATTTTCCAACTGTTGATTTGATTTGTTGGTTTCTATTGAGTTTTTTGAAGTTTGATTTTTATTCTTTGTGTTTGTACCAAATATGATCCTAAGTTGAGGGTCTATCGGAAACAACCTCTCTACTTCTCTTGAGATAGTGGTATGGTCTGCGTACACCCTACCCTTCCCAGACCCCACTAAGTGGAAATACACTGGGTATGTTGTTGTTGTTGTTGTGTTTGTACCAAATAAAACAACAATTTTGGTGTTTTGGGTCACTGTTGATGTTCTTGGCGTCTGTGTTGTGTTGGTGTTGCTGAGTTGATTTGTTGTTGTTCTTGGTAAAAATGGTGTGTTTGATATTAAATGGTGATGTTGTTGGTCAATTGAACAAAATCTTCTACTGTTTCTTTTCCTACAATAGATGAACCATCTGATGTAACAGTTGAACATCTGATACAACAAATGAACCATCTAATGCAACAACTGAACCATCTGATGCAACAGCTAAATCATCTGATGGAATAAATGAATAACTTATTGTTTGAAGTCCTATCAACTATTCCAAGAGGCCAACATTTCCAAGACTTTGATTTTTTCCATAGATAATTTATCTGTTGCGATAGCTGACGCTTTTGTTGGAAGAAATCTCAACAATATTGACAGTTGATCTATTGCAAAGACTAGTCATCTATTTCAATAGATAAGTGATCTGTTGAAAGAAATTACAGTAGTATAAAAACTATTTTTATTATTTACAATAGATTACTCTTCTGTTGCGACAGGTTAGTTATATGTTGCAATAGTTGAACCAGCTGATGTAACAGATGACCAATCTGTTGTTTGAAATCCTATTAACTATTTCAATAGGACATGTCCAAGACTTTGATTTCTCCCAAAAGATAGTTTATCTGTTGCGATAGATGGTGTTTCTGTTGGAAGAAATCTAAATAATATTGATAGTTGATCTATTGCACAGACTAGAAATCTGTTTCAACAAATGAGTGATTTATTGGAAGAAATCACAACAGTGTAAAAATTGTTTTTATTGTTTACAATAGATTACTCATCTATTGCAACAAGTTAGTTATATATTGCAATAGATAACACATATGTTGCAACATATGTGTGATTTATTGGAACTATTTTTTTGTTGTGTTGTATATGTTAGATTTACAATTATCCCTTTTTAATGATGCTTTAATCAATTATAATCTTTTTTATTTTCAGTTATTTTTAGATAATATAGCTCTCAAAATAAAAGAAACCGAATCAAGTCCAAGTAAAGAAACAAGTGAAGCAGCTAGGCTACATCCACTACTCTATGAGCTTATTTTACAAGCGCTATCTAAATAGAAACAGAAGATAATAAGCATGGGGATGAGGAATGTTTCAAAGGATAAACGAAATGCTAATAGCCCTTTGACTGAAGAGTTGGTCAAAAACACCAGCATTGATAGTTATTAAAACACCTAGACTTTGAACCATTGAAAAAAATGTCTTCATTTGATGTCACTGAGGTGGGTACGAATAGGGGCATGAGTCCTACCCTTGGATATGGGTCGTATCCTCGTCTCCTTCCCCTATCGTACCCTAGAAAGTATGGTGAGGGTTACTCATTGTCCTAGGTATGAGTGAGCCTCCTCTCAATCGTATTTAAGTGGATGAGTCATACACAACCCAATTATATAGAGTGGAGTCTTCACTTGGAGTGGAAATTTTTTGGTACGGGTGAAGTGTACAAGTGAGGGCATGAGTCGTACCCTTTGGATATGAATCATGGTGTGTAGTCATACCCTAACTAGTGTAGTTGACCTAGGAAAAGCCTAGGGTATGATTTAGGGTACCGCTCGTACCTTAAGGTACGATTGACTCAAGTGAGTCGTACCCAACATCGAGCTCATTTTTCAGCTTTAAGTCAGGGGCTTGTGGTCATTTTCTACACCCAAAACCAAAAGTACCCGCACTATATAAGTATTTGTAGCCTCCTAAACATCTATATTGATGGATCAAACACCCTAAATACTCTCTCAAACTCATTTGTGGAGATGTGAAGGCTAGGGTTTCAAGGGTGATCTTCAAGAGGCAAAGTGAAGTCAAGATTCTTGATAAATCTAGTTGTATAAGGCATGTAACTCTTCCCCTTAATAAATAACTCTAAACCCATGTATTTTACACTTGAATTAGTAAGTGTACATGGTGATTTTGAAATCAAATAAAAAAGATTTTGTTGCCGAATGATGAGTAATGTGAACTTTTGCTTAGACTTGTGTTTATACATGTTAATGATGATGATTTGCACATTTGGGTGCTTGTTGTATGTGGTATAACATGTGAGTCTTAAGTACTCTAATCTTGATAATTTCTACCATGAAAAAGGCCTTGGTAGAGGCATGCACATAGGTGTTTGATCAAATGTCGAAGGGAATTGTCTAGTCTTATGTTGGTGATGTTTTGAACTAAGGAAATGGCCCAATGTAAGACCCCACAAAATCTTAAGGTTAACTCAGTCCCTTAAAGCTTGTTAAGGGGTCTCAGACTTAGAAAAAAATTCCAGCTAATTATTCAAACTTAGTATTATTTTGGCCTTTGTAAGTTGGAAACTCTATTTCATGACTCTTATGACCTTAAAGTATCGATCTTTAGATTGATTCATGATCAGGAATGTTAGTAGGTGTTCCCAGATAAGTTTCAGATTTTTTGGACCTCGTTTAGACCATGTTTGAGTGACCAAAATAGTGAGTTGATGTGATATTGATGCGTTGTGTCATCCATCGCATCGACAGATAATTTTTTCCTTAGCTCAATGTAAATTACAGTGAACCGACATAGACTCGACGTAGTGCGGTGGCCATCACATCGATGCCAATGACGCGGCGTGTTGATAATGCTTAAATTACACTCTTGAACGGGTGTAAACGATCGTTGTCAATATAATAACCCAACTTAGGTTAGGGTCGAATCCACAAGGAGTGAAAGCATGGAATTCAAAACTCAAGAGTATTAATAGTCTACTAAAAGATGACCCGTAATGTGAATAAAGCAAGCATAAATGTAAAATGGGAGATTTAGTTTGCATGTATTTATAAATGACAACTACTTCAATTTTAGTACACTAGCTTGACGTTGAAAAATGCTAAGAGTGAATTCAATTGAGAATAAGCCTTGGGGTTATGCAATTTTAGGTGTGGGATCATGCATGGGTATTTGGCCATTTATTCAACTTTTAGCTAAAAGTCATGGGTAGGCTAGATGTTAATGTATTAGTGTCAATCTTTCAATTACAACACCAAATTTGACAAATGGATTCTTTCGAACACCTCACAAGTGTGACAATTCTCTACATCTATTACCTCAATTGACATCCTTATGTCTAAGAGATATCATTAAATAAAATGAATCAAGTTATTGGTTGCATTTATTCCTCACCCATGTCCTCTCTTTCAAAAATGACATGGGTTCTAGGGTGATTGGAGTTTGCAACCCCCAACTCTCAATTAATTCATGAAATAAATGCAACACCTATCACAACTAACTAATTAGAAAAATAATTAGCTAACACCCATGCACTACCACTACCCAAGCAAGCATAACCCCAAGGTTGAAATTTAGCTACTCATAGAAAAAAGGGATAAGAATATACCAAAGTTATCATTAATCTCATCCATGGGAGATAGAGACAATGTAATTCCACACTTGGGGTTTCAATAATTCTTCAAAGGAAAATCACTACCATGTATTTTTCATTCAAGCTTAGCACAAAAATTCTCAAAATATGAACAGATAAGTGCTAAAAGATAAGAGAAAAGCTAAGATCTAAAATGGAGGCTATCTTTCTTAGAGATAAAAACAAGGAATTGAAAAATAAGCTAAAAGACACCTTTTAAACTCTACTCTAAATTTGATGAAAATTACAAAACTGTCACCTTATTCTTGATCTGCTTGAGCGGATCCAAAGCGGATGAAGAGCATACAGAGAGTAGAGGGCTAGCAGCTCCAAAGAAAATGTGAAGAGGATGGAAAGCGGATGCGAAGTGGATGACTCATTTCCTTCACATTTGGCCTTTTGATAACTTGAATGACTTGCCCAATCTTATATTTTTACTTTTACCTACATAAATGGTCAATACATAAGAGAGTACCATCAAATCAATGGAAAAGCATGATGATTTAGGCTCAAAATGTGCTAGCAAGTCATCAAATTAATGACTTATCAACCTCCCTAACTTAAAATATTGCTTGTACTCAAGCAACCAAGAATAATTCAATGAGAGAGGGTATTTAATTCAAATCCACCTAGAAGAAAGCTATACTAAAGGAATAAGTTAACAAAACTCTACAAACACTTTCCACACATGTCATGCAACAAGTAAACAGAAACTTTTTAATAAGCACATATTTATGTAGCAAGGATGCAAGTTTGGATCAAATAAATTTTACAAATCATAAAACATCTTACTATAAGATACAAAATCATCAAATATTGACTCAATCTTTATAATACAACTTACTTCACTCATTACCCAAATCGATAGTAAAAAATCACCCTCTACCCAAAAGTACTGATGCCGCTTACATGAAAGAGTTAGCTCCACACACCAAAGACATTTCAATTCTTAAGGGAGCTCAAATAAAGAAAGAATTCACACTCACCCTCACAAAGAAATTCAAGTACATTGGATAGAACCATAGGCTTGCCCTTTGTGTTTTTCGCCACTAATGTAGACTTACTTAGTTTGGAATCACCAAGGCATTACAGGTCAAAATAAAGGTTTAAGGTGTGGGGAGAAATACATATGGATCAAGTGACTAAATGGCCTCGTTCAATGCAATCGCTCAATCCTTTATACCCTTAAAATTTTCTAACCACCCACCGTATTCTTTATCAAATCATTTTCCATATTTTCCTAACTATTTGTTTAGCATTTACCAACCTATTCAAAGCTACCATTTTATTTCTTTCACTTCTTTGACCTTTTCAAGAGTTTTTCTACCTATAAGCGTTTCATAGCCCCTCACTCATTCTATTTAAGTTTATCATCAAGAAAATCTCATCTTTTAAGCACATGTTTTAACATCCGTACATACATCTTTCTTATCTTTTCTTTGATCATATTCTCCCAAATACATAACTCCCCAAACTTAGGCTTTTGCCTACAATCCATTATCCAAAATCATACAACGTATCAAATGAGGTTAAGTGCCAAAAAAGAGGTTTTCAAAAGGGTTTAGGTGTTTTAGCATGGTTATCATTACAATAAGAAAGAACAAAGGGAAAAAAGGTTCGAATGGGTTAACTAGGGAATAATATTAAGGTGAGAATTTGGCTATGTGATGGATCAAAAAAAGCCTCGGGTCAACCTCCAAACTAAGCTTTCCTAGAATTTTTCTTTGAATACACTCAGGGCAAGTTCTAGACTACACAAATGCACAAGATTTATTCAAAAATCTCACCACTCATGGCATCATACTCATAGAGCAAAAAGTTAGTCTCCTAACCATTTTGAGAAATTTGGGCTTCATAAGTTACTCCGAGTCAATGACTCATCCTTGTAAAGAGAGAGCCAAAAATTGAGTTTAATGGTCTCACCCAAAAATTAAGTCAACGACTCATCCTTGTGAAGAGATTCAGCAAGATGGGAAAGCTCAGTCCCCGATATGTTGGTACCTTTAAGATTCTCAGTCGCTTTGGCAAGGTAGCCTATGAGCTCGAATTGCCTTTACATCTAGCCTTAGTTTATCCAGTCTTTAATGTCTCTTTTCTCAAGAAGTGCATAGGTAACCCATCAGGTGTAGTCCCTATTCAGAGCATTGATGTTGAGAAAACTCTCTTATGAAGATATTCCAGTTGAAATCTTAGACTATCAGACTCGTATATTGAGGAGCAAAGAAGTCCCTATAGTAAAAGTTCTTTGGTGAAATTAGTCCATCGAGGGAACTACTTGGGAAGCAGAGGCAGACATGCGTACCAAGTATTCTTACCTTTTTTTTTGCCAACTTATCTCAAGCTCAAGGTAAGAGTTCTGCTTCAGCTTACTCAGTTTTACATTCAGTGTACATTGCAAACTTGGAATGCAGTTTCATGCTCATGTTTCTATTATAAACTTGGTATCAAGTACCATTGTATATTCAGTCATGAACTCATGTATCAGTTCAGATATGTAATTTTACATCAGATATGCATTCTCATTGTGAGAAACTATGTTCTTTAGAACACTCAGTCATGCATTCATCAATCAGTTACACATGCATCAGATATGCATGTTCAGTATTATATGTTCAACTTGTCAGTCATGATATTATGTTCCAGTTATTTATGTTCAGTATGTACGTCAGTTTTCTTTTCTCCCCTTTTAGTCAGCCTCATTTGAGGATAATATTCTCAAGGGGGAGATATTGTAATACCCCATACTTTTTTCTAGCTAATTTTATCTCAAAAATGTCTAGTATTAGCTTCTAAATTGAATGATTGTTATTCCATGAGGAATTTTCAAGATTTTCACTTTTTGTCATGCGGGAAATTCTATAGACTTTCCATCAATATAAGATTCGTCCAAATCCGATAATCGGGTCAAAAGTTATGACTATTTCAAGTTTCCATCCTAAAACAATGCCATATTACTTAGTGGCGTGCCATGCCACAAGAGGAAATGATATTTGGAAAATTCTAGTAGGGATCCATGATTATGGCGCATTACGCCAGGGACAAAATTTAGAATTGGCCTTTTCCAGTGTCTTAGCGCGATTTTCTTTGTATCGCATGAAAGTTGCAGGTCGTAAAACAAGGGGCAATGTGATGGCTCTGCGTCGCACCATCCCTCAGTTTCCTAATTATCAAATTTCAGTTACACAGTGGGATAGCACTACGTCGTGCCAGGGGTCCAATTTGGGAAATATTTACTGAATTTACAAGACACGTCCAGGGTTAAAAAGGTAAATTTTCCATCCCTATTTAAGCCCTTGAACACGTGATTCAACCACTTTTAACCCAAAATATACTCTCTTCTCTCAAAAAACCTCTCAAGAACAACCTAGGGATTTTCATAGAAGATTCAGAATCAAGAATTATCTCCGTCAATCTTCATGTATTTACGAACCAAGGTATGTGTAGTGTTTATTCATGGACTCCTTTCATCCATGAAGCCCTAGAATCCCTTTTTCTCAATTCAAGTTTATGGATTTCCTTTTGAGTTTCATGATTGGGAAACTCTTGTTCATGTGGATAAATGAGAAATTGAATTCTACTCCAAGTTGGGTGATAAATTCTATGTGGATAGATTATTATCGATATAGATTCATGGAAACCTATGACTAAACCCTTGAATGATGAAATTAGAATTAAACCATGATTTTTAATTATTATACAATGGTGTTTACATGTACCATGCCTACAATATGTTTGATTAAATGCCTAGATGAAGGAAAAGTGCCTAACTTACATGATACTATGAAATCCCCATGTATGTACAAGTTATGCCTATCACATGTTTTGATGGAATACTTCTATAAATGTATTATGGATTATGATGTTAGTTATATGTTCAAGTAAGTTATGCTTGGTTAGTTTTTTTCCATTGAGTCCTGGGGGTACTTGTACCCAAAACATTAGCTGTATGCCTAGAGCCATGTCATGTTTTATGATACTCTTAGTCAAGCCATGATCCTTAGATTTTAGACAGTCTTATGACTCAGGAAATCTCCATGATCCTATGAACTCAGTCAGTTGTCAGATAGCAGTAGTATTTTGTCAGTCAGCAAAATTTAGTAACTCTGTCCATGTTTAGTTTAGTAAATCATGTTCAGTATCTATTCAGATGGGAGTAGAAATTAGCACCGAGCGAACCCAAGGATGGGAACTCGCCTGTTACATGAGGGTGTGATTCTTAGAAACAATCCTTACATTCTAGAACTATGTTGCCAATATAGGTTGAGACATCATAGCCTACTATATAAGGGTAAATAAGGAGTCTTAGCCTGCTATATGAGAGTTCCCACTGCTTTCACTAGAGTTACCTATTTTATTAGGTTCACTCACATGTTGTCCTTACCAGTGGTGCGGTATTAACACCCTTCCAATCAGGGCATAGATTTGACCCCAATTCAGCTATAATGCATAATTTGGGGCATGTCGCTTAGATGACTACCTCCTATAGTCTCTATATCAGTCTCAACAAAAGAACACTTAGATAGTTCTTCAAAATTCAGGACTGTCAGATACAGTCAACTAAGATAAAGTACAGAACTTAGCTAGTTCTATCAAATTCAGGAATGTCAGATACAATCACTTGTGTTATCAGTTATCAAAATTTAGTCATTAGTCAGGTTAGTCATCAGCATACTCATGTTATCACAATTTCAGATATAGTTACTATATATGCATGTATGTATTCTCACGTTCATATTAGTTAGTTAGCTAGTATTATTCATACATATGAACCTCATGCATTGAGCCTACCTTATATGCATACTAGTATATTCAAAGTGCTGACATATTTGTGTTATGGTGTCTTATACCATAGGTTCAGAGACATGAGCTCCAGAGCATTAGTAGATTCCAGATATCAGCAGTCAGAGTTAGCAGTGAGTCCTCATTCTTCGAAGACATGATTATTTCTCTATTATCTCATTAACGAGTTTATTAGTTGGAGTTAGTTGGTGACATGTCCCATCAACTCCCTACCCAAAAAGTTCAGTTAGTTAGAGGATTTCTAAACTATCATATTTCAGACTTTAGTATGTTCAGTTTTGTTTTGGGTATTCTATTATCCCACACAGATGTTATATCATTCAGATCATGTTCAGTATTAAACCTTATCGCCTTGTAGTGCATATTTCCACATTATAAAGTATTTTATGCAGTATACAGGTACAAATATCAGTCATAGGTTAGCTTGTGGTCCTTCGAGGTTATGATCACCCTGTACCATTTCGAGTATCATATTTGGGATGTTACAAACTTGGTATCAGAGCCTAAGGTTTAATAGAGTTATAGGAAGTCTGAAAGCCGCATCTAGTAAAGTTTTGTACATGAGTGTATTGCGCGCAACATTTATGTACAAGAGGCTATAAGATGTTTTAGGAATAGTTTCCCCTCTTTCAGCATTTATTTCATAACAATGATTATAATCTCAATTTAATCTCTCATTCTAATCTGTTTCTTCCTTTATTCTCCAGAATATGCCTCCTAAAAGAAGAAATGGGAATTAGCCATCCCCTCAGCCCGAAGAACCTTTGGGCAAACATGTTTCTTATGCAGAGTTCCGAGCTATATTCACTACTCTTGATAACTCAGTTGCTACTCAGAATGAATGACAAACTGTCATTTCGGCCAATCCAATAGCCAATTCAGCTGCAGCCAGGATTCGGGATTTCACCTGAATAAATTCTCCATCCTTTCTTGGGTCTAAGTCAGATAAGGACCCTTAGGAATTTCTAGATCAGGTGAAGAAGGTTACATACATAATGGGGGTTACTTATAGTGAGAGTGCTGAGCTAGATACATATCAGTTACAAGATGTTTCTCATACTTGGTTTAAATAATGGAAGTCAGAAAGGCCAGATAATGCAGGGCATGTTGAGTAGGAGGAGTTTGTTTTTGCTTTTCTTGATAGATTTTTCCCCTAAAGCTTAGAAAAGCTAAGGTGTTAGAATAAATCAACCTCAGGTAGTGTAATATGATGGTGAAAGAGTATTCTCTTAAGTTTACTCAATTAACCAAATATGCCCCTCATGTGGTTGCAGATAGCAGGGACAAGATGAGTAAGCTTAGTTCAGGAGTAAATGATAGTGTTGTTAATAAGTGCAGATCCACCATGTTGAATGGTGACATAACTTTATCTAGGCACATGACTCATGCTCAGTAGATAGAGGATAAAAAGATTAAGCAGAGGGAGAAGCATAAAAAAAAAGCTAGGATAAATATCTTTAATTTTAGTCAGACTATGTCAGAGGAAGGCAATCACTCTTAGTTTCATCCTAAGTCATCAGTTCCAGCTCCTTCATTAGCCAGTGCTCTAGTTCCTAAGTTCATAGAGGGTAACAAAGATAGAGTACCAAGCTCTAAGTCTCAGGGCAGTGTTAGTAGTGCGCAAATAAATCCCTTTTATCAAACTTATAGTAAGATCCATAAGGGTGTGCGCAGAGCTGGCAACGATATCTGTTTTAGTTTTGGCAAGCCAAGCCACAGAGTTAGAGACTACTCTCAGTCAAGTTATCAAAGTTATCTCCACTCCTCATCTCAGTTTGTTGCCCAAATTTATAAGGTGCCACCTCTACTTCTACTAGTGGGCAGCCCCCAAACAAACTCTATGCTCTCCAATCCCGCCAGGATTAGGAAAATTATCCTGATGTGGTTACTGTTACTTTACATATCTTTTATGTGCATGTTTACACTTTGCTAGATCCAGGAGCTTCTTTGTATTTTTTCAGTTCTTATATAGTAGTTGATTTCGGAGTCAATCCCAAAATTCTAGCAGAGCCCTTTTTAGTCTCTACCCAAGTGGGTAAAACTATCATAGCCCGGTGGGTATACAGGAACTGCCCAGTTATGATATCTTTGAAAGTCACTTCAGCATACTTAATCGAATTAGAGATGACTGATTTTGTTGTCATTCTCAGTATGGATTGGCTTCATTCCTGCTATGCCACAGTTGATCGTAGAAACAGAATAGTCCAGTTTTATTTTTTAAAAGAACCCATCCTTGAGTGAAAGAGTAGTACTTCAGTATTCATAGGTTAGCTTGTTTCCTACCTTTGGGCACAAAAAAATGATATCTAAAAGATGTGTTTATCATCTTGTTTGAGTTAAGGACACTAGTTCCAAAACTTCCAGCCTTGAATCAGTTCTAGTTATTGGTAAATATTCAGATGTCTTTCCTGAAGATCTTCCAGAAATTCCTCCCAAAAGGGAAATAGACTTCGACATTGATCTTTTTCTAGATACTCAGCCTATATCTATTTCTCCATACTAAATGGCACCAGCAGAACTCAGAGAACTGAAAGAAAAATTGAAGGATCTCTTAGATAAGGGATTCATCAGGTCGAGCATTTCCCCATGGGGTGCTCCAGTATTATTCGTGCGCAAGAAAGATGATTCTCTTAGGATGTGTGTAGACTATCTTCAATCAATAAGGTCACGGACAAGAACAAGTATCCTTTTCCTAGAATTGATGACTTGTTTGACCAACTTCATGGTGCCAGTTATTTCTCTAAGATAGACCTCAGATCTGGCTATCATCAGCTAGAGTCAGAGAATGTGACATTCTAAAAACAACTTTCCATACTCGGTATGGTTATTTTGAATTCCTAGTCATGTCATTTGGTCTTACCAATGCCCTAGCAACTTTCATGGACTTGATGAACCGCATGTTCAAACAGTACTTGGATATGTTCATCATAGTCTTCATAGATTATATTTTAATTTATTCCTGCAGTGCGTGAGATCATACAGATCATCTCAGAACAGTACTTTAAACTCTCAGAGATCATCAACTATTCACTGAATTCAGTAAGTGCAAATTTTGGCTAAGGTCTGTAGCATTCCTTGATCATATCATTTTCAATGATGGCATTAGAGTTGATCCTCAAAAGATCAAAGAAGTAAAAAATTGGCCTCGCCCTATCTCTCAATTAGATATTATGAGTTTCTTGGGTTTGGCTGGCCATTACAGACTGTTTATTATGGGATTTTCTTCTATTGCATCCCCTATGTCTAGATTAACTTAGAAAAAAAGTCAAGTTTCAGTGGTTAGATCCTTGAAAGAAGAGTTTTCAGGATTGTAGACTCGACTTACCTTAGCTTCAGTTCTAGCTCTTCCAAATGGTTTATATAGTTTCGTAGTGTATTATGATGCATCCAGAGTAGGTTTGGGTTGTGTCCTCATGCAGTATGGTTAGGTCATAGCCTATGCCTCCAGATAACTTAAGCCCCATAAGAGGAATTATCCTACTCATGATCGTGATTTAGCATCCATTGTATTTGTTTTAAAGATTTGGAGGCATTATCTATACGGTGTTCATGTAGATGTGTTCACTGTTTATAAAAGTCTTCAGCATGTCTTTTCTCTAAAAGATCTCAATCTTCATCAGAGAAAGTAGTTAGAGCTCTTGAAATATTATGACATGAGTGTCCTTTATCATCTGGGCAAGGCCAATGTAGTAGCTGACGCTCTTAGTAGACTATTCATAGGTAGTGTTTCTTTTGTTGAGGACAGTAAGAAGATTTTAGCTTAAGAAGTACATCAGCTTTCCAGACTAGGCGTTCACTTAGTCGATATAGATGAGGGTGATATATGGGTTTAGAGTAGTTCAGAATCATCTCTAGTTTTTGAGGTGAAAGAAAAACAAGATAGAGATCCCAGCCTTGTAAAATTGAAAGAGAGTTTAGGATCAGAAAGTAGAGGTTTTATCCCAAGGGGTAGATGGTGTTTTGCATTGTCAGGGTCGTCTCTATGTTCCAGTTGTAGATGACTTAAGGCAGTAAATTCTTGCAAAAGAAAATGGTGCACACTACTCTATTCATCCTGGGTCCACAAAGATGTACCATGCCTTGTGAGAAATATATTGGTGGAGTGGGATGAAAAGAGATGTTGTAGAGTTTGTAGCTAAGTACTCTACATGTCAGTAGGTTAAGATAGAGCATCAGAAGCCTAGTGGGTCCATGCAGGAATTCAGTATTCCTACTTAGAAGTGGAAACTTGTGAACATGGACTTCGTGAAGGGTTTGCCTCAAACTCATCATCAACAAGATTCAATCTGGGTCATTATAGATAGAATGGCCAAATCAACTTATTTACTTCTAGTTCAAACCTCTTATTCAACCGAGGATTACACCAAACTCTATATCAAGGAGTTGGTCAGATTGCACGGTGTTCCATTGTCCATTATCTCAGACAGAGGTACCCAGTTCATCTCTCATTTCTAAAAAGCATTCCAAAAGGGTCTTGGTACGCAAGTTAATCTGAGTACAACCTTTTATCCTCAGATAGATGGTCAATCAGAAAGGACCATTGAGATGTTTGAAGATATGCTAAGGGCATGTGCAATCGATTTCAAAGGAATTTGGGATGGCCACTTACCTTTGATTGAGTTTGCATACAACAACAACTATCTTTCCAGTATTCAAATGGCTCCATTTGAAGCTCTCTACAGTAGGATATGTAGATCTCTAATTAGTTGGTTCAAAGTTAGTGAGACCTCATTCATAGGTCCTGACTTGGTATTCGACGCCTTAGAGAAAGTCAAGTTGATTAGAGAAAATACTCTGGGATGCTCAGACCCGATAGAATTCTTATGCAGATATTTGTAGAAAAGATCTATAGTTTGAGATTAGTGATCATTTCTATCTAAAAATAGTTTACGATTAGTGATCATTTCTATCTAAAAATTTCACCCATGAAGGGAGTGAAGAGATTCAACAATAAAGGAAAGATCAGTCCCCGATATGTTAGTCCTTTTATGATTCTCGATCGCTTTGGAAAGGTAGCCTATGAGCTTGAATTGCCTTTAGATCTAGCCTTAGTTCATCCAGTCTTTCATGTATGTTTGATCAAGAAGTGCATAGGGTACCCATCAGGTGTAGTACCTATTCAGAGCATTGATGTTTAGAACACTCTCTCTTATGAAGAGATTCCAATCGAAATCTTAGACTATCAGACTCGTAGATTGAGGGACAAATAAGTCCCTCTAGTAAAGGTTCTTTGGCAAAATTATTCCGTCGAAGGAGCTACTTGGAAAGCAGAGGTAGACATACGTACCAAGTTTTCTCACCTATTCTTCGCCAACTTACATCAAACTTATGGTAACAGTTCTCCTTGAGCTTACTCAGTTTCATGTTCAGTGTTCATTACAAACTTGGTATGCAGGTTCATACTCATATTCCCATTATAAACTTGGTATTAAGTACCATTGCATATTCAGTCATGCACTCATGTATCAGTTCAGCTATGTAATTATGCATCAGACATGCATTCTCATTCTGAGAAACTTAGTTCTTCAGAACACTCAGTCATGCATTCATGAATCAATTACATATGCATCAGATATGCATGTTCAGTATTATATGTTCAGCTTGTCAGTCATGTCAGTCATGAGATCATGTTCCAATTATTCATGTTCAATATGTACGTTAGTTGTATTTTCTCCCCTCTCAGTCAGTCTCATTTGAGGATGAATGTTCTCAAGGGGGAGATATTATAATACCCCATACTTTTTCCTAGCTAATTTCATCTCAAGAATGTCTAGTATTATCTTCTAAATTGAATGATAGTTATTCCATGATGAATTTTCAAGATTTTCACTTTTTGTCATGTGGGAAATTCAATAAGCTTTCTATCGATATAAGATTCATCCAAATCTGATAACCGGGTCAGAAGTTACGACTATTTCAAGTTTCCGTCATAAAACAATGCCATATTAGTCAGTGGCACGGTGAGGAAATGGAATTTGGAAAATTCCAGTAGGGGTCCGCAATTATGGCGCGTCGCACCAAAGCCCAAATTTAGTATTGTCCTTTTCCAGTGTCTCAGCGCGATTTTCTCCGCTTCGTGCCAAAGTTCCAGGTCGCAAAAGAAGAGGCAATGTGATGGCTCCGCGTAACGCCATCCCTTAGTTTCCCAATTGTCAAATTCCAGTGACACGGCGTGATAGCGCCGTATTTCTCCAGGGGTCCAATTTGCAAAATTTTTACTAAAATTACAAGAGATGTCTAGGGTTAAAAGAGTTAATTTCCCACCCCTATTTAAGCCTTTTATCACGTGATTCAACCACTTTTCACCCAAAATACACTCTCTTCTATCAGAAAATCTCTCAAGAACAACCTAGGGCTTTTCATAGAAGATTCAGAATCAAGAATTTCCCCCGTCAATCTTCGTGTATTTATGAACCAAGTTATGCATAGTGTTTATTCATGGACTCCTTTCGTCCATGAAGCTCGAGAATCCCTTTTTCTAAATTCATGTTTATGGATTTCATTATGAATTTCATTATTGGGCTACTCTTGTTCATGTGAATAAATGAGAAATTGAATTTTACTCCATGTTGGGTGATAAATTCTATGTGGGTTAGATTATTATAGATATAGATTCATGGAAACCTATGACTAAACCCTTGAATGATGAAATTAGATTTGAACCATGATGTTTAATTATTGTACAATGATGTTTACATGTACCATGCCTACAATATGTTTGATTAAATGCCTAGATGAAGTAAAAGTTCCTAACTATCATGATACCATGAAATCCCCATGTATGTATAAGTTATGCCTATCACATATTTTGATGGAATGCTTCTATAAATGTATTATGGATTATGATGTTAGTTTTATGTTCAAGTAAGTTTTGCTTGGTCAGTTTCCTTCCATCGAGTCCTGGGGGTACTTGTACCTGAAACATTAGTTGTGTGCCTAGAGCCATGTCATATTTTTCATGATACTCTCAGTCACGCTATGATCCTTATACTTCAAACAGTCTTATGAATTAGGAAATCTCCATGATCTCATGGACTCAATTAGTTATTAGATATCAGTAGTATTCCGTCAGTCAATGGAATTTAGTTACTCAGTCCACGTGAAGTTTAGTAAATCATGTTCAACGTCTATTTAGATGGGAGTAGAAATTAGCACTGAGAGAATCCAAGGATGGGAACTCACTTGTATATGAGAGTGTGATTCTTAGAAGTAATCCTTGTGTTCCAGAACTATGTAGTCAGCATAGGTTGAGACATCATAGCCTGCTATATGGCGGTAGGTGCGATGGCTTAGCCTGCTATATGAGGGTTCCCACCACTCTTACTAGAGTTACCTGTTATATTAGGGTCAGTCACATGTCCTTACCAGTGGCGCGGTATTGACACCCTTCCAATCAGGGCATAGATTGGACCCCAATTCAGCTATAATGCATCATTTGGGGCATGTCGGTTAGATGACTACCACCCACAGTGTCAGTATCAGTCTCAGTAAAAGAACTCATTTAGTTCTTTAGAATTTAGGACTATCAGCTACAGTCAACTCAGATACAGTACATAACTCAGCTAGTTCCATCAGATTCAGGACTGCCAGATACAGTCACTCATGTTATCAGTTATTAGAATTCAGTCATTAGTAATGTTAGTCATTGCATACTCATGTTATCACTATTTCAGATATATTTACTATGTATGCATGCATGTATTCACACATTTATATTAGTCAGTTAGCAAGTATTGTTCATGCATATGAACCCCATGCATTCATCTCACCTCACATGCATACCAGTATATTCA
This sequence comes from Capsicum baccatum var. pendulum, assembly GCA_030864225.1. Classification (NCBI taxonomy): domain Eukaryota; kingdom Viridiplantae; phylum Streptophyta; class Magnoliopsida; order Solanales; family Solanaceae; genus Capsicum; species Capsicum baccatum. Next base: position 81,596,852 of record CM061557.1, on the reverse strand, counting down.
AAGTACTGACGCATTTATGATATGGTGTCTTATACCATAGGTTCAGAGACACGAGCTCCAGAGCATTAATAGATTCTAGATATCAGCAGTCAGAGTTAGAAGTGAGTCCTCATCCTTCGAGGTCATGATTATTTCTTTATTATCACATTAATTAGTTTATTAGTTGGAGTTAGTTGGGGACATGTCCCATCAACTCCCTACTCAGACAGTTCAGTTAGGTAGAGGCTTTATAGACTATCATGTTTCAGACTTCAATATGTTCAGTTTTATTTTGGATATTCTATTACCCCACACAGATTATATATCATTCAGATCATGTTCAGTATTGAACCTTATGGCCTTGCAGTGCATGTTTCTGCATTATAATGTATTTTATGCAGTATATAGGTATAACTATCAGTCATGGGTTAACTTGTGGTCCTTCGAGGTCATGATTACCTGTAGCATTTCGAGTATCAGATTTGGGGTGTTACACCTTCGAACGGACCTTCTCACACCCAAAGTTTATGATATTACCTGCATCAACCAAAACTAAGCTAAGATTAGCATTAAAAAATTTAAAACATCAAAATAAATCTTGGGTTGCCCCTCAAGAAATGTCGTAGTTATAGTCGTGGCACGACACCACTTGGTCATCATTATAGATCCTTGACACAAAGCGACTCAATCTTAGTCGCTCTGGGTCCACCCACACGATAGTGTTTAAATCGTTGCCCATTCACTATAAATCTCTTCTTCTCGTGATCTTCCAACTCAATAGTTCCACTCGGGTAAACATTTGAGATTATGAATGGACCAGACCACTTCAATCTAAGCTTTCCCACGAAGGGTTTCAATCTAGAATTGAAGAGGAGGACATCATTACCCACATGAAACTCTCACTTTAATATTTTAGCATCATTCCACCTCTTCATCTTCTTTTTGTACAACACGGATCTATTATATGTTTTTTGTCGAAACTCTTCCAACTCATGAAGTTGATTCAATCTCGATTTTAAAGAGTCCTCCCAATCAATATTCAACTTCTTCAATGCCCATAAAGCCTTATGTTCTGACTCTACGGGTAAGTGACAAGCCTTTCCAAACACCAATCCATTCTATATGCCCAAAGATCATCATAAAGTTGTCTCACCTAATTCGTACGACCAACATTCATAGTTTTCTCAAGGATGGACTTGATTTCACTATTGGAAACTTCAACTTGGACACTAGTTTGGGGATGATAAGGAGTAGAAATGTTATGCTTCACCCCATTCTTATCAAGCAAAGCACTGAATCCCCAATTACAAAAATTAGAGTCGCTATCACTAATAATTGCCCTTAGAGTCCCAAGCCTTGTAAAGATGTACTTGTTCAAGAAAAAAGTGACACTCTTGCCTTCGTTGTATGGTAAAGCAATGGCTTACACCCACTTTGAGACATAATCGGTGGCTACCAAGATTTATTTATTACCATATGAGCTCACAAAGGGACCCATGAAGTCGATCCCCCTCACATCAAATAGTTCAACCACAAGATTGGGCTTAAGAGGCATTTCATGCCTCCTCGAAATACCACCTTGCTTTTGGCATTGAGGGAATGTTTTGACTATTTCTTAAGCATCTCTATGAAGGGTAGAGTAATAATATCCAATTTGAAGGACCTTAGTGGCTGTTCAATCCCACCAAGATGACCACCGAACAGAGAAGAGTGACAAGCCTCAAGATATGTATCATATCTGCTTCCATGACACACCAATGGACCACACCATCCGCACACTCCCTAAACAAGAATGGTTCATCCCCAAAATATTTTTTCATATCAAAGAGGAACCGCTTTTTTTGATAACGATAAACCTCATTGGGAAGCACACCGCTCATAATATAGTTAGCATAATCCACATACCAAGGTGTAATGCTTCCCGAAAGTGACATGACTAGCTCATCGGGGAAGGTATAATCAATATAAATCTCACCCAACTTCTCATGATTGGATTTAAGGTAGGAAAGGTGGTCGGCTACTTTCTTTTTGCACCCCATTCGATCTTTCACTTTAAAATTAAACTCCTGCAAGAGCAATATACACCTAATCAATCAAGGTTTTGCCTCTTTATTTTATAAGAGATATCGAAGAGCGGCGTGGTCTATGTGTAGAACCACTTTTGTGCCTAACAAATAAGCCCAAAACTTCTCAAAATCATACACCACGACTAACAACTCTTGTTCCATAATCGTATAATTATGTTGAGCATCATTCAACGTCTTGCTTGCATAATAAATCGGGTGGAACAACTTCTATTTTTTTGTCCCAAAACTGCACTTATAGAAACACCACTTGCATCACACATTAATTCAAAAGGCGATGACCAATCCAGGGCTACTATGGAAGGAGCTGACATAAAGAGTTCCTTGAGACAATTGAAAGCTTTTACACAATCACCATCAAACTCAAATTTTGTCTCCTTTTCAAGAATCTTGCACAAAGGATGAGCGATCTTTGAGAAATCCTAAATGAAACGCTGATAGAACCCAGCATGACCAAAAAAACTTCTAACGCTCTTCACGGAGATCGATGGAGGTAACTTAACAATTACCTCAACTTTTGCTTGATAAATTTGGATGCCCTTTCCCAAAATTTTTGTGGCCTAAAACAATGCCTTCCTTGACCATGAAATGTCATTTTTACCAATTCAAAATAAGATTAGTCTCCATACATCGTTCAAGTACTTTACTTAAGTGACCAAGGGAAGAATCAAATGAATCCCCAACCACGAAGAAGTCATCCATGAAAACCTCTATTGTATCCTCTACTATATCGACAAAAATAGACAACATGCATCATTGAAATGTGGCTGGCGCATTGCATAACCCAAAGGGCATGCTCTTGAAAGCAAATGTTCCAGAGGGACTAGTGAATGTGGTATTTTCTTGTTATTTTGGGGTAATGTAAATTTAATTGTACCCCGAGTAACCATCAAGGAAGCAATACCAACCTGGACTGGTGAGTCTATCCAATATTTGATCCATAAAAGGCATGGAAAAATGGTCTTTCTCGGTCCACGAGTTCAATTTGCAATAATCCATGCACACTCTCCAACCCATGACCTGACGCATTGGTACAAGATCATTATTCTCATTTGGGACCACCATCATGCTGCCCTTCTTGGGAATGCAATAGACCGAACTCACCCACTTGCTATTGGAAATTAGGTAGACAACTCCCACATCAATCCACTTAATGATTTCTTTCTTGACCACCTCTTTCATTGGTTGATTGACTCTCCTTTGGTGTTCTACACTAGGAACATGAGTAACATTTAACTTGATTTTATAAGAAAAAATTCTGGAAGGAATGCCTATAATGTCCGCGATAGTCCATCCGATGGCACGAATAAAATTTTTCACAATTGATTTCAAGGCATCCATTGACAAAGTTCAAGATCACCCACTACAATGATTGACAATGTAATATACTCACCCAAGAAAACATATTAAAGATGGGATGGTAACGGCTTAAGTTCGAGTTGAGGTGGTTTAATAATAGACGGCTTGGAGGATGGACTCTCACATTTTTTCAAATCAAGTTCCAATTTGACTGGGTTCTTGGTGTAAGATCTAAGACCCATCAACGAAGCTACTACCTCATCATATTCTTCAACCACCTCACTTCCAAAGTTCCACAATACATCCACCAAGGGGTTATTCACAAGATCTATTTCAATGGTGTTAGCCACCTCATCATCAACCACATCAATCACTAAAATAACTTGCAAATCCATAGGTTGCTTCATGGACTTACACACAATGAAGGATACTTCTTCATTATTCACTCAAAATTTTATCTCCCCACATTGCACATCCACAAAGGCCCTTTCAATAGATAAGAATGGTCTACCAAGAATGATTGGGACCTCATGATCAATCTCACAATCAAGAATAATAAAGTTGGCCAGAAAGGTAAACCGATCAACTTTCACCAAAATATCATGCAACACACCCAAGGTCTTTTTAATTGAACGATTAGCCATTAGAAGCCTCATAGTGGTAGGCTTAGGAGAGCCCAAGCCTAACTTTCAAAACACAGCAAATGGCATCAAATTAATACTTTCCCCAAGATTACCCAACACTTTTCCAAATTTGTAGACTCTAATAGTGCAAGGAATAGTAAATGCACCCGAATATTCTTTCTTCACTACCATTGTGCTTGACATTATAGCACGACAATTGTGGGTTACCTAAATTGTTTTAACATTCATGACTCATTTTTTGGTAACCAAGTCCTTCATAAATTTAGCATAACCGAGCATTTTTTGTAAGGCTTCTAGCAACGTAATATTCATCAATAAATTGATAAACTTTGCAAGGATCTTTTTGAACTTGGTATCCTCATCATTCTTCTTAAGCCTTTGTGGGAATGGGGGAAGAATGTTAATTTGTGGCAATGGAACAATTGGAGTTTCGTCCATTTTTGGAGTATCATCCTCAATCACCTTCAGAGTTTTCTCACTTTCAGCATTTTCTTCAACTACCGTTGGTCGTTCAACACTTGTCTCATTAGGATTTGGATCATTATCAATTGTATTTTCTAGCCACTTTATTTTTGTATTGGCTTGTTCTTCATTTGCCTTTTCATTGGGGTCTTCACCAAGATCAACAACATCTTTACCAAAAGTCCAACCACTCCCAGTGACAATATCCATGATGTGAGCATCATTTTTAGGATTGAAAACCGTGTCACTCGGTAATCCACCCTATGGTCTTGTATTAAGTTATGCCAAGATTTGGCCCAATTGAGTTTTGAGTTGCTTGATAGAGGCCGAGTGAGATGTCACCGTTTGATTTAGTTGTGAGAAGTTACCTTTTATTTCTCTCACTATCTTGTCGACCCCCTCAACACCCATTAAAATCCAAACAAGGACATCTTTACTTTTGAGCTTATTCAGGTCAATGGAACTTGACTCTTTACCCTTTGACCAATCATATGGAGGTACATATTGATCATAATCTCTGTTCTTATCTTTCCAATCATGATCTCTATCACGCCAATCTCTATCATGATCTTTTTCCTTCTAAACTTGCTTTTGGTAGGTAGGGCGGGAACCCCCCGATTGGTTCGACAAAAATTGAATTTCTTTATCAGGAGACTCCATTTCCTCATCATCATAATCTTTATCACTCTTATAAGCAATGGAGGTAACCATCTTAGAAGGATCCCCTATCACATGCTTGGTAAGAACATCAAGCTACGTAATCACTTTAGCCATATTTGCATCTCTTTCTTCATCTTTTTTATAATGCTCTTGGCTCACAAATGATGTGGAGGGAGCCCCCACAGCCACCTCGATATCTCTTGTGTTCCACCCTCTACTTTGCTTGGTCACTTGATCAAATGAAGTTGATGCAACACCATACATTAGTCAAACAAGAGAACCCCTGGCCGTATTATCGACTATCATCTTATTCAATTAATCTAATGCTCTATACAAAAATTAGAGAAACATCTTATCCGAGACTTCATAATTTGGGAATTGTATTAACTTATTGTTGAATCATTTCCAAACCTATTATAACGGTTTGCCATTAAGTTGGCAAAAGTTGAAGATTTCATCCCTTAGTTGCCACATTTGAGATGGAGGAAAATATCATTCCAAGAATGCCTCCATGAGCTCACTCCATGTAGTGTGATAGATCCTGTGGTCAAAGACCAAAACCATAAGACCACTTCTTCCATCAAAGAGAATGGGAAAAGATGCAACCAAATTAACTCTTGACATATGTGGGCTATGTCAAACGGAGAACACACATCAATAAAATTCTTCAAGTGTAGATTAGCATCCTTATAAGCTTGGCCTACAAATAACCCTTTTATTTGAAGAAAATGAAGCATAATGCTTGTAACGTGAAACACTCCATTTTCTTCCACCGGTGGAAAATGAATTGTACTAGCTCAGCCCGCATCACCTAGGTGATCTGTATCCTCAAGTCATCCATTAAGCATTCCAGCATTAATACTGTGTTGGCTCATAGTATCATGTATACTATTATACTCACCTGAGAAAAATCAAAAACACCAAACAATTTAAAATAAAAGACTACGGCTAACCCAAAGTAAGTAAAAATACTACTAGTGTGAAAACTATGTTTCACTCCTCGACAACAGTGCCATTTTTTATAACACTTAAATTACACTCTTGAATGGGTGTAAGAGATCGTTGTCAATATAATAACCCAACTTAGGCTGGGGTTGAATCCACAAGGAGTGAAAGCATGGAATAAAAAACTCAAGAGTATTAATAGTCTACTAAAAGATGACCCATAATATGAATAAAGCAAGAATAAATATAAAATGAGGTATTTAGTTTGAATGTATTTATAAATGATAACTACTTCAGTGCACTAGCTTGACATTGAAAAATGCTAATAGTGAGTTCAATTGAGAATAGGCCTTGGGGTTATGCAGTTATAGGCGTCGGATCATGCATGGGTATTTGGCTATTTATTTAACTTTTAGCTAAAAGTCATGGGTAGGATGGATGTCAATGTATTTGTGTCAATCTTTCAATTACAACACCAAGTTTCACAAATGGGTTCTTTCGAGCACCTCACAAGTGTGACAATTCTCCACATCTATTGCCTCAATTGACATCCTTATGTCTAAGAGATATCATTAAATGAAATGTCAAGTTATTGGTTGCATTTATTCCTCACCCTTGTTCTCTCTTTCAAGAATGACATGGGTTCTAGGGTGGTTGAAGTTTGCAACCCCCAACTCTTAATTAATTTATGAAATAAATGCATCACCCATCACAACTAACTAATTAGAAAAATAATTAGCTAAAACTCATGCACTACTACTACCCAAGCAAGCATAACCCCAATATTGAAATTTAGCTACGCATAGAAAAAATGGATAAGAATATACCAAAGTTTTCATTAACCTCATCCATGGGGGATAGAGACAATGTAATTCCATACTTGCGGTTTCAATCATTCTTCAAAGTAAAATCACTACCATGTATTTTTCATTCAAGCTTAGTAAAATAATTCTAAAAAGATAAAAAGATAAGTGCTAAAAGAGAAGAGAGAATCTAAGATCTAAAAGGGAGGCTATCTTTTTATGAGATAAACTTAAAAGAATCCTTTTAAACTCCACTTTACATATGATGAAAATTATAAAACTGCCACCTTATTCTTGATCTACTTGAGTGGATACAAAGTGGATGAAGAGCAGACAGAGAGCTGATGGCTTGCAGCTCCAAAGTAGATGTGAAGCGGATGCAAAGCAGATGTGAAGCGGATGACTCATTTCCTTCACATTTGGCCTCTTGATGACTTGAATGACTTAACCAATATTATATTTTTACTTTTACCTACATAAATGGGCATTACATAAGAAATTACCGTCAAATCAATGAAAAATCATGATAATTTTGGCTCAAAAGGTGCTAGCAAGTCATCAAATTGATGTATCATACGTTGATCTGCAAGTCGATAATCCAGTTTCTAGTCATTAAAAAGCCGTGTCCTTAGGGGAATTTAGGTATTCTTTCCACCCCTATTCATCCTTAAAACATGAGATTCATCCCTCATTAATAAAAATACACTCACTTTCTACAAACCACCAAGGTATCTACAAAGATGGCAGTGATGTGTGTTTCAGATTTTGCAAGCCAGGCCACAGAGTCAAACAGTGTCCTCAGGTGGTTTGTAGAGTCAGCATAATCATCCCCCAGCTCAGTTCGGTTGGCCAAATCACCAGGGTGCTGCTTCCAGTGCCACCAGTGGGCCACACCCAAATAGACTCTATGTTTTTCAGTCCCGATAAGATCAGGAAAGTTCTCCTGATGTGGTCATTGGTATGTTACAAGTTTATCATTTATATGTTTATGCTTTGCTAGATCCAAGATCTTCTTTGTCCTTTGTTACTCCCTATATAGCGGTTGAATTAAGAGTCAGTCACAAAATTCTATTAGAGCCTTTTTTAGTCTCTACCCCAGTTTATAAATCTATCATAGCCTGATGGGTATATAGGAACTTTTTGGTTATGGTATCTCAAAAAGTCACTTCAGCTGACTTAGTTGAATTAGAGATGACCAATTTTGATGTCATTCTCAGCATGGAGTAGCTTCATTCCTACAATGCCTCATTCAACTACAGAAATAGAAATTGTCCAATTTTAGCTCTCAAATAAACCCGTCCTAGAGTGAAAGGGTAATACTTCAGTATTTTGGGGTCAGCTTGTTTCCTACCTAAGGGTAAGGAAAATTATATCCAAGGGATATGGCTACCATCTCGTTTGAGTCTAGGACTCTAGTTCAGAAACCCTTAATGTTAAATCAGTGTCAGTAGCATGCGAATTCCTAGATGTATTTCCCAAAGATCTTCTCAGAGTTCCTTCCAAAAGGGAAATTGATTTCGGAATTGATCTTCTTCCAGATACTCAACCCATATCTATCTCGACATCCAAGATGGCATCTGTAAAACTCAGAGAATTAAAAAAATAGTTAAAGGATCTCTTAGATAAGGTATTTATCAGAACTATTATGTCCCTATGGGGTGCACCAATTTTATTCAGGTATAAGAAAGACGGTTCTCTCAGAATGTGTATAGACTACCATCTGCTAAATAAAGTAACGGTCAAGAATAAGTATCCCCTTCTCAGAATTAATGACTTGTTTGACCAACTTTTGAGTGCCATTTACTTCTCTAAGATAGACCTCAGATCAGTCTATCATCAGCTCATGGTCAGGGAATGTGACATCCCAAAAACAGCTTTCAGAACTCAATATGGTCACTTCAAATTGTTAGTCATGTCATTTGATCTTACCAATGCCCCAATAACTTTCATGGAATTGATTAACCGTGTGTTCAAGTAGTACTTGGACATGTTCATCATAGTCTTCATAGATGACATTCTTGTCTACTCCTGCAGTGAGCATAATCATATAGACCATCTCAAAATAGTATGATAGACTCTCAAAAATCATAAGTTGTTCACCAAATTTAGTAAGTGCAAATTTTGATAAGGTCTGTAGCTTTCCTTGGCCATATTATTTCAAGTGATGGCATTAGAGTTAATCCCTAAAAGACTAATGTAGTGAGAAACTGACCCAAACCCATCTCTCCATCAGATATCAGGAGTTTCTTGGGCCTAGCCAGCTATTACCGATGGTTTGCTAAGGGATTTTAATCTATTACATCCCCTATGTATAGATTTACTTAGAAGAAGGTCAAATTCTAGTGGTCAGATTCTTATGAAAAGAGTTTTTAGGAGTTGAAGACTCGACTCACTACTACTTTAGTTTTGACCCTACCAGATAGTTCAGATGACATTGTTATGTATTGTGATACTTCAAGAGTTGACTAAGGTGTGTTTTGATGTAGAGAGGTAAGGTCATAGCCTATGACTCTGGACTGCTTAAGCCCTATGAAATGAACTATCCTACTCATGATCTTGAGTTAGCAACAGTAGTTTTTTCCTTACAGATTTGGAGGAACTATTTGTATGGGGTACACGTTGATGTGTTCACTGACCAAAAGAGCTTGTAGTACGTGTTCTCCCAGAAAGACCTAAACCTATATCAGAGAAGGTGGTTGGAATTATTGAAAGACTACAACATAAGCATCTTGTATCATCCATGTAAAGATAATGTAGTGGTTGATGCTCTCAGTAGGATATCTTTGGGTAGTGTTGCTCATGTGCGGGATGGTAAGAATAAGTTAGTTCAGGAAGTTCATTAGCTTACCCGACTAGGTGTTCGCTTAGTCGATTCAGTAAAAGGTAGTGTATGGGTATAGGGTAGTTCAAAATCATCCCTAGTTTTCTAAGTGAAGTAAAAGCAGGATAGGGATCCCAGCCTAGTTAAGTTGAAAGAATCAGTCAGAGATAAAAAGGTAGAGGTTTTCTCCCAAGGGGGAGATGATGTATTATATCTTCAAGATCAGCTATGTGTTCCAGGTATAGTTGACCTAAAACAACGAATTCTTGTAGAGGCGCATGGTGCGCATTACTCTATTCATCCAGGGGCCACTAAGATGTACTATAATTTATCGGAGATCTATTGGTGAAGAGGGATAAAGAGAGATATTGCAGAGTTTATGGATAATTGGTCAATATGTTATCAGGTTAAGATTGAGCATCAGAAGGCTAGTAGGTCCATGAAGAAGTTCAACATTCCCACTTGGAAATAGGAAGAAGTGAACAAAGACTTTGTAACGAGTTTGCCTCGTACTCATCAACACGATTCAATCTGGGTCATTGTATATAGGATGACCAAATTAACTTATTTCCTACCATTCCATACCTCTAATTTAGCCGAGGATTACACCTAACTCTATATTAGGGAGTTGGTTAGATTTCACGACATTCTATTTTCTATTATCTTAGATAGAGGTACCTAGTTCACCTCTCGTTTTTGGAAGGCATTTCAAATGGATCTTGGTACTCGTATTTACCTCAGTACATCCTTTCATACTCAGATAGATGGCCAAGAAAAAAGGACCATTCAGACTTTAGAAAATATGTTGCGAGCGTGTGCGATAGACTTTAAAGGTAGTTGGTATGACTACTTGTGTCTGATTGAATTCACATATAACAACACCTATCATTCCAGCATTTAGATAACTCTGTTTGAGGTACTCTATAGAAGGAGATGTAAATCTCCCATTGGTTGGTTTAAAGTGGGTAAGGCCGCAGTGGTAGGGCCTAACTTGGTATTTGACATCTTAGAGAAGGTTCAGCTAATCAGGGAAAGGCTTAAGACAACACAGAGCCAATAGAAATCATATGCAGATGTGCTTGGAAAGGATCTCGAGTTTGAGATTGGTGATTATGTGTATTTGAAAATCTCTCCTATGAACGAAGTGAAAAGGTTTGGAAAGAAGGGAAATCTCAGTCCCTGATATGTCAGTCCTTACCAAATTCTCCGCCACTTTGAAAAGGTAGCTTACAGCTTGAGTTGCCGTCAGACTTAGTTTCAGTGCATCCAGTGTTACATGTCTCCTTGCTTAAGAAATGCATAGGTGACCCAGCAGTCGTAGTCCCTGTAGAGGGCATAGATATTTAGAACATCCTCTCTTATAAAGATAGCCTAGTCTAAATCCTTTATTTTTAGATTCACAGACTGAGGAACAAAGAAGTCCCTCTAGTCAAAGTTCTTTGGAAGAATCAGTCTGTTGAGAGAGCTACTTGGGAAGCAAAAGCAGATATGCGGACCAGGTATCCGTACCTCTTCTCCGAAAACTCAGACTCAGCCCAAGGTAATAGTTTTCCTTTGAATTTACTCAGTCTCATATTCAGATATTGCTACCAACTTGGTATCAATTAAAATTAGATACCCTGTAATGCATTCACGAATCAGTTCAGTTATGTACTCATGCATCAGACATGCATGTCCAGTATATAAACTCAGCTTAGTAATAATTGTAGTTATGCATTCATGAATCATGTTCAGCTATGTACTCATGCATCAGATATACATGTGCAATATGATAATTCAGTATATCAGTAATTTCAATCATGAAATTATGCTTCAGTTGTGCATATCTAGTGTCTAAATACAGTATATCAATATTCTCAGTTTAATCAGTCTTATTCGAGGATGAATGTTCCCAAAGGAGATATATTATAAGACCCCACAAAATCCTAATCTTAACTTAGTCCCTTAAATCTTGTTAAGGGGTCCCAGACTTAGAAAAAAATTCTAGCTAAGTATTCAGTCTTAGTATCATTTTGGCCTTCGTAAGTTGGAAACTCTATTTCATGACTCTTATGACCTTAAAGTATCGATCTTTAGATTGATTAATTATAAGGAATGTCAGTAGGTGTTCTTGGATGAGTTTTAGATTTTTTGGACCTCATTTAGGCCATGTTAGAGTGACCAAAATAGTGAGTCGATGCGATCTCGATGCATCACATCGACAGATAATTTTTCCCTCAGCTCAGTGCAAATTCCAGTGAACCAATGTGGACTCAACGTGATGCATTGTCTATCGCGTCGATGCCTATGATGCGGTGCATCGGTCTGCACATTGATAGTTTGATTTCTATTCATTAAAAGGCCACGTCCTTGGGGGTATTTGGGTCCTTTGGTCACCCCTATTCAGCCCTAAAACAAAAGATTCAGCCCTCATTAAGTAAAATACACTCAGTTTCTGTCAAATTGCTCAAGAACAAGAACCCTAGGTGTTAATTTCAAAGTCAAGGCTCGAGATTTCACCATTTTTCTTCAAGAATTTAGCAACCAAGGTATGTGAAGTGTTCATCCAAGGGTTCCTTCTACCCTTGGAGTCCAAGAAACTCTTTTAAACTTCAATTAGATTGATTTTATGATTTTCATGATTTGTAATTAAAGTGTATTCAGGAGTATTATTTTAATTGGGTTTTCTATTTCATGATTTATTACAAGATTGATGTATAATTAATTAATATGTGTGATTTATCATGTAAATTTATGTTAAAACCCATGGAATTGTGAAATTGGAATTGAATCATGATGCTCACATATTGTTTAGTATTTTATGCATATACTATGCCATCTGAGTGTTTGATGAGCTGCTCATGTTAATGTAATAATAAGATTATATCATGATAGTATGTATACCAGTTCATGACATGCAATTGTTTGATAAAATGCCTCTGTAGATGCATTATGAACAAGTCTCCATTTTTATGCTATGCAAGGTTATGTGATGCTTTACTTTTAATTCTATCGAGTCCTGGGGGTATTTAATACGCCACAATTTATTTGTTTACCTAGAGCCAATGCCAATTACAGAATAATCTCAATCATGTTACTATCATTAGTACTCTCAATCAGTTATAGGACTCAGGGAAAACTCAGTAGACTTAGTATTAGTCTCGTCTAGTTTAGTATTCAGCTCAGACCTCAGTACACTCAGTTAGCTAAGAGAATTTAGTAGTATTATATCAGTTAATAAAACTCACTAAACTTAGTAACAGTTTATCCAAGCCTAGTATGAACTGGGAAATCAATTCAGTGTCTATTCAGTTAGGAGTGAGATTCATCACCGAGCTAACCCAGGGATGGGGGCATTCCTGCCAGTAGAGGGTTTAACCCTTAGTAGTAATACCTGCATTACAGAACTATGTAGCCAGTGTAGGTTGAGATATTTTCCTGCCAGATTAAGGTTGATACATCTCACGAGGGTTGACGAAAGAGCTTTCTATTAGAAAGGGTTAACTCACAGCTTGTTTATACCCGTGGCATGGTACTTGCACCCTTCCAACTGGGGTTATAGGTTAGACCTCAATCTATTCAAAAAGGGGTATATTGGTTAGATGATCACCTACCATAGTCTCAGTTTCAGTTCCTGTCTTAGTAAAAAACTTAGTTTATTTCAATAGAATCAAGACTGTCAAACACAGTCACTCAGTTTAGCACAGAACTCAGCATTGTTCTACAGAATCAGAACTTCCAGATACAGTCACTCAGTTATCAGTAGTATAGCATCAGTAAACTCAGATATCAATTAATTAGTTTTCAGAACTCAGTAGCTAGTATTATCATGATCTCAGTTACAGTTTACGTATTCATGCATGTACTCTCATTTAGTTATACTCATGTCATTCAGTCAGTATTTTTCATGCATATTAACCCATGCATTTTAGCCTGCCTCACTTAGCATACAAGTATATTCAAAGTAATGATGCATACTTTTCTCTAGCACTATGATGTCTTATATTATAGGTTCAGACGCACCGGCTCCTGAGCACTCTTAGCAGTTCAGATCTTCAGCAGTTAGAGTTATTGCTGAGTCCTCATAGTGAGGACATGATTATTTATTTTTGTATTTCAGTTTATCAATACAGTTTTTAGTAGTTGGTGTTAGTTGGGGGCTTGTCCCATCAACTCCATGATTCAGACAGTAGAGACTTTTCAGACTAGAGTATTTTCAGACAGATATTTCAGTTTTGGTATTACAATATCGTGTTTATTTTTATTTCAGTATTGAACCTTATGTCAAGTTTCTACCTAATTTCTGCATATTTACAGTATTACTATTCAGTTATTGCAGCAGGTACCAGTCATGGGTTAGCTTGTGATCCTTCAGGATTATGAGCATGGTGTACCATCCATGGTATAGACTTGGGGCGTTACACCCAATAAGTATGAATAGTTGTTAAATGATATTGCAAAGGTATTATGAGCCATGGATTGTAAAATTAATGACCTTATTAGTTGATGGTTAATGAGGGGTTAAAGTCCCTAAACATAAAAATAAACTTGAATTGTTTGTTGAACTAAAGTATGGTATAAATGTGGTATAAGATTGCTAATGTAATATGAATATTTTAGGAGGGTCTTGATGATCATAAATTGAATTGTATGATGAATTGAATTACGGCATTGGTCTATTGAAATAGTTGAGCAACAAAGGCTCCCATAAGGACCATGTGGTCATGTATAGTATTGAATTGTCTAAATGGATTAAAGTCCTTATGTCTGAATTGAATAGATGATGATCAATAGACAAAGGGTTCGAGTCCCAATGTTGACTAATGGTAGTCGTAATTGATTGAGGTTAAATTACTTTGCCTAATGAAAGGGCTTGAGGTTAAAATCCCTTGCCTAATGATATCGCTTGCAGTTGAAGTCCCTTGCACAATGAGATCTCTTGAGGTTGAAGTGCCTCTCTAAATTAAATAGCTTGGGTTAGTGTCCTCTATCTAATACGGCATGAAGTTTGAGTCCCTTGCATAATGTGTAGGCACGTGGTTAGAGTCTCTTCCCTAAATAAATGTGAGTGTGTGGTTAGAGTTCCTATCTTAATGAGTGTTTACATGGTTAAATTCCTTTGTCTAAGTGACATGTGAATATAGTTGAAGTCCCATACCTAATAAAAATTATTGAATCTAAGTGTGTAAGGTTGGAGTCCTCCATTTTATGTCTCAAGATTAAGTGCTTGAGAATGATGTCATGACTTGTTTACTTGTTTAGCATATGATATACCTATATGTATGGATAAGGTCATGAAGATGGTTGAATATGATACATTGACTTGTTGTTGATTAATGATGCTATTTTATCCTTATCCTTGAGTTACATTCTAGCATTCCAACCCCTAAACATCTCCAGATTCTATGTCCCTACACGACATAGGGACTGGAGCATCATCTTCTCTTATTACATAGTTATTAGGTGATCGAAGTGGTTCATGCATGAACTTTAGAGTGGTGAGCTTCCTTACTTCGAAAGACATTCATTCTTGGTCTCCTGTCTTTAGACTTAGTCTTATTTTGACTTAGTTTGGCTATTATCAGAGGCTTGTCCTGATATATATATTTCTAAATATCGATTTGTATAAAGATATTGTGGATAACTGTGGACTTGGATATGTTGGTTAGTTTAATGAATCTAATGAAGTGTTTAGACATGTTTAAGTTGTGGCTTATAGTATTTTTTCCGCTATCTTATTATATTATCAGGATTTATTCGACCCTTGTAATGGATGTGATGATTAGGTTGGATTATCAAGGCAACCTCTAGTTCACGTAGGCTTGAGGTGCCCATAAGACATGGCCCGATTTTGGGTCGTGTCTGTTATTATATAAAAATGCAGTGAGATGGTGGCATAGATTTAACTGGTGATTTCATGGTCAAATCAGTCATGGAAAAATCTTTTGATGCCTTTATAAAATACTTTGAGACCAAATACTTTGAGACCAAAAATTGGATACTTATTTCAGGGGAAGCTGCTTTGGGCAATATCTTGATTTACCGAAGGACAACAATGCTTATTTCCATATAAAAATAGTATATGATTTTTTAAAATGTAGGTTTATGTGTGAAAATAAAGATAAGATGGATGAGGTACGAATAAATTACTATGGCAAGCCTATTTGTTTTGGTTGAAAGGAGTTTGCCACAGTTACAGGACTAAAATGTTACCTTCCTTCTCCTTCTCAAGTAACACCTATTCTAACCTTAAAAAATACCATGCACACCTAAAAAAGGCAGAGACAAGTCAAGTGATGGTGATGACTTGGTGTCACTTGTTGGTCCAAGCTTCAAAAATAAAAATCTGGTAGAAGCATTGAAGGGTAAAAGACTTTTAAAGAAGCACAAGCAATCATTGTACTGGTTTGGTTTGTACATAATATTCTTTGGGAGAGACCACTCGATTTAATAAAACTCTCCAAGGAAATAAAGGCATTTAACAGGTACCCTTGGGGTTATGAAAGCTTCAAAATGACTATCAAATATTTATTGACTCTATTGACGCCAAAAACAGTCAACTTATATAGCTTTACATGGGATTTCATGGTAAATATTTCCTTTATATGATTCATTTATTTTTATTGAATAATTCTTTTGATTTATTTTTGTTATTTTATAGGCTTGGAAATTTGAAACCATTCCTTATTTAAGACAACAAATGAACTACCAAGAATAAGTTCATGTCCAAGAATCCTGAGATGGTTGTCGGTCAAAACTAATAAAAATATAAAAATTCTTGATCTCTTCAACCCCCGAAGGAAGCAGTAAGTCTAATTCTAATTAAGTATTTTTTTTAATTAATGATTTTTTAAATGACTTAATCATTATTCTAATATATATACTGATTTATTTTAGATTGTGCATCCGTGTCTTGTTTCGACCAATCGAGACTTGAAGATGCCATGTTTTCTTACTTTACGACCTGTCAAAACTTTATCTGATCCTAAGTTCATCGATATAATTAAAAAAGGAATTTTTGGAGCAGCAATTATCACAAGAAAAATAATTTTAGAGGGTGAGCTTATTGTTACTGATGGTGTTAGTGGTGATAGAGATGTTGGTGGTAGCAGTGGTAGTGGTGTTGTTTTTTAGGCAGTTTTTAAAACAACAAACCATTATATTTATGATCATACTAGTTTTACAAATTTTTCCCCTGCTAGGGAATGTTCTGCATGCAAATGTAAAGGCTGCAAGGAGAAACATGATGGGGTGATTAATGTTGTTAATGCATTGACTTCTTCTGCAAAGGAATTGACATCTAAGAGGGGTGTTATTCCATTAAATATGATTTCATATCCATACACTCCATTAGAGATTAAGGCCGCTAAGACGAGGAGCAAAGAAATTACTAAGGCATTATCAAGTATAAATAAAGAATAATTAAAACTCCTTTGTCTCTGTCTTGCAGTTTTGATCAATATACAAGGGCCAAGGGAGAGCAACATGAGCTAAAGAAGGTGAATATATATCATCTATTCCAACAAACAAACAAACTACATATCTATTTCAATAGATGACACATCTACTAAAAATTATCAAACAGATATATGCATCTGTTGCAACAGTTGACTAACCTATTGTACCAGACTCATTATTTATTGCAACATATGTCTCATCTGTCTTAACAAATAAAATAGGTCCTTTTACTATTTTTATTTATACCAATAGATGACCTATCTGTTGTAACATATTGGTCATCGGTTGGGATAGACTTTCTACTATTTTAGTTTTTCCAAACAGATGAGTCATATGTTGCAACAGATGAGTCATCTGTTAGAAATTATCATACAAGTCTTCCTTCTATTTTGATTTATCCGAAAAGATGATCCATCTGTTGCAGCATATGACTAATGTTTATGGACAAATTAAAACAGGAGGGAAACCTATTTAATTTGCTAAAACAGGTAAGTATCTCTGTGATTAACATTGACAATTATGGCTTTCCAGGTGAATATCATAGTAGAAGCTACTGTAGAATAGCATAATATCATAGTTGATAATCCATCAACTACTTCCAAAGATGAAGAAAAATTAAAGTATGTCAGTCCGTAAGAACGGTTTAAAAGGTTCAACATCTCGGATAAGGCTTAAAAAAACTAACAAAGTTAATCGATGACTATTCAGAGTAGATTACCGATGGGTTATTAAATCTTTACGCCAAGAGGTACATAAATCATTTTAAAAAATATTGATTTATACAATTCTTGTAGTAAAAATATGACATTAACACATACAAATCATGCAGAAAAGAAAATGATGAACACTACAAAGTGAACAAGTCGGGTCTTGATTCTAATATATTTGACTTTGTTGTTGGACATTCCAGAATGAAGAATTAATTCTATTTGATGTCACAACCCTAAAATTATGGGAATGATGAGGTTTAAATTCCATACATCTTATTATTAGTACTTTATTTAATTGTATCTGTGTATTAATTTTACTGTCATGTATTCTGAAATATTTGATTTGATAATATGTGTAGCACTTCAATGTTATTTTTTACTACCTCCAAAAGAAGTCCAAGTTGCAAACACAAGAATAATACAGATACACGACAGAAAATTTTTTGTACAAAATTTACATCAATAATGCCTACGATAGGTATTGTCAACAACAGTCGGAAATTTTCTAAAATGAAGAATGCTTAATTAACATAATCAAAGGTTTTAGCATTCCAGCTGGCTTACCTTGGCATTTGATCGATGAAGTGTTCATCCCAATCAATTACAATGATGAATTCTATTAGGTGTTGGTTGTCGTCATTCTAAAAGAGAAGCACATCCAAGTTTACAACTCGATGTCGGGAAGGAGAAGTTCTCGGACTTTGTCTGAGATACAAAAGATGGCTAACATATTGCCTACTTACCTTGATGTAAGTGGATTTTTATACGAAAAGTTCATACTGATTGGTCTATGATTGAAGCATACCAGGAAAAAATAGATAATCCATTTGATGTAGAATATGTTGAAGGAATTGATCAAAACCTATTGGTAGCCTATAAGTATCAATCAAGTATCATGATTTAGTTTTATTTCATAAATGTCAAAACGCTTACATTAATTCCAAGATATGGATTATCTGATTTTTACAAACGCGGGAATTGTGGTCTTTTTGTTGCTGCTTATACTGAGTATTTGCATGATGGATTACAAGTACCAAATAATGGACTTGATACTAGATTACTCTGTAAAATATATGCTATTCTTGTATAGAAATACAAAGAAGCGAAATCTCAGAAACCATACGCAAGCGACATTAAAGATCCACGACAACCAAGGCCGAATTCTGTAGCACCGGATGAAGAACAACTTTTTCATATTGAGTAGATCTTTACAGCGTGAGTCTGTCAAAGTAATAGCCTCTCCTTAGGAATTGTTGGCACCAAAACTTAAATTGTTGATTTATTTATTGAGTAGATCATCTTTACCCATAATAGTTTTATTACATTTTATTTATTGATTGATTTATTTCATGTAATTTCTGAATGCTTCGATTTATTTTATTTTATCTATGTTATCCTTAGATTTGAACTTATTAATTGAAACTGAATACTAGATTCGAATATTACAATAGATAATGTATTTGTTGCAATAGACGACATATCTGTTGGAAATTATCAAACAAATTTAGACATATATTGGAACATATAGGTCATCTATTTTAAATTATCAAATAGGTCTTCCTACTGTTTTTATTTATTCCAATAGATGGCCTATCTATTGCAATAGAGAGACTTAGATATGAACACCTACGTAATGCAACAGATGACTAACCTATTGCAACAGATAAACTATCTATCAGGATATATGGACTATCTGTTATAACTGATAGACAATCTGTTGCATTATAAAAAAATTAATTTTCATCAAATACAAAAAATTTTCATGAAATAAAAATTATCATGGTGTTTGTATTTCAACATCTTCATTTTTATACACAAGCTCTAAGAATTTAGTTAGTACCCCATAAGCCCAGACCTCTTGCATATTTTCCACAGCGTTGTCGCACAGAAAGGTTGTTGGCTCAGTCATTTCTGTGTCGGTCAGCAAACACTCAATGTGTGCAAGCACGTACGACCCGCATATGACATCGATTTTATTTTTTGGAAGGATCATGTCCTTGTTTCGACCTTCAAATTTCCATCTTTCATTCAGCACTTTGACTGGCAAATGATCCATTAGTTTACTCTGCCTCAAAAAGTTAGGGAACAACTCCAATAGTGGCTATTTGTGGGTGAAAAAATTAGCCTCATCGAAGACAGGTAAATTACAGTCACAAACCTTCATCTTTCCCTTCTGGGGTAGTATCTCAAGAGCCATAAAATGTTTGACCTCCACGTTCCTGACTGCAATAATCCTCTTTTCTTTGGTCCAGTCCTTGTCGTTTGGATATGGCCTCTTTACTCTAACAAATTTAATCATATCTTCATACAATTCGAACACAAAAACTAACGAATAAAATCTCGGGCCACCGGGAGTTGAATCTTGCACGACGAGCTTATCGTACCTATTCTTGAAATTATTGTAGAAGTTGAGGTCCATAATTGTATAAGCAACATCACAAGCATTCAGGTACTCTAATTGTCTACCCCTCATGAGGCAGAGAATTTCATCAACATATTGTGTTATAAGAAGACAATTTTTAAATAGGTTAGTAATTTTAAAAAATAAAAACAAAGTGGAAAGATACAATGGATGGACCATCTGTTGCATAGGGTTATCTGAATTGTTAACAGATTACCCATCTAATGTAACTCACTACTAAAAAAAATAGGAAACTGACCACAAAAACTGACTATATGTGGTTGGTTTTCCTACATTTGCAACCAAAAAATTGACCAAAATATGTGGTCGGAAAATCGTGGTAGCTTTTTAAAAACCGACCATGTTTGGTCGATTTTAAAAATAAATAAATATATACATATTTAAAATTCAATATTATTTTTTTAAAAGAAATAAATTTTTAAACAAAAATAAATTTTCAAAAGAAACCAACCACAAGTAGTCGGTTTTGAATTTAAATTAATTTTAGTAAAAGCGACCACATGGTCGCTATTTTTTAAATTAATTAATTAATTTATTAAAAAAATAACCACATGTGGTCGGTTTTGTATATAAATAAATTAATTAATTTAAACAATATCGACCACATGTGGTCGCTTTTGTTAAAAATAATTAATTAATTTAAATTCAAGTGGTCGGTTTTTTTATTTAATAATTTATTTAGTAAAATAATTTTTAATTAATTACAATAAATCGACCACGTGTGGTCGGTTTTTTGGAATTTTTTTAAAAACTGATCACAAGTGGTCGGTTTTTGTAAAATTTTCCACAAAATCGGCCACATGAGGTTGACTTTTTTGGTAATTATTTTTAAAAAATAAAAGCATATAGCTATGCTACATTCTATCAACTAGCATAACAATCAGCCAGCATAACAATACAAATATTTAAAATCAAGTTATTTACAAAATTTATCAAGGTTCCAAATCCAAACTACAAAACAAAAAACAGTCTAAAAACTACAACTCATCATCCTCATCGTTATCCGCACCCTCAGCGTGACCCACAGAATCTGATTCCTCCTCTGTGGTGTAATAATCATCCAGTGGGCCTAGACCTTTTTGCAACCTGAACTGCATCACCATGACAAGGAGGAAGAATCCCTGCAGATCGAATAAAACAGTTGATCTGCTCCTGTATCATTCTGATTTGTAATGTTGTTTCCTCCTCCTTCTGCTTCGCCCTCTAAGTCTGTGTAGCAAGCTATTTAGTGAGTTGAAAAACCATATTTTTTTAGTAAATCAATGTTTTCTTTGTCAGCTGATGAGGGATAGGATGTATCACCGGACGAAGACCTAAAATTCAAGCTAAAGCATTTTCTGTGGTACCTGTAGTATTGGCCTCTAACTGGAGAACCCACAGTTTGTTTCCAGAAATCCTTCTCTATATCTTCAGGTATTGTTTCATCCTGACTTTCAGGAGTCTGAGTACTACGATACTCATTAATGAACTGTATATATTTGTCCTATATTCAAAGTAAAGTTAAATTAAACAATAAAAAAATATTAAACTGCTCGTACTTGAATAATATCAACTTTGAGTAAAAGATTCAGAAACACAAAATTTAATTCTTACATGGGTAGATTTTGCACGAGGCTCAACCCAGACGTTTTCATCAGTTGGGTTCTTTTTCTTCCTTATATGGGTCGCCTCGAATACCTCATGTTGTTGTATCTTCCTATCCAATTTTTTTTCCTGATAAAATTGTTAATCTTCAAATAATTAAAAATTGAAATAGAAACAAATAATTAAACCCATAAAAGTTACATACCAATTTTTGCTACACAGTAATCCGACTAACTACTCCCATAGTATGTAGAGAGCCACCCTTGGATGATGCCTGTCTTTCTTTCCTTTGTAACTCACCACTTTTTATTCTTCGCTACTCTAATAGTGAAGATAATCTCACCACATGGGTTCAAGTATAAAACTTGGTCATACCCTGGACCGTTCATTCTGAGTCTTGCTCTTCTATAAATATTCTTCCTTATAGCAAAGTCATTTGTTGGAGAAATATATGTACAAAAAAACAAAAGTTTAATATTCAATTTTTTATTCTAACAATGTATTAAGTAGTCGATAAGTTAAATCTTTACCTGAAATTCTTTAAACATTTCATTTCTATCAAATTCTGGAACCTTTTGCCAATTGGTCCAAAAGTCATTGCAATGCCGACAAATGCATTTAGTTATAATTTTTGCAATTCCATCATCAGGCAAAAACTTACAACACAAGATCAAACATTAATTTCATAGAGCATAATAATATTGTAAATGAAAAATGAATAATGTTGGTATATTTAGAAATCTTACCTTACTCCATATGGAATAATATACCACCTCCGATGAGCATCTCTGTCTCCAGGATGTGGAACAAGTATTGGCGGATGCATTGGCATGGGTGGATCTGAAGCACCGGATGGTGTGCCTTTGAGATGAAGATCTATCAACCCAGTAGATCCAGCAGAATCACAATGAGAGCATGGGTGACTACTAGTAAAGGGTACTGCAGATGATGGTAGATGACTGTAAGTGTCAGCAATTGTCTGATAGTACTGTGAAGGAGGTGACATGGTGATGAGAGCATAATGATTCGTTGTAGAGCCATGAAGTGGACCCATGTACGTAAGAGTAGGAACTGAATGATGCAATGACCTAGAATAAGAGAGTCGTACTGGCATGTTATCAAATCGACCCTTAGATATATAAATACCTAACGGTCATCTATAAGACAGAGGTTTTTTTTATTTTGTCTTTATAGGATCAACATTTTTCTTGCCTTTGTCACATTTACCTCCCATCTTAATTATGTAAAGTTAACAAGTTGTTAATCCTTACAAAATGAATATAAGAAAACACCCGTGTCAAAATATTCCAAGTAACTAATTTCAAATTACTAATTAACATTTCAAATCACTAAATCAGTATTAAAACACCAGTAAAATAGTTACATAACCATAGCAAGTTTAGGCTCGCTCCAACAACACGAGATAGAAAAGAATAATATTACTACATAAAAGATGGAAAAATGACAACAACAATCTTACACAGTATATTACATATCAATCTTAAACAAGAAGCATAAAGGTAAATAGTACAAAGTATAAAGACATCAATACATAACAAATACAACCTACACAAACTAATCCTCTTCTCTCAAAGATTCTCCACTAGACTATTCACCCTCTTTGAAATTTTCTCATCTTTTACCCACTCAGCCTCTTCTTCTGCAATATTAAATTCTTCAAATATATTTTCTGGGTAGTTCAAACTATCCACTAAATCAATATCCACTAACTGTTGATCAATCTATATTTCATTTTGATACACAGTCTCCAACACATTTTCAACTTCCACCAATCCTATAGGCTTTGTTTTTATTATAGCCTATCAATCAAACTTATCACTGTGCAACAGATAAGAATCATAATACATTTTTTTAGCATTTTGCGCGAGAACAAAGGGATCATAGACAGGATACGTCCTATTGTGCTTTACTTCAATGATGTTATGCTCCTTATGTACTCTTATGCCTCTTATTATTGGATCAAACCACTTACATCGAAAGAGGATAATTTTTTTTATTGGCAAACCAGTATACTCCTTTTCTAAGATCTCTTGTATGATGCCAAAGCAATCAACATCATCATCACCCTTAACCCAAACACCACTATTGTTTGTTTTCCTTATTCTGGAGTGTTCTTCAATGAAAAATTTAAATTTATTTACTGTGTAATGGGGAATTGTACGAGCTTTAACTGGTCCCAAACAAATATCTCTCAAG
This sequence comes from Capsicum baccatum var. pendulum, assembly GCA_030864225.1. Classification (NCBI taxonomy): domain Eukaryota; kingdom Viridiplantae; phylum Streptophyta; class Magnoliopsida; order Solanales; family Solanaceae; genus Capsicum; species Capsicum baccatum. Next base: position 81,572,785 of record CM061557.1, on the reverse strand, counting down.
AACTAATCGTATGCGGCCGCATTTGGAGATTGGTATACCTAAAATTATTATATACATATTTATACACATACATTGATACATACATACATCTATATCTATAACATATTAAAAATGTGAAGCCCCTTAGAAAAGTGATTTGAACTTTTTGTCCTTCATTAAAAGATTTTACTTAAGACAAAATCGTCTTTTCATTATTTTATTTAATATATTTTAAAATTAATTAAATTGTATCCTAATATAAATCAAATATGTTGCATTCTAATATTTATGGAGAAAAAAATGGTATCCTAATTCCAAATATAAATCTCAATACAACTAATTACTTTAATGAGAAAATACCACCGGTCACTTTTGAGCATTCATTGTTCTATGTTCTATAATAATTTAATATTATTATAGATTGAAATTATTTTTATTGGTATAAAATAATTTTTTTTTATGAAAAAAATATTTTTCATATATGGTTTTTATTTTGTTTTTTCTTAAAACAATTTCCTTTTATGAAAAAAAAATCTTTTTTATATATGTTACCTTTCCTTATTAGAAGTCATCAAAATTAATGATAACTAATAATTTTTCTATTAGTTTAAAAAGTTTAAATCAACTAAATTTGATTTTAAGAAGATTATCCTAATTGAAGTCTTTATATATATTTTTGTTATGCACATAATTACAAAACGTGTTTTCATGGAACGTCATGATTCTCGACGAAACTCTCATAAAAATTAATATTATATTCTTCAAATTTGTGTAACTTCAACATTAGGTTAGTATGTTAATTTATTCTTCTTTTTCTATTAGTTTACTAACTGTCTTTGGGTAATGTTTCTTGCATTTTTATCTTGAATGATAAATTGAATAGGTTTTACCCGAGGTTAGTATTAATTGTGTTTTTCTTCTTTCAATTAATTTATTAACTATATTTTTATTTTTGTTGTAATTCCTTCTTTAATTTTGGTGATGTTTGTTTTATTGTAGCTAAAAGAAAGAGGAGATAAAAGTAAGTCAAATCAGTTTTTTTTTTAATCCATGATAAATAATTTAAGCATTAAGTTTAAGTAACCTTATTCATTATATTACTATTAATATTTTTTTTAATTTTTTTTTTATATATGATAGGCGATATTCAAATTACTTTGTTTTAGATCTCTATTGGATCAGATGTTCGTGCCTATGTTGAAGTTAAACAACAAGGTAAAGATTCGAAGTTTCTTTTTTCGTGACAAAAAAAACAAAAATAATGTAGGATCAGTGCCTGCATAAGGTAATAGATTTTTGCAAGATTTTTATCATTGTAATTTCATTAAAGCAAGGAAACACATAAGTGTGGAAAGTCGGAAAATAATGCAACAACTTAGATAATAGGCAGTACAAATTCCATTTGCATGTACTAAATACGTACAATAGATTCAAGACTTAGAACTTCATCAATCATGACTAGAAATTCCTTTCAATATTATGGAATCAACAATTCTTTGAAAACTATTTTCTTCAATTCATTCGCAACTAATTTAATTTCTACTATTTTCTAATATATTAAATCAAGAAAAATCTCTCTTTCAATTCTTCAATCAGGGGGCAACAAAGATTTGATATAGAAGAAGAGGCCATTAGTAAAATTTGGTCAGAATACATAAAAGAACGATTCAAAATTCTTGATACCGAGGGATCCAAAACCAAATCTTTTAATAATTAAAGTAGTAGATATTTCTAACCTAAAAACATGATCCTAATGTTTTATATATTGAGAAAAGTACGGTCCAAAAGTCATAATACTATGCAAACAATCAAACCACTATTATTAAATATTATTATTTTATATAAAAAAATTAAATGAAAATTTTATCTATAGCATAAATTTTTATAAAGGACAAAGATTGGTGGCGTTCATTATCAGGTTCAATTTTTTCCTCAATTCATTAATAACAAATTTAATGAGCTTTATGTTGTTTTAATTTTGTGGAATTTTTGTACTTAATATTGCATTGTTATAATTTGTATACTGAACGGAACTTGATTTGATGAACATAAGTCGAGTTCTTCAAAAACAGTTTCTTTATCTCAACAAGGTAGGAATGAGATATGCATAAACTCTACCCTTCCATTAAATTAGAATGATAACTCTAACTAGAGGAAGGATCCTTTATCTAACTCTAACTAGAGCAAGGATCCTTTATCCTATGTCTTTGTAGTTTATTATTGAATGCAAACAATATATTTAATATCTTGATGCACTTGATGCTTCTTTATATAGTCTTGAAAATTCCGCCGCTTGTGAATTAATTAATTCCAGCAGATTTATCGATACTTTAATTTGAATCATTTCGTTCTATCCTCTTGCCGAGTTGTGCCGGGGAGTGGCAAACAAACAGATCAAATTTGATATGGGTAGATAAGGTGCTTCTTCGAGTGCCATTTGCTGGAGAATACCTAAGTATATACGGTCAAATTTCTTTCTATGTGTACATTATAGATGTTAAATTTTCTTGACTTGTTCGTATGTCTGTTTTATATTTTGAATTCATTATCACCGAATATAATAGCTATGTATAGTTTGTGTATGGTTGCTTCAAGGCTTTGGCCTCAAATTGAATTTATAGGAAATGTAATGATTGTTGAAGTACTAGCAATTTGAGAAGCTTGAGCTCTCCAAAATGATTCAGCAAAAATTCACATATTATTTGATGCAAAAGAAGGTGGAAGTCTCAGGGAAGATAGCATATTTGAGATACAATATTTACTTATATTATGCAGATAGATATATTTTTTATTTTACTATCAGTTGTTATTTTTAAATAATTTTATTCTTATATACAATTTTATTAATTAATGTGACAATGTGAGACACACTGCTTTCATTATTATTTTTTTAAATTTAAACTTTGTAAAAATTCTAAAATAAAATATTATTTTACCTTTTAAGAATCCATTCCTAAATTTAAGAATTTTATAGCACTCCATTTAGGTTTATGTTTAAAGTAATGATTAGCATTCTAAAAAAATTATAAATCAAGAATACTTGACTTATGTTCTTTAGGTTAGTGTTTAACTTAGTGATTAACATTCTAAAAGACTTATAAACCAAGAATACTCGACTTATGTTTTTCAAAATAAATTGAGTTAATCAAGGACTCCTTTTCACTTATTGTATGAAAAATTAGGTTCACGTTGGAAACAAATTCTTAAAATGTTTTGCCTTATTTATAGAACTCAATGACTACAAATATTTTGTGTAAGTGCAGACAATATTTTTACTATTTGGAGGATGTTAAGTCAACAAAGGTCAACTATTTTTAAATGAAAGTACTCTCCTTTGCAAAATAGTTGGTCCTATTGCTAAAAATGTTTGTTACAAATTAGTTGTTCAAGTTATAAAATCAAAACTATTTTGGAGTATATACTTTTATTATTTTACCGTTAATAGTATTAAGTACATCAACATTTTTTAAAATAACTGCGTACTCTTCATATACATAGATAGAGTAATGAAATGGTGCACATGATTTCAATTTTAAAAAAAGAAAAATATTTATAGTTTTAATATAAATACTTCATGTTCTAGACGTAATGATTGGAATGAAATAATTTGCACTAAATTTCTATATATATTTAATTATTGTACTAATTATTGAGATTTAAAATACATATAAGGGTAAAAGAGTAAAATGTATGTCTAATATTGATTTCTTAATGAACGTATCAAATTCATACGAACCAACTATTTTAAAGGGAGGGAGTAAAAATTTTGTACTTCTCTTTCCCTCTTTGTTTTTAGGTCAACTTATTTCTCATGTAGGGTTGCTTTGCCACATGTTTCAACTTCTAATATTATTATATGTTAGAACTTATTCTTGAAGTTTTAAACTATATCAAATTCATACAATTTTATGTCTCATCAATCTTTTTTTCTTTAGCTATTATTGCGGGCATTATGTTTTCTAAAGATAATTAATTTCTTTCATCACATGATACAATTTTAATAATCACATTTCAGAGTATGAGTTTCTGAAGGTAAGTACTTTTTTATTATTATGTTTTTGTTAGGTAGTATTTATTGTTTTAAGTCTCTGATTGTCCACCTATTTACAAAACAATGTTGCAGTTCTTCTTTAATTAAAAAAATTAATCTCCTAAATTGCTTATAGTTTGAATCAATCGTATTCTAAAGGTACATCAAGAGTTTGGATTTAATGGTTGACACAATTAGTGGGAACAAGATAAAATTATGTAGTTTTAGCAAAATTTTGGTCTGTCATCTTTTGCTTCACCATAGTCCTTTTTGTTATTGTTAATTTGTTACAAGTAATTGTGTTATATTACTTTGTTACTTTATTTTTTATTTACCCTATTATTTAGAATTTATTTTTTTGTATTAAAACATAATTTTGACTTCTGATATCAATGACGATATTTTGTCCAATATATTAAGTTTTTCTCTTTCATTGTTAGAGTAATTGTGAGTTATCATGTTCTTATTTAATTACACTTTATATCTGAAAAGTATATTTTACTTTTTAATTTCATACTTTATAATATAACTTTCACACAAAAATTTAATTTTTATATGCGTTTATTATTAGTTAACTAATATACACGTGCAACGTACGTACATTGGACTAGTACATATACATACATACATACATACATACATACATATATATATATATATATATATATATATATATATAAAAGTGTGTAAATGTTTAAAATTTGTAGAAATATTAGTATACTTACACACCTTATATGTAAACCATGTTGCAAAGGATGCATACACTTGATTTTCATAGAATTGAGTCTTAAATGAACTGAAGATCCAACATGCGAAACACAATTTGCTTTCTTAAGGGAATGCTTGAATAAATATGATATGTTAATATTTAATGTCCTTCATAGAGGGCTCAACTTTCAGGCAATTTAGCAAGACAGATAATGTTGCTGATTTGTGCTCCATAGTAGTGAGCCGATGTAATATAGTCTTTTTAGTCTTACTACTAGATTGATTGAGAATTGATATTGATTGCAAATGCGGCTTATTCTCATCGTCCTGATGATAATTCGGTCTATTTCTTAAACAAGTAAATTCATCACCAAAGTAGTATGGGCAAAATTTAGACGTTTCTCATACAAGATATGCCTCAACTATAGAGTCTTCCACCCTATATTTATTTTTGGGACCTCTTTTCAATTTTTCAATTGTCCTGTATAATCTTAAGATTAGATGTTTACTATATAAAAATAGATATGCATGAATTTAAATATGTTGCAATTGTTTACCATTCGCCTAGATACATCCACCTAGTTTGAACTGGACCGCCTAGCCGAGCTTCCTGGATAAGGTGAATAGGAAGATTTCCATCACATTGAAGAACCCAAGTGAAAATATCTTCTCCAACTTCATGGTGATAACAACAATATTACTTTTCATTCAAGTTAGATTTTCTTCTTTTACTGTGGTGGAACATAAGTCTTTGAAAAACAAACTAATCTTTGCTATCGGTTTCCATATGTTTTTAGGTAAACCAACAAAAGTAATTAGAAGTAATTGTTCCATGAAAACATAACAATCATAGCTTTTCATTCCATGTAAGATTCCTTGTTCCATATCAACCCTCTTTCTCAATTTTGAGGCATATCCATCGGGCATCTTTAAACTTTGGACCTACTCACATATTTTTCTCTTTTGGTCCAACTTGAATGTATAACTATCCTTGGGCTTAAGAACATTGCCATTGGGCCCTTCTTGTAAGTGTAATTCTCTACTCTTGCAATATTTTGGTAAATGAAGTATGGCCTTAAGATTATCCTTTGTCTTGTCGGTAACATCCATAACTGTGTTGAACAAGTTATCAAAATAGTTCTTCTTAATATGCATGACATCAATATTATGTCTAAGTAAATTATCTGACCAATATTCTAACTCTCAAAATATACTTTTCTTAGTCCAATTATGTGAAATGCCATATCCATCAAGCCTTTATAATGGTTCCTCGCTAACTTTTGGAAAATCCTGAACTATCTCCCAGATGTCATGACCAGATAACCTTAGAGGTGGACCATCATGTTCAGTTTTATTCTTACTGAATGTATTCTTGAGTCTCCTAAACTCATGATTAGGTGGCAAGAAACAATGATGACAATCAAACCATGAATTTTTCCCACCACGTCTCAATGTGAAAGATTTTGTTTTTTCTATGGAGTATGGACAAGCCAACTTTCCAGTTATCATCCACTTAGATAATATTCCATAAGCAGGAAAATCAATAATAGTCCACATTAGATATGTACGCAGATTGAAATTCTGTTTAAGTGAAATGTACTAAGTTTCAAGCCCCTCATGCTATAAAATTTGAAGTTCATCAATCAAAAGTTACAAGTAGACATCTATTCATCTTTTTTGGATTACGTGGGCCAGGAACAACACAATTCAAAAATATATATGGACTAGTCATCAATATTTCAGGAGAATAATTATACGGGGTGATAAATACAGGCCAGCATGAATATGGCGCAACACCAGCAGAATAAGGTGAGAAACCATCAGCACACAATCCCAAACAAATATTTTGTGGCTCGGCTGCAATATCTGGATAAATTGCATCAAAATTCTTCCAAACCTCTCCATCAGATGGATGACACATAACACCAGTGGGCCTTCTATTTTCACTGTGCCATCTCATATGAGGAGCTGGGCTGTTTGAAACATACAACCTCTTCAACCTTGGTATTAGAGGTAAATAATGCATCGCCTTAATAGAAATTTTATTTCCACGATAACCATGGTTATATAGAGAGTGTTGACAAAACTTACAGGACTCTAGGTTAGCATCTTCCTTAAAGTATAAAATGCAACCATTTCCACAAAAATCAATTCTAACCGAGGAGAGACCTAACTTTGACATCATTCTTTTTGCCTTATAGAAGGAATCAAGAACCTCTACAACGGGGTCAACTAACTCTTTAATAAAGTCTATCATTGAGTCCATTCCTCCTTCACCAATATTTCAATCAAATTTAATACTTAATAAGCAAACAACAATAGACAAACGAGAGTGCGAATACCCGTTAAGCGAAGGATGACTAGCAATATGTAATTGTACCTAAAACTGGTGCACTTCTCTATTGGGAACATCTTCGACATTTTCCCTAAAGTCGTCCCCGTGTTGTATCCCAAAAGCATCATGCACCATTTCAGTTATCCTAGTATCTTGATAGTTATTATGCCGTGCAGACCTACTACTTTCATCAACAACAATGTTATTTTGCTCATCACCATGAATATTACGTAATCTTAAAAAGTTCTCATGAAACCCTTTTCTATAAATATGATCCTTCACAACTTCTTCTTTTATAATACTTGTGCCATCACATTTAACACAAGGACAACAAATCACCCAAAAATGTTATTCCGTTGATATGTCCATCTATAATTAGGTTCCATCTACATAATCAATCGCATTCGAGTAGTTAGTTATGGTCACAAGAGACCACATTTCAAGTACCTAAATTCAAACCAAAATTTACATTTCAAGTACGTACACTTAATCACTTTCAAGTCACTAACTCACCTCCCAAGTTACCACACAAAACATCATTCAAAAAAAACTCATATGTCAACTAACTAAACTTCAACATTTTCAAGTCACTAAGTCACCTCACAAGTTACCAAGCTTTATAAAATTCAAACTAAAAACATCACATTCAAGTACCTACACTTAATCACTTTCAAGTCATGTCACCTCCCAAGTTATCAAACTAAACTACATTCAAAACAAAAATTCACATTTTAAGTAACTACACTTAATCACTTTCAAGTCACTAGGTCACCTCCCAAGTTATCAAACTAAACTACATTCAATACAAAAATTTACATTTCAAGTAACTACACTTAATCACTTTCAAGTCACTAAGTCACCTATCAAGTTACCAAACCAAACTACATTCAAAATGAAAAATTCATATTTTAAACACTTTCAAGTCACTAAGTCACCTCTCAAGTTACCAAACTAAACTACATTCAAAACAAAAATTCACATTTCAAGTACCTACACTTCAACATTTTCAAGTCACTATGTCACCTCCCAAGTTACCAAATTAAACTACATTTAAAATGAAAAATTCATATTTTCAACACTTTTAAGTCACTAAGTCACCTTCCAAGTTACCAAACTAAACTACATTCAAAACAAAATTCACATTTCAAATACCTACACTTCAACATTTTCAAATCACTCAGTCACCTCACAAGTTACCAAGCTTAACAAAATTCAAAATGAAAAATTCACCTCACAAGTACCTATACTTAAACATTTTCAAGTCACTAAGTCACCCTCACAAGTTACCAAACTAAACTACATTCAAAACAAAAATTCACATTTCAAGTACCTACACTTCAATATTTTTCAAGTCACTAAGTCACCTCACAAGTTACCAAGCTTAACAAAATTTAAAATTACAAATTCACCTTACAAGTACCTACACTTCAACATTTTCAAGTCACTAAGTCACCTTACAAGTTACCAAACTAAACTTCATTCAATACAAAAATGAAAATTTAACATTTCAAGTACCTACACTTAATCACTTTCAAGTCATTAAGTCACCTCCCAGGTTACCAAACTAAACTACATTCAATACAAAATAAAAAAATTCACATTTTAAGTACCTACACTTAATCACTTTAAAGTCGCGAAGTCACCTTCCAAGTTACCAAACGTAATAAATTTTAAAATGAAAAATTCACATTTCAAGTACCTATCCTTAATCACATTCAACTCACTAAGTCACTTCTCAAGTTATCAAGATTAACAAAATTCAAAATGAAAAGCACCAATTCATAATTCAAGTAACTACACTTAATCACTTTCAAATAAGTAGAGGCTTCGTATGTCCCTCTCACACAATATAATCATCACAAAATTTCTATGGATTTCAAACCCTTCTACAACAAATAATCTCACCTTAACACTACATTTAAATACTTCATTATAAGAAAATATAGAGAAATCAACTTACCATTGCTTGGCCTAAATTAAAATAAAAAGAGCGAAGCGGTTAACTGATTGTCTTGAAAAGCATGAAAACTTAGCTTCTTTAAAATACCAAGATGACCAAATCACCTAATCGAGGAATTGTGAAATGATATCAATAACTAACAATAACTTATTAGCATCCAAACAGTACTATTAGTATATACAACTGATAGTAATATTTTTTTCGATAAGAAAAGTTCCCAAAATAATATTTGAACAAAAAAATTCTTATCTTTGTAAGAAAATAATCAAATTTAAAATTAACAAGTTGAATCTAAAACATTTAACTTACTGAGCTGTTGTCGATTTTCTCATGAAAAAATTACCCTTTTTTTTGTTCAACAAACAACAAGTGATTAATTATTAAACATAAATTTACCAATATGTCATGATAAAGTTAATCAATGGATGTAAATCAAAGTACTCTTCTTAGTTGGTGCTAAATTGTTGTACTAGACTAGTACTTATTCGATTTAATCCTTATAATCTTTAAATGACAAAAAAATCTATCCAACTTACTAAACTACTATCACCGGAGCTGCTGTCATCGCTGAGATGTTGTATTGACGGAGCTGCTATGTTGCCACAATTGCTGTCGCTATGGAGTTGCTATCGCCGCAGATCTGCTGTGTCGTTGAAGTTGTTGTCATTGTCAGAGATGTTGTCGTCGTCGTGGTGTTGTTAAGCCCTAAACACACTTTGGGTATTATGAGGTGTATGCGGGTATTGTGAGGTGTATGTGGGTATTGTAGTTACTATCGGGCATTATGTGTCCCTAAACCCAATCACTAATTATAATACCCCATAATTCTATCTAGCTTCGATTTGTCCCTAGAACACCAAATATCTTGCTTCATAGATGAATACCTTTTATTCACTATGGTATTTTCAAGATTATGACTGTTTGTCATGTGAAAAATTGAATAAGCTTTTCATCGATACTAAATTCACCTAAATCCAACACTCAAACAAAGAATTAGAGCCATTTTAGAAAGACAGTGTACCACCTTGTACTTTAGCGCGTCGCGGAGTCAGCTAAAATAGCAATCGTCCAAATCTAGTGAGCCTCCGAGATTATGGCACATCACACCAAGGCTCAATTTTAGAGTTGTCAAATTCCAATGCACCAATGCAATTCCACCGCATCGCGGTGCCTTTACAATTCGCAACCAAGGTGGCAACACGATTTCCACCGTGTCGTGCCACCAACTAGTTTCCCAATTGTCCAGTTTCTAGTGAGCTGGCATGATTTCACCGCATCGCGCCATCATGAAAAATTGGTAATTTCCTAAATCCCCTAATCAGCCTATAGATGGGATTTAAACCCTTAATAGCTAAAATTGCTCATTTATTTTCACTATTCCTCAAGAACAAAAGCATTCTCTCTAAAAAAAATCCTAGCCCCCAAGTTTCAAAAGTAATCTCAAGAATCCCTCCAAGAGTCTTCAAGAACTTTAAGAATCTAGATTTCCAGGTATGTTAGATGTTGATTCTTGGGTTCCTTCCACCTAAGAAATCTAAGAATCCTTTTCAAAATTATAAAGTTTATGTAGTATGAGATTTCATGATTTATGTGTATTAAAGTTCATGATTATCTGTTGTTGATTTTTAATTCATGATTTAGGCTACAATTTTTAAGAATTAATTCTAGCATGTGATGAATTGTGTGATATTCATGATAAACCCCCTTCGAGTTGCATGTTGGTTGATGAAATCATGATACTTAGGTGTAGCATTTGTTGTATAACCAAAGCATGCTCCCCATATATTTGATAAAATGCTTGTTTAAAGGAAGTAGGGTCATTATAGCATGCTGTCAAGAATTTTCCAATTATGTATAAGTTCATGCATGCCAAGTGTTTGTTGAAAAACATTAGTAAATTCATTGTGAAATGTTAGTATGAAATTCCCAATTATGTACACTTTAATGTATGTTAAGTGTTTGATGCAAGACCTTGTTGGATGAATTATGAGATATTGGTATGCAATTCTTATGCAACCACATGTTAATTTTTCAAGTGCTTGAAGAGATGCTTTATTGAGTGTATGGTGAATGATAGTCTATTGTTATGTTGTTCAAGGGTGGTCAGGTCTTGTATTATTTATGTTATCGTGTCCTAGGGGTATTTATACCTGACAAATTAGCTGATTTTCTAGAGCCAGTGTCAGTTTTCAGGATAATCTCAGTCATGCCATAATCAATATAACTCAGTAATCTCAGATAATTACATAACGTAGGAACTCTTAGTATCAATAGCATTTCAGTTTCTATTCAGTACTCAGCTATGATCTTAGTATTATTCAAGTATTCAAATCAGAACCTAGTAGCATTCAGTCAGATAACGAAATCCAGTAGTATTTCGCCAGTCTTTGAAACCAAGTGAACTCCGCTAGACCAATCAAGTAACATGATCAGTAATAGATTCAGCTAAGTCTAGAAAAAGAGTCAGTTAGTGTCTTTTAGTTGGGAGTAGGATTCAGCACCGAGCGAACCTAGGGTTGGGGACTCACCCGTTAGAGAGGACTGAGATCCCTAGGAGAAATCCCTAAGTTCCAAAACTACGTAGCCAGCGTAGGTATAATATGTCACCCGTTAGATAGGACTGACATACTCAAGGGTCACCTATTAGTATAGAACTGATCCCAGGGGTTACCTATTAGATAGGACTGACTCCACAGCAGTAGTGTCTTTACCCGTGGCATGGTACTGACACCCTTCCAGCTGGGGTTATAGGTTTGACCCTAAAGTAGATAGAAGGGGCATGTCGGTTAGATGATTACTTCCCACAGTCTCAGCTTCAGAATCAGTCTTCGTAAAAGAACTCAGCTCAATAGCACAAATTCAGGACTGTTAGATATAATCACTCAATAGTATTATCAATGGATTTAGAGATCACCCACTAGATAGGACTGATCTCAGATTTAGTCAAGTAGTATCAATATCAGTACCAACAGATTTAGAGATCAACCATTAGATAGGACTGATCTTCAATACAGTTAATTAGTATCAATTACCATTAAATTTAGAGATCACCCATTAGATAGGACTGATCTCAAATTCAGTTAATCATTTTTATTATCAGTATATTCAGAGATCACCTTCTAGATAGGACCGATCTCAAACTCAGTCAATCAGATATTAGTATCAGTAGACTCAGTAATCAAAAATCCAGTTATTAGAATTCAGTATTCAATATTCAGTGTTACTATAATTTCAGTTATAGTTTATGCATTCATGCATGTATCCTCATTCACCATACTTGTGTATTTAGTCAGTATTGCTCATGCATATGAACCCTTGCATTTAGCCTTACCTTATCTAGCGTACTAGTACATTCAAAGTATTGATACATACTTTTCTCTTGCATTATGATGTCTTATACCATAGGTTCAGAAGCACGAACTCCAGAGCATCCTTAGCAGTTCAGACTCATCCAGGAGCAGTAGATTTAGTAGTGAGTCCTCATCATTCGAGGATGTTCCTTATTTCATTATTGCATTAAATTTAAAATTCAGTATTTTCGTAGATGGAGTTAGTTGGGGGTTTGTCCCATCAACTCCAAGTTCAGACAGTTTAGAGGATTTCAGACTAAAAGTTCAGACAGTTGTATTAGTATTCAGTTTTTCAATAGTAATTCATTTTGAACCTTATGGAAAGTTTTCCGCATTATTACAGTATATTATTCAGTTATTGCAGCAGGTACCAGAAAAGGGTTAGCGTATGGTCCTTCAGGATTATGACCACTGTGTAGCATCTGGGGTACCAGACTCGGGGCGTTACACTTATGCTCGAATTTTATTAAAAAAATATTTTTTAATAAATTATATAATATTTAAAATAATGTAATATATACATCATACACACAATTTTATCACCCCATAATAATATACAAATGAAAAAGGACAATTAAGATTGGGTTGAGTCGGATCATTAACGGGTATTACCAAAATAAGCGGTTGATTTATTTTTTAAAAAAATCATCATTCAAAATATGAACACTTGTGGTCGATTTTTATTAAAGAATTAAAATTTTAAAAAATTTTATACTATTTATAAAAATATCCAAATAATTTAATGCAATGTGTGTATATATAAATCAGATAATTAGTTATTTTATCATTATATTAACACGGGTAGTATATTTCCTAAATCGTATAATAATATCAATGAATTTTGAAAATTATGCTATTTTTTTGGTTAATTAGCTTTTAAATATGATATTATATATATATATACCTCGTAATATAACGTGTTAATCAGATAAATTATCGATTAATTGCCTTTCCTTATTATAACTTCAACAATATACGTGTGTCTACATTGACACAATTAGTATATCTATTTTTTCAATAGTATGATATCAATGTATTATTCAAAATATTTTGATATATAGATTTAGTTATCTAGCTTTCGATTACTGCATACGTCACTACACGAGATATACGTATATATACATATATTCAATTGGCTATCAACTTTCAAATATGTACTATATACATCACATACATGATTTTAGTACCCCATAATAATATACAACGTATTTCACATATACTCAGATGAATCATTGGTTAGTTTATCTTATGTCATTATACCTTTACTACATAATATGTATATACTATTTATATACCTATACATACACACATATATACATACTATCGACTATATCAAGTTCTAAATACATATTATATGCATCACATAACGTACATGAGTATATTATCCCATAATATAATGCGACATATTTCACATACATACTTTGATGAGTTATCCATTAATTTGATTAGGATACATTAATATAACTTCAACGTACAGTATATTATTACTTCTATCGTTTCAAATCAAGGTATTCAATATGTTTAGATAGATGCCACTAGTTTTTGACTATATCGTTCATCGATCGATCACTACATCATATATATATATATATATATATATATATATATGAACTCTTGAATGTGTACTATATACATCACAACCAGAAGTACATTACCTCATAATAGAACGCATTCATTATATTCAGATAAATTATTGGTTATATATGTACGTAACATTATTATATCTACAATGTAGCATAATATCATTACCTCAATTGTATGACATAGACATATTCATTATACAAAGATTATACATGTTTAACGTCATTTAAAATATATATAAAGGAAAATACTTATTTTATATATTGAAATATAAGTAAAAGATAAAGATAACCGTAATTTATTTATGTTATTTGATATATTTCTTAGTATATTTTTTTTCAAAAAATCAAAGACTGATTGACTTTTATTATTATTATATTGGTTATCGACTACGTACGATCGGTGTAATTTCAAAAAATAATATATTTGATTTTACATATAATTATTTTTTAATAAAAACCGACCACAAGTGTTGTCTTTTTTAAAATATTTTATTTTTTTAATATAAAAGTGACCACAAGGGGTTGATTTCTTAAATAATTTTATTTTTTATATTTTTTAAATTCCATAACCGACCACTTGTGGTCACTTTTATAAAATATTTCAAATTTAATTTTTAAAATAAAATCAACCACAACTGATTGCTTTTAAAAAATACTTTTTAATGATATTTCTTAAATAAAACCGACCACAAGTGGTTGATATTTTAAAATTATACTCTTTTTTATTTATTTTAATTCCAAAACTGACCACTTGTGGTCGCTTTTATAAAATATTTTAAATTTAATTTTTAAAATAAAGCTGACCAAAAGTGGTCACTTTTTAAAAATACTTTTTAATTATATTTTTTAAATAAAACCAACCAGAAGTGGTCAATTTTTTAAAATTATTTTCTTTTTATTTTTTTTAATTCCAAAATAGACCACTTGTGGTCGCTTTTATAAAATATTTAAAATTTAATTTTTAAATAAACCAACCACAAGTGGTCGCTTTTTAAAATACTTTTTTAATTTTATAATATAAATAAAACTGACCACAAGTGGTCGGTTTTTTAAATATTTTTCTTTTCTTTTTTTTTTAATTTCAAAACTGACCACTTGTGGCCACTTTTTTTTAAATATTTTAAATTTAATTTTTAAAATAAAATTGACCATACGTCGTTGCTTTTTAAAAATACTTTTTTAATAATAGTTTTTGAATAAAACATACCACAAGTGGTTGGATTTTTAAAATTATTTTCTTTTTTCTTTTTTTAATTCCAAAATTGACCACAAGTGGTCGCTATTTTTTAAAAAATAAATAATAATTAATATAAAAATTATTGAAATAAGTATTTTGGAATTTTATAATATAAAAGAGACCACAGGTGGTCACTTCTTTAAATAAAAAATTAAAAAACGACCACATGTGGTCGATTTTTTGTGGTTGGAAAAACTATTTTTTTTTGGAGTGACTTGTGCAACAAATAGGTAATCTCTTGCAACAGAAGTACCGCCAGTTACACCAGAATACCCAGCTGTTGCAACAGATGACACATATGTTGCATAGCTTCTTCTACATAGAGTAAATTAGAAGCCTGGGTAAGGAAAAGTAAACTTATAGTGTCCACATACAACAGGACCATATATGTCTTCTTCTTGAAGTCCTGTGGGGGAAAGGTATTCATGGTGGAGGTTTTTATGCGTTGCTTGAAATTTATGGTCTTTCTCACAATAACCTTTTGTGTAGCGTCAAGTTCCGTGTATATGTCCACCTTCTTCAATGATCCCTGAACTTTAACAACTTTTGGAGGAGGATGAGTTGCAATTCTTTTTGGTTTCATATTTGAGAGTATATGTCTAATTGCTCTTTTTTTCTTCCTAACCATCACTGTTGGAGTGTTTGGCTCTCTCACCTTCTTGGATGGTATGACACCCCTCTTGGATTTCAATTCCTGTACAGCCTTAATAATAGCATCTAAAGAGTTTATCCTATTTATCCATGCAATCATTATATTTGCAATAAGAATATGAGGGTCAAGAGGGGTGAGAGGAATCACTATAAGGGTGAGAGAGACTGGTGTAAGGGTAAGACGGACCAGTGTAAGAGGTGAATTCAAACATATTTATTTTTTCTTGAGCATCAACATGCTCATCATCACGATTGGAAGCAATATCAACATCAGCATGGCTGCCACCAACATGAACAACTCTACCAGAAACACCCCCAGAAGCGGTACCCGAATTTGTTGCAACAGGTTGGTCATGAAGAGCCTCAACATTAGGCTGACCTTTCCTAACTACTCTCCTTATGGTTATTGCTCTAGCCAATTCCTTATTCATTAACTCCACCGTTGAGTCTGCTATTGTATCAACAAGACCTAGAGTAATAAAAGAAATCATCTCCAACTTTTGTTAAGTGGGTACGATCCATGGATGCATAACATAAAAGAAAGGGTAGATATGTTTAAATCAAGTAATAATTTGCAGTCAGTTGGGAAATATGTCAACACAGACAACTTATGCAAAAGATAATCTTTATGGTGCAACAGATAAATTATATGTGGCAATAGATTAACCATCTGTTGCATAGTATTACCTATCTACTGCATAAGTTACAGTGGACGGGTAATCTGCTCAGTTAGGTTCAGAAAACCAAAGCAACATATAGGTAATCTGTTGTAAAAATGACTAATCTATCGCAACAGATTACTAATTTGTTACACCAAACAGGGAATCTGTTAAGATAAATTATAATAGATTACCAATCTATTGCAATATATGAATTATTTATTTCAATATATTTCTTAGAGTCAAATTATTTTACTTGAAAAAAGACTTACTTGATCATCTGAAGGGTTAAAGAGATCAACCTTCTTAATTCTCATGTTGCTCTTTGCAGCCAACCGCCTAAGGATCCTTGGATAAGAAACCTCATTCGGGTAATTCTTGACCTACTTTCGGAGGAAAGGGATGGCTTCAAATGTCCAAGCCTAAGAATTGTAAACAGGAAACAAACCAAAAGAGTCACAATAATTATTCAATATAAACTAATGCAAGAGTATACAAATAATGATTATATTTACTATGAAAACCCAAGGAAAGCTGTAAAAGGTGATCGTCCTTAGGGATAACTTTTTTAGTAAATATTTAACAGTCAACTTGTAGTTTTCATATCCACAAGAATAATTATTGAATTTCTCAAGATCCTCGGCAAGCTCCAATAAATCATTTTCTATGACTTTGTAGACGTCTCTTGTCAATATAACGGAATGTGCAAACTAAACTAAGCACAATTTCTCCTCATACTTCTTTGGTATGGCTTTATCCTTGAGATTTTGTAACAAATTTGTGGCTCTGTATCCATGTCCAGCAATGTCCAACAACTCATTTATTTTTTCCTTGCATTTGTTGGTTTTAGTGGGTGGTTGCTTGGACAATGCCTTGCCTTTATTTGATGGTAGTGGTTTGGTTGTCCTGTTTGCCTTGGAATTTTTACTGGGTGTTTCCTTAATGAGAGGTTATTTTGGATGATCACATCTTAAGCCTATCACTATGGTAAACTCTTTCATGCCAAAACAAATCGGCATGCCACAATAGTTGATCCAGATTTTATCCATCTTTTTACCCCCTCCCCCCTTCTAATCTTTATCATCTCCTACATACTTGATCATGCGCTTGAGAAGACCATATACCATGCTCATTTGAACGGGCATTGTTGTCCTTAGGTAGCTCAAGAAAATGTCTAAAGCATCTCTTCTTAAAAAGTTTATCTAGCTTTTCATTCTTCATAGTATTCCTAAAAGTCATCAAAAGGTTTCCCCAATAGAGATTTAAGTACAAAATCACCAGTTAGTTGTGCAGGGTCATTTATCGGCATTGCAACTTGAAACCTGTCAATACTAATACTTTTGATAGGTTCATGCTGGGATATCGATGTTAATTCACTCCCCATTGGCGATGCATTATTATCATGTTGATTGTCATCTTTCTCATTTTCCACTTTCTCCCCTTCTTGTTTATCTTCTTCTTCTTCTTCTTCTTCTTCTTCTTCCTCTTTACTTTTATTTTCCTCACTAGCCTCTACATACCTTCTCCACCTCCCTCAATATCATTTTCATAACATTCCTCATCTTTACTTTTCCCTGACTGAGATTGTTCAAAAAGTTCCTCCGAATCCCTCTGTACTCTAGCTTTTATTGTTAGGTGGATAGAAGTTGATCCACTTTTAATTTCTTTTTTTTTGGGAGACATCTTTTAACTACAAAAAATAGAAAAATAAAAAATACATTACAATTGACGTCTACATAATTTTTAAAAAAAGGTAAGACAAATTTCAATAAATTTTTATATGCCATATTACGAAAAAAATTTCCAACAGAAAACCCATCAGTTTGAACAGATGAATCATCTGTTACGATAGATGCATAACCTATTGCAACACATGAACTTGATCGATGAGATTAAAGAATTCTTGCTACTGGTTTGTCTTATACCAATACCTGAAACATTTGTTGCAATAAATGGGGAATCTATTTGAAAACTTATTTTAATATCTCCCAATAGATATTCCACATGTTGCAACAGATGAACCACTACCACCAATACTACCATCAATGCAACCGATACCAACACCACTATTAAGACTACCACCAAAACCATAACCAAGACCACCACCACTAAGACCACCAACACCAAGACCACCAATGCCACCAATACCACCAATACCAACATCACCACTAACAATACCACTAAGACCACCAATATCACTACCAACACCACCAATATCAATATCACCACCAACACCAATACCACCAATACCAATATCACCAACACCAACACCACCAATACCAATATCACCACCACCAACACCACCATCAACACGATCACCATCACTAATACCACCAAAACTACCAACACTACCACCAACACCCCCAATACCAATACCTCCACCTCCACCACCACTAATGCTACCAATACCAACACCAAGACCACTAAAAACACCACCAAGATCACCACCAACACCAAGACCACCAACACCACTAATAACACCACGACAATCAACAAAACACTACGATAAAAATTAAAGTTTTTCAGGTTCTTCCTACATTTTTAGCATTAAAAATCAAAATTGTTAACTCATTCTTGAAAATAATATAATTCAAAGTCTTATTTTTCATAATTAACTAATAATCTCTTATTTTTAGAAAAAAGAACAAATGTAGAACTCTTCTCAAACTTGATTACCTGCGAAGATAGAGAAAACGACTGATATAAGCAAGAATTAAGTCAAAAATAACAACTATGTGGTTGGAAATGAAAAGAAAGTTGATCTATCATGAAGGGTTTAGCAATATGTTGAGTAGTTGTTATTTGTATTGTTGAGAGAGAGAGAGAGAGAGAAAATAGCGAGCACTTGAGATTTGAAATTGTGAAACATTTTTCCCTTAAATGGATGATTTGTATTTTGAAAAAGAATGACAAATTTTGAAAATGTTAATTTGGTCTGAATTGATCTTAATTAATTTTTAAAAGGGAAAAATTTTAATTGTTTTATCATAATAAATTATATTAAGTTCAATTGGAATACTGATGAATTTAATATTAGCTTGATAATAAGGTAAATCAATTTAGGTATCTTAAATAATGAGCTAATATGAATTATTTCAACTCAGATTGATCGATTGATGACTCAGGTCAGGAGGAGTGTAATACCAATATCAACCAACTGAAGCAACTCAGTTGAAATTATAGTTGGACCTATGAACTCATCCATAACTCTAGCTAAATCAATTTAGGTATCTCAAATAATGAGTTAATATAAATTGTTTTAGCTCAGATTGATCGATTGACGACCCAGGTCAGGAGGAACACAATACCAACATCATCCAATTACAATGACTCAATTGAAATTGTAGTTAGACCTATGAACTCATCCATAATTCTAGCTAAATCAATTGAAATTGTAGTTGAATCTATGAACTCAATGAAATTTTGTTAAAAATAGATGTTTAACCTATTGCAACAGATAACTTATATATTTTAAATTATCAAATAGAAGTTGCCATCTGTTATGGCAAATGACTAAGCTATTGGAAATTGTCAAACAGATATTGACATCTGTTGCAACAGATGACATATCTATTTTAAAATCTTTTTTTAATTATAAACAATTTTTTTGTCCGAAATAAAAAAGATAAAATACTGAGGCAATAAAAAATATTTCTTGGATAACTCAAAAATCACCTCCTTGAGTTGTCTTATCTTGTCATTTTAATGTAATCATCTCTTTGTGATCCTCAAAGTTATTAATGAATATTTAATTCATCTCTCTTCTTTATCTATCTCTCTTCTTTAGGGTAATCACAACCTTCTCTTTTTTCTCTCTTTTCTCTCTTTTTTCTCATCCTTTTCATAAGGATCCTTTCTAATCTCAACTGATCTATATCTTTTCTCGACTGAAATTGGTATTTTGATCCCTTTCTTTTAGACATTGCAGGTATGATTATTATTGTTCTTTCCTTCTCATTTTTGATTTTACGTGTTAGTTAAATTAGTTATTTACATTTATTTTTTTATTTATTTATGCATTAATCATATCCTATTTATTGAAAAAATTAAAGGAAAGGTAAATTTTAAGTCTTGAATGAACGAATCATTGTTTTTATTAAAATATACGAAAATATTCATCTATTTAAAGCACTTAAAAAGTCCTGTTGGTAGTATCATTTTGTATATATTTTATTTGTTTCTTTGTTGTTGATGATGTTGATGATGTTTATGATGTTGGTGGTGGTGTTGGAACATGTGGCATTGGTGTTATTGATGGTGTTGGAGCATATGGTATTGTTTCTTTATTGTTGATATTGTTGTTGGTATTGGTGTTGGTAGTGTTACAACAAATTTCCCAATTGTTGTAACTAATGAATCAGTTTTTGGAATAAATCCAACAGCTCTTCCAATAGATAACCCATCCATTGCTACAGATGGAGCAACCGTTGGAACAAATCAAACCACTAGTAAGGCTGGTTTGATTTATTCCAATAGATGAACCTTAATTTGCAACATGTCGGTCATTTATCACAACAAATGCATCGTCTGTTGCAATAGGTGGCTCATCTTTCGAACAGGTAGGGAAACTACTGTAATAGATGAGTCATCTGTTAGAACGCTTGTTGTAATGTGTTGTATTTATTCAATTTTATGTTACCATTTTTAAAAATTATGTGGTAATCAATTGTAATGTTCCTTTTGTTCTTTTATTGTTTGACATCAATTATTTTTATCTTGTTTGTAGATATAATAAAGTAAAAGTTGATTAACTTTTTCCCGACCAACACAAAAGGCTAGAGAAAAAATGGGTTTAGAGGAATAAGTTGCTTGCAGATGGAGCCACTTCATATGTGAGAGATATGTATTACTGATCATGTTAGCGTGAAAACACACAAAGAGTACACATATTTTGTGAATGATGTTTTTTACCTATTAGGCATTGATCATTCAAGTAAGATATCTATAATTTTACAATTAAGTTTGATAGGTCTGAACTGATAAGGCTAAGGGACCTTGCAAGTGGTGTCGATATCTATTACGGTATAATGATGGTCTTCCAAATGTTTATGTGTCAAGTTTAGTGAAGGGATCAAGTTTTGATGGAATTGTAAAATGATTCAACAGTGATTGGACTAATTTTAAGGGTTCAATGGACTTTTGAAAGGCATCTAAAGCGTCACACTACTGCAACCAAGAATGGAAATCATTATAGTTATGTCCTAGCCTAAATTTATATAGTTGGATTGCTCGGGTGATGATTATACTAACAGAAGGAGTGGTATGATAATACCTACGAGGGAAAGGGAAGTTGACAAAAATTATATCATATCAGACCTTATTATAGAATAAACATAGGGTTCCAGGGAACATGTAGCAAATCTGGATGATGAAATTGACTTAAAACGTGAGAAATCTGAATAAGGTACAAATATGAAAGTGTAACTAAAAATAAAAATCCATCAATCTCCTCTCTCAAAAAAATACTGCAGTTGGACACTTTGTTAGGGAACTGCAACTAGTTAGCGTAGTCGAAATGATCAACTCCAGAGAAAATAACAGAACACTAAGGAAGCAACTTTGTGGGCACTGAGGGTTGAAATGATGTACAAAAAAAAAGGAAAAATTATGCCAAGAACTTCTGAAGTTGAGATAACGAATCAAACCAAGGCAGAAATTTTAGAAGTTACACTTGCATCCTAGGCCTTCAGCTTGTGGTTCTGGTAACGTCAGTCGCAGTAAAAATAAAAATGCCTAGGATTTCTGCCCAACTTCATACCTTTTTGTTTCCACTTCCATTGACCTAATTAGGACCACAAACAAAAGTCATGGGATGCTAGTTAAAATTTAGAAATTACCACCTTTGTTTGATTCCTTATTTTAACTTCAAAACGTCTTGGCACGAGTTTTCTTTTACTGTACATTATTTCAATCCTAGGTTCTCGCAAAAATTCTCCCTTGGTATTTTTTTATTTTTTCTGGAGGTGATCATTTCGACCATGCTAACTAGTCGTAGTTCCCTAGCAAAGTGTCCAGCTGCAGTGTTTGTCTTTGAGAGAGATAACTGGCGAATTTTCATATTCATACTTGATTCAGAATTCTTATGATTTAAGTCATTTTTATCAGCCAAATTCACTAGAAGTTCCTTGCTCTCTACCCTATGTTTCCTCTTTAATAAGGTCTCAGATGATATAGTGTTTCATTAACTCCCCTTTCCCTCATAGGTATTCTTCTACGGCTCCTTCTGGCATATAATCATCTTTTTGAAAAACCCATCCATATAAATTTAGGCCAGGGGAATTTCTATTGGTTTTTCATTCTTAGTTATTGCATAGGGAGGCTTCGAAGGTCTCTTAAAGTCCAGTGCACCCTTAAAGTCAGTCCAATCTCTATTGGATCTCTGCAATATTGCTAAATAATGATCCTTTCTCAAAACTTGACATACATAAACATGAGCAACAATGAACATTAAATCGTAATAGGGTATCATCACCGTCTTTATGGTTCCTCGTCATTATCAATTCGAACTTATCTACCTTAACTATATAATGCAGTATCTTTTTTGAATGATCAATGCCTAATCGGTTAAAAACTACATTCACAAAATTATTGTACTTTATGTGTGTTGTCATGATGACCTTATTAGTAATACATAACTCCTACACATGAAAGTAGAACCATCCATTTACATGAACCTTATTCTTCCTAGCCCATCTATGACTTAATTTAAATAAATAGATGACTAACATCTGTTAAAATTATCAAATAATTATAGACATCTGTTACAATAGATGATTAATCTGTCACAAAAGACAACTTATCTGTTAGAATTAATCTAACAAATATATAACAACAGATTACCAATATATTGTAAATTATCAAAAAAATAGAATATATTTTATAATAGATTACCTATCTGTTCCATTTATTTTAATGAAATTTTCTTTTCAAAATAAAATAAAGATAAAATATTATATTTAAATCTATCTTTTTTAATTTACATAATCGAAAATCACCAGTTTTATTTAATTAAGGGATATAATTATTAAAAAAGAAGTGAATAGTCCTAGCTTTTTAACTAACCCATTCAAGCTCAATCATCTATGAATAGGTCCCTCCTTACTTCTTCAGTCTACTCCACATCTAGATATAGATAATCCAGATTTGTATAAGGTGATTCTGTGCAACTTTTTGCGGGAACTTGAAAGGCAGATTCATGAACTCCGGTGGGAGTTGGGTGCCATTAGAGCAAGGCTGAGGAGGGCCATGCTACTGCCGGATGACAATTGGCCGATTGACAACAACAACAACAACAACAACAATAATAATAATAATGATAATAATAATAGGTTATGTTTTTTCTTTTAACGTATGTATTTTGTTTTATTATATAAGATCTATTTAAGGGAGGAACCTAATGTATTTTTTATTTTTTACTGTATATTTGTATATAATGGATTCAAAAATCTATGTATGTTTGATCGACTTTGGCTTTTTAATTCTTATTTATTTTTCATTCTATTTCACAATAATGAAAAAGTCATCAGTTAGATTTAATTATGACTTTCACAATAATTGAAACGTCACTATTTAAATTGAATGGAGGAGGTAAACAGTCATGACTTTTTACCTACCACATTCAGATTCAATCCTCTATAAATAGGTCTCTCCATACTTGTTCATTCTACTCTCTTTTATTTATTTCTTGCATTCTGTCTTTCGTATTACATCTTCAGCCACTGCACTTCAAAGACCAGATTTCTTTCTCGTTCAGGTAAGTTAAATCTACCAGTTGATAGTATACGTTGCATTACATTCAGAATTCTTTCTTTACTTTTGTGTTTACGTTTTTAGTCAATTCATGTGTGTTCTAGATATGGCTGATCCTGTTTGGTACATTGCTATTCTGCGTGACAAAGTGCAAAAACTTATGAAGCAGGTTAATAAACTCCAATGAGAGTTGAACAACGTGAGAGCAAGGATGCTCCAAGAGATTCGCAGGATAAAGAGTGCTTAGCTGCTGCAGGTTGATAATTGGCCGACTGAGAATAATAATAATAATAATAATAATAATAATAATAATAGTAATAATAATTAGGTGATGTTTTTTCTTTTAGCGTATATATTTTTATTTTTCTATATCGGATCTACCTACCTAGTGTATTTTGGTTTTGTTTAATGAAACATTTATGTTTGGTCAAGTTTGAATTTTTAATTCTTATTTAATTTTCATTCTGTCTATTTTGTCTTCTCAACAAACATGTCGATGGTTGGATGTAGGAAATAATTTTGAATCTAGTAGTAATAGTAAGAGTTTTGAGTTCTTTTAATAGACGAACCATCTGTTTAAAGTGATTGGTTATCTGTTGGGTTTGTGGCAGAAACTGTATTGTGTTGCTCTAACAGATTACCCATATGTTGCAACAGATTGGTCATCTGTTGGAGGAACACATTTCAGTTTGATGAACAGTATTGTGTTCTTCCAGTAAATGTCTATCTATTGCAACAGATGGGTAGTCTGCTGAAAATAATTTTATGGTCTATTGTATTTAGTTCCTATTTTACCTCCTTTTATTGATGCACAAGTTAGTAAAAAATATATTTTATATAATAAATAATAATATTTACATTCATAATAATGAGTTAAAAATATCAAAGTTCATAACAAACAACAACACGAGTTTTTCTATTACAACTTGTGGTACCTATATAAAGACATTTGTCATCGATCCCTTCATTAGTGGTACCTAAATAAAGACATTTGTTAAAAAAAGTTAATAATGACATAATAGTTAAATTAATAGTGATTTTATAGTGCCGTAACATGAACCCTAAAAGATGAGTAATCTGTTGTAACTGGTGAATAATATGTTATAACAGATTATTTATATGTTGCAACAGATGAATCACCTGTTGGTAATTCATGTTGTATGTAATACCCCGAGAACTATAATCAATAGTGCCACCATGAATCAAGATTATGAGAAATAAATTATATTGCTTTGGTGGTTTTCTGATCAAGGGTGATGTGTATTAAGGCCTCAAAGATGTCCTAGCGATTAGGTGAATTAAAACATCCTTTACCGATTGAATTCTTGAGAAAGATTTTGGTATAGTCAACTTCAAACGGGAATATCTCTTGTTACACTAAGAAATTTTGAGTTCATGACCCACCAACAGATAGATAATTAAATTAGCTTTCCAAAAGTACCAATTTCACCCAAATCTGATATCAGAGCGAAAAGTTATGCCTATTTTACTCCAGTGTGTCAGCCTGGAAACTGTGTGACGACATTTTGTGACGACTTGTCACAAAATTTCGTCACCTTCAGCAAACAAGTCATAAATTCCACCCTTTTGTGACGATATTTCATGACGACTTGTCACAAGTCTGACATCTTGTCACAAATGTTGTCAGCTATTTTTTTCAGCAATTAAAGGACGTTTTTGCAAGGGTATTTTGGTCTTTTCCTATCTTTTGGAGCCCCCTATATATATATGAGTATCCCCATTCAAACCTTAATTTCTTCATTTTCTCTTTCAATTCTCTTAAGAAAATATGTCTAGGGTTTCATTCAAGAACTTTAATCTTCCAAAAATCATCCATAAATCTTCAAGATTTCTTCAAGAAATAAGTTCCTCATAGTGTGGGCTTCGAGAATCATTTATTACAAGTGCGGATAGAGTCACAATCACTAGAATTCATCCAATTTCAAAGATTAAGGTATGTGGGATTTTGAACAAGAGCAATCATTTCGTTCTTGTGCCCAAAGCTTTGATTTCTATTATGGATTTATATGATTTTACAAGTGGGTTTATACCCAAATTACTTCATCATGAGACTATGAGAATATAAATTATTCAAGCTTTGTTATACATGATTATTTTACTATTCCCAAGTTATGACTTGATATTTAATATTATGAATTTCATATTTCGACCATGAGTTGATATTTCAAGTGCTTTCAAGATATGTGTCAAGCTTTAAGCTTCCTTATGACAAATTGGATTATTGAGTATATTGATTCATGAGATTGAGTTGTTACAGTAAGTCTTGATATTTCCTAAAAGTTATTGATGTTGCCATGATTTAATGAATTGATACATTTTGATATTGAGAAAGATTGATTTGATTTGAGTTGGGTTAGGAATCCACAAATTGATTATTATTTGATAAATGAGAAAGAGATTTGATTTGATCTTCATAATAGACCCTTGTGATGTTTGTGGTGGATTTCCTAACACGTTTGAGCTTGTGTCTGGGAGTAGTATTTAGCACCGAGCGGAAAATGTGATATTTCCCCTAAAACTATGTTCCACCGTAGGATTGGTATTGATATTTGTGGGCCAGAGGCCGAGTATGAGATTGTGATCACTAAATTGAGGCTGTATTCCCTAGCAAGAGTATGACTCTTCCGCCAATGTGGGGTTCTCTCCTTAGGAGGACAAAACATTGAACTCCATGTAGCTCATATGGTTTATGTTGGTTATAAGAACCTCCTATGTCCATAAGTGTTGTGTTTCTTGAATTATCGAGTCACTCTGAGTCTTGAGGTGAAGAGTTGACTTGTTTATGATGATTTATAAGGTTTTTATCATATGATTTATTTACTATGAGATCATGAAAAGTATGTTTCAATATAAGCCAATCTAAGTCAGTCATCATTGTACATATGCATATTTTCATGAAATTGATGATGATAATTACATTGTTGCATGCACCCCCACATACTTATTATATTCCAAAGTGCTGACCCACATATTTTTCCTATGGGCTACATTTTCTCGCAATGTAGGTTCAGGTACTCAACCGCAGCCACGTTAGCAATATTCGAGTGCCTCACTACATTTTCTCAGTGGTGAGTCCTCATGGTTCGAGGACCGTGTCTATATTTTTGTGATATTATTTTGTCGTTATGGCTTTTAGTACTGTTGAGTCAGTTGGGGGTTTGTCCCAAAGGCTTCTTGATTTTGATGTATAGAGGCTTTGTTAGACTAGAGGAATGGTATGTACAGACATTTAATATATATTTTGGTTGTATAGTTTAGTATTCTCTAGTATGTCTCTTAAACCCGATGTGATATATCTCTTTATTATGCATAAATATTGTTGGATTGAGTTTCTTGAGGTAGTGTCTGGCTCTGAGGGTTAGCTTGGGGATACGTGTAGCCCTAAACACCGTGTAACGTCTTGAGATGGAAATTTTGGGGCGTTACATTATCGTACTATAGAACCTGAAGCTGATTCCAACAAATAAGTCATCTGCTAGAAAAGTTGACTCATAGTTGTAACAGATTATACATCTATTATAACAGATGAATCACCTGTTGGGATGTACTATAGAACCTTTAAAACTGATTCCAATAGATGAGTGACATGTTGCAACAGATAAATAACCTGGTGTAACAGATAAGTTACTTATTGCACTAGATGACTCATCTATTGGAATCGAGTTCAGGTTCTATTGCAACAGGTGAGTAAACTGTGTTAGCAAATGACTCCTCTGTTGCGACAAATAACTCGTCTATTGCAACAAATGACTCATCTGTTCGATTCATGCTACAACACTATAGTATCATAAACATGAATCCAATATATGAGTCTTCCGTTGTGATAGATGACTCATCTGTCGCAATAAATAAGTCATCTGTTGAAATAGATTAATCTTTTGTTGGGTTCATGTTTATGGTTCTATCCATTATTTTAAAAACAACAGTAATAGTGTACCTAGATGAAAAATTCAGCTAAAAATCATAATTTTACATATCAACGTCGCCTATGAAGTAATTCCAAAGTGATGTAAGAAACTAAATTTGACCTAAAAAATTGGTCAAGTAGCAGCAATAGTGGTAACAACAACAACAATGGTAAACAAGAATAAGAAGCTGATGATAATGAAGAAGAAGATAATGATAATGAAGCATAAGATGATGAATAAAGCAGGAACAATAATGAACAACAGAAATGACGAAGAGAGATAAAACAACAATAATGAGAAGAGATAGAAAATATGCATTTTTATTCCCTTTGTTTCTAGTTATATTAGGTCAACATTTGAATTAAAGTTTAAATTTAAAAACTTGTAGGCTATTATCAAACTTTTCCAACTTTCTTAATAACTAACAAAGTAATTGTCACCTTTACTCAATTATTAAAACTTGAGTCACTTACACCTCATTTTCAAACTCTTTTGTCACTTTTAGCTAAATTCCCCTAGAATCTCATACTCCATCATTTCAGCTATCTTATTTTAATTTTCTTATCGCATGTTATTTTATATATAAAATAGTCATTGATATAGGTACACGAGCAAAACAACTAGTATATATATGTATATAGATATATATATATGTATGTATATGTATATGTGTGTGTGTATATATGTATAAGCAAAACTAAAAGCAATACAAGAGGCCAAGTGACAGCACAATAGAAAGCCATGTGGCATTTTTGTAGGGAAAGGATATAAATATTGTAATAAAAATTGTTGAATTAAAATATTAGATATATTTAAATATTTAAATTTAAAAATATGAGATTTTATAATTAAAAAAATATCATTAACTTGAAACTAGAACTTAATATTGAAGAATTGTAAATGAACTCAAACTATTCATAACTTATCCCTTTCAATATTATAAAATATATTTTAATAATAATGATCTATATATATAATATTTGGATTATATATGAATTTTACTCTTCTAAATAGAGTTTTACTATTTTACAAATTTATCTCTTTTAACATTTAAATATTATAAAATATATCTAACTATTATTTATTTAAGTATTAAATAGAAGATGATAATGATGATGATGATGATGATGATGATGATGATGATGATGATGATAATGATGGTATGAAAGCAGTAGTAGCCACAATGAATGGTAATAGTAGTATTAGTGATTAAAAATAATTATAGTGCGCGGTAGTGCACAATAGTCATAGTAACAGTAGTTTAACAACAACAACAAGAACAGTGGTAATAGTAAAACAACAACAATAACAGTAGTAATAGTAATAATAATAATAAGAACAACAACAACAACAGCAACAGTAGTAGTAGTGATAGAAATAATAACAACAACAACAACGACGACGACGACGACAACAACAACTACTAGTAGGCTGTCATACCCCAAATCCCATTGGAGCGGACTGGCACCCGTAGCCGAGGAGGCCCGGGAGAACCCGTTCATAACCTATACTTTCACATTTACATTACTTATGAAAATTAGAAATTTGGGCAGCACTTCATTGTAAATCGAAGAAAACAATATCTGTATCAGCCCAGCAGACACGCATAAATATATATATGAACAGTAATTGGTCGTCAGAGCCATCACGCCTATCAACCAAACACTCCTATGGTTGTACAATATGTCTACAAAAGCCTCTACATTGATACACAACTAAGTTAGGGTCGGGACAAACTCCCGCCCACAAGAGACTTTTATACAAATACCAAAAATACATATAGAAATGACTTGGGATGCCCCAAAACAACTGGAGCTCACCACTAACAATAGAATGTCCTGGCTCTTACTGCGGAGGTGTACGACCTGAAGTACCTGTTCCTGCAGGCATGAATACAGGTCCCCCGTGAGGGACGTCAGTACGGAAATATGTACTGAGTATGTAAGGCAGTGAGTATCAAGATGAGATACAAAAGATCAACAGAACCCAGATACCAGTGAATAAACAGTATGAGTAGACCACACTTCAAAGAGCTGATGGGATACCTGCACATTACTTTCATATCATTACTTCCCGTAATCCTCATCAATACATAACATATGTCATACAATGACCAACTGATCAGTGGTACTAATACAATACATCAGGGACCACCCCTGGAATAGTATATATACATAATCGTTATAATACAATGGCCAACCGATCAGTGGTACTAATACAATACATCATATCATCAATTTAAAATACAGACATTCCATTTCTTAATTCAATTAATCTTTCAGATTAGTTACTTTGTGGTCATACCTTATGGAACTTGAAACCATGATACCTCAATAGGAAAAACATGTAAATAGGTAATCAATATCATGAAAATGAAGTAGAGAATCATGGATACCCCATTAGACCATTTCAGAGTCAACAATAGTATATGGATATTTTTTTGACTAGCCGGACATCTTAAAAGTGAAAACAAGTTCAATTGGTAGTGTCAAAGATCATATGATGTTATTATGTGTCATGTGTCATAGGACAATGTTGGAAGCTTACTTGAGAGTACCATGGGTCATTATTCATGCCAAAGATTAGATAGAGTATGTCTTACATACCTTGATATAACCACCACAATACAACTCCAACTTGACTTTCCGTACTCTTCGAACACTTATCTACAATACGTCATTTGTGGAAAACTAGTATTAGCAACCAAACCTTACCATTTAGGTATTAACTTCACCCGATAATGTCTAGGAAGTAATCCTTTAACTCATCAATAAGAGTGCTACATACATCCTCTTATACTCTTATTACATTCACATATCATGCCTTTTCATGAAATATCCCTCAACATCACTCTTAGCCTTTATTTCCCTTCTTAATCACCATCCAATACCAACATGATCACTAGGCATACATAACCACTAATATAATGATATATCACCACAATTCATCCTTCATAATCCAATACAACAACTTCCATAATTTACTACTAACAATTTATACAAAACAATTAATAACTATGTTTCTCTTTATCTTCCAACATCAAGACAATACTCATAATCCTTTATCAATACTTATTCATGGATAAGAATCAAGAATAAACAATATTCATACCTTAACAATGAACTCTTGTATTTAGAATCCTCCTTACATAACCATGGGGTGCTTCTCGAAGCTTTTGAGATGGTGAACACAACTACGGAACCAATTCAAA
Source organism: Capsicum baccatum var. pendulum (assembly GCA_030864225.1). Classification (NCBI taxonomy): domain Eukaryota; kingdom Viridiplantae; phylum Streptophyta; class Magnoliopsida; order Solanales; family Solanaceae; genus Capsicum; species Capsicum baccatum. The sequence goes on along the minus strand of CM061557.1, from coordinate 81,541,404 downwards.
TTTTCTACGGTTGAATCACAAAATATTTGAAGTTGAAATTAGGCTAGGGTTTCACCTTCTCTTAATAATTGAATGATATCTTATATAGATGAGGCTAAGTGTAGGTTTATAAAGACCAATTTTCGTCCAAGAGGTAATAGAAAATGACCATTTTGCCCTAAATATTTAAATAAATCTGAATTTGTCCCCAGTGGACAGTTTTGATAGGCTGAAGTAAATCGATCATAACTCTTTTCTCCGGTATCGGATTTGGGTGAAACTAAATGCATTGGAAATATAACTTAAAGGGATTTCATTTTCATATAAAGTATACCACACAGTTCTTCCTGTACAAGGAGTTATGATCGTTTAAAGTTGACCCAAAAATCTGTCCCACAATTCTGTTTTTTTTTATAGGCTGTGGTAAAACGGTTATAGCTCCTTACTCAGACATTGGATTTGGATGAAACCAATTTAATCGGAAAGAAGACTCTCGGAGATTTTCGTTGATATATAGAAGCTCACACAGTTATTTTTGTACAAGGAGTTATGATCGTCTAAAGTTGATCCAAAAAAATAATTGCCTAGCTACAGTAATTTTCCTGCAGATTTACTGTTCACAGGCTTCCCGGCCACCGTTTTGAAATTTCGAATGTGCTCGCTTATATGAAATACTCCTCCGTTTTGGGTAAACTTTATATCATTGGAAAGCTTATTCCAATACCTACACATACAACTATTGACGGGATACTTCCGAACACCATAAACTTAATTTAACCCATATGCAAGCCTTTAGGACTCCATATAATCGCGATAAATGTACAAAAACAATTTACGGGGTGTTACATTCTCCCCTCCTTAAGAACATTCATCCTCGAATGTTAGAATATTTACTCAATTAAGACATGTCCAAGCTTACAATTAACATATTCATCATCATAACATACTTGCATAAAAATAAACACTTACTTGCTATTGTACTTCTTCCGTCTCATGAACTTCCTCCTCATCGTGAATAGGTAAGGGTACTTAATCTTCATCGCTTACTCGGCTTCCCATGTGATCTCCTCAGCTTGTTGATTCCTCCAAAGTACTTTTACCGATGCTATCTCTTTATTTCTTATCTTTTTAATTTGGCGATCAAGAATAGCAATAGACATTTCTTCAAAAGTGAGATCTTCTGTAACTTATACATCTTTCGTAGTAGTGATGTGCGATGGATCTCTGATGTACTTATGAAGCATCGAAATATGAAATACGGGATGAACTGCTGAGAGCTCTTGAGGTAGCTCTAACTCATAAGCAACTTGTCTAAATCTTTGAATGATCTTGTACGGACCTATGTATCGTGGACTTAACTTTCCTTTCTTGCCAAACCTCATCACTCCTTTCATTGGTGATACTTTCAAGAATGCCCAATCGTTGATAGAAAACTCAAGTCCTCTTCTTCTAACATCCGCATAAGATTTGTGTCGACTTTGAGCTGTTTCAAGCCATTGTTGGATCACTTTAACCTTCTCCATTGCTTGATAAACAAGATGCGGTCCAAACAAGACCGCATCACCTGCTTCAAACCATCCTATTGGCGATCTACACTTTCTTCCATACAATGCTTCATATAGTGCCATTTTGATACTTGATTGATAGCTATTATTGTAGGCAAACTCAATAAGAGGTAGGTGATCATCCCAGTTGCCTTTGAAATCTAATACACATGCTCGTAGCATATCTTCAAGTGTCTGGATGGTACGTTCCGCTTGTCCGTCCGTTTGAGGATGAAAAGTCGTACTTAGATTTACTTGTGTCCCCAAACTCCTTTGAAAAGTCTTCCAGAAATTCGCGGTAAATTGGGCTCCTCGATCGGATATAATGGAAATTGTAACTCCATGTAACCGAACGATCTCCTTAATATACAACTTCGCATACTCTTCCGTCGTATAAGTCGTTTTAACTGGTAAGAAGTACGCAGATTTGGTAAGCCTATCAATGATCACCCATATGGAATTAAACTTCCGATATGTACGAGGCAAACCCGTGATGAAATCCATATTGATATTGTCCCACTTCCAGACTGGAAGATCTATACATTGCATGTAACCACCGGATTTCTGGTGTTCTACTTTGACTCTTTGACAATTCGGACATTCAACTACAAATTCGGCAATATTCTTCTACATGTCATTCCACCAATATATTGCTTTCAAATCTTGATACATCTTAGTCGACCCTAGATGGATGGAATACCTTGAACAGTGTGTTTCTATCATAATTCTCTTTCTTAGCTCAACTACATCAGGTACACATAAACGATTCTGACACTGAAGCACTCCTTCTTGCGTAAGCTCAAATGCCTTTGTCGTGCCACTCTGCACATCCTTATTAAGCTGCAATAAAATTGGATCTGCATACTGCTTCTCTTTCACTTCAGCTATCAATGAAGATTCTGCTACATTACATACAATAACCTCTTCATCTGGAGTTTTGAGAAGTCGAACTCCCAAATTAGCTAGTTGGTGAAGATCCTTAATCATTCCCTGTTTTTCTATAGATGCCATTTTAGACTTACGACTCAGTGTATCCGCTACCACATTCGCTTTCCCTGGATGGTACAAGATATCAACATCGTAATCTTTCAACAATTCAAGCCATCTCCGCTTCCTCATGTTTAGATATTTCTGACTGAAGATATATTGGAGGCTCTTATGATCGGTATATATGTCAACATGAACCCCATATAAGTAGTGGCATCATATCTTCAAAGCAAATACAACTGCAGCTAGCTCAAGATCATGTGTGGGATAATTCCTCTCATGTGGTCGCAACAGTCTAGAGCCATAGGCTATTACTCTACCATGTTGCATTAATATGCATCCTAAGCTAATTCTCGAAGCATCACAATACACTGCATACCCTTTTGTGCCTTCAGGAAGTACCAATACCGGTGTAGAAGTCAACTTGCTCTTCAGATCTTGGAACTCTTTTCACAGGCATCATTCCATTGAAACTTGGAGGCTTTATGCATCAACTTAGTCAAGGGTGCAGAAATAGAAGAAAAACCTTCAAAAAACCTTCTATAATAACCTGCCAACCCAAGGAAACTACGAATCTTCGTAGGCGTCTTAGGTCTTGGCCAATTCTTCACAGCCTCAATCTTTTGAGTGTCAACTTTTATGCCTTCACTGGATACAATATGGCCCAAAAATGCCACTGACTTGATCCAAAACTCACATTTAGAAAACTTCGCATACAGCTTACGATCACGAAGAATCTGCAACGCCTGCCTTAAGTGATTAACATGGTCCTCTTCTGATCTAGAGTAGACCAGAATATCATCTATGAAAACTATCACGAACACATCTAGAAACGGCTTAAACAACCTATTCATCAGATCCATAAAAACTGCGGGTGCATTTGTCAGCCCGAATGACATAACCAGGAATTCATAATGACCACATTGTGTTCGGAAAGCTGTCTTGGGTATATCTTTATCCTTGACTCTCACTTTATGATAGCCTGATCTCAAGTCAATCTTGGAAAAACACTGGGCACCCTGCAACTGGTCAAATAAATCATTAATTCGGGGAAGAGGGTATTTATTCTTGATAGTCACCTTATTCAATTGCCGATAGTCAATACACATCCTCAGCGAACCATCTTTCTTATGCACAAACAATACTGGTGCTCCCCAAGGGGACATACTAGGCCTGATAAATCCCTTCTCTAGCAAGTCTTTCAGTTGCTCTTTCAATTCTTGCAACTCTGTTGGTGCCATTCTATAAGGAGGAATTGAGATTGGCTGTGTGTCTGGCAACATATCAATACCAAACTTCACTTCTCGTTCAGGAGGTAAACCTAGTAGTTCTTCAGGAAATACATCAGGAAATTCATTCACAACCAGAACGGTCTGAAAAGTTAGCGGCTCTTCCTCTGTATCCCTTACTCTAACCAAATGGTATATGTACCCCTTGGATAATTTTTCTTGCCTTAAAGTAAGAAATAAATCTACCTCTCGGCGCGCCAACATTACCCTTCCATTCAAGGACTGCCTCATTTGGGAAATGGAAATACACCTTCTTAGAACGACAATCTACTGTAGCATAATAAGATGCTAACCAATCCATGCCCATAATAACATCAAAATCTACCATTTATAACTCAAGATCATCCATCGTATCACGACCATAAATATTCACAACAGAATTTCAATAAACATTCCTAGCTATAAGAGATTCCCCCACTGGCGTTGATACTTCAAATGGCTTGGCTAATAATTCGGGTGTTCTCCCGAACCTTCCTGCAACCAAAGGAGTAGCATACGATAATGTAGAACCAGTATCAATTAAGGCATACATATCAAATACAAAGATGGACAACGTACCTGTAACCACATCTGGAGAAGCCTCTAAATTCTGCCGATCTTCTAGGGCATACACACGGTTCTGAGCTCTGCTAGAACTAGCTGCTCCTCTATCACCTCTACCGTGACCCATAGGTTTTGCACCCCTACTCAAAGGAGGCACCGATGATGACGCAACAGCTGATCCGGTAGGCCGTGTTATACCACCTGTGGTCCTGCGTGGGCAATCTCTAGCCATATGCCCCGGCCTATCACACCAAAAGCAATTGTTCATTCCAAGCCGACATTCGCCAAAGTGAAATCTTCTATATATGGGGCATGGGTGTCGTGGAGGTCTCAATTGACTCATACTTCCTTGCCCTTGATACCCCACTGTTCGCGAACTCTGATTTTCACTGCTTTGCCCGAACTGATTACCTCTGAACCTTTGAAATTGTGGTGGAGCACTAATTGCAGGATAAAGAGATAACGGGCTAGGCAATCTATGAGAAAACGAAGGCCTAAAACCTCCCTGAGATGCCATAAACTGCCCTATAGCTCTGGCCGCTTAGAATATCCTTTTTCTGATTCCTAGGTTCTTCTTGTTTGCCTCTGATCTTCCATCTTCTGAGCGAAAGCTTGTATCCTCGCTATATCCATGTCCTTGTTCAAAGCAGCAATGGTACAATCTCTAACCAAGTATGGTTCCAATCTATCCACATAGTGATGAACTCTGTCATCCATAGTAGCTACCACATTAGAAGCATATCGAGACAAGGATTTAAATCGAAGACTATACTCTCTTACACTCATATTACCCTGACGAAGATTTAAGAATTGATCTGCACGGGCTTGACGAGTCTCAAATGGAAGATAATGATCAATAAATGCATCTTTGAACTCTCCCCACGTAGTTGGAGGTGCATCAATACCCCTAGATCGTTTCCAATCCTCGTACCATAATATAGCCTCTCCTTTTAGTCTATATGTTGCTACCTCAACCATATCTTTACCGGATATGTGCATAACATCTATATCCCTTTGGATTTGATCGACAAAGTCCTGCGGGTCTTCGTTAATATCTGATCCGGTAAAAGTAGGAGGATCCAGTTTCAGAAAATCCTGTGTCCGAAGGCTAGCTGCTCTATTCGTACCTCTAGAACCCGTGGTAGGAATAGCTTGCCCTTGAACTTGACCGGCAACTATACGCATCAGAAGTTGTACTGCATCCCTCAAATCTCGATCAACAACATTAATAGATGGCCCTTTCAGAGGAGAAGAAGCTCCTGATATATGCTCAGCTTGAGACTCACTTTGTTCAGCTTGTGCCGGTGGTGACTTACTAGTACCTTCTCCGGCCACTACATCCACTCGCTTCCACTTATTCTTTCTCCTTGTAACTGGCATCGTTACTATAATAAATAAAAAAACAATTGGATTAAGCGATCGATTATGACTTTATCTCTAATATGGGATCTTTTGCACGATCTAAGAAATGGAGAGTGGAAACAATCCCTAAATGTCCAATAGCCTCCTGTTTATAGATGTGGTGCACAACACACCGATAAACGAGATTCTACGTAGACACAGCTTTGTAGACTCACTAGGACGAACTTCTCTGATACCACTTCTATCATACCCCAAATCCCATTGGAGCGGACTGGCACCCGTAGCCGAGGAGGCCCGGGAGAACCCGTTCATAACCTATACTTTCACATTTACATTACTTATGAAAATTAGAAATTTGGGCAGCACTTCGCTGTAAATAGAAGAAAACAATACCTGTATCAGCCCAGCAGACACGTATAAATATATATATGAACAGTTATTGGCCGTCAGAGCCATCACGTCTATCAACCAAACACTCCTATGGCTGTACAATATGTCTACAAAAGCCTCTACATTGATACACAACTGAGTTAGGGTCGGGACAAACTCCCGTCCACAAAAGACTTTTATACAAATACGAAAAATACATATAGAAACGACTTGGGATGCCCCGAAACAACTGGAGCGCACCACTAACAACAGAATATCCTGGCTCTTACTGCGGAGGTGTACGACCTGAAGTACCTGTTCCTGTAGGCATGAATACAGGTCCCCCATGAGGGACGTCGGTACGAAAATATGTACTGAGTATGTAAGGCAGTGAGTATCAAGATGACATACAAAAGATCAACAGAACCCAGATACCAGTGAATAAATAGTATGAGTAGACCACACTTAAAAGAGCTGATGGGATACCTGCACATTACTTTTATATCATTACTTCCCGTAATCCTTATCAATACATAACATATGTCATACAATGGCCAACTGATCAGTGGTACTAATACAATACATCAGGGACCATCCCTGGAATAGCATATATACATAATCTTTATAATAAAATGGCCAACTGATCAGTGGTACTAATACAATACATCATATCATCAATTTAAAATACAGACATTCCATTTCTTAATTCAATTAATCTTTGAGATTGGTTACTTTGTGGTCACACCTTATGGAACTTGAAACCATGATACCTCAATAGGAAAAACATGTAAATAGGTAATCAATATCATGAAAATGAAGTAGAGAATCATGATACCTCATTAGACTATTTCGGAGTCAACAATAGTATATGGACATTTTTTTGACTAGCCGAACATCTTAAAAGTGAAAACAAGTTCAATTGGTAGTGTCGAAGATCATATGATGTTATAATGTGTCATGTGTCGTAGGAAAATGTTGGAAGCTTACTTTAGAGTGTCATGGGTCATTATTCATGCCAAAAATTAGATAGAGTATGTCTTACATACCTTGATATAACCACCTCAATACAAGTCCAACTTGACTTCCCGTACTCTTCGAACACTTATCTACAATAAGTCATTTGTGGCAAACTAGTATTAGCAACCAAACCTTACCATTTAGGTATTAAATTCACCAGATAATGTCTAGGAAGTAAATTTAACTCATCAATAAAAGTGCTACATACATCCTCTTATACTCTTATTACATTCACATATCATGCCTTTTCATGAAATATCCCTCAACATCACTCTTAGCCTTTATTTCCCTTCTTAATCACCATCCAATACCAACATGATCACTAGGCATACATAACCACTAATATAATGATATATCACCACAATTCATCCTCCATAATCCAATACAACAACTTCCATAATTTACTACTAACAATTTATACAAAATAATTCATAACTATGTTTCTAGTTATCTTCCAACATCAAGACAATACTCATAATCCTTTATCAATACTTATTCATGGATAAGAATCAAGAATAAACAATATTCATACCTTAACAATGAACTCTTGTATTTAGAATCCTCCTTACATAACCATGGGGTGCTTCTCGAAGCTTTCGAGATGGCGAACACAACTACGGAACCAATTCGAATTTTCTACGGTTGAATCACAAAATATTTAAAGTTGAAATTAGGCTAGGGTTTCAACTTCTCTTAATAATTGGATGATATATTATATAGATGAGGCTAAGTGTAGGTTTATAAAGACCAATTTTCGTCCAAGAGGTAATAGAAAATGACCATTTTGCCCTAAATATTTAAATAAATTCGAATCTGTCCCCAGTGGACAGTTTTGACAGGTTGAAGTAAATCAATCATAACTCTTTTCTCCGGTATCGGATTTGGGTGAAACAAATTGCATTAGAAAGATGATTCAAAGGGATTTCATTTTCATATAAAGTATACCACCCAGTTCTTCCTGTACAAGGAGTTATTGTCGTTTAAAGTTGACCCAAAAATCTGTCCCACAATTCTATTTTTTTGATAGGCTGTAGTAAAACGGGTATAGCTCGTTACTCAGACATTGGATTTGGATGAAACCAATTTCATCGGAAAGATGACACTCGGAGATTTTCGTCGATATATAGCAGCTCACACAGTTCTTTTTGTACAAGGAGTTATGATCGTCTAAAGTTGATCCAAAAAAATAATTGCCTAGCTGCAGTAATTTTCCTGCAGATATACTGTTCACAGGCTTCCCGGCCACCGTTTTGAAATTTCGAATGTGCTCGCTTATATGATATACTCCTCTCTTTTGGCCAAACTTTATATCGTTGGAAAGCTTATTCCAATACCTACACATACAACTATTGACGGGATACTTCCGAACACCATAAACTTAATTTAACCCATACGCAAACCTTTAGGACTCCATATAATCGCGATAAGTGTACGAAAAAAATTTACGGAGTGTTACATAGGCTTTCATCTTTCATCTATTAAACCTTCAGTAAGATTTCAATTCTATTCTTCATCCAACTCCTGTTTAGCTATTATATATTCCTATCATTTTCTTTCTTTCTGCGTCTTTGTTCTCTTCTCTAATTAGGTCTTTCAATGGTGCTGCCAGGATCAAGCAGAGAAATAAAAGTTTTGTCCATGTGATCATTATCACATTGGTAACAGTAGTTTAACAACAACAACAACAACAACACAACAATAACGACAACGAAAAATTACCCCACCGATAAAATTACTTTAAAATTTGAATTGAAACTCAGTTGTTTGACTGGGTGTGAGCATTTTCTTTTTATAGCATATCGTACTCTTTATATCAACTAAAAGATTTTGATATTATTTTTTTTTATTTTATATTTATATTTATCCAATCAATATCTTGATCTTCTTATTCAAGATTGAATACAAGTAAGTAATATTTTTTGTTCGTTTGATTTCTGCTAAAAATAAATTTAATTACGTAAATGAAAAATAAAATCACCTTTAATTGTGAAGTTAAGTTGACTTTTTTAAAATACTTACTTTTGTTATTATTTTTATATAATTATTTTAAAAATATAAAGGCTCATATTATTTTGTGTGTTTCTAATTCATATGATGATTTAATTATTTAATATAATGTTGTGAGATTTCTTACATATTTCAGGATTAACAATAAAATATGCTAAATTTAAAACGCCAATCAAACTTGATGTTATTCACGGTAATAAATTATAGTAAGGAATAATTTATGACATCTTATTTGCCGTAAGTGCGAGACTCATTGAAATGATAGTCTATATTGCAAAAATAATGCATTATTTGCTAGCTCTTGATTAATTCATGTAAATTACAAGCAACGATATTAAGTGTAGCCGTTTTTATTCTTGAAAGTCATATTTGTTGATTTGATTGTACTTATACAATTTAATTAGTCTTATTTATTTTTGAGAAATATATGATTATCTTTTATTGTTTTCGTGCATTTTTAGTTTAACCTATATACTACATATGCACATTGTTATTGTAAATTTCTTTTACTTAATTATAACTTTTCTCTATTATAATATGTTATTTATCATATCTTTTAAAATATTGAATAGATAGAATTTAAAACTTAACTATAATGAGTTCAAGTTGAAATTCGACATCAACCATTTAATTTATTAGGTTTAGATTTATCATTTTTAAATATTTAGTGAATTATTTAACATATGTACACAATTTAAGTTAATATTATAGAATTATTGTCTAATTATTTTTAAATTATTTTTTTTATCTACAATGAATTTTTCCATCCAAAAATGCAAATCAGATTTAAACAATTTTAAATATTAAATAATAAGATTTAAGTTGTGACATTTTATCTATTTCTATTTAAATTTGAGATGAAAATCTTTTGATATTAAGAAAGGTAATGCTATAAATAACATTACATAACTATTTAAATTTTTAAAGAATAAAGTTTTTAAAAAAAGTCACGATGACTAAAACACAAGCAAAATTCAAATTTTTTATTGAAAAAAATAAAATATTAAATGATAGTCTAAAAAATTAATTTTTAATGTCGTAGCTTAAAATATAATTAAATATGATCTACACAGTCACACATTAAAATTCTTTTTCATCGAATAAATTTATGATTTCACTTTTTCTTTTAAAATACATATTAAAAATAATATTCAATAATTTTATATGCATTATGAACTTTCTTTTAATTTTTAGGACAAGTTAATCTTTTTGAATCTTGAGTAAAAGAATAAAATTTTAAAATAGAATATGAGAAATTATAAATCTCTAGATGTGAAAGTGTTTAGCATTAACTTTAAATTAGAACCACTTTTAATATATTAGATTACTTTAGAGTACTATTTTAATCTATCTTTCATTTATTTTGGCATAACAAGACTTGTCTATTCTAATTTTATATTTTGAGACAAAAGTGAAGAAAACTCAACTGTTTATGTGTGTAACATAAAAAATAATCTCATTAGATACAATAGGGAAATTTGAACAAATTTTGAGAATATAATAAAAATATTAGATAATATGCTTATTACTATTTAGAAGTTTTAAACGGAAATATGGGGAGATGGTGGAATAAAAATGTGAGTTGTTTTTCTACAATTTGAAAATTTTAAATTGCAAATAATATAGTAAAAAAAATATAAAATATAAAATCTTATTTTGCAAGTTTCTCATATCAATTTAATTAGAGGTAGGGTAGTGATGGGGAGTATTAACAATCTAATATCTTTAAATTATAAAAATAATATAATTAAAACTAAACATGAAACATAATTTTATAAAGATTTGGTTATAGCAGTGGGGAGGGGGAGGGATAAAATTTATTTTAGGGAGGAGAGGGGGGGGGGGGGGGGGAGATGGAGGTAGAGGTGGGCAGGTGAGGGGCAAATTTTTTTTTTTTTTTTTAAATTAATATGATAGTTGAATTTTGAAGTAATATGATTTAATATTCTTGAATGAATATTCTAATATGAAACCATTAAAAATAATACTGTATAAGTACGCTATTTGGTTGTTACAAGACGTCTACATCTAATATAAATGTGATAATAATTAGTTGAGGAAAAACACAAAAACAAAAAATTAATTAATTGCATATGGTGATAACAATAGAAGATGATGAAATGTTTTTTCTGTTGCGAAGAAACGGTAAATGGGGATCAAAGCTACATCATCCAAACCACTCTTCTGCTACTCAAAACTTCTCTGTGTATCAATCATCTACCTTTTCACCTCTTTTTTCTTAGTGTTTTACACTACTATAATTTCTCCAACCAATTGTCTCTTTAGATATTCACCTAATGATCCTATTCAAACTCCTCTTTTTGTTTACAATTCTTCTTATGGTGAACACAAACATGCCCTTCCAACTTTTCGTTCTTCGTGTAATTCCCCTGTTTATTTCTCAGGTATAAAAAGAAGTTGTTGAATTTTAGTCGATTGTAGATGAATTTTTAATTTTTGAGATAATGGAGTTGTGTTTTTATTGGCAGATTATTGGAATGCATTGAAGGAAATAAGTGAATTTAGTGAGAACACCACTTTTCTTGGTTCGCGAAACTTGAGGTATATTCAGGGCAATGCTGATAGTTTTGGTGGGAATTTCAGTACCAAGAAGAGGTTTTATTATTTTAATCATGGTGATGATGGAATTGAAGTTCCTTGTGGATTCTTCAAACGTTTCCCTGTCAGTAATTTTGGTTCGTAATCTGTACTTTTAATTACACATGATTTGCATTTTTGGATCTTAGAATTTTCACGGTTGTATAATTCACGTATGAAACTAAGATACATTTTTTTTTTTCATTTTGTGGCATGTGATTTTGGCTGTTGAAGATATAAATTCTTACTATGCAATTTTATACTGGAATAATATGACTACAATTAATAATGGAAGACTATGAATCTTGGAGGTGTTTTCCGAGTAAAAAAATTGACAACCCGTACTTCTACCTCTCTCTGTTTAAATACCACACTTTCATCTGCAACAGGATTTTGAGCTAATGACGTGGGTCAATCCACACATCAGGCGATGAATCCTCATTACTAGACAAAAGAGGCAAAGCTTGGAGGTGTTATTCTGATGCATTTTGTTTGTGTTGATTTTCTTTTTTTTTGAAATTTTCAGATAGGATTGCCATGGAAAATTGCAAGGGAGTAGTGGTTATTTCAGCAATATTCAATGACCATGACAAAATCAGGCAGCCAAAGGGACTTGGTAAAGAGACACCCTACTCAGTATGCTTTTACATGTTTGTAGATGATGCGACACTCAAGGGACTTCAATATCACAACTTAATTTCAACAACATCATCTGATGAGAATTCAGTGGGAGTGTGGAGAATTGTGAAGGTTGCAAAAGAACATTTGTATGAGAATCCAGCAATGAATGGAATTATTCCCAAATATTTGGTTCATAGGCTATTCCCAAACTCGAAATACAGCATTTGGATAGATGCCAAAATGCAGCTAGTTGTTGATCCATTCTTGTTAATTCACTCACTTGTTGTTAATGAGGATGTTGATATGGCTATTTCAAGACATCCTTTTTATGTCCATACAATGGAAGAAGCTATGGCAACTGCTAGATGGAAAAAATGGTGGGATGTTGATGGATTGAAGAAACAAATGGAAACTTACTGTCAGAATGGCTTGCAACCATGGACTCAAGAAAAGCCTTACCCTTCAGGTATGTTGAGTACACACCAACCTCTGTAAACCCTACTCGAAATTACATTATATATATTGTTAATTGTTGTATGTATTAAAAAGAATGATACTTTTCTAACTTGGGAATAATTTAACTATAAATTTCATATTTATCCTTAATGACATACTTTTATAGCTATATAAAACATTATGTTGTGTTTAACATCACAAAATTTAAAGAACACTTCTGTTTCCCTAAACTTTGTATTAGTTAAATATCATCACACATTGAAACTGAGTGAGTACAGATGTTCAAACTATTCAAATTCTAGTAGAGGCAAAATACATTAAGTGATTCTTCTCATCTGTCCTATTTTTGATAGATAGAATTATCTGGTATTTATTGCTAGTAAGAGGTGGTAGGTCCGGACACCAAAGTTATAAAAAAAAAATATATAAAAATTGCACTATTTGTTCAAATCTGGGATGTCTTTAGTTAGGATTACAAGTGGGAAATTTGAATAAGACATATTTTTAGGAAAGCATGAGTTGTCTGTGAAAGCATGAGCTGTCTGTGATGCTTAGAGTTATGTTACATTAAAATAAGACATATTTTCTCTTCGCCAACAAGGAAAAAGGAAAGTGAATAAAATATATATTTTTGGTGAACATCCATATGGTTTTAAAAAATAAAGTCAGTTTCACATATTCAAATAGTTTATCCAATTTTATTTTAAGAAACAAGGTAGTAGTTTCTAGAAAGAAAATAAAGTTTGAAGTGTATACGTGAAGTACAATGGCATCATCACTTTATGAGCAAAATCTCAACAACAATGATTTTTGAATTGATATACTGTCAAAAGTGTCAACCACGAGCATTAAGCCTATTCTTTCTTTTGAAGAGATAGTCTAATGGCAGGGCCACCTCGTATAGCTATAACCTATTTTTTTCCTCTTTCCCATAATAATTATTACAAAATTTTATGAAGCTTGTTTACAGATTGCTTCTTCCAGGATACTCCTGACAAAAAGTGTTTTTTTAATCATTGCACAAAGAAAAGATGTTTTGTCGCATTCAAGGGAAGAGACTTTTGATATGAGGTCTCAAATCTAATTCTAACATTAACAAAAATACTGGTTGATATTTTAATTTTTATCTATCTTAATTTTGATATATAGAAGTATTTTATGTCTCTTGTTGGTGGGAGGTAACACACATTCTATAAAATTAGTTGAGGTGCGTGCAAGTCGAACCAAATACGTTATAGAAAAAAGTTGTTTAATCATAATTCTTGTCTAAAGCTAAATTATTTATAGTGTGTCTTATTTTATTGCAAATTAGTCATATTGAGATTCTCCTAGACAATTTTATGCAAAACCTTCATTTACATTATAGGTTTCTTTCCCGTGGTTCTTGCAGATGTACCAGATAGTGCAATAATCTTGAGGAAACATAGTGTGGCAACCAATTTATTCTCGTGCCTCTTATTTAATGAACTGGAAGAATTTAATCCAAGGGACCAATTGCCCTTTGCGTATGTGAGGGACTTGATGAACCCAAAAATGAAGTTGAACATGTTCGATGTTGAAGTATTTGAACAAGTGGCAGTTGAGTATAGGCACAACATTAAAAATGAAGGGGCCAGCAATTCAAAAGTGATGCCCAAAAAGACAAAGAGGGGAAGCTGTGAATTTCTTGTGAATGGGACTGGTAGCAAGTGTGATGGCTACCTTTTGAAAATGTGGGGTGAATCCCAAGATTGATTTCATGCATTTTTTTAAAAAAATAATTATATTTTTTATACACTGACATTATATAAGAATTTTAGAACGTTAATTTAGCTATTCCCTCGTTTCATTTTTGCTGATTCTTATACTAGAAATAGATTATTTGTTTTACTAATCTATTTTAGCGAATGAAAAAAACATTATTATTTCTTTCAATAATGTTTATGATTCAATAACTATACAAAGTAATGTTAGTGTCATTTTTGAATTATTAAAATCTATGTACAATGAACTTCAACAATATGTTTAATTTTAAATATGAACAATTAAATGGAGTTCTAACTTTACATTTACAATTATGAACTTCAACAATAAGTTCATCATTCTATGAACAACAAATTTGAAGTTCAAACCAACTATGAACAACAAATATGAAGTTCAAATCAATTATGAACAACAAATATGAAGTTCAAATTAGCTATGAACAACAAATATGAAGTTCAAATTAGCTATGAACAACAAATGAAGTTCAAACTATTTCTGAAAAAATATTAAATCATTTCAAAAAGAGATGAAGATAGAAAGATTCAAGCCCATCGAATTCACGTTGTACCCTTGAGAAAATTATTCTCCTCAAGTACCCACTGTCATAGAACATATCCTCCTAGGATAAAATGAATCACATCAACAAAATAGTGATACCTCAAATTTCATCAAACAACATACTCAACAATAGTAAATCAAACTTGAGTTTTTCAAGAAAAAGAGTGCTTTTAACTTCAAAATTTTGTTCCAATACCTCAGAAAAAATCAAATATTTATATCCAAAGATGTTGCTTCAGTAATGAAGCAATGGTCCATGAAAAATCACACTTGGACCGTCGACTCACATGCGTCCGCATATGGAGCATATGAGTCCGCATGTCAACTTCTGTCAAAATAGAAAGTTGCGAGCAATATGACTCAAATTCTGATGAATTAAGTGAAATGTGTATTTCTATATGATTTGACCATTTTACCTCTCCCCGTGATTGTGTTGTGGTGTTTATGGGGTGTGGAGATGATCGACACAGTTTTTGATGCATTTTGGTGTGATTTATGTGATATTGTGATTTTTGGTGGTTTCGAGAGCCTTAGAGTTGACTTCAGTTAACATCTTTTGATCTGTGTGTCAGATGACAAAACGAACTATGGCAATAGATTTAAAACATTGGTTTTAGGGTGGTAACATGATTGATGTGGTTTTATGGATTTAAATCTCATTTCGATCCTCGGTTCAAAAAGTTGTGATTTTGGATTTTGGGGGTCAACTCTATGAAAATAATATTTTTTTTTAAAATTTTGTCTCGCTATTGAGTTCGGAGCATCGAAATTGATAGGGTAGCATGGTTCGTATGCGTTCACGAGATTTTGGGCGAATTCCTAATGGCCCGCGGAGACTTAGAATTTCACCAAGTCCCCAGCTAGTGCACCGACGATCGCGAGGCTAGTGCCGCGATTGCGATTTGATGTGCAGGCTAAGTGTCATGATCATGAAACCTGGTTCGCAACCATGGTAGCTACTTCATCTAGGTATGTGATCACAACACCTGGTCCGCGATCGCGATGCCTGGGTATATAAATACCCGTGTTCACCATTTTACACTATTTTTTAGACTTGGAGCTTAGGATTTTGTGGTTTTGAGCAACTTTCTACACTTTTAGGATAAAGCTCCATAATACTTATTTCAATTATTTCCTTCAATCTTTATCATTTATTTCTTGTTTTAAACTTGGATTAAAGTATGAAATTTAGGGATTTTGGATAGTAAGGCCTAAAAATTATATTTCTTCAATTTAAATCTCTATTTCGAACCTTTTCACTTGAGTGAGTTTTTAATCTTATAATTATCAGTTTTCCCTTAATTTCATCTTCAAAATAACTTCAATTCTCGATTTTTAAATGAATTTCGAGCATTTTTACCGGTAAAGCTTGAAAATAGTTTTTTTTTTCAATTTGGACCTCATTTTACTTGGATTTTTAGCTGTAGACTCCTAAAAATACGGAGAACATATTTTTGAAATAAAGTTATGATGTTGCCCCTCTTTTTCAAAAATCCATTTCAGGGGTCCATTTTGATCCCGACTTAAAACAAGGAAATATGAATATCATTCACTTTCTTTTGATGAGTTGATTATATATTTATATGTTTTAGTTATTTTTGGATCATTCATGAGGAGTGAGGCATTAGGATTGAAGGATTTGGTTTCGGTTTTTGACATTCAAGGTAAGTTATGGCTTAACTTCTTTCAGACTAGGCTGAGTAATTAATTTTGAAACAAAAGCATGTTAAGGTGTGATAACTAATCATGAAAAATGACTATCTTATTATGTTGTGCCCGTGGGGGGGGGGGGGACTATATGTGATGTATTTTATAGTTTTGGGATATTATATGCTATGTGTGACCGTGTTGGGTCCTATGTGATGTTGATAGCCTATATGTATGAATATAATCATATCTTATTTGATGAAAGCCTATTCTGGTACCAATTGTGTATTGTGATATGTTCATACTATTGGCATATGAATCATGTTGGTTTTCATGGAGGGTTAGAAATATTGAGTAGATATCTGGGCTCACATATTGGTATATTATTAGGTTATTAGATATTATCATGGTTGGTTGGTTCTAAATAGTTCATCATCATTATCATGGCATCACACACATTATTTGACTTATTTGTTGTATGCTTTATATACATGTTATTGTTGTATGTTGTACGCGATTTGTGTCTTATGTTATGGATGTGCTCTGAAGACATTGAATATACTAGAATTTTTGGAAACATTGGAAATATTAGAATTACTGAAAATTCTAGAAACACTGGGAACATCAGATTTTATAGACCTCATTCGAGGAATGTGAAGGAGATGAGTCATAGATATTAGTCGTATATAGGTTGACAAACCTCGAATGGATCCTACGTCTTATAGCTTTAGCTCCATAAGTGTATACAGAGGTTGTGCGACAGTCTCATAGGTTGTGCAACGACCTCGCAAATCATATCATCATTATCATCCTTATTATTTCCATCGTATTTACTTTATTTTGCTTATGATGTGATTGTGTTTCTATCTTGACTTGTTACCTATCAATTTGTTACATTTTTCTTTACTTGTACTTAATGTTCTTGTATATGTTATACTTTTGTGCTCAAATTGTATGTGGTATAACATATACTTGGGATCCTTTCTAGTGTTTGTTGCAATATATTTGAGTATTATACAACTGTTAGTGCAAGCGATGTGGGCTATCGTTGTGGAATATTTTTTAATTATAGGTGACATGCCCTTAGTGAGTATTTTGTATGCTTTATTTTGTACTTTGCTTGATTGGCCTAGGATATCTACTAAGTACAAGTGAACCTTACTCACCCCTATTAGACCATTTTGATGCAAATCTTGGTTCAAGTGTGCCTCAGAGTGGTTGATTCGGGCGCCTTCGAAGTTATTCAAGGTAGAGGTTGGATTTTCATGCATCTGGATCCGACCTCAATCTTTCTGTATT
The DNA here is from genome assembly GCA_030864225.1 of Capsicum baccatum var. pendulum. NCBI lineage: Eukaryota > Viridiplantae > Streptophyta > Magnoliopsida > Solanales > Solanaceae > Capsicum > Capsicum baccatum. The sequence goes on along the minus strand of CM061557.1, from coordinate 81,523,385 downwards.
ATACTATGTCTTTACTAGTATATTGAGACAGAGTTATTCCTATTAGATTTCTAATGTATTTAATTCATGGATTGTATTAGTAGTTCTTACACTGTGACACTAGGTTTTGGGAGTTATAATATTATTGTCTATGCTTCTGTCTATTTTCATTATATTAATTATGGATCAACTCTGTTCTTTGAGCCTTGCCTTGCATTTCGAATGTTATTTCTCTTTTGTACCAGTTTGTGTGATGGGCTTGCTTGTCAAGGTTCACCGTGATAAGTGTCATCACGGCCCTTAGATTTTTATGTTGTGACTAATTAGTTTTAGAGCAGCAAGGTTTATTGGTCTTAATGGTATAAGAATGAGATGTCTAGTAGAGTCTCGCAAATTTATACATAGACGTTCGTATCTATCTTCGAGAGGCTATAAGATGTCTTTAGGAAATTTTTCTTATTTTTCCCTTAGCATGTGGATTTTGTTCATACCTTGTGTTCTGTGTCATATTTCACTCTTTTCTGCATAGATGGTGATGACTAGGTATCTTGAGATTAGAGATGCAACACCTTCATCAGGGGAGAGAGTCTAATCTAGAAGAAAAGCCATGAGTCATGGACGAACTGGAGGTAGTGGACAGGCATGTGGATCTGCCCTATCTAGAAATAATGCTAGGAGACTTTCTCCTGAGCCTTGTGTTGAGTATGTTAGAGGTGTGGGTCCTACTTTAGTTCCATGGAGTTCTTCTACCTTAGTTCTGGAGGGATTACTGATTATTTTATTGACCTGTTTTGAGGGTTCTCCTATAAGTTTGTTTGGTGTTCTCCTATCCCTTAGTATTGTATCTCTATCTATGCTAGGGTCTACTTATGGTGTTTCTCCAACCCAGAGTGTGGATCCTCCAATATTACCTTCTTCTATTTTTGATACTTCTTAGAATTTGAGTCTTATTTCTACTTCAAAACCTGCATCTGAGTATGGTATTCTAAGATTAGGAGTTCAACCTTTATCTATATTGCCGCCCTAAGTGGGGTCTCAACTAGCTGGACTTGCTATGCCTCCTACTCTTTAGTGAGCCACGACACAGATGGTAGTATTTGGGGCATCATTTCAAAGTATATGAGGTCAGGTGAGGATGCATGGATCTACTTCTCGAGAATCTTTGGGAGGTGCCAAGAGGGTATCCCATTAGGGCAAATTCAGAGTTTGCTATGTATGTAATAAAACTGGCTATGTGGCCAAGGACTATCCTTGCCGGATGATTAAAGCTACTCTTATTTTAGTTGTGAGAGGTAGGGGTTCTACTAGAGGTGCGAGAGGTAGAGTTATTGGGTCTCTTGGTGGTGGTTGTGGGGCTACTCAGCCAGTTGTTGGTAATAGATATGTTACACTATACCTGCCAGAACTAGGGAAGAGGCTTTTAATACTGTGATCATAGGTATCGTCCTTATTTGTTTCAAATCTACATTTCTGTTATTTAATATTGGATCAACTTTCCCTCTATGTCTGCATACTTTACTTTAGATTTTGATTCTATTAGTATGCCTTTTGCCATGTCTATTTGTGTATCTACCTCAATAGGAGATTTTTTAGTAGAGGATCGGGTGTACCAATCCTGTATTGTGACTTTTACTAGGCGCTAGACTTGGATAGATTTGCTTGTCTTAGATATGGTTGATTTTGATATCATCTTGGGTATGGATTGGTTGTCTCCTTACAGTATTTTCCTAGATTGTTATACTAAAATCATGACTTTAGCTTCTCTAGGTTTCCTAAGGATAACTAGAAAGGGTGTACTTTATTTAGCTCCTAAGAGGATTATATCATCTGCTCAGGATTGTCGATAGATTAAGAGGGGATGTTCATCATACTTAGATCATATTCATGATACTAGTGTTGTTTTACCTTCTTTTTTAAATTCTATTCGTGTTTTCTGTGAGTTTATGGATGTGTTACCTACGAATTTTCTTGGTATGCCCCCGGATCGTGATATTTATTTTCCTATTGATGTTTGACCCAAGCACCAAGCCCATTCTTATTCTTCCTTATAGGATGGCCCCAACTAAGTTGAAAGAATTGAAGGATCAGTTGTAGGAGTTGATGGATAATGGGTTATATGACCTAGTGTATCACCTTAGGGTATGCCTGCCTTGTTGTGAAGAAAAATAATGGATCTATACGGATATGTATTAGTTAACGATAGTTGAACTAGGTGACAGTTAAGAATAAGTATCCTTTTTCTTGTATCGATGATTTGTTTGATAATCTTCAGGGTGCCGTAGTATTTTTAAAGATTCATTTGAGGTTTGGGTATCACTAACTGAGATTAGAGCTTTGCATATTCTAACGACTACCTTTCAGACTCGATATGGTTATTTTAAGTTATTAGTCATGTCCTTTGGGGTGACCAATGCCCCAGTCGCATTTATGGAGTTGATAAACCAGGTATTTTGATAGTATCTTCAGACTTTTATTATTGTATTTATTAATGATATCTTGGTTTATTCCAAGAGCGAGGCCAATTATGAGAAGCATTTGTGGATTGTGTTTCAGAGATTGAGGGATGAGAAGTTGTATCCCAAGTTCTCCAAGTATGAGTTTTGGTTGGAGTCTATTTCTTTTTTGGGTCATATGGTGACTAAGAAGGGTATCATGGTTGATCCAACCAAGATTACAGCGGTTCATGATTGAGATAGCCTTACTTCACCCCACCGATATTTGGAGTTTTATTGTCTTGGCAAGTTATTATTAGCATTTTGTTGAGGGTTTTTCATCTATTGCAACTCCATTGACTAAGTTGACTTAGAAGAAGATTTTTTTTAGTAGTCAAATGCTTGTGAGGCGAGCTTCCAAAAGCTTAAAGATTTATTGACTTTAGCTCTTATTTTTACTTTTCCCATGGAGGGCATGGGTTTTACCATATTTTATGATGCCTTAGGTGTTGGGTTAGGTGTTGTGCTGATGTAGGAGGGTAAGGTGATTGCATATCCTTCTCATCAGTTGAAGCCCTATAGGAAGAATTACCCAACCCATGATTTGGAGTTGTGAGCGATTGTTTCAACTTTGAAGTTGTGGTGGAACTACTTGTATGAAGTCCATTGTGAGATTTTGTCGAATCATCATAGCCTTTAGTAATTATTCACGCAGCAAGATCTTAATATAAGGCAGTTCCATTGGCATGAGTTGCTTAAGGATTATAACTTGACTATTCTCTATCATCCGGACAAGCTAATATGGTTGCAGATGCCTTGTGTCGAAAGTCGACTAGCATGGGTATCTTGGAATAATTTTTGAACCAAAAGAGGCCTTTGGACTTAGAGGTTTAGTTTCTATCTAACCAGATAGTTAGGATTGATATTTTAATACTAGGGTGTGTTTTGGCAATTGTGGAGGCTAGGTCTTCTTTGATGGAGTAGATTTGAGATCATCAGTTTGATGATGTTAGATTGAGGTTAATTCGGGATAAAATTTTGAATGGTGAGGCTAATGAAGTCTCACTTAATTCAGATAGGGTTTTGAGGATTGGAGGCCGAGTTTGTGTGTTGAGAATGGGTGGCTGGATTAGATTGATTTTGGAAGAGATCCATTGTTCTAGGTATTTTATCCATTTGGGAGTGACTAAGATGTATCATGACTTGAGACATCATTACTTGTAGGGTGGTATGATAAAGTATATAGAGGACTTTGTAGCTTGTTGCCTATGTTACTAGCAGGTGAAGGCTGAGCATTTGACACCTGGTAGATTACATTAGAGGTTACCTATTCTTGAGTGGAAATCGGAATGAATCACTATAGACTTCATGATTGAATTACATCATATTTCACATGGTCCTGATAGTGTTTGGTTCATCATGTATCGATTTACCAAGTCTACTTATTTCATCTCGGTTCAGGTCTCTTTAAGTGTTGAGGACTGGCTCACATCTACATTCATGAGATTGTGCGTCTTTATGGTGTGCCAGTGTCTATCATCTCAGATCGAGAATCTGTGTTCGCGTCGTACTTTTGGAAGACTTTTTAAGATGAGTTGGGTTCTTAGGTTAATCTTAGCATTGCATTTCACCCCTAGACTGATGGTAAGTCAAAGTGGACTATGCATATTTTGGAGGATATGCTTTGCACTTGTGTGATGGATTTTAGTAGTCAGTGGGAGCAATATTTAACCTTGGAAAAGTTTGCGTATAATAATAGCTACCATTCCAATATCAATATGGATTATTTTGAGTCTTTGTATGGTAGATATTATCTCTCTCTAGTGGGTTGGTTTGAGTTTTTTGAGGTTAGAACCCAAGGTATGGACGTGCTTTGTGAGTCCTTTTATTGACTTTATCCAGGTAGACTTCGAGCGACTCAGAGTAAACAGAAGTGTTTATACAAACCGTAGACTTTATGCCTTGAGATTTGGTTTTAGTGATCGTGTTTTCATTTGAGTTTCTCCCATAAAGGGTGTGATGAGTTTTTAGAAGAGAAGCAAGCTTAGCCTTAGGTATATTTTCCCACTTGATAATCTTTGGACTGTTGGTGATTGGCTTATGAGTTAGCTTTGTGCCCAGACTTATCAGCTATTCATCCTATTTTTCATGTTCACATGCTTTGCTGTTATATTTCAGATGCGTCTTACGTCATTTGTTAGGAGTTGGTTAGATTAGAGATGGTCTTTTGTTGAGGAGCCGATCTCTATATTGTCTAGGTATATTAGATAGTTGTGCTCTGGAGTTATTCCTATGGTTAAGGTCTAGTGGAGGCATCAAGATATAGATGAGGCTACTTGGGAGGTCGAGTCTGATATACATAGTTGTTATCCCTAGCTTTTTGCTGATTCGGGTATTTCTCCTGCCTTTAGTTTGAGGACGAACTAAATTTTTATTAGTGGATGATGTAATGAAGTAAATTTTGATGAATTATGTGAAATATGTCTTTCTATATGATTTGATGATTTTACCCGTCCCCATGATTGTGTTGTGGTATTTCAGAGCTGCAAGGATGATTGACATAGTTTTCAATGCATTTTTGTGTGATTTATGCTATATTGTGGTTTTTTGTGGCTTCGAGGGCCTTATAGTTTACTTCAGTCAACATCTTTTGATCTATACGTTGGATTACAAAATGAACTGCACCAATAGATTTGAAACGTCAATTTTAAGATGGTAACATGGTTGGTGTGGTTTTATGGCTTTTAAATCTCATTTTGACCCTCAGTTTGAAAAGTTATGATTTTGGCTTTTAGGGGTAACTCTGTGAAAATGATATTTTTTTTGAAATTCTGATATAGCCATTGAGTCTGGAACATCAAATTTGATGAGGTATCATAGTTCCTTAGAGTTCACGGGATTTTGGGTGAATCTTGAGGGGCCCGCAAAGACTTAGAATTTCACCAAGTCCTCAACTGGTACACCCGCAATCGCGATTGGAATTTGGCATGTAGGCTAAGTGTCGCAATCTCTACACTTTGTCCACGATCACAATCCTTGGTATATAAATACCCATGTTTTACCATTTTCACCATTTTTGAGACTTGAAGCTTAGGATTTCGTGATTTTGAGCAACTTTTTCCACTTTTAAACTTGGGTAATCTCCATAACACTTAGTTAAATTATTTCATTCAATATTTATCTTCCATTCCTTGTTTTAAACATGGATCAATGTATGGAATTTGGGGATTTTGGCCTCAGTAAGGCCTAAAAATTATATTTCTACAATTTAAACCTTGATTTCAAACTTTTTTCACCTAGGTGAGTTCTTAATCTTATAATTATCAGTTTTCCCTCCATTTCATCTTCAAAATAACTTTAATTCTAAGTTTTTAAATGGATTTTGGGGGGTTTTACTCGATAAAGCTTGAAAAGGGTTTATTTTTTTATTTCGACCTCATTTTAAACTCATCTTTGCTTGGGTTTCCAGCTGTAGACTCCTAGAAATATGGGCAAAATATTTTTGAAATAAGGTTACAATTTGCCCTTTTTTTTTGAAAACCCATTTCGAGGGTTCATTTTGACCTCGACTTGAAACTAAACAATATGGGTATCATTGACTTTTTTTTTCATGCATAGATTCTATATTTCCATGTGTTTAGTTGATTTTAGGGCCATTAGTTAGGAGTGAGACTTTGGGATTGACGGATTTTATTTTAGCTTTTGGCATTTGAGGTCGGTTATGGCTTAACTTCTTTTAGACTGGGTTGGGTAGTTAATTTTGGTACAAAAGCATGTTAAGGGTGTGAGTACTAATCATGAAAAATAGCTATCTTATTATGTTATGCTCGTATGGGGATCTATATGTGATATATTTGGTAGCTTTAGGATATTATGTGCTATGTGTGATCGTGGTGGGTCCTATACGATGTTGATAGCCTATATGCATGAAAATAATCGTATCTTGTTTGATGAAAAGCCTATTCTGGTACCAATTGTGTATTGTGATATGTTCATACTCTATTAGCATATGAATCATATTGGTTTTCATGGAAGGTTGGAAATATAGAGTAGATATCTGGGCTCACATGTTGGTATATTGATGGGTTATTGGATATTCTCATGGTCGGTTGGTTGTGAACATTTTATCATCATTCTCATGGCATCACATGCATTATTTGACTTATTTTTTGTATGCTTTATATATTTGTTGTTGTTGTATGTTGTACTTGATTTGTGTCTTATGTTATGGATGTGCTCTGGAATGCTGGAAATACTAGAAATATTGGAAATAATGGAATTTTGGAAATACTATGAACATCAAATTTTACTGACCTTCTTTGAGGGATGTGATGGAGATGAGTCATGGGTATTAGTTATATATAGGTTAATAAACCCCCATGGGTCCTACATCTTGTAGCTTTAGCTCCGTAAGTGTATTTACTTTATCCATTGTATTTACTTTATTATGCTTGTGATGTGATTATGTTTATGTCTTGACTTGTTACCTATCCATTTTTTTATATCTTTCTTTACTTGTACTTCATGTTCTTATATATGTTGTCCTTCAGTGCTCTACATGTATGTGGTATAATGTATACTTGTGGTCTATTCTGGCATTTGTTGCAATATATATGAGTATTATAAAAATATTAGAGCAAGCGATGTGGGCTACTATTATGGGCTATTTTCTAATTGCAGGTGACGTGCCCCTAGTTTGTATTTTGTATGCTTTATTTTCTACTTTGTTCGGCCGACCTATGATACCTACTGAGTATAGAAAGATCGTACTCACCCCTATTATACCCTTTTAGTACAGATCTTGATTCGAGTGCACTTTACAGTAGTTCAGGCGCCTCTGAGGTTATTCAAGGTAGCAGTTGGATTGTCATGCATCTGGAATCCAGTTCTATTTTTTTGTATTAGACTATGCCTTTACTAGTATTCTAAGATAGTGTATTAGTCTATTTTTGATTCATGGATTGTATTAGTTTTTCTGGAATCGTGATACTAGGTTTTGGGAGTTATGGCATTATTATTTATGCTTCTTTCTGCTTTTATATATTGATCATGGTTCAACTTCATTCTAGGATCCTTGTCTTGGGTTTTGAATGTTAATTTCTCTTTTCTATCAGTTTGTGTGATGGGCTTACTTGCCAAGGTTCATCGTGACAAATTCTATCACGACCCTTGGATTTTTGGGTCCTCAGAAATTGGTATCAAAGCTTCTCGATTCATTGGTCTCAATAGCGTAAGAACGGGATATCTAATAGAACGTTGTGGATCGGTATGTAGATGTTCGTATCTATCTTTGAGAGACTATAGGATGTCTTTAGGAGATTTCCCTTATTTTGTTCCTTATCGTGTGGATTTGTTTCATACCTTGTATTCTGAGTCATATTTCACTCTTTTCTGTGCAGATGGTGATGACTATGTTTTGTGAGGTTAGAGATACGGAGCCTTCATCTGGGGAGAGATCCCAATCAAGAGGGTGAGTCACGAGTCATGGACGAACTCAAGGTAGTGGACTAGCACATGGATGTGCCCCGTCTACGATTAATACTAGGGGACTTTATCCTAAGCCTCGTGTTGAGCATGTTAGAGGTATGGGTCCTACTTTTATTCCACCGAGATCTTCTATCTCAGTCTAGGAGAGATTATTGGTTCATTGTTGAACAGTTTAGAGGGTTCTCCTTTAAGGTCATTAGGTGTTCCCCCAGCCCCGAGTTTTATACCTTTGCCTGTGACAGGGGCTGCTTATGGTGTTTCTCCAGCCTAGAGTGTGGATCCTCCAGTAGTACTTACTTCTATTTTTGCTACTCCACAGACTCCGAGTGTTATTACTCTTTCAATACCTGCATTGAATATGGTATTTTGAGATTATGAGTTCATCTATCAACTACGTTACCTCCCTAGGTAGGGTCTCTATTAACTGAACTTGCTATGTCTCTCGCTTTTCAGTGGCCACAACATAAATAGTAGTGTTTAGGGCATCATTTCAGAGTATAGAGGGTCAGGCGAGGATGCATCGATCTGCTTTTCGAGCATCTTAGAGAGGTGCCAAGAGGGTGCACCATCAGGGAAATTTTAGAGTTTACTATGTATGTGATAAAACTAGCTATGGGTCCAAGGACTGTCTCCGCTGGGTGATCTGAGCTACTCCTATTTCAGATGTGATAGGTAGGGGATCTACCAGTGGTGCGAGAGGCTGAGGTAGTGGAGCCCATGGTGGTGGTCGTGGGGATACCAAGTTAGTTGGTGGTGGTCGATAGTGCTATGTTATACCCTCCAAACCAGAGTCAAAGACTTTTGATATTGTGATCATAGGTTTCATCCCCGTTGTTTCATATATGTATATGTGTTATTTGATTTGGGATCGACTTTCTCCTTTGTGTCTTCATATTTTCCTTTGGGTTTTTATTCTGTCAATGGGCCTCTTGCCATGTTTATTCGTGTATCTACCCCAGTAGGAGATTCGATAGTTGTGGATCGGGTGTAATGATCACTCCTAAGCTACACCTTCAATCTAAATATTATATGGTCGCTGTCAATGTAGTAACCCAACAAAGGTTAGGGTCAAATCCCAAGGGAACACGTGGAATGATGGCTCTTAACTGCTATAGTCAACGGGAAGGACTGGGGAGTAAATGGGGGGTTTGTAGTGACAATATCGAGCAACTAACTAATATCAAGTTTGGTTATAATTCAGTAGAAGATAAACACTAGGACTATGTTCCCCCTGGCTTCAAACTCAGTAAGCTTCTCGTGCTCAATCCAACTATATAACTATTGCACATGTAGAGTCTTGTAAGATAGGTTTCATCGACTGCCTCTCGACACCATTTGGTAAATTTCACTCCACTCCTCTCGGCCTTAGAGTGTCGCCTTATTAACCCTTATCTTTAACCCCAGTTACAACAATCTCCTCTTGATCTCAAGTTGATTAGATGGGAGTTAATTGGTTTAAGAAGATAGTACAAGTAAGCTTATTTCGACAATTAACTCCAAATAATTGTTGTGGCCTCCTTTTCCTAATCTCTACCTCCCTCTTGGGTTCATAGTGAATACAGGCTGGATCCTAACGTGTGCACCTGTTAAAAAATAAATAAAAGTGAAGGAAACCCCAATGCATGCAACAACAATAGTCCCAAAGAATTGACCACTTCCCCTACTTTGTTATGAAGCCAGGGTTCCCACAACCCTAGATAAGGGAGATTAGCTGCTCATATTTGTGTAACAATTAAAGGAATTCATAATTGAAGACATTCAACAATCACACAATACTGAACAACTAGAACCCAAAACTTCAACTTAATTAACAACCAAAATCAATACAAAATAATTCTAAGACCAAAGACAGATCTCAGAACCAGAATATATGTCTATGTGTATAAAGAGTGCGCAAAACTGAATACAAAGGTCCTTAGGGTATTTATAGAATACATGGAAACCCTAAAAATTAAATCCCGAATGGTAAAGAAAAATAAAGTCGGTGGCTACTTACAAAGTCAACATAAGGACCGTATGTTAAACTTTATATGTTGCCATCCTGAAATCCTAAAACTTCAACTCTTTGTATTTTTCCATTCCAGCATATATTAAGTCTACATATGGTTCGTATGTTGAACATCCTGTCTATAAGATGACTTTGTATGTTGAAGTTCTTGCATTTTACTATATCTCAGCCTCTGAACTTTCAGTTTCTTAACATACTTTGCTCACATATGCTAAGTATGTAGCATATATGCCAAAAATTGACTTTGTATGTATCCAAAAACTTCACTTTTTTTTTGGTTCAGAACAGCATCAAAAACTTAGTTTCCTGCAAAACAAACTCAAAATACATCATAGCTAACAAAACATCCTAAGAAACTTGCATAATTTTGAAGTTTTAAGCGTCGAAAGTGCTATATTTCTGTAGCACATAAACACCCTCAACTTAGAACATTTTCATGTCCTCAGGCAACACTTAACTAGGAGAATCTAAGCTATCCAAGGCACTTAGTCAACACTGTAAGCTCAAACCACAATACACTCTCCTATTTCAACCTTTCAAAACCAACTATGTATAAATATGACGTACAACAATGTGACAAAATGGTATCAAGGTATGGCATTACATTAGAAATGGAAAATAATGTGTGTATATACAAGTTATACTACCCAAATCAAGTAAGCAACTAGCAATATGACTTAAGTGCCCTCACAACAAAGAACTCTCATATGAATTAATGTATGTCAATGCAGGGACATTCAAGAGACACTCACACTCAAAAGAGAAGTTCCAATCAATTTATATCAAATACCATAGGATTTCCCTTATTTTCTTTACCTTAGTTTACGAATAGTCAAGTTAGGATCATTATATGACTTTATTCGGCTTGTAATGTAGGTTTGAGGGTTGGTATGGCACATATGGATATATCAACTGACTGCCTCTTTGGCACTACAACTACTATTGGGGTCTACACTTTAACCAATTTTCTTTTTATTCCACCTTTATCTCTTCCTTTTATTCTTTAATGCTCATTTAGGTTGGGTGTGGTCTTTATTCTTTCTTTTTCACTTTTTTTTTTCTTTTTCTTTTTATGCCACACCCAACCTTTGTTTTCTCTAATTTTATCCTTCTTCATATCCACTATACATCACACACCCCTATGATAGCAACCCTTAACTTAGGTGATTTACCTGAGTTGAGGTGCATAATGTCCAAGGAGGAAAGAGCCAAAATCGGTTATTGCAACACAAATGGAAAGGTGAAATGTGTAACAAGAAAAACAGGTTGTAGGCCCAAAATTAGGGATAAAGGGATACAATTTGCACATGGAAGGTCATTTAGGCTAATTAACGGACTAACATAAAAAAATGACCTATGATCCTTTCCTAACCAACTATCCTAAAAACTAGGCAAGACTAACCGGGCAAGTTCTGGATTTAACATACAAAGGGAACTAAATAACATCTCACACAAACGTGGCACAGAGTTACATCACAAGATACTACCTATCTGGATTATGCAATTATCACCAATAATTATTATGTCCCTAATACTAATAACATAATAAGATCCACAATGCTCACACACATATACCTTCACATATTTCTAAGAAATTTTTTCGGAGGGATATTATTTTTCACAAAAATTAATCAAAACACGACAACGGCCCTAAATACTTAAGAATCTCCTAATCACATAGAAAGACAACACAATATGACATAAATTTTATCCTAGACATGCTGGTTCTACATCCATACGTGACCAACAAGAAAAGAAGTACGACAACAAAAACCTACAATGGTAATGGTATACCCTACCCCCAACTAAAAGACTACGCAATGTCCCCAATGCAGTAAAATAATATAAACCAAAGGGAATAAGGACATACTTGGGATGCACTAAGCGTCCATAGCATGAGTATCCCAGATTAAGGTATCTCCACTAGCAAAAGCGGTAGTAGTGGAGGTGCACTGTTAAAAGATGCACCCATTTCTATCTCGGTACGCCCCTGCCTCTCAACAACTATAAACTCCACTGACTCATATCTAGCCTATTTCAGGGCCTGGTCATATACATTATCGAGGTCCTGCAGGTCTTCACATGTCCTCTCTTGGTCCTACCTACTGGGATATCCTCATCATCCTACATAAATAAATCAAAGTATTAGGGACCGCGTGAAGGTAATATCTAAACCACTAGAGTATAACTGGAAGAGTGGCTATCATATGGCTCTCTATAAGAGTTACTCCTAAGATATCAACCTACTCCCTCATATAGGCTAGATTTGACATCTTAATCTCTATAAATTGGGATGCAACATGTCTCTCAAGAGTATTAATACGTGCCTATAAATTTGCATGTAACTTTGACATAGCAACTCTATTTGTAGCATTCCATCTAGCCTCTGTTGTCTCTAGTCTAGTCCGAACCCATGGACGGATCTGCCTATATGGAGTAGCCACCTCGATCTCAACAACCCATAACTGAGCATTAATAGATCTTTGACCGTCCAATAAGCTTTGTAAGAACTTATAAGATATCATAGTCATACTTTTAGCAACAGCTGTAGTGGATGGTCGAGAGGGCACTGTAGACATACTTATAGGCTCTAAACTAAAAGTCGAGGCTGATGTAGAAGTGGATGGAGTCCCCTCACCTTTAGTACTCAACTCGAGGGCCTCTCTCTATTCCCCTATCTTAAGATCAATGCTAACTTGCACATTACCTTCTTGTATCTCAACAGGCTCTGTATGTACTGATGGGCCCTCAGATTGGGCCAAAGGTACTATAGTGGACGTACATGCCAGATCCTTCATCAACCTAGTATGTGCTCTAGCCATCACTTATACTATCTCATAAACTCCCAATATCTCAGGCACACCAGCCTCATCACAAAGTCTCTGGATAAGGTAGGGTAAGGCAAAGTCATTATAAAACTAAAAGCTCTCTCATGAATCTTACGTCGGATAATGGATGCAAAGTCAATATCATACCTCACCATTATACTAGCAACAAGAATAGCTCCATCCCATGTTAACATATTTTCTGTAGCGGTCGGACACAATATGAATCTAACCAACAACCATCAGAACTTTATAGCAATAAGTAAATATTTCTTTCTTTATCATACCATGCCCCTCGATCTAAGGGATCTCATTACCTGGAGGTGAAATATATTCATCGATCCATCTCGTTATCTCAATCCTCTTACTCTGATAGTCAGTATCCCTCTTAATCTATCTATCCCTTACAACGCATAATCTATAATCACACTCTGCTGTGGATGCTGGTGTAATATAATCAGGTACAAAGATGATAAGACAGATGGACACCGCTGATATATCAACCATAAACCCTTTAACTAGTGCCTGATCAAGCTGGGTCTGCTCATCCTACCTCGAGACATCCCTCTGAAGCGTATTTAAGACCACAATAGCTTGATATAAAGCATAGAATTCCCAAACCAATATTGGGATATATGTGCCTAGGGGTGTGATCATCCATCGTATCTCCCGCAGCTGTGGTGCTCTAGCTATCCCAGAAAACTTCATCTATCTCTCATCCTAAATAACCCTGTTGGGCCAGTCGGTGTTTCTCAAAATAGGGTTGTCCCGCTCGAATATAGTTTAAAGGCCCTTCATACACCACCTTAAGTTCACATCATCAATAGGTTCCTCCGATATGTGTGGGGTTAAAAGTCTGGCCCTACTAAGCTGGTGCCTATGAATCAAAAGTTATTGCTTGGTGGAAAGCTTGGTTTGTACCCTCCTCAGACTAGGGTACTACTGATGACTGCGTCTCATCTGCTATAATAGACTAATCCTTGGACCCTTCCTAAAACTAAGGGTCCTATGTATCTACTACTGGTGTTGACTCAGAATCTGCCTCTTCATCAGTATTAGCATCTCCCTCATCAGGATGGGGAGAATATGTGGCTATGTTGGTTACTCAGACTTCACTAACAATCCCATAGGTTGCCTCCTATGCAGAGCTTGATTTAACATCATGACATAACGTGAGTACCTTGATTTCTCAAAATTCAACAAGATACCTATAAGAATACCCTCCTGGGTTATCAATACAATCTATCACCGATACCACCTTTATGTTTATTGTTGCTTTATTATTTTTTAGACATTGAACGTGATTTTTTTCCATTGATTCTGAACTTCAACTCCTCCTTCTTCATATCAACCATTACTCTACCTGTGGCCATAAATGGTCTACCCAATATTATGGGCTTATCGGTGTCAACCTCACAGTCTAGAATGACAAAATTAGATGAAAAATAGAGTTCTCAACTCTCATAATCAGATCAAAAGAAATACCCACAGGTCTCTTTACGGTGGGGTTAGCCATCAATAACTACATCATAGTTGGTTCAGGAGGGCCCAAGACTAATTTTTTGCAAATAGCTAACAATATTAAATATATGTTGGCTTCTAAGTCCCATAAGGCTCTGGCGAATTAGGATGACCCAATAATGTATGGTATAGTGAAGGCTTTGAGATCACCCTTTTTCAAGGTTAGAGACTTAGACATTACTATACTACAGTGGTGCAATCCACCAACATTCTTAAAAGTAGCCGAATTTTTCTTTGTAACCAATTGCTTTATAAACCTGGCATATCTAGGGATCTTCTCCAATACCTCAAAAAGAGGGATGTTCAACCTCAACTCTTTCAGCATCTCAATGAATTACTTGAACTTCCCTTCCTCTCCCTTCTTCATTAGTCTTTGAGAAAAAGGCAGGGGTGGTCATGGAATTTATCTTATTTTTGGTTCACCAACCTGACCCGTACCTTTGTCCTCACCAACTTTATCACTACCACTTGTTTCTCTTTTTTGACTCCATAATAGGTGTTTCATCAATAATAGCTTCATTATGCCTTAGCACTTCCAAGTAGGTAATAGGGGATCTATAATATTTATATCACTTCTTGTGGTAAAAGTAAAAAAATAACCATCATTTTTTTAAATTTTGAATATTATTGCTCAAAAGGGTACCTGGCTACCTATAGTTTAGTGTTGCTCACAATTACATGAACTGGTGCTACAACTTCTTGATAGCAGTGGCCTGAGATTCAACCTTTTGGGTTAACCCTAAAATGTCAGCCTTAATCTTCTTAAGTCTGTTCACCTGATTTTCATGACCCTTGACTAACTTAATCAGAATTACCTCTATTCTAGACTCTGTATCCCGATTGCCTGGTGTAATATACCTATACCCCTCCTCTATGTAGTTATCCTTTTTTCTTCAGTAACTATATCGCTCCCTACTACAATCTCTATATCTGTCATAATGGTTCCAACATTTATTTCTTTGCCCTTGGTCTTGAAAACCCACCAACTGACGATCCTAATATTTTACATCCTCCCCTAACTTTGAGTCATAAGATTTGGAAGTTGAACCCTATGCTCCTACTATGTTCATTTTCTTAAACTTACTGCTATAAACGGCTTTACTAGTAACCCAAGATCAATCCTTACCAGCATAATTTCTTGTGCTACTGAATCATTAGCTACTCTCTAGTTGCAGAAGGCACCAATAGCATAAGTGTTAGACCCCCTTCAACCTCTCGAGTTTTCCATATTTGGTTAGCAATAAAGATTTAATCTAGGATATTTGAAGCTATTTCTCAATGTAGTCTCATTAAATCTCCTCCAGATATAGTGTTTGCCATGGCTCTAGAGGTGATGGTCAAGGATCTGTAGAATATCTCTAGTATGCCCTTCCCTAAAATCATGTGGTTGGGAACCATACTCAGCCTATTCTTAAACCTAAACTAAGTCTCATACATGGACTCGGACTTCAGCTACTTGAAATGATAAATCTCATCCTTAAGCTGCAACATCTTTGATAGAGGAAAGAACCTATTCAAGAATTGCCTGCGCAACTTATTCCACATAGTTATAGATTCTATTAGAAGTTTTCCCCAACCATAAAGAAGTTTCTCCTATAATCGAGAAAGGGAACAACTTCAATTTAAGTATTCATATTTGCATCATCACTAGGAAAACCCGCAAATACACCATTCAAATCTAAGAGATGGATCATTGCACTCGTTATGTCAAACTTAATGCCTGGGGAAAAAATAGAAAGAATAATAAATCCAATCTCTGCCAGCTCAACGTACCTTAGATCCTCTTTGTCATCCTCATGTGGCTGCAAATACTAGTATGCTAAAATTACTTGAGCATAACCGCCTCTAACTCTATTCTGATTACAACTGAGTGCTACTTGTCGGTCTACTTTTGACTTTTCACAGCTAACTCTGCCTCTTGAGCTATGTACTGAGCATCTTTTCCCTCCTATAATTATCAGCTTATGCAACTATCACCTTATTTTGTTGGTTAATAATGTCCTAAACTCCTTCAAAAGGAGAGGGAGACACCTGGAGTGTACCATCATGAACCCTTTAAGGAACATTATCTCCTTTTGGCTCTGCCATCCTACTAGGTGTTTTTAGGATCCTCTTTTGATTTAGATTCAGTGGCAGTAAGGGATTTCCTATACTCTATGTTCTAGGAATACACCGGTGTACACCTAACTAAGAACAAGAAATAAAAGAGTTGAAAATTACAACAACTTAGATTCATAACTCAACATCGTATTCCCTGGCAACGGCGCCAAAATTTGATCACTCCCAAGCTATACCTTGAATATTAATATTATGTTGTCACTATTAAATATAGTAACTTAATAAAGATTGAGGATGAATCCTAAGGGAATACGTAGAATTGTGGCTCTCAGCTATTGTAGTCAACGGACATAACTAGAAAATAAATAGGGGGTTTGTAGTGATAATATCAAACAAGTAAATAATATCAACTTTGGTTGTAATTCAGTCATAGATGAACACTAGGATTGTGTTCCCCTGGATTCTAACTCAATAAGCTTCTTGTGCCCAATCCAACTATACAACTACTGTGCATATAGAGTTTGGTAATATAGGTAACACCAATCGCCTCTCAACACTATTTGGTAAATTTCACTCATCTTTTCTTAGTCGCAGAGTGTCACCTTACTAAACCTTACCTTGTACCCCAATTATAACTATCTCCTCTTGATTTCAAGTTGATTAGTGAGAGTTAACTAGCTTAAGAATATAGTAAAAGTAAGCTTATTTTAGTAATTAACCCAAAATCATTGTTGTGGCCTCCGTTTCCTAATCTTTACCTCCCTATAGAGTTTATAGTGAATACAGGCTAGATCCTAATATATTTACTAGTTAAGAAATTAATAAAAGCAAAGAAAGCTCCAATGATATAGCAATAATAGTCTAGAAAGATTGAACACTTCCCCTATATTCTTATGCACCCAAGGTTCCCACAACCCCAACTAAGGGAGATTAGATGCTCATATTTGTATAACAATTAAAGGAATTCATAATTGAAGACATTCAACAATCATACAATAATCAATAACTGAACACCCAAAACTTCAACTTAATTAACAACCAAAATCAATACAAAGTAATTTTAATACTAAAGAAGGATCCTAGAATTAGAATATATGTTTGTAAGTATAAAGAGTGGATAAAACTGAATACAAAACATAATTAGGGTGTTTAAAGAATACATGAAAACCCTAAAATCCAAATCCTAAATGAAAAAGGAAAAACAAAGTCGACGACCACTTACAAAGTTAACATATGGACCGTATATTTAAAATACGGACCGTATGTTAAACTTTGTATATTGCCACCCTGAAATTCTGAATCTTCAACTCTCAAGAACTTTTTGTCCCAATACATACTACGTCTACATGCCAACCGTATGTTGAACATACAAACCATATGTTGTATTTGTATGTTGCCATTCTAAAATCTTGAAACTATAACTCTCTATATTTTTCCATTCTGGCATATACTAAGTCTACATATGGTTCATATCTTGACTTTGTATATTGAAGTTCTTACTTTTTATTGCATCTTAGCTTCTGAACTTTCAGTTTATCAAAATACTTTGCTCATATACAAGCTAAGTATGTTTCACATACACCCAAAATTGACTTTGTATGTCCCCAAAAACTTTACCTTTCATTTTTCTTTACAATTGCATCCAAAACCTATTTTTCTTCAAAACACACCCAAAATGCATCATATCTAACAAACATCTTAAGATATTTGCATAATTTCATAGTTTTAAACATCAAAAGTGTTATATTTCTATAGAACATCATATATCGATCTTATATTATGATTTTTGTTGGGTGTGAGACTTGGGTATATTTTTTTTCTTAGATATGGTTGATTTTGATGCCATCTTAGGTGTGGATTTAGTGTCTACATTATTTTAATAAGACGGGTTACTTTAGCTTCATTAGGCGTGCTAAAGAGATAACTTAAAAGGATGTGCTTCATTCAGGTCCTAAGAGAGTTATATCTTATGTTCAGGCTCTTCAATTGGTTGATAGTGATGTTTATCTTACTTGTCTCATATTCATGATACTAGTGTTGTTTCACCTTTTTCTTTAGGTTTTACTCGTATTATCTACAAGTTTATGGATGTGTTCCCTATGGATTTGCTTGTTATGCCCCTATATTATGATGTTGATTTTGCTATTGATGTTGAGATGGACACCAAGCCCATTTCTATTCTTTCTTATAGTATAGCCACAACAGAGTTAAAGGAATTAAAGAATCAGTTGCAGGAGTTGTTCGATAAGGGATTTATCTGACCTAGTGTATCACCTTGGGGTGTACCTATTTTGTTGTGAAGAAGAAGGATGAATCTATGCAGATGTGTATCGATTATCGATAGTTGAACAAGGTGATAGTTAAGAATAAGTATCCTCTTTCTCCTATTGATGATCTATTTGTCCAGCTTTAAGGTGCCATAGTATTTTTGATGATTTGATCTTCGGTTATCACTAGTTGAGGATTAGTACTTTAAATATTTTGAATACAATCTTTCATACTTGATATGGCCATTATGAGTTCTTGGTAATGTCCTTTGGGTTGACCAATGCTCTAGCCACATTCTTGGAGTTGATGAACTGGTGTTTAGACTATATCTCAACTTTTTTGTTATTATATTTATATATGATATCTTTGTTTATTCCAAGATTATGCTAATCAAGAGAAGCATTTATGTATTATGCTTCCAAGATTAAGGAAGAGAAATTGTAAGACAATTCTCAAGTGTGAGTTTTTGTGAAAGTATATTTCTTTCTTAGGTTATGTGGTCACTAAGGAGGGTATTATAGTTGATCCAGCCAAGATTTTAGTATTTTATGATTGGTCTAGGCCTACTTTACCCATGAGATTTAGAGGTTTATCGGCTTGGCAGGCTATTATTGACATTTTGTTGAGGGTTTTTCATCTATTGGGGCTCTATTGACCAAGTTGAGTTAGAAGAATATTTCCTTTTAGTGGTCTAATGCTCATAAGGCGAGCTTCCAAAAGCTGAAGGATTTGTTGTCTTCAACTCCTAGCTTGATTTTGCCTAAGGAGGGTATGGGTTTCACCATATTTTGTAATGATTTAGGTGTGGGTTAGTTGTTGTTTTAATATAGGAAGGTAAGGTTATTGTATATGTTTCTTGTCAATTAAATCCCCATGAGAAGAATTACCCTACCCATGATTTGGAGTTGTGCCCGGTTGTTTCTGCTTTGATGTAGTGGAGGCACTACTTCCATAGAGTCCATTGTGAGATTTTCTTGAAGCATTGTATCATTCAATACTTCCTTACCTAATAAGATCTTAATATGAGGTAGTGCCATTATCTTAAGTTTCTTAAGGATTATGACTTATTTATTCTCTATCATTAGGGAAAGGCTAGTATGGTTACATATACCTTGAACCAAAAGTCGACTAGCATGGGAAGTTTAACATAAATTTTGACCTAGAAGAGGCCTTTAGCCTTATAGGTTCAGTTTTTAGCTAAGCAGATGGTTAGTTTTTATATTTTAATACCTGGGTATGTTTTGGTATCTGTGGAGGCAAGGTCTTCTGTGATAGAGAAAATTCGAGTTCATTAGTTTGATAATGTTGGATTGGGGTTGATTCGGGATAAGGTGTTAAGTGGTGATACTAAGGAATCCATACTTGATTTTGATGGGGTTTCGAGGATTAGAGGCTGAATTTGTTTACCGAGAGTGGGTGACTAGATTAGATTGATTTTTTAGGAGACCCATTATTCTAGGTATTCCATCCATCTGGGAGTGACTAAGATGTATCATGACTTAAGAAAACATTATTGGTGGAGTGGTATAAACGAGGATGTAGCAGACTTTGTAGCTCATTGCATATGTTACCAGCAGGTGAAGGCCGAGTATTTAAGACCTAGTAGATTGCTTCAAAGGTTACCTATTCTGGAGTGGAAATAGGAATAGATTGCTATGGACTTTATGACTAGATTGCCTCATACTTTGTATGGTACTGATAGTGTTTGGGTCATCATAGATTAATCAGCCAAGTTTGTTTATTTCATCTAAGTTTAGGTCTTTTACATTACTAAGAGGCTGGTTTATATCTACATTCATAAGATTATTTGTCTTTATAGTATGCCAGTGGCTATCATCTCAAATCGGGGTTCTATGCTCACATCGCACTTTTGGAATACTTTTAGGATGATTTGGGTACTCGAGTTGATCTTAGAATTGCATTTCACCCCTAAACTAATGGTTAGTTAGAGAGAACTATCCAGGTTTTGGAGAATGTGATCCACGCTTGTGTGATGGATTTTGATGGACAATGCGAGTAGCATTTAGCCTTGGTAGAGTAGAATATAATAATGTCTACCATTCTAGTATCGATATGGATCCTTTTGAGGCTTTGTATGATAGGTGTTATCACTCTTTAGTGGTTTGTTTTGAGGTTTCTGAGGTTACACCTCGAGGTACAGACATGCTTCATGAGTCTTTGTATAGAGTTTGAATCATTCAGGATAGACTTTTAGTGAATTAGAGTAGACTGAAGTGTGTGCAGATTGTAGACTTCGTGCCTTGAGATTTGGCACTGATGATCATGTTTTCCTTTTAATTTTTCCCATGAAGTGTGTGGTGAGGTTTGGGAAAACAAGCAAGCTTAGTGCGAGGTATATTGGCCTATTTGAGATTCTTTGGACTATTGGTGATGTGGCTTATGAGTTAGACTTTCCCCCAGACTTATCAGCTATTTATTAAGTATTTCATGTTTTTACGCATTTCCATTATATTTTAGATGAGGCTTATGTCATTCATTGGGAGCTGGTTCAGTTAGATAAGAGGTGGTCTGTTGTTAAGGAGACGGTATCCATATTGCCTAGGCATGTTAGACAGTTGCGCTCTAGAGTTATTCCTGTGATTAGGGTCTAGTGGAGGCATCAACCTATAGATGAGGCTACTTGGGAGGTCGAGTCTGATATTTGTAGTTGTTATCCCCAGTTTTTTGCTGACTCGGCTATTTCTCTTGCCTTTAGTTTGATGGTGACCTAGATTTTTAGTAATGGATGATATAACGAATTAAATTTTCAAAAAATAATGTGCAAAGTGTGTTTTTGTGTGATTTGACCATTTTAACCTTCCTTGTGACAGTGTTGTAGTGTTCCTGGTGTGTGGGGATGATTGACATGGTTTTTGATGCATGTTTATTTGATTTATGCAATATTGTGGTTTTTGGTGGCATTAAGAGCCTTATAGTTGACTTCAACCACCATTTTTTGATTTCTGCTCGGGTGGTAAAATGGACTACCGGTGGATTCAAAACGCCGATTTTAGGGTGGTAACATGGTTGTTGTGGTTTTATGGCTTTTAAATCTCATTTTGACCCTCGATTCGAGAGTTGTGATTTTGGGTTTTTAGGGAAAACTCATTGAAAATGATTTTTCTTTTGAAATTTTCGTATCTCCATTGAGTCCAAAGTGTGTTATTTAATAGGGTAGCATAGTTCATTGCATTCACGTTATTTTGAGTGAATCTTGAGGTCCCCACAAAGACATGGGATTTCACCAAGTCCCAACTGGTGCACCACAATCATGAGGCTACTACCACAATTGCGATTTGGCGCATATGTTAAGTGCCATAATTTCAACACTTGGTCTATGATCGTAATAGCTACTTTACCTAGGTATCGGGGTCGCGAGACTTGGTCTGTAATCACAATGCCTGGGTATATAAATACCCAGGTTTCACTATTTTTCAGCTTTTTGAGACTTGGAGATTAGGGTTCTATGGTTTTGAGCAACTTTCACCACTTTTAAGCTTGGGTAAGCTCCATAACACTTCTTTGAATTATTTTTTTCAATCTTTATCATCTATTTCTTGTTTTAAACTTGGATTGAAGTATGGAATTTTGGGATTTTGGCCAGTAAGGCCTAAAAATTATAGTTCTCCAATTTAAACCTTGATTTCAAACCTTTTTCACTTGGTGAGTTTTTAATCTTATAATTAGCAATTTTCCCTTAATTTTATCTTTAAAACAACTTTAATTCTCAATTTTTAAATGGGTTTCAGGGATTTTTATCCTGTAAAGCATGAAAATAATTTTTCTTCAATTTGGACCTTGTTTTTAACTAGTTGTCGCTTGGGTTTTAGGCTGTAAACTCCTAAAAATATGGGGAGCATATTTTTGAAGCAAAGTTATAACTTTTCTTATTTTTTGAAAATCCATCTCGGGGTCCGTTTTGACCGCAACTTGAAACTACGAAATACGGGTATCATTGCTTTCTTTTGATATATAGATTATATATTTTCATATTTTAGTTGATTTATGGACTGTTCGTGAGGAGTGAGTCTTTGGGATTGGTGGATTTTGTTTCAATTTTTGATTTTCAAGGTAGGTTGTGGCTTAACTTCTTTCAGATTGGGCTAGGTAGTTAATTTTTATATAAAAGCATGTTAAGGATGTGGGAACTAATCATGAAAAATTGTTATCTTATTGTTTTGTGCCCTTATAGGGGCTATATGTGATGTATTTGGTAGTTTTGGGATATTACGTGCTATGTGTGACCGTGTGGGGTCCTACGTGATGCTGATGACCTATATGCATATAAATAATCGTATCTTGTTTGATGAAAAGACTATTGTTGTTATTGTATGTTGTACTTAATTTGCACCTTATGTTACGTGTGTGCTTTGAAAATACTGGAAATAGTGAAATTATTAGAAACACTGGAAATATTGGAAATACTAGAAATTCTGAAAACACTGGGAACATCAGATTTTATAAACCTTCTCTGAGGCATGTATTAGAGATGAGTCATGGATATTGGTGGTATATGGGTTGATGAACCCCATATGGATCCTATGTCTTGTAGCTTTAGCTTCGTAGGTGTATATAGAGGTCGTGTGACAGTCTCAGAGGTCATCATCATCCTCACTATTTCCATTGTATTTACTTTAGTATGCTTGTGATGTGATTTTGTTTCTGTCTTGACTTGTTACCTATTCATTTGTTATATCTTTCTTTACTTCTATTTGATGTTTTTGTATATATTGTCCTTCTGTGCTTTACTTGTATGTGGTATATTGTATAGTTGGGGTACTTTCTGGTGTTGCAATATATGTCAATATTATACAACTGTTAGTGCAAGTGTTGTAGGCTACCGTCGTGGGACATTTTCTGGTTTTAGGTGGCGTGCCCTTATTGTGTATTGTATGCCGTATTTTGTACATTGCTTGATTAGTCTATGATACCTACCAAGTACAAGTGTACCATAATTACCCATATTGTACCCTTTCAGTGTAGATCCTGGTTTGAGTGCGCCCCACAGTGGTTGATCCGAGCACCTTCGGGGTTATTTAAGATAGCGGCTGGATTTTCATGCATCTGGAGTCCATTTCTATCTTTCTGTGTTCTACTATGTCTTTACTAGCATTCAGAGATAGAGTTGTTCCTATTAGATTTCTTATGTAAATGATTCATGGATTGTAAAGTAGTTCTTACACTCTGACACCAGGTTTTGGGAGTTATGACATTATTCTTTATGATTCTTTTAGCATTCATTATATCGATTATGGTTCTGATTCGTTCCTAGCCTTGGGTTTTGAAGGTTGATTTCTCTTTTGTATTAATTTTGTGATGGGCTTACTTGTCAAGGTTCACCGCGACAAGTACTATCACGACCCTTGGATTTTTGGGTCATGATAAATTGGTAGCAAAGCAGCCAGTTTCATTAGTCTTAATCGTGTAAGAATGAAATGCCAAATGGTGTCTCATGGATTAGTCCGTAGACGTCCATATCTATCTTTGAGAGGCTATAAGATGTATAGGAAAATTTTCTTATTTTGTTCCTTATCGTGTGGAATTCTTTCAGACCTTATATTCTGAGTCATATTACACTCTTTTCTGCGCAGATGGTGATGACTAGGTCTCGTGAGGTTAGAGATACAGAGCCTTCATCCAGGGAGAGATCACAGTCTAGAGGGAAAATTGCGAGTTATGGATGGACTCGAGGTAGTGGATGGGCACGTGGATCAAGCCCATCCTTGAGTAGTGCTATGGCACTTTCTCCTGAGCCTCGTGTTGCGCATATTGTAGATGTGGGTCCTACTTTGGTTCTACCAATTTCTTCTACCTCAATCTTAAAGGGATTGTTGGGTCATTTTTTAACCTATTTGAAGGGTGGTTCTTTGAGTTTGTTTGGTGTTCCCCCAGTTTCAAGTATTGTACCTCCATCTGTGCTAGGGTCTGCTTATGGTGTTCCTCTATCCATACTGTGGATCCTCCGGTAGTACCTGCTTCTATTTTTGCTGCTCCACAGACTTCGAGTGTGTTTCCTTCTTTAGCACCAGAATCTGAGTTTAGTGTTCTAAGATTAGGAATTTAGTCTTCATCTATGTTACCTCCCCAGGTGGGGTCTTAGCCATATAGCTTTCTATGTCACCTTGTAGCACCCCCAAACTACCCCCTGGACGTCACACGGTGCTTTGGACCACAAGTGATCATAAGCTAACCTATGTACTAGCATAATGCATGGGCTATTGATTTAAACTACATAAAACTCAAAGTAATAAGCGGAAGAAATGTCTTTAGCTGAATATGTTCTAAATAAAATTGTTTCTAACATTTACACTTTAGTTATACTAAAGAAAACTGAAAGTAAATACATTAAATCTGAATGACCGTCTATGAAGACTCTACTAATACTGACTATAGGAAGCCTGGACATGACCCCCAATTATCCCTAATCAATACGACTTAATAAAAATACTACTAGAACTATAGTTCACTTGAGTTCTTGAATCAAAAGAACCCATCACCTGCTGACTGAAAGTTGCTAGCTGTCTGATTATGATGTGTGAGCTACAACTGGTACCTAATTATGAAAAAATGTAGCATATAGACATATATGTAGATCAGTACTTTGGGAATGTACTGAGTATGTGGGGGTGAATGCATAAGTAAAACAACAACTTAACATATTCATTCACTTTAAAATAATGCATGCTAAGTGTAACTGACTCGCCTAGAGCTTGAAAAAAACTGAAAGATGAAAAATCATAAACCATGAATAATAAAACATACTGAATAAACTTTGTGAGACACCACACTTAGTTTATAAAAGCTTTACTTTTTATTCTTTCTTTTGGGAGATTCTTCTAACCAACATAAACCATGTGAGCTATCATGGAGTCCAACGTCTTACCCACGTTAGGGGAGAGTTGTTCTACACTTGCCATCGGAATAGAACCTTAACTTAGTGATAACTATACTTAACCCACATGGGGACTCAAAACTATGGTGGCATGTAGTTCTGGGACATGTGACCTCGAACTCATACTCAACTCGGTGCTAAATACTACTCCCATATTACTTATATGCTCATACTTTAGGAAATCCACCTTAAAAATAGCATAAGGTTTTACAGAATGAAAACAAGTTATGCTTCTCTTTATTTAAATCATAATCAGAATGAACAAATGTGAATGTTGTATTTTATCTTAAGATCAAAAGATCAATCTTTGCTTTGTATCATAGGATGAGTTGTGGATTTCAAGCTTTATTTTGGAATCAAAAGATTCAAACTTTTTTAGTAAACTTAGTGCTCAAACTCAAGCCCTAAATCTTATACTTTCTTTCATATAGATTGTGATGCAATATCATGATTAAAACTCAATCGAAAATATTTAATCAATGTTTCAAATTAAACTCATGAAATTCAAATCATAATATAGAGAATATCCAAGTCAAAATAAATAGATGAGATCATGTATGCATTTTAATACTTCAATCACATAATAATTTCATAATATCAAAACAAGCTAAGTTGGGTATGAACCATAATTGCAAATCGTATTACTTAAACTTTTAAACAAGTTTGGGGCACAAGGATGGAAGAATGTCCTTGTTAATAAATCCCATATACCTTAAGTTTCTTGACTTGTGAAGAAAGTTTGGGACTTGGGACTTGAATGATGAACTTGTGAAAGAAACCTTATTCCTGATATTTCTTGACGATTGATTCTTGAAGAAATCTTGAATTCAAAAATTAAACCCTTGTTTTTGTGACAGAATAAACTTGAATTTTTGTTCTTGGGAAATAAAGGGTTTTTACATGAGTTGATTTGAAGAAGATGGGCAAATAATGCCTTTTTGGGTGCTTTAATTCATGACTTGGACATTTAGGGCTGAGGGGAAAGGACCAAAGAGCCCCTTGACACTTAAGAAGCTGAAACAGAGGGGAAATAAACTCCGCGTCACATCCCTTATCGCGTTAAGAAAGCGATGTGTCGCGCTGTGCCTCTTATCTCGGGGATAGACCAGCGCACCGCGGCCAAATCATAGACCCTTATGGCCTCACACAAAAAGGCCATAAATTTTTGCTCGGGTATCGGATTAAGGAAAAATTGGTATCTCTGGAAAGATAACTCAATTATCTATCATTTAACGGGTCTTGATATGAAAAAATCCACATATATAAAAATTTATACACATTTAAAGTTGACCCTTGTAGAGTTGAATACCAAAACTTGGCCGAATCAAAGGCTCTTAACTCAACTTTGCTCTAAGTGATTTCTATGAACATTTTTCACCTCCTAAGCACTTTACACACTAGGATAAAGATCATGACACATATATTCACATAAAAATAATGGTATTAGAGATTACACACGTAGAAATGATGACTCAAAGTCTATCCTAAAAATGTGGGGTGTTACATTATCTCCCTCTTGGAAACATTCATCCTAGAATGATGGCTAGAAACTTTTTGAAGCATTATGAGTATGGAATAATTTAGACATAAAATGTCTGGTAATGAAAGATGTAGTTGAACTGAAACATTAGAGCTTTCATTATGGAACTGGTTTCTGAGATGCTTGACTTTATTCACTGTAAGAAGCTGATTCATGTTGAGAGCTTAGAAATCACTTGAAATGTTCATTATACAATCATACATATAGAACTCCAAAGTGATGAATGATGCAATGGAAGAACGAATTGTGAGACCACGGTTATAAAGGGGTATTACACTTTTAAGCTGGAATACTTGGAAAATTGAGATCATATACTTGGAAAACTGATATCATGCATGTATTGAACATTTATGAACTGAATCATGACTAATTAGCTGAATCTAAAACGCAATGCTTGAACTGAACTAAATTTTCAACTTGCTTGGATGTGAATAAATTGCCTCAGGAATAGGAAAGATGGAAAACTATAGGAACTTATTTGTCTAACTACTAGGCTGGATTGTTGGATATGCGGACTAAATTATACTGAAAGATTATACTCAACTAGAGCATTTCTCAAACACTCTTTGCAAGAAATTCTAATAACATTAGAGGGGAAAGAATTCTTGGGCATGATCTGAATAAGAATTCCGAGCAAGGAATCTTAATATAGCTATAACTCTATAATATGGATGATAGTCCTATGAAACATAAGTTGGGGTAGAATTACCAGGACTTAGGCAATACAACTGACACTTTCAAGCTTAGACATACTTCTCAAATACTCCCTCAACTATACATTACCCATCAATACCGCACTTTACTTGAGGCTACTTATGATCTTCACATGGGCACTGATAACCCTATCTACTAATGTCTGAGCTGAATAGAATTCTCTCACTATGTTCAAGCCTACTCAAATCTATAAAGTACTACACATAACAACATAACACTAGTCTGAACCATGAATTCAATACCCCATGTTTTTTCACAAATTCATATTGCAAGAATAACTTTTCTTACCCCTTCAATAACTAAATTTAATCCTCTTACTAGGAATTCACGAGCCCATAATGCACCCATCCACTTATATTCCAAGATAACTTTCAAACCTATCATTATAACCAGATACGAACTTCTAAGAAAACATCCATAAATTGTACTGAGATAAGAATGGGTCGGGTACCTTCCCCCCTTACTGTTGTTCTAGTACTCACTAGCATCACTGCTGTAATCTGAAATCCTGACTTGGTTACTTATTCTGTCATCTTCCCGTTAGCTTTAACCCATCATTATAAGTCTGCGGATCCCCTTAATAAACTCTAAACTTAACTGGAACCATTCTACTCTAGAGTTTGAGATATAACTATACACATAAAAGAATAAACTCACACTGAAACGCTACACTTGAAAAATGTAAAATCCACTGCTAATACTTCCTTCAGAGACACTACTCTTAACTTTGTATAGCCCCAATTGTCATCATATAATAACTTGAACACTTACTAACTTATAATATTCATGAGCATCACTGTACCCTGAGTTCACACCATATAGAGCTTCAACTCTTCTTTATAATAGCTCAATCATCCCAGATTCAAACATAGATTCTAACTCTTAACATGGATATTCCCAAACTTCTAATGAACTATACTAACTTCATCTTTGAACACTCTCTTAATATATAATATCCGTAACTTTCCTTAGCTTCAACACTCATCATATACTTACATGCTTCTTGACAACATGATTGCCTTACTAAACACATAATCTACCTCTTTTCCATCATAACTTATCATTATCACATCTCTAAACTTATATTCTTCCCTAAACCACGAGAATAAAAATCATACCAAAAGACTCAACATCACCTATCCATAACTCCTTACCTTATCTATTAAGAACACCACATACTATATAACTAGCCTTCTTCTTATTTAGCAACTCAAGGGTACTACTATCTACACACACTCTTTAATAATCTTTGAAAATAATGCAACCCCCGTACACCTTGGGTACACATCTAAATCATACCTACAAAATTATACTCAATTACGAACAAATGAACTTAAACTCTTGCATATACTATTCAAGCCTACTAGATCACTTCCATATAACCAGCATCACTAACCAAGTAATTATTATTTCCACCTTGTTGATCATCTACTGTTCAAACTTAGTGTCCAGTGCTAGATATAATTAACAACCCAACCTCATATACTTTTCTCACTTGAAAGCTATAAAATAAAACATCAAGAAACACTAGTACCCTAGAACCTCATAATAACAATAATTAATCATGATCATATGTCCTATCTTATTATAATCCATTAGCACATCCTCCATGTACACATCACTACTATTCACCCATCTATACACCTAAATTTCTTTCATAGCTCTATAAGTTTCAACTAAACTCCTTGCAACCTCAAGAGAAGCCTAAATTCACAATACTTAACCACCAAATACTTTTATCAATAACCTATACTTTTCTAACATAATTAATACCATCAATAACTCATTCTCTACCTTCAACCAAGGAACATGTACTATATTCATTACCCCTAAACTAACACACAAGGGCCTATCACCTTACTACTAACTCAATCGTATGCAATAGTTTATCTTTATACATTCGATTAACCACCATTACAACCTTTATTGTCACTACACTTCTAAACCCATACTTTTAACTATAAGAAGGTTCCACTACTTATGAATCATAACACTAAGTGTCATAATATCCCTTAAATGTAAACTCTATTTAACAACCTAGATGCATAATATCTCCTCTCATGAGCACTACCTACCTTGAAGGATTAATAAGGAATATAAATACATATCTTGTTCTGTCTTAACTGAATAACTCATTTAGATGAGGACATAATCTTTCAACTTTAAAGACTTATAACACACTAAAGACCTCCTCTCAAGCCCCTTGTATGACTTCTGAAGTTACTAATAGTAAATTTGAGAGCATTATCTTAGGAGAAATTAGAATCTAGTACTTAGATTATATCAGAAGGATATAGATGGAAATTTATAGAGTTACACATAAACTGATAGAAGTTTCTGAGAGAACAACTTTACAACATGATCTAGAGTATAAAGAAAGGAAATATTTTGCAAACACCTTGTAGCATCTAAAAGAAAGGTACAGACGTCTCTATACCATTCCGTAAGAAACTACAAGACACGACTTCATATACACCCTAGGAAACTTGAACTTTATTCTTTGATACAAAGTTTGTAACACCTCGAGATAACTCCCTAGACATCACACGGTGCTTAGGACCATAAGTGATCTAGAGCTAACCCATGTATTGGCATGATGCTTGGTCTACTGATTTAAAATACATAAAACTTGAAGTAATAAGCGGAAGAAATGTCTTTAGCTGAATATGTTCTATACAAAACTATTTAAAATATTTACACTTCAGTTATACAAAAAAAATTAAAAGTAAATGCATCAATTCTAAATGACCGTGTATGAAGCCTCTACTAATACTGACTATAGGTAGCCGGGACATGACCTTCAATTATCCCTAATTAATACAACTGAATAAAACTTCTACTAGAACTAAAGTTGACTCGAGTCCTCAAATCAGAAGAACTCATCACGTGCTGACTGGAAGCTGCAAACTGTCTGATTATGATATATGTGCTACAACTGGTACCTATATTATAAGATAATATAGCACATAGACATACATGTGGGTCAAATTTTCTGGAATGTACCAAGTATGTGGGGTGAATGCATAAGTAAAATAATAACTTAATAAATTCATAAACTTTCAAATAATGCATGCTAAGTGTAAGTGACTTACCTTGAGCTTGAATAAAACTGAAAGAAGAAAGATCATAAACCATGAATAATAAAGCATACTGAATAAACTTTGTGAGCCACCACACTTAGTTTCTAAAAAAATTACTTTTTATTAGTTCTTTTGGGATATTCTTCTAACCGACATAAACTATAAGAGCCATCATGGATTCCAATGTATTACCCACATTCAGGAGATTTGTTCTACCCTTACCATCAGAATAGAACCTTAACTTAGTGATCACTATACTTAACCCATATTAGGACTTAAACCTATGATCGTGCATAGTTCTGGGGCATGTGAGCTTGGAATCATACCTAACCTCGTGCTAAATACTACTCCCATATTACTTATATACTCATACTTTAGGAAATCCACCTTAAAAATAGCACAAGAGTTTATAGAATGAAAACCAGCTATGTTTCTCTTTCTTTAAATCATAATAAGGATGAACAAATGTGGATTACGTATCTTATCTTAAGATCAAAATATCAATCTTTGCTTTGTATCATAAGGATGATAAACGATTGTGGATTTCAAGTCTTATTTTGGAATAGAATATTCAAATTTTCTTGTAAACTTAGTGCTCAAACTCAAGCCATGAATCTTACACTTACTTTCAAATAACTTGTAATACAATATCATGCTTAAAACTCAATCGTAAATCTTTAATCAATGTTTAAAATCAAACTCAGGATATTCAAATCATAATACAAAATCTTCAAGTCAAAACATAAATAGATGAGATCATGTATTTACTTTAATACTTCAATCACATAATAATTTCATAATCTCAAAACAAGATAACTTGGATATGAACCCTAATTGTAAATTATATAACTTAAACTTTTAAACAAGTTTTGGACACAAGGATGGATGAATGTCCTTGTTCATAAACCCCACAAACCTTAAGTTTCTTTTGTGAAGAAAGCTTGGGACTTGGAACTTGAATGATGAACTTGTGAAAGAAACTCTATTCTTGATATTTCTTGAAGATTTCTTGAACTTGGAAGCTTGAACTCTTGGCATCTTGAATAAATATTGAATTTGAAACTTAAACCCTTGTATTCTTTAGAGATGAAGTTGAATTATTGTTCTTGGGAAAGAGAGGGTTTTTATGTGAGTTGATTTGAATAACATAGGCAAATAATGCCTTTTTGGGTGCTTTAATTTGTGCCTTGGACATTTATGGCTTAGGGAAAAGGACTAAAGTTCCCCTTGACCATTAAGAAGCTGAAATAGAGGGGTAATAAATTCCGCATTGCATCCCTTATTGCATTAAGATAGCAACTGTAATGCCCTAAATCTGGTACCCAAAATGCTACATGGTGCTCATGACCCCAAAGGACAACAAGCTAACCCATGACTGATATGTATAACTGAGCAAAACTAATATACTGTAAATATATGGAATTTAAGATGTAAGGCCATAAGGTTCAAAACTACACTAATACTGAATATAAAACAATATCTGTAATGGGGTATAACAATACCTAAAATAGAAGTAAACTGGCTAAAAATATATTGTTGTCTGAAAGCCTCAAAAGTTTTTGAAAACTGTAGAGTTGATGGGACATATCCCCAACTAACTTCGAAATACTAAAATAATAAAGTAATAAAATAATCATGTTATCCTCGAATGATAAGGACTCATTGTTAGTCTATTTGTTGAACGTCTGATCTATTAAGTATTCTCGGGAGCTCATGCTTCTAAACCTATGGTATAAAACACCGCAACGCAAATGCGTCAGTATAAATGAATGTACTAGTATGAAAGTGAGGTAGGATAAATGCAATGGTTCATATGCATAAACAATAATAACTGACTGTATAACATGATAGGAGAATAGATGCATGAATACGTAACTATAACTGAGGTCGTGACAATGCTGACTCATGAATTCTGATAACGTGGATTTACTGATATTTGAGTGCTACTACTAGGTTACTGAATGACTGAGTCTATTGAGTACTGAGGAACTGAAGTCATATTACAGATAAAGGAATAATTGTTTCTAACAGTTCTAATTATGAAGAACTTGTTTGATTGACTTTAACTGACAGTCCTGAAATTGAATACTGATAACATGAGTTTCATATAATTAATATACTATTCACTGAGTGACTGTGTCTAATAGTTTTGATTCTGATGGAACTAACTGAGTTCTGGACTGAGCTAAGCGACTATATCTGATAGTCCTAAAATTTGTAGAATTGAACTAAGTTTTATTACTGAGACTGGATCTAAAATTGAGAACGTGGGAGGTAATTATCTAACCGACATGCCCTAAAATTGAACTGGTGGGATCCAACCTATAACCCCTACTGGAAGGGTGTCAGTACCATGCCATGAGTAATGACAAGCTGTGAGCAAACCCTCTCTAACAGGGAGTTCTTTCGTCAACCCCTCCTATAAGAAAAACTCAAATGAGATATATAGTCCCTAGACACATAGGGGTACATCTCAACTTACACAGGCTATGTATTCCTAGAATGCAGGGATTGCTACTAAGAGTCATACCCTTTACTGGCTGACAGTGTGTGTCCTCATGCTGGGTTCACTCGGTGCTAAATCATACTTCCAACTGAATAGACACAGAACTAATTTCCTAGGTCATACTAGGATGGATTAATCTATTGACTGATGGAATACTATTGAGACATGATGACTGACTGAGACTACTGAGATATTTGAGATTACTAAGATTACTTAATGAGACTGGACTGATACTAAGTTTACTAAATTTTCTTGAGTCACATGATTAACTGAATTCTACTTATCATGGCATGACTGAGAGTATCGTGAAAACATGATGCTAGCTCTAGGAACATAACTAAATTTTTGGGTACAACTACCCCCAGGACTCGATAACATGAAACTAACAGGACATGACACTTCTTGAACACATGACCAATATCAACAATTCATAATACATTAATTTGAGGATTTCGTGAAGCACATGGTTATCATAGTCTTGTACATGAATAGAATTGCATATAAACATGTCATACTTTCATCAACATAATCACATTAACATTTCCTCAACTATTCATAATGCACACAACATCATGGAAGTCATTCTTGGTCATAGGGTAAAGCATGCATTTATCACTTGGGTCACAATTAAGCTATAATGCATAATTTTTATTCTCTTAGGCATTTTATCAAACACCTAGGATGCATGACTTAGGTCATAGGCATGACCATTAAATTAATACAACAAAACTCCATATTTCAACTCAATTTCACATATTTCAGACCACATACTAGTAGAGGTTCTTGAACAACATATAAAGATTCCAACTTGGGAATCATACAACCATAATCACATGAACATAATCAACCCACAACAAAATATTCACATTGCAATATTTAAAACTTGATTCTTGGGCTTCGTGGATGAAAAGAATCCATGAATAAACATTGTGCATACCTTAATTCTTGATTCTATGAAGATTGATGGAGAGATTCATGAATTTGAGTTCCCAATTAAAAACCCCAGCTTTTTCATAAGAGAAACACTATAATTTGGGTGAAATATGATTGAATCACATATAATTGGGTTTATGTAGGGGTGGGAAATTGACCCTTTTAACCTTGGACGCATTTTTTTAATTTTGTGAAAATTTTCCCGGTCTGGACCCCTGGCGTGATGCGGCGCTATCACGCCATGTCTATGGAAAGTAAAAAATGGGAAATTGCATGGTGGTGCAATGCAGTGCAATCGCGTTTCCACGTTGGACGTGACCTGGAATTCACCATGGAGCGGTGGTATCACATTGGAACACTAGAAAAAGGAAAATTCTAAAATAGAGACTTGGAACAATGCACCAATATCGTGGAGGCTTACTGGATTTTAACAAATTCTATTTAAACTGGCTCTGCGATGCACCAATGGCTCAAGTGATACACTATATCCCTTAAAAGGCTCTAACTCTTCACCCGAGTGTTGAATTTGGGCAAATTTTGTATTGATGTAAAGCTTATTCAATTTTCCACATGATAAAAGGTGAAAATCTTGAAAATTCCACATGTATAAAAGTGGATTAATCTTTTAAAGCAAGTCTTTAACATTTCTGGGATGATTTTATGCTAGGTAAAAGTATGGGGTATTACAATATCTCCCCCTTAGGAACATTCATCCTCGAATGAGACTGATTGAGATAGGAGAAGTGATAAGATAAAGTACATACTAAACATAAACAACTAAAACATGAATACTTAACTAACTTTACTGAGATTCAACTGAGTATGCATATCTGATGCATGATTTTATAATTGAGCTGATACATGAATGTATGATTGAGAGTACAGATAAGCTGATCACACATATCTAATGCATGAATACATTATTGAGCTGACTCATGAACATGCGACTGAACATGTAAGGGTAAACATACCAAGTTTGAATTAAAAATTGAGCATGGATATGAATACCACATTTGTAACTGAAATCTAAGCATGAAACTAGATTAGCTTAAGAAAAGCTATTGCCTTGGGCTGAGTCTGTGTTTAATTACTAAATATGCATGAGCGAAAACATGAGAATGTGACTGGGTCTGTAACATGATACATGAGCTGAGTATCATGATCTGAACTGGGTACTTTGAATACGTGGCTTACGACTGAGATCGGAGTCTGAGGGTCAAATCATGAGCACCCCTTACCCCAAATTAGATTCATTACAAGACGAGAGAGGTATGTTTATGTCATGAAAGATTTGGGGATTTATAGTGTATCTCCCTCTTGGGACACTATGCCCCCTTGAAGAACGTTGGGCTAACTTAGCTTATCTATGAGGAAAACTGAGGTTATGCACAAGTCACCTATGAATTGGTTAGTCCATCTTAGAATAATCATATTTATGAGACTCTGAATAGTGCGACTGGATGGAAAAATGGAAACCACATCATCCAAACTTGTTCGTCTGACTGTTAAACTGAACTACTGGCTCTACGAACTAACTCAAGCTATAAACTTATACTCGACTGGAGTGTTTCTATGACAATCTTTCTATAGAGTTCTAGTAACTGTAGAGAGAAAGCGAATCTTGGCTTGGACTAAGTAGGATATTTGAATAAGAGATCGCTAGCAAGGCCTATGAGACATCGCCTAAGATAGAGTGACTAAACCTTATGCACAGCAACCAAAATTACTGAAAAGGTTCACATGGGCACTGAGAATGAATGCATAATATACTAAATAATCTGATTAATTGAATGGCAGATAGTTGAATACTGGACGTGTTAAACTGAATTGTACTTGGTTTGAGATAGTTAGACTAAAATTATAGAGTGTTATGCATAGAAGGTAATGACTAACTAGGTAACATAAGGCAGCTAAGTACGAGTGAGAAAAAACTGTATTACCTTAGGAATGCAATACTAGGCGTCTAACATAATTTAAGAGCATTCTATAAATTGAGGTACTAGAATACTAATATCTGAGTAACTGATGGCTATATGCCAAGGTTGGGTAATCTGAAACTAATTGAGTTTCTGAATTGGCTAGACTATGACTAGGATTGAGATTGTAGCTAAGATGGTAATTGAGACTGTAACCATAACTAAGACTATAATTGGGACTGAATATTGGTTTTCTAATAACTGAGGTTTAGACTGGTATGGGAGCATTGAATTTTGATGGCTAAATAAATGATAGTTGAAATCCATAGTTCTGTAGGACTATTTGTTTCCTTAAATAAATATTGATTACTCAATTGATATTGTAATTGAGGTCTACGGAACATAATATTAACATCCTAGATTCACCGAGGTATCTAAACTGAGAGTATATGTGACATAGTCTGAGTTCGATTGAACACTAGGAGTGAAATCATGAATTGTGTAGGCTAAGCATACTATAAAGAATGACATGAGTGCATGAGTCATGAGCTGTATGACCTGATTCTTATATTTCTATACTCATGGAACATGATTAGTAACACCGAGTAAGCCAAAACTCCTCATACTAGGAACTTAAAACACACACTATTTTATGGAAAGCGCGTGAATATAAGCTTGGTGCATGGAATTGTGACATGAAGAATATGTAAGTATCGGGGGTTGAAGTATAAAACTTTGCAATGAGGTAGGAATGGATCGGAAATCATCTTTCCTTATTGATTTTCTATGTGCACTGGCATTACTACTAGAACCTCAAGGCCTGGATTTCTGAGATATCATAAATAGATAGTTACTGTATGCATGTTAGGCTGAGTTAGAATTCTAACTGGGGTAGAGACTGGAAAAGGTCCTGTTAACATTTAGTATGACCTTAAAGTTAACTACTATGTAAAGAGTTACAAAAGAAAAGAAGCTCCTGAATCTAAAGAAGTGTGAACATATAAATGAAAGATCTATAACATACCAGTGGATGCATCAGGAGGACTTTCCTAATCCAATCAGGACTGAAGTGTATAGAATTTGTTTGGGTGTTGCCCACTAATAGCGCTGGATTTGGCACCCTACTAATTGAGGCGACCGGACTGAGTTGAAGGACGAATGTACTAACTTCGAGGTTTGGGTTTAGGATAGTCTCGGACCTTGTAACTTGACTTACCATATCCAAAAAATACATTACTGTTGGCTCTACACATACCCTTATGATGCTTACCACACTCTTCGCAAAGCGGATAAGTAAAAACCCTGCTTTCACAAGCCTACGCCTTAGAGCCTGGCACCCCATCTCTACGGTTATTTCTAAACTTTGGTGCTGGTACACTAGCTGAAGATGGAAATAGGGCTAAAAACTTTTGTTTATGCTGAGAACGGTTACCTCCCTATGACCCTGGCTGAAAAAAACTATAGCTACCAGTTCTGGATCTCTTATTTTCCCTCTCGTTCTTCTTAAGTTTCTGCTCCTCAACCTGCTGAGGATGGACCATAAGTCTAGATATGTCTATTTCCTTAATCAACATCGTAGTCCTACACTCCTTAACCACTCTACCTGAAACCCCAGACACAAACTCACTCATTCTGGATCTACTGTCTGTTACTACATGGGGAGTATACCTGGCTAACTGGGTGAACTTGAGGGAGTGTGCTTTTACACTCATGCTACCTTGTCTGATATTTAAGAACTCAAACACTTTGGCTTCTTTTTGCTCTAGGGGAAAGAATCTATCTAAGAAGGTTGTAGAAAACTCTTCCTATTCTATGGGATCTGTATCTGTACCCCTGTCTACCTTCCACTATTTAAACCACGTATGGGTTACGTTTTATAGCTGATAAGGGGCTAACTCTGCATGCTCACTAGAATTCACTCCCATGACATCAGTGACTTTGTTAACTTGACTGAAGAACTCCTGTGGATCCTCTTCAGACTTAGAACTTGAGAATAGAGAAGGATTCTTTTGGGTGAAGTCCCGAATCCTGGCTAAAGCAAAATTTGCCACTGAGTTGGCTGGAATAGAAGTTGGCCATTCATTTGGAGTTATGACTGAATTGGCTAGAGTAGTAAATGCAGTCCTGAATTCTGCATGGGAGACATGCTCATCTAGGGGATCTGCCTGAATGGGCTGAGGTGCTGACTGATTTCTCGTTCTCCTTTCGTTAGTCCCTTTGGGAGGCATATTCTGTAAACAAAAGGCAAAATGGATTAAACTGAGAGAAAAATTTGAGCACTGAAAGAAGGGAAATAGTTCCTAATACATCTCATAGCCTCCTGCATATAAGTGTGGTGCACAACATACCCATGTACAAGACTCTACTAGCTGTGGCTTTTCAAGCTTTATAGGACACTGTTGAACCTTAGGCTCTGATACCAAGTTTATAACGCCCTGAATCTAGTACCTGAAATGCTATACGGTGCTTATAACCTCTAAGGATCACAAACTAACCCATGATTGATATGTGTAACTGAGCACTGAATAATATATAATAAATATATGAAATGTAAGATATAAGGCCATAAGGTTCAAAACTGAGCTATTACTGAATATAAAACAATGTCTGTAACGGGGTATAACAATACCTAAAACTAAAATAAACTATCTAAAAACATGTTGCAGTCTGAAAGACTCTAAACTATCTAAAAACTGTGGAGTTGATGGGACATGTCCCTAAATAACATCGAACTACTGAAATAATAAAGTAACAAAATAATAATGTTATCCTCGAATAATGAGAACTCAATATTAGTCTGGCCGCTAAACTTCTGATATACTAAGAATACTCAGGAGATCGTGCTTCTAAACCTATGGTATAAAATGCCATAGCGCAAATGCGTGAGTATGATTGAATATACTGGTATGCAAGTGAGGTAGGCTAAATGCAAAAGTTTATATACATGAACAATAATAAATGACTATATAAAATGAATATGAGAATACTTGCATGAATACGTAACTGTAACTGAGGTCATGACAACACTGACTCATGAAGTTTGATAACGTAGATTTACTAATATCTGAGTGCTAGTACTGGGATACTGAATGATGGAGTCTATTGAGTACTGAGGAACTGAATTTATATTACAGATAAAGGAATGACTATTTTTGATAGTTTTGATTTTGAAGAACTTATTTGATTGACTGTATCAGATAGTCCTAAAACTGAATATTGATAATATAAGTTTCGTATGATTAATGTACTATTTATTGAGTGACTGTGTATGATAGTCCTGATTAGGATGGAACTAACTGTTTTCCGTACTAAGGTGTGTAATTATAGCTGACAGTCCTAAAATCTATAGAATTAAATTGAGTTCTATTACAGATATTGTATCGAAAACTAAGACTGTGGGAGGTAATTATCTAACCGACATGCCTCAAAACTAAACTGGTGGGTTCCAACCTATAAACCTAGCTAGAAGGCTATCAGTACCATACCACAGGTAAAGACAAGCTATGAGTAAACTCTCTCTAATAGGGATCTCTTCCGACAACCCCTCTTATAAGGAAAACCCAAATGAAATACATAGTCCCTAGACTCGTAGAGGTACATATAAACTTACGCTGGCTACGTAGTTCTGGAACGTAGGGATTTCTACTGAGGGTCACACCCTCTACTGGCTGATAGTGTGTGTCCTCATTCCCGGGTTTACTCGCTGCTGAATCCTACTCCAAACTGAATAGTCAAAGAATTGATTTCCAAGGTCATATTAGGCTGGACTGATCTGTTATTAATTTTTCTTATTAACTAGATTGAACTAAGTTCACTGGAATTCTGTTGGCTGATGGAATGCTACTAAAACATGATGAATGCCTAAGATCACTGAGATTTTTGAGATTACTAAGATTACTGAATGAGATTGGACTAATACTAAGTTTATTGAGTTTTCCTGAGTCACATGACTGACTGAATTCTACTGGTCATGGATTGACTGAGAGTATCATGAAAATATGATATTGGCTCTAGGCACACATCTAAATGATCGGGCACAAGTACCCCCAAGACACAATAGTATGAAACTGAAAAGACTTGACACTTCTTGAACATATGACCAATAACAACAATTTATAATACATTAATTTGAGGATGTCATAAAGCACGTGGTTATCATAGTCTCGTATATAAATGGAATTGCATATAAACATGTCATACTTTCATCAACCTAATCTCATTAACATTTCCTCGACCATTCATAATGCACACAACATCATGGAAGTCATTCTTGGTCATAGGGTAAAGCATACATTTATCACTTGGGTCACAATTAAGCTATAATGCATAATTTCTATTCTCTTAGGCATTTTATCAAACACCAAGGATGTATGACTTAGGGCATAGGCATGACCATCAAATTAATACAATAAAACTCCATATTTCAACTCAATTTCACATATTTCAGACCACATACTAGTAGAGGTTCATGAACAACACATAAATATTCCAACTTAGGAATCATACAACCATAATCACATAAACATAAACAACCCACAACAAAATATTCATAATACAAGATTTAAAACTTGATTCTTTGGCTTCATGGGTGATTGGAGTCTACGAATAAATATTGTGCGTACCTTAGTTCTTGATTCTATGAAGATTGACAGAGAGATTCTTGAATTTGAATTTTCAATTAAAAGACCTAGCTTGTTCTTGACACAAACTTGAGAGAATCACTATAATTTGGGTAAAATATGGCTGAATCATGTGTTATTGGGTTTATATAGGGGTAGGGAATTGACCCTTTTAACCCTGGACGCGTCTTTTTAAATTCTGTAAAAATTTTCCCAATTTGTACCCCTGGCATGATGCGTCACAATCACGCCGTGTCTCTAGAAAAAGACAAATGAGAAATTGCATGGTGGCGCAATGTGGTGCAATTGCGTTGCCACCTTGGACGCGATCTGGAATTTAATCGCGGTGCGGTGGTATCACATTGGAACACTAGAAAAAGGAAAATTCTAAAATAGAGCCTTGGCGCGACACTCCAATATCACAGAGGCTCACTGGATTTTGACAATTGTCATTTAAACTGGCTCCACAAGGCACCGATGGCTCAGGTGATACACTGTCTCACTAAAAAGGCTCTAACGCTTTGCCCGGGTGTCGGATATTTATAAATTTGGTATTAATGGAAAGATTATTCAATTTTCCACATGATAAAAATTTAAAATCTTAAAAATACAATATGTATAAAAGTGGATTTATATTTTAAATCAAGTCTTTAACATTTCTGGGATAATTTTACGATAGGTAGAAGTACGGGGTATTATAGCGATGCATTGTACCCCTTATCTCATGAGAGACCGATGCACTGTTGCCAAATCATGGACCCTTACTACCTCTCATGGAAAAGGTCATACTTTTTGCTTTGGTATCGAATTAAGAAAACTTGGTATTTTTGGAAAGATAACTCAATTATCTATTGTTGATGGGTCTTGAGATGAAAAATTCTATATATATAAAAATTTATACATTTTCAAAGTTGACCCTTGTAGAATCGAATACCAAAACTTGGCTGATTCAAAGCCTCTCAGCTCCACTTTTCTCTAAGTGATTTCTATGAATATTTTTCACCTCCTAAACACTTCACACACTAGGATAAAGATCATGACACATATATTCATATAAAAATCATGCAATTAGATCTTACACATATAAGAACGATGATTCAAAGTGTAGCCTAAAAATGTGGGGTGTTACACACCAACTCTTCAGCGAGCCATGACACAATAGTATTTTTTGGGGTGTCATTTCAGAGTATAGGGGGCTAGTTGAGGATGCATGGATCTGCTTCTCAAGAATTTTAGGGAGGTTTCAAGAGGGTGTTCTGTTAGGCCAAGTTTAGAGTTTGCTATATATGTAACGAAAATGACCATATGGCCAAGCACTATCCCCATCGGGTAATCAGAGCTAATCCTATTTTAGTTGTGAGAAGCAGGGGTTCTACAAAAGGTGTGAGAGGCAGATATATTAGAGCCAGTAGTGGTGGTCGAGGGACTACTCAGCTATTTGGTGGTTATGACTGTGCTATGCTATACCCGCCAGACCAAAGACAGAATGGAGAAAACTTCTTCCTTAAAGTGAAAGCACAATTCATCTTTTTTCGCTATTTGTTCCCATCATTTTCATTCATATTTCAGTAGAAAACCCAATAATTCACACATGAATTGAGAATATCTATGATAAAAAAATATATGAATGAGTATGTGATTTACCAGCAAAGACTGATTGCATCAAAATAACTAGGTTTTTCTTTGAACTTCCAATAATGTACTTGTATTAGATGCATTTGATCAATCGATAGATGTGATATCATTATACCATCTAAATTTATTATACACCTAGACAACATAGGTCATACAACTAGACTTTTATCATTTATGCCTCTCATAATTTTATTTGTTTTAGCTATGAACACTACCTAATTTTATGAGAGCTTAGAGAATAGGCCTTTACTATCATTCTTCCTAAAGTTGCTTCCACTTCACCCTCATATAGGTAATTCCTAAATGTTTAATCTTATAGATCAAACGATTTGGTTATACCTACAAAAGTTAGAAACCATTAAAAAGCTTCAAACCATAAGACTCATTCTCATTTTCTGAATATTTTCTTCATCATAAGAATGGTTTGAGTTAACTAACAATATTGAACCATCAACCACAACTTTGTTTTATGTCCTTAAATCTAGATTTTGGGATCTCTAGCCTTCTAGGTAAAGTTACCATCGTGATGACTTATCCTAGGCCATAAATCTATTTCCTTTTATGATCTTTCAACTTCCTCTTTAGTTAGGAATTTTGCAAGTGGATCTGACTCATTATCATTTGACTTTACATAAATTTTAATCGATAGTAGTTCCCTAATGTTAATATGTATCCATCTTATATAACAAGATTTTTTGTTATACATCATGCTCTTTGACTTACCTATAGCAGCTAAATCATGCTCCTTGACTTACTTATAGGAGCTTGAGTATCATAGTTAAATGCATACTAAACATAAAAAAAGAATATCTTCATAGAAATTTTGGAGCCATTCAGCTTCTGCACAGGCATTATCTAAAGTGATAAATTTAAATTTCATTATACAGTAAGAAATACATGTCTATTTGGATGTTTTTCAAGAGACTGCTTCTCCTCAAGAGTAAATACATATTCACTCATGAATTTTACTTTATTTGAACCTATGATACAATTTGCATCACTATATCTATCAATTATAACTAGATATTTATTATAATGCAAGGCAATTTTGAGTATGTTGTAGATACCCCAAAACTCTTTTCATTTTCATCCAATGAGTTTCATTTAGATTACTTAAGTACTGATTTAATTTACTAATAAAACATGCTATATCTAGTCATGTACAATTCATGATATATGTCAAACTTTTCAACACTCTTGTGTAGTCCAATTTTCTTCTTTATTTTTTTGAAATGCAAAATCTCACATCTATTAGTGTCTTGACAATATTGAAATCCAAATACTTGAACTTTTCGAGTCATTTTTTAATGAAATGAGACTGTGAGAGAGCAAAATCTTGTGGAGTTCTATGAATTTTTATTCCTAAGATAACATCAGCAACTCTGATGTCTTTCATATAAAATGT
This sequence comes from Capsicum baccatum var. pendulum, assembly GCA_030864225.1. Classification (NCBI taxonomy): domain Eukaryota; kingdom Viridiplantae; phylum Streptophyta; class Magnoliopsida; order Solanales; family Solanaceae; genus Capsicum; species Capsicum baccatum. The sequence continues at coordinate 81,479,567 of CM061557.1, read as the reverse complement.
GCTTTCTAGTATTCATGTAGTAGCATTTATATTAGAAATGTCTATACTGATGATCAACATGTCATTCATATACAAACAAATAATGACTTTGTGATTTGGTGTATTTTTAATATAAACACATTTCTCATACTCATTAATCTTAAATCCATTTTCCAACATGATTTGGTCAAATTTTGCATGCCACTGTTTGGATTCTTGATTTAGTCCATAAAGTGAATTAACAAGTTGCACACTTTTCTTTGTTTATCAAAAAACATAAAACCATTGGATTGTTCCATGTAAATTTCTTCCTCCAATTCTTCATTCAAGAAAGTTTTTTTCATATTCATTTGATGGATTACAAGATCATATACCGTAACTAATGCAATCAACATCTGAATAATACTTATATGTTTTGACAATTTTATCTATCTTTGTGGTTATTCTATCTATTTTATGAGTTACAAAAATAGTTGGAATGGTTTCCAAGGCCTTTGGGAAGGTTTAGTGTGAGTTTGTGGTCATTTTGAGGCTTTAAGAGCTAATAGTGTACTTTAATCAATTTATCAATATTCGAGTGCCAGATGAAAAAACGAACTAAGCTACCAGATCCAGAATATCAAATTTGGGTTAGTGGTGAAGTTGGTTTGGTTTCATAGCTTTTAGATCTCATTTAGACTCTTGGTTCAAAATTTATATAAATAGGGTCCAGGGGGTCAACTTTGTAATAAAGATTTTTTCATAAATTTGAAGATTCCATTGAATCCAGAATATGTTTTATGATCAATTTTCACTATTAGATCATGTTCATAGGGTTCCAAATGAGCTCTGAGGGTCAAAAATTGGTAATCATAGTGATGTGCCCAATGGAGTCTAGGATCTTTATGATTATGCTTGAAGATTATTAGATCAAAGTGTTTGTTTGGGTTCTTCAAGCCTATCTCAGTGGGTTACTATTTCTTTAGGCTATTTTGTATGTAGCGATTTTAGGCACTATAGGAGAGATTGCACATAGCTTAGACAGAGAGATATTTCACCAGTTTCTCCAGAGGTTTCAAATCCCAGCATATTCTTTTATAGGATGGACTTGAGATAAGAGTTTTCAATATAGTAGCCACAAGTATGGTTCTTGGTACACTATTGTTATGCCTTAGTGGTGTTGGACAGTGGTTCTATATTCTCTTATGTGTTTATTTGTTCTACTTCGAGTCTTGGTATGATTTGAGGATTTTTGCTGGAGATATTGATATTTTCTATACATAGATGTTTTCTTAGTGGTGGATCAGGTGTATCGATCCTATGTTGGAAACTCGTTAGAGTATATCACTGAGTTTGGTAGAATTTCTTTGAGTTTTGTAAATTTTAATGTTGTCAGTATAGTGTTCTTGATGATTATGTTATGAAGTAATGGTGGATTAATTCTAAGATTTTGGTATACTCTAAGAGTGCAAAATGGATTAATCTTATGGTTTTGGCATCTCAAAAAATAGTGTGCCTAGCGGTACTCATTAGTTGTAGACCTAGTAATAGCCTAGGCTTATAGTGTTCTTGATTTGAAGGGATGGTAAGTAAATAAATTTTGTTGGTTAAGAAAATATTCCAGGAATTTAAGCCTTGCAATTATCTACTTTCTTAGTATTTAGTTTTTGCTTGCTTAGATAGGTCGTTTGGCACAGAGAGATTCTTTTATCAGAGTTGAAAGATTTTAGCTCATGACGATTTTTTCTTTTGACATAGGAAAACTTTTAAATTTAAATGGGTACCTAGTGTGTACCATTAGTTACTCTTATAGCTAAGTGGTTTGGTGGATTATTTTGCTCATAAGCTTCGATTTGAGTATATATTACTCTTTATGGATGATGTGTTAAACAATGCTAATTAAGCGGGTTTAAGTTGTAGCTTATTAGTGTATGACTTTTGTATTGAGGAATACTAAATGGAAATAGAGCTAAGGAAAAGATAAAGAACTTCGTGCTTAATAAAATTGGTTATATTCAGAGTTTATCTATAGGAATAAGATAGAAATTTGGGGTTTTGTATCGGAGTTCATTAGTAGTCGTGTAGAGTCTAGTAGCGATTCTCTCGAGTTTTGATTGACATTTGGGAATTCGTCAGAGACTTATAGTGGTTATTGCACTTCCTTTGCATGTTAATCGACTCTAGTACGACAGGTTTTTATATGTGTGTTGTTGTAGAGGCTTTTCATTCTACCCAATTTTTTAGGACTTTGAGTGATTGGTGTCACTTGAGCATTGATGATTGCATGGGATATCATGATGAGTTACTTGAGAATTCTGTGTTTTTTTATAAATTTCGTGTCCACGGTATATAGATATTAGATTTTTGAGGAGTTCAGGTTGTTTAATGGTTTTTTGGAAATTGAGGGCTGCAGTTCCACCATGATGGGTTTCTTGTATATTTGATGTCTTTTATAGATTTCACATCCTTGATATAGAGAGTTTTATTAGTGTTTCTCATTTTCGTTAAGGGTTGAGCATAAGTGTGTGATGGTGGATTTGTGACCTATGAGTGCTAAGTTTGGTCTTTTGAGTTTTTGTATAGTTTTGAGATTGGATTTCATCTTTGTGGATTAAACCTATAGCTATAGCGCTCTGTGAGTTGATAGTGATAATATCGGCCTTAAGTAGGTTGAGCTAGTGTTTTGGTGAGTAGTTTCATGTTTTATGGATTCCTTGGCATTTGTGGGTCTGAGAATGATTTTTCGTATTGTGATTGTAGCCAGTGTCTAGTGGTGCCTTGGTCAGGTTTAAGTTTAGTCGTGCATGTCTAGAACTTCTGTTGTGTTGGACTTTGTCCTTTATATAGAGGAGGTTCAAAAATTAGAAATTGGCCTTTATTTATGATTTAACTTGTTGATGAATGTGTTATAACCTGGTGAGTCCTTATATAGTATCCATGATGTGACTGATAGTTCTATGACACGACCCAAACCATGACATAGTCATGTCTAGTATCTCAAGTCCAACCAGGACCAGAGACCACCCCCAATACCCTACCGTTAACCACCCTACACCCCATGTTAGCTGAATTTCGAACATATTATAAGAAAAAACAATAATAATCTAAAGACAATAAAGTAATTCTATAACCATAACCAAACAACCATAGACAAATATCCAACCAATATCAATCCTAATGCCAATACCAATACCAATACCAATGCTAACACTAATAACGACACGGCCCATGCCCATAGTAGTCCGACAATTCCTCTAACCAGAATCAAAGAACATCCGATTGGGACATGCCCCGACCATAGACAAAGACAAAACCGATGAAATAATGGTAATAAAAATTAGTCCATAGCATGATATGGGGTCTTCCAAAGTATGGAAGCTCACCACTTCAATCGACTCAAAAACCTGTCCCCGAATCCAAGTCACCGAGCAGGAGGAATGGTAGTATGGCCGGTTCCTGCATCGCGTGGGGATACAGCTCCTGAAGATGATCAGCGGAGTGAACGCTAGCATGTAACTCAGGAAAAAAGGTAAAATAATGTCATTTCAAAACCAAATCAAATAACCATATGAAATCACATATATGAGTATGTATATATATATATATATATGTCATGATGAGATAGGGAACAAGGTTTAGCATGCATTTAAAATATTAACCTGGATTGTGTAGCTTAACCGTCATAAAATCCACCCACGGGCTATATGGGTCCTGCTCCCCCTACTGAAAGGGCCCCGGTGCATGTTAGTCGTACGAACCAGGGGTATCAAGGAAGACCAGGCAATGACCCAACCCCACATCAAACCAAGATACAATCATATCAATAGTGTGAACCATGCATATAGGTAATCAAGACAAACCTCATGACGGCAATCACGAGATTCCAGTGTCCGTTCTTTGGACCCACACCTTCACGGATAGCTAGCACAACCCCCATTATTGCCCAATAAAAACCTTTAGCACATAACTAAACCACCAATTCCAAGAGTCAATTATTAAGGCATTATAAAGCGGTATCGTCATACCAATTATTGATTGCAAGCAATGTCACCAGCCAACACTTAGGGGATTCTTATGTACCCCGCAGACTCCATTATTTAAAATCACTTGGGGGATTTCTTCAAACCCCACAAGGTTTTCAAAATCAACCTTAACTATTTAACCATTTTTTTCCATGCATTAGTTTCAATAAATAGTTAAACCAAACACTTTGGTGATTCCATTGTACCCCTAGTTCAAATTTCCACCTTTCTCATAACTACTACCATTTTTACCAAACAAGGTTGGGGTTATAACCACTTAAAGAGCACAAGTTTAAAGAAATTTGCCATCATCATGTTCAACCACCATAACCATGCAACCACATGTTCAGAACCATAATTAAAACAAGGAAAACCATAATTGAACCATGAGAAACAACATTCATCCACGAACAACCAAAAACCCCAACCTTTATTTCAAGACCATAACAATACCATGAAAACCATACATTAAAACATAAGCCTTGAGTAAAATAACAATGAGAGAGGGTAACATGCCTGAGACACCAAGAAGTATGGGAGAGAAACCACCCTTGAGAGCCTTAATTGATTAGTCTGATGAAACCCTAGCTTTTGCTTGAACAAAGAGTTTGTGAGAGAATTTAAGAGTGTATTATTGGGAATAACGTGATAATAAAGTCACAAATGATGTTTTAAGTCGTGGTATCAAAGGGATTTAAAGTGGAAAATGTTTAGAATTCCCTCAACTTAAAATTTATAAAAAGGCTACATATGGTTATGATTTGACCCCTTGACTCATGACCACAACATACGACTTGCACCCTGGAATCTTCACCAAGACATTGAGTTGGATACCCATACACGGTCCAAAATATGACTCCATGATCCCACGCATGACCTCAACATACCTATAATCGTATCCAAGTCAGAACCCAAGGGATTGGACACTGGAAATATATGACTCAACCCTATCACTCATAACCCATCCTCACGGCTCTTAGTGAGCCACTCATACTCAGATCCAAGTCAATGCACTAAGTTACTGATTTGAATAAGGTTCGTCCTAACAACTCATTACCACCCCTAATGACTCGTATCACCAATTCATAACCAAGACAGAAAACCCAACCACCACCCACTAATACCTAACGAATAGGGTTACTTGACCCATACCCATACTATACGATTTGTATGATGAGTCATTACTAGGACAATGAGCTCTGAGCTTAAGAATTTTCCAAGGGACAAAATCCAGGGTATTTTAATTCTCCCCCACTTAGATAATTCATCCTTGAAAGACGGAACAAGGCACTAATTAAACCCCCAAACATCTATATTCTTACCTTTAAAACAGAAAATAGATTACTAAGGAATTCACAATCTACCTTTAAAAAGGACAGAAAATAAAGATGTTAAGAACAACACATACCTCAAGAAAGATTTTTCGGAAAAGGGAATAAGAATAGATACTTGGACTTCATGTCCTCTTCAGATTCCCAAGTAGCCTCTTCAAACTTGTGGTTCCTCCAAAGAATCTTTACTGAAGCTACATTATTGATCCACAACCAACGAACCTATGATCCAAGATCTCTATCGAACCTCCTTATAAGATAGGAAATCCGAAATACCAATGTCCTTGATAGGCATAATTTGCAAAGGATCAACCACACACTTCCTTAAAATAGAAACATGGAACACCAGGTGAATGGAGCTCAAACTAGAAAGCAACTCTAACTCATATGCAACATTGCCAACCCTTCTCAAAACAAAGTATGGACCAACATATCGGAGACAAAGCTTTTCCTTCTACTCAAACTGCATCACTCCCTTCATGGGAGATACCTTCAAGAACACCCTATCCCAACCTCAAAATCTAACTCCATACATCTCATATCTGCATAGGACTTCTAGCGACTTTGGCCAGCTTTAAGCCTATCTCAAATCACCTTCACCCTCTCTGTGGCTTAATGAACCAAATCTGACCAAACATCTCTGCCTCACCAACATCAAACCAACCAATAAAAGACCTACACATCCTACCATACAAGGCCTCAAACGAAGCCATCCCAATTTTAGAATGGAAGTTATTTTTATATGCAAACTCTATAAGAGGAAAATGAGTAACCCAACTACCACCATAGTCAATCACGCCAGATCTAAGCATATCTTCCAATTCTACATAGTTCTTTCCACTTGCCCATTTGACTGTGAGTGGAAAGCAATACTAAGACTCACTTTGGTCCCCAAATCTTTCTGAAACGACCACCAGAAGTGTGATGAAAACTGTGTACTATGATATGAGATAATAGAAATAGGTACCCCATGCAACTTTACAATCTTTTGGAGGTACAACCTTGGATAATCCTCTACAAAAAATTAGTCCTCACAGGCAAAAAGTGAGTAGACTTTTGTCATCCTATACGTGAAGACCTAGATTGAACCAAGCTAATTTTGAGATCGGGGAAGACTGGTAACGAAATCCATGTTGATCACTGCCCACTTCCACACAGGCAACTCAATTTCTTAATATAACCCTTTAGGCCTCATGTGCTCAACTTTCACTTATTGGTACACCATGCACTTAGCCATAAAACTATACATATCCCGCTTTGTCTTATTCCACCAATACATCTCCTTAAGGTCATGATACATTTTCGTCAAGCTAAGATGTAAAACATAGTGCGACTCATATGCCTCAGCCAAGATTCTCTTAATCCATCCACATCTAGAATGCGCAATCTCTATTAGTATCGTAAGGTACCATCACCACTAAACTCAAAAGCCATTACTTTCTACCCAGCTACCTCACCCTTGATCCTCATGAAGACAGGATCTAGCACTTGCTTCACTTTCACCTCAGCACCCAGGGATGACTTCGCCACCTCCTGTACAAACACACCACCATCCTTAGAATCCATGAGGCGAACTCCAAGGCTAGCTAAATGGTGAACATTGTTCACTAATTATCCCTTTCCCTCATCCATATGAGCTAGACTCCCCATACATAACCTACTAAGAGCATCAGCAACCACGTTAGCTTTACCTAAAGGGTAGTGAAGACAAATGTCATAATCCTTGAGCAACTCAAGTCATCTCCTTTGCTTGAGGTTAAGCTCTTTTTAGTAAACACATATTGTAGGCTCTTATAATCTAAAAAGATATCCATATACACTTCATACAAATAGTGATGCCAGATTTTTAATACGAACACCACAACCAATAGCTCCAAGTCATGAGTTAGATAATTCTTTTCATGCACCTTCAACTGTCTAGAGGCATAAGATATCACCTTGTCATGCTGCATCAAAATGTAACCAAGCCCCACATAAGATGTATCACAATAGACTACAAAACCATCAGTGCCTTCAGGCAAAGTCAAGACCGGTGTCAAAGTTAGCTTATCCTTTAACTTCTCAAAACTACTCTTACAAGCAACAGACTATAAGAACTTAATCTTTTTTTGACTTAACTTAGTCAACGGTGCAGCTATAGTAAAAAAACGTTCCATAAATATCCTATAGTAATCGGCTAAACCCAAAAAGCTCCACATATCAGTTAGAGTCGTGGATCTAGGCCACTTTTTAAACATTGCAACTTTTTACAGATCCACTAGTATCCCTTCACTAGAAATGACATGACCAAGAAAAGTGCTAGCATTTAACCAGAATTTATATTTAAAAAATTTGTCATACAACTGCTGCTCTTTCAGAGTCTACAATACTATGTAAAGGTGATCGACATTATCCATCTCGCTCTTCGGGTACACCAGAATATTATCTATGAATACAACAATGAACAAATTTATAAACTGATAAAAGACTCTAATTCATCAAATCTATTAATGTCATCGGGGCATTAATCAGTCCAAAAGGCATAACTTGAAACTAAAAATGCCCATACGGAGTATGAAAGGTAGTCTTAAGAATATCCACCTCTCTATCTTAGCCGATTATACCAAGATTGAATATCAATCTTATAGAAAAACTTAGCACCTAAAGTTGATCAAACAAATTATCTATCCCAAGAAGAGGGTACTTATTCTTTATCGTCACCTTATTCAATTGTCGATAATCAATACACATCCGAAGAAAACTATCCTTTTTGTGCACGAACAACACTGGTGCACCCCACGGAGATACACTAGGATGGATGATAACTTTGCCTAAAAGATTCTTTAGTTTCTCCTTAAGCTCCTTTAACTCAACCGAAGTTATTCTATACGAGGGAATAGATATAGGACGAGTGTCCAGAATAAGATCAATCCCAAAATCAATCACCCTATTAGGAAGGTCATCAGGGAAGACCTCAGGGAATTCATTTACTACCGAGACAGAATGTAAAGAAGGACCCTCCGAGTTAGAATCTTTAATCTAGACCAAATAATAAAGAAACCCCTTGAAAATTAATCTACGGGCTCGAAGATATGATATGAACCTCACCTTAGGAGTTAGGGAACCACCCTCCCACTCAATAACTGGATCATTAGGAAATTTAAAGATGACTTTATGGGTCCGACAATCTAGAGAAGCATAGCACGAGGGAAACCAATCCATCCCCAGTATGATGTTGAAATCAACCATGTCTAACTCAAATAGATCCATCAAAGTCTCCCGACCAACCATAGATACCACACAACCCCTAGAGACTTTCCTCGCAACTACAAAGTCACCCATCGGGGTAAAAATTAAAAAAAGGTCCAAAAGACACTTAGGACCAAAACAAGAATACACAGCCACAAATGGGGTCACATAAAAAAGAGCAAACCTCAGGCCAAGTAAGAAGTACACATCATGGGAAAAGAGTTTCAACATACCAGTAACAACATCAAGTAATACCTCAGACTCTTGATGGGTAATGAGAGCATAAAGTCAGTTCCGACCAGTACCGAAGCTAATGAAGAGGTAACTGAAACCTTGTTTTCCCAGAAGCAACCTTACTGACTGGACAGTTTCTAAGAATGTGTCCTAACTGACCACATTTAAAGCACTTTTCCTTCCTTCATCACAGTAACCACGATGCAATAGACCGCAAAACCTATAGGGAGAAAAGGATGGAGCTGATTAGGCCCCACTGTCCTGAGATTGGGCACCCTGTGCCCTATAATTATCCCCACCATAAAAATGCCCGTCACCCGATGGCTTTGGGTAGGGAGCACTAGACGTCAGGTAAAACCCAGTATTGCACCATTTCTTTTTGGACCACTTTTCAGCATCCCTACCACTCTGTTGTTGGCCACCACCCTACTAAGAAAATATAAACTTCTTGCTCTGTCTTTCCCCTTTCTCTGCCTGCTTCTTCTTTTCTTTCTCAAATTGATGTATGTACACCACCAACCTGGAGATATCCATGCACTTGTTAACAAGGTATCCTTACACTCCAAAATCAAGTCTCAAGATAACCCAGAAGCAAACTTTCTCACTTAAGCCATCATGCTAGAAACCGACTCTAGAGCATACCGAGACAATTGGTGAAACTTCAAGGCATACTCCTTAACTAATATCTTGCATTGTTTTAGGTTAACAAACTCTTTCGACTTTGAGTGTGGTATGCTACACACCTTTAAAAGAGACTCTACTCGACATGAATTTATGGACTCTTAATTGACCATGAACCTAAGGCTCTAATACAAATCTGACATGACTCAAACTAGGGCTTAGTCATGTCGGGTATATCAAGTCCAATCAGGATTAGTGACCACCCCGAACACCCTACCATTAACCATCCTACACCCCATGTCGGATGAATTTTAAACATATAATAAGATAAAATAATAATAAGCTAAAGACAATAAAGTAAGTCTATAACCATAACCAAGCAACCATAGCCAAATATCCAACTAATACTAATCTCAATGCCAATACAAATACCAATACTAGCACTAATATCAACACCGTTCATGCCCATAGTAGTCTAACAAAGCCTTTAACCCGAATCAAAAAACATTTTATCGGGACATACCCCCGACCATAGTCAAAACCAAAACTAAAGAAATAAAAGTAATGAAAAGAAATCCTTCGCATGAAATAGGGTCATCCAGAGTATGGAACCTCACCACTTCAATCTGACTCAAAGTTGTCCACAAATCTAAGTCATTGAGCTTGGGAGTAGTACTTAAAACCGAGCAACGCAGGGATAAAGGTTCACCCACCAATTGAGCACTGATACCTTTAGTAAAAGTTCCTAAGTTCCAGAATAATGGCGCCACCGTAGGTTATGAGGGGACACCGGCCAGTTGAGGGCTAACACCCTAGTCCTTTGGGACATCAATTTAGTAAATCCACGCTAGACAGTGTTGGTACCCTTGATAAGGTACTAACACCTTTCTAACTGGATTACAGGTTGGGACTTAATTTTCTTAGATTGTGGTGTGTTGGTTTTGTTAGCTCCCACAGTCTTCAGTTTATGCTTCAGTTTACATTTAGTTCAGATGTGTATGACCATGTATTAAGTTATTCAGATATTCAATTTTCATTCAGTACATGATAATACTTGTTCTTGCATTCAGTCACCATGTTTCATACATTTATGCTTAGCCTGTATTAGTTAGTTTTCCCATCTCGCATACACAGTACATTCAAAGTACTGAACGCATAATTTTCTGTGCGATATATCTCATAATATAGGTTCAGATGCTCAATACCCGCATCGCTTTTAGCACGTTCCCATACCACTCAGCTGCAGTTGTTGATGAGTCCTCATCATGTGAGGACTAGCTATTAGTTATTTATTTTCTTTCAATTTATTTTATTTCAGTCAGTTGGAGTTAATTGGGGGCTTGTCCCAACAACTCAGTGTGAGTAAAGGTTTTCAGACTATGTAGATTTACAATATGATTGGTTGTCAGACAGTTCTATTTCTAGTTTTGATCAATATTCATTTTTACATTATTATGATTTCCTTCATTTATTTCAGTTTAGCTTCCACCCAGTATTTTTTTACTTTTCAGTATTCTTACTGTTATGTCAGGACATGGGTTAGTTTAGGGTCACTTGTGACTCTAAGCACCGTGTTATGACTAGGGAGTAGTCTCAGGTCGTGGCAAACATCAAATTAGATTTTTTGATCATCTACACTTTAGTTGCAAATTAATTTTATCATAAAAGATAATCTCTTGATTAATTATTTAAAAAAATCGTTTGGATCATTAACACTTAGGTTTCAAATAAACTTTATCCAAAAAGCTAATTTCTTAATTGATCATTTGAAAAATTCAAATCAAAATTTAATGTGAAAGCCGTAGCTGAGTCGAGCGAATGGCGATGACGGTACAAGGCTTGTTTTATTCTTGCCTTACTAGCAACATGAATTAATGCTTCTATATTTAAGTATGTAAAAGTTTCTTTTTCTTACCAATATGGGAGAACGGTTCTTCCTTAAAGTGAAAGTACAATTCACCTTTTTTTTTTCTTCTATTTGTTCCCTCCATTTTCATTCACATTTCAACTATTTCATTTGTTCATCATTATTACTTGTCTATATTTGACTTGGCACACATCTTAAATAATAATAAATAAAAGGGTAATTTTTTATATGTTGATAGTGTATAAAGACCTTATAACATTTAAGTTAACTACTCCCCCATACTAAAAACAGATTTTTTTTCTTTTCTTATATATTCTAGTAAATCAAAATCAAATGTCTTTTGTCCGAAAAGATAATCTCTCAAACGATCATTTAATTTAAGACGAAGTCAAGCCAAGCCGAGCGAGCGACAAAGGCGGCGTGAGACTTACTTTCTTCTTGCCTTACTAACAACATCGAGTAATGCTTCTATATTTAAGCATGAAAATACTTCTTTCTCGCACTAATGTGGGAGAACACTTCTTCCTTAAAATGAAAGCACAATTCACCTTTCCCCCTCTATTTGTTCCCTAGATTTTCCATTCACTTTTCAACATAGAACCCAACAACTATTTTATTTTCTCATCTTAACTTGTCCATATTTCACTTGGCACACCTCCTAAAAAATAATAAATAAAAGAGTAATTTTTATATTTTGATATTGTATAAGGATTTTATAGCGTTAAGTTAACTACTCACCCATTTCATTTTGCTTTTTTCTTATAAAAAAAAGAATTTTTTCTTTTTCTTGTTTATTTTAGTAAATCAAGAAAAATTCATCATTTTCATCTAATACTATATTTAAATAACTGTATAAAGTAATATTTCATTTATCTCAAAATACTTATTATCCTTACTAAAAAAAACGATCTCTAAATACTTGTCATTTTAAAATACTTGTCATAAATAGAGTAAACAATGAAGAGACTAGTATCTTAAGGCATAATTAAAGATAAAATAGTCAAATACTCATCCCATGTCATATTTTTCTTAAGGATCGCGCAAATGAAAAATGCGATAAATATTTTTTGAACCGAGAAAGTTATAGTCAAATTTAGATTTCTAAAACATAATTAGTATCATAAATTTAGTAAAATAATTTCTATAAATATTTCTTTAAGGCAGTATCAAGTCAATATTGACCAAGTAAAATAAAGTGAATGAAGTAAAATATAATAATATGTAATTTTTGTTAACTTTTAAGATTAATATTCTAAATTTTGATGGATAAAATTGGTCGATACGTATATTGGTGGGAGATAAATAAGTACCTAATAAAATAGTCGAGGTGCAGGCAAATCGCCCTAAAATCTTAACTGGACAATAGCATAGGAAGAGCAAAATGACGTGGCAGAGCAAACATATGTTTGCATTTATTCGCGATAGCGAACGTTTTAATAAAGTGCAATACATAGTGAAAGATTGAGTTTTATTTGTTTGCTTGAAAATGTATGGATTTGCTCTGTATTAGTAAATCGATTTGTTTTATATCTATTATATCCGTTCATTGTGATACTGAGCAAATTAATACAAAACGAACAAATATAGAGGAATTCAATACACTGTATTGTGACTTTTTAAACTAAATTTTTACTATTACTTCTTTTTTAATCTACTTCATCGCCTAACTAAAAATTGTTCTTTTAATTTACTTTTTCCATTTTAAAATAGTTGACTTTTTTTCTAAAAATATTTATTTTAATTTAGTTGTTCTTTTATAAAATCAAGAGAATATTATTATATTCTTTCAATACTATCTTTATCATTAAATGACTAAACAAAGTATATATTGTCAAATTTATATTTTCAAAGCATAATTAATAAGACTAATTTGGTAAAATAAACCAATATCATTAAATGACTAAATAAAGTATATATACTCAAATTTATATTTTTTTAAAACATAATTAATAAGTCTAATTTGATAAAAATAAACCACTACTAATTGTTTTTCTTAAAAAAGTCTCAAGTCAACAAGGGTTAATTACCTTGAAAAAGAGGGAGTACTTATCCAATTTATCAAATTAAGAGAAGGTTATCACTTTATTCCAAATTTACTCTTATAATTAAATGACTGTATAAAATACTATTCTCTTTGTTTTATTATACCTGACTCATGCTATCTTGCACTCCTTTTAAAAAATATTTATTAAAGGGTTTTCATAACTAAATAAACTTTATTAATTATTCTTTAAAAATTTAAATTTAACAGTGTTTTATATAGCCAATTAATGATAGAGTAATGTTGAAAAGATGCAGAAAATTACATGGGATGATCCCAAAAGTGGATGGCTTTGGATTTTTTACCACAAAAAGAAATGTAGTTAGACTGGCCTTCCTTCTTTTTTTATATACAGTACAAGTATATTTTTGCCCATGTACATTTTTGCCCTTCTACACCTCAAATATTTTTAAACTTTTCATTCTCATTTGTCTCTGAACTTTTATTTTAATTCTTTTATTTTTTTTACCTTAAGTTTTTTTTTCTTATTTAATTCATTTATCTCAATTTTTATTTTTATTTTACTTTTTTCTCATTTTTTTTCTCAAACATTATTTATTTCTTCATTTCTCTCTCCTTTTTTAAATTCATTGATCTCAATCTTTATTTTGTTACTAATTCTTCTCTTTTTTCTTAATCGTTATTTTCTTCTCGTCTTTCTTTCCTTTTTTCTCAATCTCTTTTTTTTATTTTTCTATTTTGTTTGTTCTCCTATTTCTTTTTTCTCAACTTCTATTATATTTTGCTAATAAATAAAAAATTAGGTAATCCGCAAAGAGATCTTCTTTTTTTTTGAAATCAAAGCAAATTTAAGGGCATGATTTGTTATTAGGAAGTCCTTTGGAATATGTCTTGCCTCTAAGGCAAAAATTATAGAACATCTCACTAATCAAGAAACAACATGATAGTCTTAAATTTTTCTTGTGGAGCATAACTTGCTGTTTGAAAATCCTTGAGTTAAGTCTTGCTTCTAAGGCAAGACTCATAGAATATCTCATAAATCAAGAAACAATGTGCTAGTATCAACACCTGTTCATTGAGCGTAACTTGATCTTTTGAAAAGTTCTTGGGCTAAGTCTTGTCTTAGAAGCAAGACTAATAGAGCATTACATAAATCAAGACACAATAAGATGGAGTCAACTCTTATCCATGGGGCCTAATTAACTTTTTGGCTAAGTCTTGCCTTGCCTCTAAGGTAAGCGTTATAGAATATCTCATAAATCAAGATACGATGTGTAGTGTAAACTCTTGCCCATGGGGTATAACTTGTTGTTTGAAAGTCCTTGGACTAATTCGTGTCTCTAAGGAAAGAGTTATAGAACATCTCATAAATCAAGATATAATGTGATAGTGTCAACTTTTACCCAAGGGACATAACTTGTTGTTTGAAAGTCCTTGATTTGAAAAATATCTCATAAATTAAGACATAATGTAATAGTGTCAAATCTTATCTATGAAGTGTAACTTGTTATTTAAAAGTCCTTGAGAGAAGTCTTGTCTGGCAAGAGTTATAGAACATCTCATAAATCAAAACATATTGTGATAGTATCAACTCTTACCCATAGGGCGTAACTTGTTGTTTGAAAGTCCTTGGGTTAAGTCTTGTATCTAAGGCAAGAGTTATAGAATATCTCATAAATCAAACCATAATGTGGTAATATCAACTCTTTCCCATAAGACACAAGTTGTTGCTTAAAAATCCCTTAGTATAAGTCTTGTCTCTAAGGGAAGAGTTATAAAGCATCTCCTAAATCAATAAACAATGTGGTGGTGTAAACTTTTGTCCATGGGCAATAACTTGTTGTTTGTTAGTGTTGACTCTTGCCCAATGTACGTAACTTGTTAGAAATTTCTTGGGATAAGTCATGCCCCTAATGTAAGAGTTGTAGAACATCTCATAAATAAAAACATAATGTGGTAGTATCAATTGTTGCCTCTGGGGCATAATTTTTTGTTTGAAAGTCCTTGAGCTAGGCCTTGACTCTAGACCCAAAGTTGTAGAACATTTCATAAATGAAAACATAATGTGGTAGTATCAACTCTTGCTCGTGGGGCATAATTTATAGTTTGAAAGTCCTTGAGCTAAGTCTTACCTCTAAGGCAAGAGTTGTAAAATAACTTATAAATGAAGACATAACATGGTAGTGTCAACTCTTGTCCGTAGGGCATAATTTGTTGTTTGAAAGTCCTTGAGCTAAGTCTTGCCTCTAAGGCGAGAGTTGTAGAACATCTCATAAATGAAAACATAATGTGGTAGAGTCAACTCTTGCCTTGAGCTAAGTCTTGCCTTTAAGGTAAGAGTTATAGAACAACTCATAAATCAAAATATTATGTAATAGTGTCAACTTTTACCCATGAAATGTGACTTCTTGTTTGAAAGTCATAAGTCTTGCCTCTATAATGTGACAATGTCAACTCATGCTCATAGCGCGTAACCTAATTGGAAATCGAAGAAAAGAAAAAAAATAATTAAAATTACAAAAAAAATAAAGAAAATGAACAAAAATATTAAAAAAATAAAAATCAAAGAAAATAAAAAAAATATAGAAGTTGAGGGAAGAAAAAAATAAATATTGAGAAAAATATAAAAAAAAAAGAGATAAAAAAATAAAGATTGAGAAAGATTAAAAAAGAAAAAAAAAGAGAAAAAATAATAAGGAGAAAAAAAATAGAAGTTGAGAAGAGAAGGAAAAAAAACAGTAAGGGTTGAAAAAATAAAAAGAAAAAAATCAAATTAAAATTAAAAAAGAAATCTTTTTAAAAGAAAATAGAAACTGAGAGGAGAAAAAGAAAAAAGTAAGGATTGAAAAAAACTAAAAGAGAGGGAGAGAGAGAAGAAGAAGAAAAGATAAAAATTAGAGTAAAATTAAAAAGAGAAAAAAATAAAAGTTTAAAGATAAATAAGTATGAAGTTGTTTAGAAATATTTGAGATATTAACAAGCAAATAGTTAATTGTGCTATATAAAAAAGAAAAAAAAAGAAACTAGTTTTATAAGACTATTCTTATGATGGACAAAAAAGCACCATGATAAGAGTCATTTATGTACTTTACCTGAAAAACTGATAAAATTATCTTGATTTCATATGTTGAATAAGTTAATTGAAATAGCTATTTTTCATAGGGAATCAAATAAAATGAAATAGGGGTAGTAGTAATCAAATTTAAGTTTCATAAATATAATTAATAAGGTTAGTTTAGTAAAATAAATCTCTCATTAGGGGTGTGCATCGGTCGGTTCGGTTCGATTTTACATATTATTGGTTCTGTTTATTGGTTTTAGATTTTTAAATATGCTAAACCAATAACCAAACCAATAAGATATTTTTCTTTTATCGATTTTTGGTTTATTGATTTTTAGTCCTTAACGGTTTATTTCGGTTTAACCGATAACAAAATACTCATAAAATAGAAATAGTAGTAACTGACATGAAAAAAATTGAATTTTAGTTGCAAACAAAAATCCTACATAATGTGTTTTAATTTACAAGAATCTTCAAGTTTGAACTAAATGTAGTTAGGAGAAACTAAGAATTTATATAATTGAAATAATAGGTTTGTTAATTTGTAGAGATTAAAGAGAAATATATAATAAGTCGTGTATGTATGTATATATATATATACATTCTTATTGGGTAATCGGTTTACCCAATAACGCAATAAGAAAAAACCAAACCAAACCAATAATCCAATAATTTTTTTTATAAAACCATTAAAAACTGTTAACCCAATAACCCAATAACAATAAACCAATAATATTTTTATTGATTCGGTTTTGTTTTTGCACACTTCTACCTCTCATAAATATTTTTTTAAGAAGTTTGAATCAATGCCTAATTTACCCACTTCAGCTAGGTCAAGAACAAAAAATGAGACATTTGCTTAAAACTTCCTGGCAGTGAAATCTCAGGATGCTTGCAGCTCAACTATATTAATATCCTCAAGCCATAAGGTGTAGGGTATTGTATTCAAATAGAAAGATCAATCTTTCATCTAAAACTGCAACTATGTCCTCGACTTCCTTCCCGGTAAGATGAAGAACAACCAGATACTGGAATTGGAGTAGAATCAATGGGGACTCAAAGGTCCTCCGCAAGACCTAGGAATAGAATAGGCGGGATGAGATCAATAATATCTAGATTGAGTTCTCTGGGGCTATCCTAGGAAGTACGAGGAGAGAGGTTTCGTTAGGACCACTCTATAAGTCTATAGTATGGATGAAAAAGTTGTAGGGGTGACTCCCTCTACTGAGGATATAGTTCCATTACTTCAGGAATTCATTCATATGGACTTCCCAATAAATTCTTCAAAGCCTATCCATGTTGATGATACCAGACATGATGAGCGTAGCTACAACCCCCCCCCCCCCCTTCCTCCCCCCCTTCCCCAATATGATGGTGGTCAGAAAGGGGGAATGAAGAGACAGAATTTAGAATTTGCTATCCTCTTTCCTAGCAGGCAAAGATTTACCTCCGTGGAGACAGTTCCTAGATCGTTATGCCTTTCTTGTGGGTCGGAACTTACCCAACAAGGAAGTTCATTAATAACTAGATGTTTTGATCCTTTGGAACAACTCGATGAATTTAGTAGATCATTTTAGGAGGCCCTAATAACTATAGATCGAACCTATCTAATTTCTCACTCACTTCAGCCCAACCAATTCATAGACGATAAAAAGAAGTCCTCAAATCCTAAGTACACTATGTGGATAAAGACGAAGCAGTTGCTCGTTAGCTGGATTAACGCCACCTCCGAATGGAAAGGACAAGGAGCTATCGGATGTCAATCTCTTTTCTTTTATTCTATATGCCAATCTGCGACCAACAAGTTTTTTTAAAGAGAACTTAATGGAATTGTTACTTAACAAAAATCTTGCTTCAAATCAAAGAAAGAAGTTTGACTTTTTTCCTAGCGCATCAGCAACTGTAGCAGCTCTTGTTCCTGCTGAATTTCTATCTGCTGCTGCTGCAAAAGTTCTTGTAGTTGTTTCTGCTAAACCAGAAGCTACTTCTGCGAATCATTTACCCCCTATCTCCAATCATTCCTAACAAAGATTTTTCCTCTGGTCTTAAACCACCGATTTCTACTCCTAACGACTAGCACTTAACCAAAGTTCAAGACAGATTGTAGGAAGTGGGCGATATGTTTTTGTATTTCTATAAGAATCTCGATGGAACCTATGATTCCCATTAGTAAGTCATCGGCATATCGCGCGTAAAAAATCCTTATTAAGCAATAGATTTTTAAGGGGGCCAGCTTACGGGCCAGGCCTCTTTCTGACCTGATAACAAGTATTGCCTCCCCGCTCAGCTCTATCAGCGGGCCCTTTCTTTTGCAATACTTAAAAGAGTCTCTCATAGCCCAATTATTATTACAGCATTCTCTACCATATAATTCGAACTTTTGGGCTATACGACATTTAAAACCCCTCATGTTAACAGAACCCCTTCTAGGGGCTAAACGTGCCATAAAAGGGCTTTTAGTGGCCTCTGCAAAGGAATCTTTCTATAATGGCACTAGCTCACTAGACTGGTAATAGAATATAAAGGATTATTTCATGACTAAGGCACCCGTGGTGAGCCTCTCACCTGAAAGAAGGTCACCTTCACAAAGGCCCGTAATCCAACTAATTATCTTTCATTCCAAGGCATAACTTATATCCATACGCTTTATATTCTCTTGGAGTTCGTTCCTAAAAATATAGCCATCCCTGCCCCCTCACGTCAATTCCATAAGTCCCTTTAATAGTTCCTGGATGGCTCTCAGTTCGTCAAGCATGTTGGGGGATTAGGCGACAGTTGAAAGAGCTGCTCGAAAGTTTGACGAAGAAGCGAAAAAATCCTTTCTATTCTATTTTCTTAGTTTAGTAAAGGGATTTTCCCTTACTAGTCCCCTATTATGTATTAAAATGTAAGTACCCTTTCTTCCACCTCTGAAGGATGGAGGAGGTATACAGCGAAAAAAGTGTCGAAGGGTTCGGATCACCCTGGGTTACTGAAGAGTCGGTCGAATTCTTGGTGACCAAATAGGAGAGGTTTTTACCGCTTTATCTTCTCTCCAAAAATCTCGGACTAATCATCTTGTTTTTTTCCTAGTGCATCAGCAACTGTAGTAGCTCTTGTTCCTGCAAAAGCTCTATCTGCTGCTACTGTAAAAGTTCTTGTAGCTATTCCTGCTAAACCAGCAGCTGCTTCTGCGAATCAGTTACCCCCTAGCTCTAATCATTCCTAACAAAGCTTTTTCCCCTGGTCTTAAACCACTGGCTTCCACTCCTAACGAATATCACTTCTTGGAAATATGTCACAAAAGGCACGACAGCTTTTAATAACTCATTCATTTTATATTTTGAATTGTTTCCGCTCCTAAAGTGAACTCCTACTTGGCTCATAACTTTGGGTGAGGGGTTTAGTGAATAAACCTGTGGATGCACAGAGAGTTTACACTAATGTTTTAACATGTTGTCCTAGATATTTTAGGTGTTACTTGGCTCTAATTATCATAGGTTTAGGTTGTGTTGTATGGTACAAGGTGTACCCTTGCTCAATGGATAATATTCCTGATGGATCCATTTTAGGACCCCTATTCAACTACGAGCGCTTTTTCGAGCAAGACTATCGAGCGCCCAATTTTCAAGTTATCAAATTTCTCAAAACTGGAAATGTTACACAACCTGTGTACAATATGGGGTATCTTTCTTTTTATTATTTTCCAAAAAGTTGATAAACATGGTGGGTATGTAAAAGATGTTCTT
Organism: Capsicum baccatum var. pendulum; assembly: GCA_030864225.1. NCBI lineage: Eukaryota > Viridiplantae > Streptophyta > Magnoliopsida > Solanales > Solanaceae > Capsicum > Capsicum baccatum. The sequence continues at coordinate 81,459,515 of CM061557.1, read as the reverse complement.
TGTTTTCCATCACCTTTACATATGTCCAAAAAATATTGTAATGCTAGATTCAAGATGAAAATAGTTAGTTTCTTCTCCAATCCACCTAATTTGGAAAATAACTCACGAAGATATCTAGTAAAACCACACGACTGCTCCTGAAAGATAGATGAACACATAAAACAACTATTTAACATATGCGCCAGAGCGATTGAAAAGAGAACATCCCTTTCACCGGGACAAATCACCCATTTATGATCAGCGTCCCCTGGCTGACATAAAGTTTCAACATAAAAAGAAATCTCCTCGTCTTTAGGAATACTTAATAACTTAAGTGAGGAAAATCCATACTTCTCTTCTGAGATAAGAATGATTATATCACATACGCTTAAAGGGGGCAACGAAAATAGATGATTAAGTTTAGCAAAGAAATATAATATTGACCGGGCAAGTTGCTGTGCGGAGCATGAATAAGGTGGATTTTTTCGTGGGTCCTCTCCATCCTAATCAATTCAGAACAAACAGTATCTCTAGCTAGCTTTTTTATTATTACAGTGTTATTTGTACCCAGCCAATAAGTAGAGATATGGAGAGAGGGGATAACTTTATTATGGACCTTTCTTTGCTTTATTTTATAAATTCCAAGGAGCCGAGTGACGTGCCAAAGCTAATAATTGAGTGCCAGCACCTAGTTGTACTGTCAGTAAGAAGGTATCCTGTGCCTTTTGAAGCACTTTCTATTTCTAGTTAGCGTTGTTTTTTATTGCAGCTAGCGCGCTTGACTAATAACGATATTCTTGATTGTTTAGTAAAGTCAACATTTTTGGCCTTATCTTGCAGGTGATTATGACATCAAGTTGACAGAAGAGAAAGACTCGGCATTCAGGCAAAAAGATGCCTAAGACCTTTTCACCAAAACCTAAACCCCTGCTCCTCAAATAAGTGAATCATAAGTCAAGATATTCACACCCAAACATAAAAAATTGCCTGTGAATGCCCTCTTTTTAGGAAAAATTTAACATTGACCAAGAATGAGAGCAGAATGAGCCTAGTTTGGTGGATTTCTAGGCTTTGATGCTTGTCTATCTGGTCTATGATTAAACCAATCAATAAAATATCTCTCTGATCTCTCAATTGTCTAGTCTTAGTAGGTAGGTCAAACTTTGTCTGTCTTTTCAGGTTCGATTGTCCTGTCTGTAACCAATGCCTGGGAATTTTCTTTTAAGAATACATTCATATTTGATTTGACAACTTGACATCGACGTCGCCAAAAATATAAGGCCAAAAATGTTGACTTTACTAAACAAGTGAGAAAGGCCCTTTTTATCGTTATTAGTCAAGCGGAAGGGAAGGAGCAGTTATCTATATAATTACGGTCTTTGTTGGCCGTTATTCCGATCTAGCACTCTCTTTTATTTGTCAAATTTCATCTTACTAAACAAGAATGACTTTGTACCAATCCGCAAACGGTTGTGAGGCTGGACCAGGTATGAGGAATGAATTTATATTTGTGCATGGAAGTTCTTGGCTGGCGATCGCTCAACTATTCGAGCGTAATGTTGTGGTGTTGGTTCTGATTCAACAAAGGTACAATGACTGGCGAAGGTCCAGTACAGTAGGTAGCAGGCGTGTTTGTTTTGGATCCCGAGCAATAATGATAAATAGGCGATACACTATCCTTGTTTCTACATACATTTTCTATCTTTAGTTCAATTTGAAATTGAGCCTCATGAATATCGAAAGAAATATGATCGGGCAAGGGACACTCAAAAGTATAGAAGGAAAGGCTCTTATTGATCTCCCTTAGCCTTTATCCATCCTTTTGTAATTGGTGATAAGGACCAGCAATAGGAGGCTCTGCGGGTTCACCAGGGTTGGGAGAGTCCGATACTGGTAGGTTGAGACCAGCTTCAGAATTTGCAGGGGAACTGCTTCCAAATAAATCAGAAAATAAATCACTCAAACTGATGTGGAAGGCTATCCTAACTATAAGGTCTTCTCTTTTTTCAGATAAGGGTACTCTCATCTTATTTCGAAGTGTGGATTTGGTTTAGGAGTTGTTGAACGCATAGTTCGACTAGCACCAAAAAAAGAGTGGAAACATGTTCTAAAAAGGCTGTAGAGTTTGCCGCCATTGGCACTTTTCATTTTCCACATGTATAATTCTTTGATTCATTTGAAAAAGTCTTTCAGTGGTGGCTATATCCATCTCTCCCTTTTCTTTGCCAAATAGATAAAGTGGCTTATAGACATTAGAAGCCCTTTCTCTTTCTTATTATATTATTTGTAACTTTATTTTTATTAGGTTGTCTTGGTTCCATAACATTTCGAGTTCCTTGTGATGTGTTGAATATTCAATGAACTTTCATTGGCACTTCAGATTGATCTTAAGGAAGAACGTCTTGTGGATCTATCCTTGCTTGTTAGAGAACCTTGGAGAATACTATGTAGTTGATCCTTTCCTGTGATCGATTTTAGCACTAGCATGGTTTGCTTTGGCCATGTTTTTAGCATCAATGATGATTTTTTCGTCTCTCACCAACGTCATGATCTTCTCTTTTAAGATAAAGAATCTTAACGTAGGGTGATTGACGATGCGGTAATATTTCCAATTCTTGGTGGGTTTCATAACACTAGATGATGTGTTTTTTCTACAATTGATTGTAGAGGAAGACATTCTTTTTGCTTTATTCTTAAGACTTCCAATCAAGATGAGTCGACATCAGAAGTATAAAAGAGCTTAAGTGATTATTAAAGAATTAGGCCTGGAAAGGTATGTGAGATACCTTTCCATGAACTTCCTTCTCGCCCTTGATTACAAAGCACCACATTCTAAAACTGTCAAAAGAAATTGAACATGATTATTGCAACTATTCATTCCAAAATTTCAAAATCATAGATTTTGTCACACGAGAATAAGTGGAGGACTTATTAAAGGCATATCTGGGGGAGAGAGAAAAAGAACTAGCATAGGGTATGAAATCCTTGTTTATCCTTCTCTCCTCTTGCTCGACGAACTAACTTCAGGCCTTGATTTGCCCTCAGCAAGGAAGGAACGAGTCGGTTCCCCTTTTCGACTTTCGGTAGCATAAAGAAAATAGATTTAAATTGACACCAAAAGAGTAAGAAAAGTGGAAAAGTGTACATTAGGCCATGTGCAACAAACAATGTACAAGGATAGAACCGTACCTTTATAGTCCTCAATCTAGTTCTAACTCCTTCCTCTCCTTCGGTAGTGAATTTGGTAAACGACCAATCAACCTATTCAATTTGCCATCAAGCCAAGAAAGGTTCACCTACTGAATGTTCTACTTCCTATATCTATTATAGTAGAGTTAGCCCATCTTTGCCGACAGGTGATTCGACAAGCGATGAGGCCCATCTTAAAGGGGTGGGTCACTATCCTTTCTTTAAAGGTGTCCCTGCTGCACTTTAAGGATAGTATATGATTAACTAGCACAGGAGAAAGAGTTAGACTTGGCTTTGTCATTTCCTCGCTCAATCTTATATCAAGTAGTCTACTTACCCGAAGCTACCGCCTTAGCAGAAGTGAACCAAGAGAAAGCTATCATAATGGACTAGTTCTCTTATCCGTTAGGGGACTCTAGGGTATTTAGAATATGTATTTAGAAGAGGTTGAATAGCCAGGATGAGAGGTCGATGGCCTTCTTTTTATTTGAATTTGAACTCAAAGTAGGATTCGAACCTACCTTTATTCAGATAAACTAATCGCTAAACCAACCAGCCTTCCAGGTAGGCTTAAGACACTGATTTGCTAGATCTATATACAACATTCTTGTATCATGGGTTTGAATCCCATAAGAGCTACATAACCATGTAGAATTAGTCTTATGGATGTCTACGTTGACGACATGCTTATTAAAAGCAGAGAGGTTCCGAACCTAGTGGCAAACCAAAAAAAGACCTTGGACACCCTCAAGCCAAGGGGAAGACTGAAGTCACTATTTGGACTATCCCATAATAAAGGCAGGGGAATACGGAATCATTGGTCACCAGACGCTCGCTAATAAGTACCGCGTCTTCCCAGTGAAGTAGAACCATCTTCATAGGGCTCAACAATCTCGGTGGCGATGTCCAAAACATGACGGACCGGGTTAAATTAAGAAGCTTGTTATAAAGATAGGTTTTTGGTTTGTGAATTGAATGACTCACCTGGATACTCCAGACTTGAGTCCTAGAACCACAGCCATTCAACGGGATTCGAAATGCCAAGGCTCGAAGACGTCTGGGACATGGAATAGTACTTTAAGGCTATTTGTGCCCCTTTTGACGACCAAGGCATGATGGTAACAATATATCTCTCTGGGAATGCATAGAATATTTGAAATGACTTTCGAACCATCACACAGATTTTGACCCAACTACCGTAAGAACAGAATGGAAGGGCAAAAAAGGATTCTATGCGCAGATGCGAAAGCTCTATCAATAAAATGATTCTAGCTTCTTTTTATTTTATTTAGAAAGAAATAATTCCCTCATTTGAGAACCTCCATTCATGTACTATTCCTCCCCACCACTAAAAAAAGCGATTGAAAATCTCGAGAACCTAAACAAAAATGCAAAAGCGAGCGTACCCTAAGGCTCTCCTCTCTCCCCCTTTTTAGGCAACACCATCAACCCCATTTTTCATTGGGTCAAACCCAAAAATTTGATGAATAAAAGAAAATGAGATTAGAAAAATAGGCAAACAACTTGACTATAGTATAGGTCGGATGTTTCCGTGAGTAGTAAGCAGGAGATCTTCCCTTATTTTGGGAAAGCTGGTGGCCGCGTGTGAATTCTTTCAAGGCAAAAGGCGATCTAATTCGACATTATGTTTTTTACTCTGATCCAGTTGAGGTGGTTTTCGTTAACCATCACATAGGTGTTCTAAATTCTATGACCGAGTCTTTTTGGCCCCTGTGAACATCTTGAAAGGGCATCGTTTTGTTCAAGGCAATTATAGTTGGCCCTCTATCATCTTTTCTCTGGTAGACTTTGTAAAAGAGCTCCAACTTATTTCCAGAATTTAAGTTTGACCGCGGTTTCCCCTTTTGGGGGGGGGGGGATCAAGTTCCTTGCCAACTGTCACTAAGAGCAAAAGCTCTTAGACTCCTAATATAAGGATTTGTTGAACTTAGTTCAACTCATTTAGTAAGATGAATCCTCAGATTCCTTATATGTTCAACTCATTTAGAGAGGTAGCGAGCCTAGTCGGAAAAGCATTAATCAGGTTACCCGAGATAGAATAGGGCTTATTGCAATAGTAAATCTAGTAAATATAATAACAGAAGAATTAGCATACGAAAAGCCTACCATTTACCTTATCGACGAGGGTAGGTACAAACAAGATTGAAAGGGTCAATAATCCCTTACTTTAGAAAGCAACGCCAGTTCAATGCTATTTTTTTAATATTATTGAATAGCATAGCCTGGGGCTAACATAACTCAAGTGGGGGAGCCGTGGATTCTCTCTTTTGTAGTAGATTCCAAACCTGTTGTTCCCCATTGACTAAGAAAGGGGCGGACACAACATCTACATGAACCTCTTCCTTTCAATGGTTGTCACTGCTTTCCTGGGCAGAGCCAGAATTTCTTATTAGAAAGGGCAGGCAAATCCCAAAGGCTGCTATCTCAATAGGAAGGGCGGTGGAAGCTCTAAGAAAAAATTAAAGTCCTTCGGGTATCGCCACGTGGACCGATCAGAAGCCAATACAATAATAGAATACACATCATAGAGTACTCCCCTTTCTCGTCTAACTTCTAATAAGACTGTGTTCCAAAGCCCCTTTATTAAGAGATGGAAAAATCATTACTCCACATCTCAAAGATAACCAGTACAAAACCATGTGATTCGTCTACTCCACTGGCTTTTATGTGTCTTTTTTTACTGGGTTATTTGCACCCAGCTACATCATGGACTCCCCTTGGCCAATCCTCACTCGGCAGCTCCGTCCTTGCTTAGGAAAAGACCTAACCACTATCTTTTGCTCTTGATTCATCTCTTTTTTTCTACCTTTACAACTTGCTCAACAAGGTATTGGCAAGAGTTCCGGTCGTTGTCTTATTCAATAGATTTTGACTTTATCACCTTGAGCCCAAAGTGAGTAAAATTCGTCCTTCATTTCATAATAAAAGACTTTACTTTGAAAGATCTTGTTTGAGAGAAACCTAGCTATGTCTATTTCATATAGGGAATAAGGAATTAGTTTTATGATTCATCTCAAATGAGTTGAACATAGCGAGACAAATCCTTATATGTCTTTTTCTAAGTTAGAGTAGCTACTCCGACAAGAACAAAAAAGGCAGAAGTCTAATAGTCTTATCTTTTAGCTCTTCGAACAGAGAAAAAGAGATAACAACAAAAACAAAGTGGACCAAAAAAACTCCTTTTTAGTCTGATTATGGCATGTGTCATGCTTATCTATTCTATAGTCAAAGCAGGAGCCTATCCTTCTCAACATATCGTGCCTCGGTTGTCATCTTTGTCTTTGTGTGTGTCTGAGTGGGACCTTTACTAGTGAATTTCCTTCTTCGAGGCATGATCAGGGGGGCATACGGGTTTTTTCTTCTTTTATTTGTATTGATCTGATCACCGCCCAAGTAAACTATTGGGTTGAGGGACCGAGACAATGGAATGCAATGGGATTGATGGTAGAGGGTTGCCTGCGTCCAAAAGTGATGACTCACGTGTCCCCTTGCCCATAGGGACCTCGTGGCATACAACCGAAATGACTCCAGCTAGATAGCCGCCCCTTTCTCTCTTTTTACATCCTCGTGGACAGACGGAAACAGGGAAGTTATAGAACGGGGTAGTGAAGTCTCACAAAGTAGACAACAAGCAGCAAGCAAGAGCTTCTCAGCCCCCTAACCTTTCTCTTTTTCAGAATACTTCTTATTTGTTTCAGGTAAACTTTGAAGCTGGCTGCTCTACAATACTATACTAGTTGTAGGCGCTAGCGCTTGACTAATATAATAGAAAGTAAAGGGACTCTATTATGATCTTATGACTATAAAGATCTCAAAATGGAAGAACAAGCTATTTTGCTCGCCCCTATCTTTAAAGGGGCATAAGCACTTCACTCGCTAAAGGATGGGATTCATTCACTTGCATTCCTGCTAGCACTACAAAAAACTCTGATCTTAACACCCCTACTACTGCTGTATAGCCTTTCCTCGGGTTCGTAGAGTCGGGTTTCCCATTTATACACAACGGAGGAGCCGCCCCCACCAGGCAGGCGGCCATGGATCATAACGCACTCTTCGTACAAGAAATCCACTTTGAAGTTTTTTTTGTAGAAAGCTCAACCAGCGAGAAAAAGTGTTTGGCCAAAGACAAAAAGAGGGTGACCCACTTTATTCGCCAAGTGAATGATCTTCACTTTGCGGGAATAACAAAAACCACCATCTCGCTCTTTCCTTTCTTCCAATCAACATCGTTCGTTCTCCTCGCCCGGGAAGAACTTCATTTCGGGGTAACAAGCCTATCATCTTTCAATAGTTCCCACCTATTCTTCCTACCTCCATTCTGAGTTCTAAGGATTGACCAATTGAATAATACTATTTTGAGTCTCAGGTGCTAGTTGTAGGCATTTATCGACCTCTGTCCCAGAGACAGTATCTACCCGTTCAGGAAGAAGGCAAGGCCTGAAAAGAAAGTATATGACTAGTTTGTGGGTTTAGGGTATGCTAGCTATCTCACTATCTACGCTCCTTTTTTATTCTCTTATTCTTTTTTTCTGTCTCTGAAGTGAGTGAAGTCAAGCTAGCGTTAGCAAATCGAACTTAAGCAATACACGTAAATCCCCGTCCTTTAAAAATACGATAGCGATTCTCTTCCAGTGCTTTAATTAAGAGAAAAAAGAGTAACCTAAAAGAATAAATTTAAGGAATACCCAGAGCGTAGCTCTATCAGAACTTCACATACCCTGGGGTGATCATCACCACGTGTACCTTACATCTCGGCACAATGGAACGTGTAACCCGCCTGTTGCTTCATTCAACTACATTTGTTCCTTTAATCCATAGCAACAAAAAATGCAGCAGCGAGGGACAACCCGCCCATACAGCTAGCGGAGAGGATGGCACTATCGGTAAAGACCGTCTAGCGAAAATGCCACAGGCGGGAAGCGTGGTAGGCCTGCGCCGGGGGAGCATACCATAGGGAGGAAAGGGAGCCCGGAACCAAGACAACCTAATAAAAATAGGATTACAAATAATATAATAAGAAAGAGAAAGGGCTTCCAACATCTATAAATAGAAGCCGCTTTCTCTATTTGGCAAAGCAAAGAGAGAGAGAGATCTAGCCACCACTGAAAGAATTTTTCAAATGAATCAAAGAATTCACCATTTGGAAAACGAAAAGTGCCAACGGTGGCAAACTCTACAAGCCATTTTAGAACACGTGCCCGCTTTTCCTCTCAACTCATATTTCCCACATAGTTTGTCGGTTAAACTAACGATTCTCTTCTCAAAGTCAAAGCAATTAAAGAACCACCCCTTCTTATTTTTTGTACTGTCAGATAGAAAGAAAATTAAACCCCAAAGTGTCCTTCTTTAACGGAATGCTTCAACGTCAACCGAAGAAAGCCCAAGAGATGAGGAATCTGAGAAACATTTGTCACTCGAAATGAGTTGAACATATAAGGAATTTGAGGATTCGTCTCACTAAATGAGTTGCACTAAGTTCAACGAATCCTCATATTAGGAGGCTAAGAGTTTTGGCTCTTAGTTTGCTTCGTTGATTCCGTCCCTTGAGACCGCTCTTTGGTACTTCAACTGTTTACCTGATTATTGTCCCGGAACCTGTGGTCAATCAGCCCAATTCCTTTGATTCGTAAAGGGATTGACCGAGTCCGTTGAAGTATCTTTCTTTTCCTTTCCGATTAACTACTCTCTGGTTCTATCAAACCATACTATTTCACTCCTGGAATTCCCTGATAGAGAATCTTATTCTCAAATCAGCATGAGGCACATTTGATAATTAATCAATCTATTGCTATTATGGATAACTAAAGCTATGGCATATGAGTATCACTACTTTCTAAATTTCTTCAAAAGGAAAAGGCTCATTTATTAGTTTTATCTCCATGTTCAAGAAGAGTCGAGGCTCATTAATTAATTTAATCTCATTGTTCAAGCGGAGTTGACTTTTTTAATTAATTATTTCATTTGTAACAGAAAACATTTGGTACAATTGGTTAATCTCGAATTTAATCAGAAAAAGAAATTACATTGGAAATTAATTAATCAATACGGTACTACATTGATTTTCTTCATGTGGAAGAGTTGAGTTTTTCCCAAGGCTTCTACTTGTTTACATTCTTCCGTTTAAAATTACTCACTTATTTTTTATTTTTTATTTTTATTTATTAGTCATTTTTGAAAAAATATTTTTTTCTATTTACCCTTAATTTATTTACTAAAGCCTTTTGAAATCCCAAATGGTCTATTGAGATTAAGCATCAATTAATAACGGTAATATGATAGATCACTATATTAAATATTATTTTTTTAATGGATGTGTCAAGTCAAAAAGTAGAAATTAATTTTGAACGAAAGTAGTAATAATAGATTTTGTACATCCTTTAAAGAATAATAATGAAATATAATATTGGACGTTTAGCCAAAAATATATATATTTAATTATTATTGTCTCGCATTTTAATAATTGTGATTGTCTTTGGAGTATTAATTATGTAACTCTATGCTAATATATTAGGGTAAATTTCACAGATAATAAGTTAACTATTATTTTTATTTACAAAAATAACTTAATTATTTTTTCTAATACAAAAATAAGTTAACTTTGAATAACTAACACAAAAATAACATTGACCGAAATCTTGTACTTTTTCGGTCAAATAAATCTTGTACTAAAGCCCAACCAAAAACCCATTTGAGAAATGTAAATATCTTTTTTACTTGCTCATATCATAATCTTTTCACAGCCTTTTAATGTGTTTGGTTTGAATTGTGTAAATCACATAAATCTCATGTAATATGAAAGTAATTACAGAAAATCCCTTTAGGTTTTCTCTCTTCCTATCTCCATCTCTATTATATTAAAAATGTGAAGGGTCGTATAAATCACATTTGAACTTTTTGTTCTTTATTAAATGTCTTTTCTTTAAACAAAATTGTCTTTTCGCATAGTCTATCTAAATTACACATTCAATAAACTAATATAAATTTTGGAAAAACAAAAATCCTATACAAAACCCAACAAATCAATATGTTTCCAAATCGCGTGTAAAAAGGACTAAAAGAAAAGGTGTCCTACTGAAAAACTAAATTATATATAACTAATCTTATTCTAACTAAATTAAGACAAAAACGTTCTATAATAATAATAGTAGTAATAATAATAATAATAATAATAATAATCTATAATTTATAATATATTAAAAGTGTGAAAACCTTTAGAAAAGTGATTCGAACTTTTTATCTTCATTAAAAGTTTCTTCTTTAGACAAAATCGTCTTTTCAATATTTTCTTAAATAATTATTTAATTATATTTATAATATTGTCTCCTAAAATATATGGGTATCAAGAGTTTAAAATATGTGGAAAATGTTTTTCTTAAATTAAAAATCCTAAATTTATGATAAGAGATAATTTTAGTAAATCATAATTTTACCTTATATAAAAATTGTATCTTATTAGAACTATACTCGCTATAAAGATTAGCACTAATTTCAAAAGTAGAAATTAATTTTTTTTCATTCACGCGAGTAATAACTTTGGAGTAATATCTTTACTATTATTACTGTATTCATATTAAAGATGAGACCCAATTAACTCGGATTCAAAAGGAGAAAATAATAACAGAATACGTAGAAAACTTACAATAATAGTATTTATATTAGAAAAGGTTTAAACTTTATTAATATTTTTTTTTGTTCTCCATACAATTGATTGTTCCTAATCAAGTGCGTTCTTTAAGCTATATTAATATTGTTTTATAGCATGTGATAATTTTTCCTTGAATCAGTTTATTGTTTCTTTTATTTGATTGAAGAGATAAATTTTCTTGTGATTTCAGGTAAATTTTCTAAAATTTTAGTATATTCTTGAAATTTACAATAAATAAATTATCATTAATTTTATAGATATATAATTGTTAATTGAGGTGTGTTTTAGTAAAATCTTGATATATCTTTTGATTGAAGAGATAAATTTATTTGAGATTTTAGGTAAGTATTTTAATTTTTTAATATATTCTTTATGATTAAAATCTTATTAGTATTTATGATTAAAGATATGAATTTGTTTTGTGATTTGAGGTAAGTTTTCTAAAATTTTAGTATATTTTTGAAGTTTACAATAATAATTTATCATGTATTGTTAATCGACAATTGCTTTCTGAGATTTTTTTTTTTTATGAAATATTGATGGTATTTATAATTGAAGAAACAAAATTATTTTTGATTTGAGGTAAGCTCTAAAAAATATTTGTATATTTTTTTATGTTTACAAAAATATCATGTATATTTTATAGACAATTGTTAATTGAGAATTGTTTTTTTTGTGACTGTAATTGTAGTATGTTCTTGAAGTTTAAATAATAAATTATTATGTATTATTTATAGATAATTGTTAATTAATTTGTTTGTGTGTGATTTTTGTTAATAATGATGCATTTACAATTAATAATTTGAAATTAAATTATTTACAAATTTGAATAAATTCTTTGAATCATTACATTCCATCATAAGAAATTAGTTAGTCATTCTGATTCTATATGAATTTCGTTTAAAATTTAATTGTATGTAACTTTTTTCAATTATGAATAAACTATGAGATCTGACATGTGGTCATTATTTTTAATAATAGACTCTTTTGGTTTATTGGTACGAGCTATATAGATATAATGAATTTTTTTATTGACAAGAGAGACACGTACAAAGCACGCACACCACAAAGTGATTCAAACTTTTGTCATTCATTAAGATTGTGAAATAAACAAAAAAAAAATACTTTTTTTATTAAATAATTTTTATTGATTATTATATGAAATATTAAGTATATGAAATTAATTAAAGTTCTTGTTGATTTAGGTATACCTTGTATAGAAAAAATTTCTATAAACCAAAATAACTACAAATTTAGTCTAAAATTTGATATTTTACAAAATAAATATATTAAAATAGGGATTCTATATAAACGACTATCAAAATTTACATAAATTGACTATATTTTAATACAAGTTAATTTGGTTTAATACTAAACCAAATAAATTAAAATTGCAAATTTACTGTAAATATGGCTAGTAATTTACACATATATTTTAAGTGATTACTTAATAATATAACGTATACACATGAATTTCATATATATATATATATATATATATATATATATATATATAGAGAGAGAGAGAGAGAGAGAGAGAGAGAGAGAGAGAATTAACGTAATACGCTCTTATGTCTTTTATATGATTTGTATGAATATGTTAATTTTATATTTAAGTGTTTTTGTATTAAATAAATAAATTAATTTATTTCTTAATTCAAGCATATTTTCTTTTATACCATCGAAGTGACTTTGTTAACTGAATTACTTGAAGTGAGGTACATGCGTGAAGCGCGTAAGATATGACTAGTTTTACCAAATATACTCATACATTCATATCTTTATTATACATTGTTGTGATGTATGATAAAACTGGTTTGCCTACAATTAAGGAAGGAGAAATCAGAAAATATCTTCCTATTCCTTAAATTACGACATTAAATACCTAATTAAGTAGTGTATGAGTTAATATAGGAACTGAAATTTTAATTTAAAAAAAACTCTTAAATATTACTGTTAATATTCATCACTGTTCGAATACGTTTCTGAGGAAAGTAAATCGGCTTCTTTCTTTCATCACTGTTGAAATACATTTTTGAGATAAAAAATAGTCGGATTCTTTCTTGATTTATGAAAAAAAATATGAACATCCTCATATTGTTGCATTATTCCGATGTCTGGGAATCAAAAATCAGTTATAAATCATACAAAAGTAATGCCATTATTATTTCTGAAAGTATTAATTTTCCGAAATTGGTTACGACGATAGCGATGGAATTGAATGTTGACGATGTTCAAAAAAATTAAAATTAAATACATCATTGATGGTAATTTTCTTAAATTTTATAGTAAATTTATTTTGGATTGTTGATTTACGCTCTGGAAAAAAATCATTCTTCTACATCGTTCTTCAATTATACGAAAATCAATATGAATATCCCCATATTGTTTCAGGATTTTGGATTCTGGGAATCGTAAATAAGTTATAAATCCTATATAAAAGTGACCCAATTATTATTTCGGAAAGTATAACTTTCTTGAAATTGATTGCTACGATAGCAATGGAATTAGATCTCAACGAAGTATGTAAGAAAATTGAAATGAAATATGTCATTGAAGGTGATTCTTCTCCAATTGTCATTAAGAATGACAATGGAGTGAGAGTTTTCATCGATTTGAAGAAGCAATTTTCTGGATTGGTTAATTTTTCGCTGTGTATTTTCGTTTTCAACAAATTGAATGAGGAAATCGAGTTTGACAGACAAACGGAGGTTGTAGTATGTATGTTAATATTTGTATTAGATGTGTTGAACAAGTTCATGGTTTGATTTTGTGTTCTGATGAATGTAATCATAATTTTCCGAATGTATAACATATGATTAGACATTCGATTAAATGTCTAACATGTTATTATACATTCGATTGAATGTATAACATGTCATTAAACATTCGAGTCAATGTATAATGAAACTGTGACAGGTCCAAATTTTATATTTTTTCCAGAAATTATGATTTTTAGAAATTTTGTATAATTCAATAACTTGGTGTAAAAATTTGATGAAACTATGTACTTCATTGTCGTAACAACAACAGATGTTCAAGCCTCACTGCAAAATCATAGTCAACCCTATTGGCCCCTTGACAGTGTCTATTTTTGGGGTGTTTCAAATTTCACTAGATTACACACTCAAATATCATACACCAAGAATCATTTAGAATATCATGCCAACATTGAAGTCAAGATGTGGGGACTCAGCACTTCCAAATGAGGAGGAGGAGAAATGTCTATTTCCTACTGAAAGTTCATTACTTAAGAAGCAGATGCCTCCACAACACAAATATGCCACTAGCTAAAAAACAACATAAAGCAACAACACTTGGAAGTAACACCAGGAACAACATAAATGTCCATTAACAATCAAATAAAAACATAAGAACCCAATAAATCAAGTAAATATATAAGCATAGCACAAATAGATTTTAACAAATCTTCTCATTGAACAACAACCACTTAAAATTTGTGACGTAAAAGTTAAGAACAACTAAATCTAAAGGTTCCAAAAGCAAACATCCATTAAAAACATGTTTACTACTAATAGAAAATGTTTATAGCATCAACATACGAGCACTTTTTTTACTCAAAGTCCCAAGCATTCTTCCTCCTGACCTCCTCCTCCTCTTCAGGTGTGAAGTCATTTTTGATGTTGAAGGTCTTGCGGATATCCTCTAGAGTCTTTTATTTGATCATGTCAACCACTATCTGACAGGTGAGATCTAGCAGGCACTTGATGTTCAAATAGTTGGCATCCTAAAAAGTTATAAGAATAGCATCAATGAGAAATCTAAATCAATTTACTAATAAAAAATCAAGCATTTAAATGTTTTAACTTTACTGGCATGTTATATTAGCATCAGTGATACAGGAAACATATATCAAATTAAACTACTTGTTAAAAGATCTAGCCTAACAACAAAAACATCACAACAAGAATCTTTAAAGTTAAAGTCTTCCTAATAGGAATAATTATGAAGGCTTTAAAGTTAAAGCCTCCCTAATAGGAATAATCAACGAGAATCTTTTTACAATTAGCCAAGCAGATAACATCAATCACCCAAGATAACAAACAACGCATACAACAGATGCCAATATTGTAAATGCAATGCATAAAAACTACAACAGTGGATAGAACCTAAATAGTACACAAAAGCATTAAAAATTAACTCAACACAGGTACACGAACATGTGAATCCTAAATAAAAAATCAGGCAAATAAGACGGACACATTATATACACGAACAATAAGAGCAAATAGGGGCAAATGTTATTATAAAACTTACCAATGGGACCTGAACAAAAGATCAAGCAAAATAAACTACCTATCAACCGAATCAATACCAATTAAAGCTAGAAAATTCAACAATACACAAACAACTAAAGCAAAAGAAACATAAACCATAACCATCACATAAAGGTATAACAGTTCATGATCAATAAACAAACATATAATCCAATAATCAAATAATCAAATAAGTACAACAAAAGTATGAAAATCTACTTAATTTAGACAATTTATATGAAAAATAAAATCAGACTCTAATTACACAGCAGTAATACATGTATGATGTTAGCTTATACATTCAAAATATTAAATCATACCCTCATTATACAACAGTTAGACATGTATGAGTGTAACTTATACATTCAATAATTAAACTGCAGTAATGTATAATTCCATGATTCACATTTGATACTTAAAAATGTATGACCTACAAGCTTGTTAGAATGTATAATGTCACCTTATACAATATTAGGACTTTAAGACTGTTTGGATGTTCAGATCTGCCAATGTATAACATATTGAAATATATTTTGGAATACCTATATTATACATTATCTGGATAAAAATAACTAATGTATAATATCTTATACTTTATAATTTAAACATCGATAATGTATGATGTTTTATGTACCTAAATGTTTGTAATGTAGTCCTATACAAAATACTAATATTATACATTAGTGTTTCAAAAAATTAATATGTTCCAATATATTATACACTAATGTTCCAAAGTAATTAAAGTATAAATGTATAATCAATACCTTCGGAAGACGTGGTCGACCGAAATCATCAAACTTCTTCTTACTAGCCACTTTTGAACTTGACTTCTTCAATCTGGAATTGGCCGCTTCCTTCAATTTCTTCATTGTTGTCGGGTTGTTTAAATGCTTTGAACAATTCTATGTGAAATTGGGTTCTTTGAAATCAAATGTACCAGGAAGAAACCCAACGGAGATATCTTATTTTTTAGAATCTAACTAACTAAGTCCTAAACTAAAGCTAGGACTAGAATCCATTACCAATTTTTACAGTAATTCGATTAACCTGAATCAACTTCAAACTAATAAAATAAAAAAACGAACTTGTATTAGATGAAGAAAACAAAAAAAATTGAACTACGAAACTTGAAAATACTTGCAAATTAAGGTAAATTCATATAAATGAACATCCATCCATAAAATATATGGGCAAATTCAAAAATATATAAAGTTGAAAAAAAGAAGAAAAATCTACAAACCAAGAATCGAACTTGAATTATATGAAGAAAACAGAAACAATCGAACTACGAAATTTGAAAATACTTGCAAAATAAGGTAAAGAGAACATGCATCCACAAAATATACGGGCAAATTTAAAATTTGGTAAAATTAAAAAAATCAAATAAATCTTCAAAACTTACAAATTTGTAACCACCAGATACAGTTAACTTGAATTCTAGCATAGTTATTATAGCCTTGTCCCTAGCATCAAGTATATATCTTATTTTTAAAAAAAAATTATGTCAGTATAATATTTCAAAATGAAAGTGATAAGAAAATTTGATTACTTGATAAAGCTCTCACATAAATTGTTCAAAAACATGTGACATCTAGTATAACATTTAAATAAGATTTAAATTATCAAAAACCCCTTAAAGTTATCTTAAAAATTCACTCAAGAATCTCAACTAACACTACTACTTATTTAAAAAATTATTCCCATTAACTACTTTTTGTAATCAACAAAAAATGTAAAGTGCGTTTGATACACTTTCAGTGACATGACAAAATTAACTAATTAGAAGATGGCATGTGGTATTGAGGACCCAAAATTATGATTAAAAAATAATTATAAATTAAAATAAATTAAAAAAGAAAACAATAACCCTAACCTTTTCTTAAAAAAGTAACTTTATTAAATAATTAAAAATGACAAAGAAAATAAAAAATTATATCTTTTAACTAATCTAAATAAGCACCCCCTTTTCGGTCCGTCTTCTTCTCCAATGAATACCCAATCTCTTTTTCATCGATGTCAGTGCCAGCGGTACAGCATGCCCCCTTCCTTATGGTAGCCCCTCATTTTTTTTCATTTTGATAGCATCACATCTTATATTTTGCTTTCACCTTCTTCTCGACTACTAACCATTAACCACAGTTTAAAAAAAAACTTTCAACGAAAAAAATTAACGTGTACCACTCTTACCTGAACATAAAACATCGCTAGAATTTTCTTTAAAACTTAAATGTATCTTTTATGATGAACAAATGCAATGAAACTAGAAATAAAAAAATAAAAGGATAATTGAATAGAGGAGAGGGTGGAGAAGTTGAGGGAACAAGGGTGGGAATGGATTATTTGTAGGGATGGGGTAGATTTGGAGGAGGACGACAATGTTCCTCCTTTTCTTCTTATTTTTAAAAAAATTATTAATTATTCTTAGAATCAATTTAAATGTCCAATTTGATTAAAAAAAGGTAAAAATGCTATAAATTTATTTTACGCGTTCAAAGAGCATGAAATTCAAATTTTTTGTCATGTCAGTATTTTGTATCTAATAGGAATAATTTTTGAATAGTTAGAGTATTCAATAGGTACAAGTATGTGTTGATGTGTCTGTGAATTTTTCAAACAACTTTAAGGGGTTGCTGATAACTTAAACCTTTAAATAATAACCTAGTCCAAGTATTGTATGACCTTTCAGAGTGATTGAACTATTCTCTGGCCTCTTTATCTTTATTTTTTTGTTCATTCTTGAATCTCTTAAACAAGACTTCGTTGCTTGATCTTTCTGCATTTCAAACTAAATCTTTCAAAGTCTTGCCGTTGTATTTTTATTTTTTGTTTTGAAATTTTAATACATATG
Source organism: Capsicum baccatum var. pendulum (assembly GCA_030864225.1). NCBI lineage: Eukaryota > Viridiplantae > Streptophyta > Magnoliopsida > Solanales > Solanaceae > Capsicum > Capsicum baccatum. The sequence goes on along the minus strand of CM061557.1, from coordinate 81,441,556 downwards.
CCTTAACACAATTTCTGTGTCAGCATTAGGGTACAAACCCTTCACAGCTCCAAGAAGCCCCTTCAAAAATTAATGAAACATTAGAAAATATAAAGAATAATAAAGAAATGTAAGGACTGTGAAGGAAACAAAGAAAATATTATACCTTTTATTTGTTCGACATAAATGGTATGTGTTGATTGTTCTGAATCTCCAAATCCACCCTAAATTATCAGGAAACCAATGACAAGTCTCTTTTCTTTCAACTTTAGCTTTGACGGTATAAGCTATTGAAAAGATGCAATCATTTGGATCAATACAAGTTTCCTCCATAACGTTCCTTTGACTTACCACAATTCGAGCTAATGAGTGGTATACAAGCAGATTTCAATCCATTCTTTAGTACACCAAGACAAACATAAAATTCAACAAATCTTCCGTCATCCCTCCACAAAAGCATAGTAGAGACTGAATTTTTTCTTAATAACTCCTCTCTATACGAGAACAACTTTGAATACTGTTTTCTCTCATCTCTATAAATTAATATTTATAGCCCGCCAAGCTTACATGCAACTCATTGTGTAGTCATAGTCCTTTCAAACAAGTTCAATAAGGAATTTACACTCCGTTATAGATTAACACTAAACATACAAACGTATTTATTTGCAAGCCACTCATAACTCATGAAATTTATTAAACACATTTTCACCTGTATGCTCTAAAACACAAGATTTGATCTAAATAGTTGGATATGTCGTACTCACTGCAGTAGCATGCACTTTAAAATGACACTTTAAATACATCCATTTACAAATTACTCTAACCTGATTATTCATAGAAAAGCGTAGTTGAAACCTCTTCTTAACACCATAATTCCTACAAGTATCTTTAAATTATTCTAAGCTCCTAAATTTCATTTTAAGTTTCAAACTTGTATTATCTTTATGCTTTTACTCGTCATATTGTTCAAATGAACTGTCTCCTTCTTTATCATTTTCCTTATCAGATAACCTTTCCTCTAACAGTTCCTTTGATTCAACAACATCAAAGTCACATGTGTCATTACCTAATATAGTGATGCTAGAAACTGATGGAGCACTAGTTGTTCCTTTCTTAGGCCTTTTTGTTCTTTTTGTACTTACTTGCTCAACTATTATATTTTAGTCGGGGATGCTAATAATGTCATCACTATCCTCCATATTATAGTCGGGATCACTAAAATCATCACCATCACCTCTATCATCCCTGACACCCTCATCATTTTTAATTCTACTTAGGAAATTTTCAAAATTTAACTCACTAGCCTAAGAGCTTTCATTAAGTGGCAAACTGAAATTGATTCTTGAACTCTACACATACATAAAATTTGGCAGCCATATATAATTCAACAGATACATATAATTCAATGACTATAACTACTAAATTCAAAAAAGTCATAAAACCAAGTCATTTAATAACACTAAAATACAGTTAAAAATCACATAAATAATCAAATTTTTTTATGCTACAAAAATTCTAATCCACAATCAGCTTCTCATATACAAAACAACACTAAAATAAGGGATAACCCACAATCAATGTCCTTATAGCCCACTACTAGTGTCAATATCAAAAGAAAATACTAAAATAAAGAAGAAATCCTATCCTACAATAAGTGTCACTAACTGAATCTAAATAAGAGTAGTAATACAAACTAAAAAATAATAAATTTACCTCGTTTAGAGACATTCTCAGTGCAATAAAAACATTTTGATGATAAAAAATACTCATGTCATAATCTTTCAATAGCTCTAACCACCTCCTCTGATTCAAATTTAAATCTTTTTGAGAGAGCACATACTACAAACTTTTGTGATATGTAAACACATCAACATGCACCCCATACAAATAATGCCTCCAAATCTTTAAGGCAAACACCGCAGCTGCTAGCTCAAGATCATGGGTAGGGTAATTTCTCTCATGGGGATTAAGCTATCTAGAGGCATAGGCTATACCTTACCTCTCTGCATGAGGACACAACCCAAACCTACCTTGAATACATCACAATACACAACAAACCCATCTGAACTATTTGGCAAAGTCAAAACTAGGCTGAGGTGAGTCGAGTCTTCAACACCTGAAAACTCTTCTCGCAAGAATCTGACCACTGAAACTTAACTTTCTTCTGAGTCAATCTGGACATGGGGGATGCAATAGATGAAAATCTTTCAACAAACTGACGGTACTAGCTAGCCAAACTCAAGAAAATCCTGATGTCTGAAGGAGAGATAGGTCTGGGCTAGTTTCTTACCACTTTGATCTTTTAATGATCAACTCTAATGCCATCACCAAAAATAATATGGCCAAGGAAAGCTACTAACTTTAGCCAAAATTTACACTTACTGAATTTGGCGAACAACTGATGAGCTCTAAGAGTCTACAATACTATTTTAAGATGGTTTGTATGATCGTTTTTACTACGAGAATAGACAAGAATGTAGTCGATGAAGACTATAATGAACATGTCCAAGTAATGCTTGAACATGCGATTTATTAAGTCCATGAAAGCTGCTGGGGCACTGATAAGACAAAAGGACATGACTATAAATTTGAAGTGACCATACCAGGTTCAGAAAGCTATTTTTGAAATATCATACTCTCTGACTCTGAGTTGATGATATCCTGATCTGAGGTCTATCTTTGAAAAATAGGTGAAACCCTAAAGTTGGTCAAACAAGTCATCGATTCTAGGAAGTGGATATTTATTCTTGATGGTAACTTTGTTTAGTTGATGGTAGGCAATACACTTTCTGAGATAATCGTCTTTCTTACGCACGAATAGAACTGGTGTGCCCCACGAAGAGACACTGGGCCTGATGAATCCCTTGTATAGGAGATCATTTAATTATTCTTTTAATTCTTTGAGTTCATCTGGAGCCACTCTGTATGGTAGAATAGAGATAGGTTGAGTGTCTGGGAAAAGGTCTATTCCAAAATTGATTTTCCTTTTTAGAAAAACTTTGGGAAGATTTTCAGGGAACACATCTGGAAATTCCCTGACTACTGAAACTGACTCAAGAGTTGGAGTCTATGAATTAGAGTCTTTGACTCAAACAAGATAGTAAATACTTCCCTTGGATATCATCTTTGTGGCTCTAAGGTATGAAACAAGCTGACCCCTAAGAGCTGTAGTACTACCCCTTCATTCAAGGACAGGTTCATTTGGGAACTGAAAATGAACTATTCTATTTCTACAATCAATTGAGGCATAACCTGAGTGGAGCTAATCCACGCTGAGAATGACATCAAAATCCATAATCTCTTTCTCTACGAGATCAACTAAAGTAACTTTCTGAGATATTTTGACCGAAGAGTTCCTGTATACCTGCCTGGCTATAATGGAAACACTGACTGGGATAGACACTAAAAAGGGCTCTGCTAGAGTTTCAGGACTGACTTTGAATTTGATGGCTATATATGGAGTTACAAAAGAAAGAGAAGCTTCAGGGTCTAGTAAAGCATAAACATGTAAATGAAAGACCTGTAATGTACCAGTAACTATGTAAGGAGAATTTTCCTGATCTTGTCGGGAATGAAGAGCATACAATCTGTCTGGATGCTGATCACTGGTAGCACTGGAATCAGCACCCTGCTGAGTCGGGCGATTGGCTGGAACTGACGACTGATGTGACTGGCCCTGTTGGCGCAACTTCTTGCCTTTCTGAGCAACTACCCAAAACTTTTGAATCTGATGCTATAGCTTTCCATACCCAAAGCACACATCACTACCAGTTGTATGCTCTCCCTGATGGTGTCTGCCATATTTCTGACATAGAAGACTCATACAAGCACTGTTAACACTGCCTTGGGACTTTGAGCCTAGTTCCCTGTCCCTGTTATCATTTCTGAATTTGGGCACTGGGGAATTGGTCGAAGAGGGTGCTGGAGCTGAAGATCTTTGATGAAACTGAGGACGGTTACCACCTTCTAACCTTTACTAGATAAATTTAAAACTACCCATCCTAGCCCTCTTGTTCTCCCTCTCCTTAGCCTTCTACTCCTCAATTTGTTTAGCATGGACCATTAACCTGGACAAGTCCATCTCCCTAATTAACATTGCAGTTCTAAAATCATACTTCTGGATACTGTACTAAAAACTCATGTCTTATGTCCATCATAGATAACCTGATATTAAAATCTATTATCTCTCAGAGCAACTGATGAAGCATCTCTTTTTTATGTTGTGGTCAATCCTTCTTATAGTGATGAAACCTTCACACCAAAAGAAAATTAAAAAAGTCGAAGCCCACTAAATCCATCCCTAACAACTTAAAGTATCACCCTGATCTAACCTTCTCCAAGTATAACCATGAAGATCATGGCCTCCAGCATGCATGTTTCTATGATCATTAAATCCCTGAAACTTCAAGCCTATAATTCTCTTATATCCCCACACAAATTCCTCTAGAAACACTCTATCAAATCAATTCCATGTAAGAGGAGGTGATCCAACTAGTATACCCTCTATAAAGGTCTTCTACCATTATCTATATGGCCTAAAAACTATAAGGATGTGAAGTCTACTTCATTATAATCCACGAATCCAACTTGTTCAACCTCTAATGACAACCAAGCAAGAATATGTAAGCATTAAACCTAGGATCTCTATCGAAATGAGGTGGATATGTCCTCATGAACTTTACATCTCTAATTTATCCTTTCATGAACATAGAAGGTAAAGTCATTGGATGTGGAGAATCCCCGTAGTAACTCATCAACACTAACAAAACTAGTAGTAGTCACATGTGCATTTAGAGTCTGAAGCCCTAAATTAGCATGATGATCCAAAATAGGAGCAACCCTCTAAAGGAAACCCAACACTCAAACCAATAATCCTTAATAATAGGTATAGTCATTGGTGGTGTCAGCCACTCTAACTTACTATACCTACCACCACTAGCAACCTTAGAACCTAAATAGGTAACTCTAACTCGACCTTTAACTAGTATAGACATCCTAATCCGACCTCTTTCTCGAACCCTACTGTTCTTGTACATAGAAGACATAAGCTTTGAAGCTCTAGCCACAGAATAATGCATACTTACTATTTGTGAAAGATTAAATAAGAAGTGTTTAGATTATAAAAAGCTCAGAATGCATGAACAAAATGAAAGAACAAAAATCTCCTAAAGTTATGTAGCCTTTTAAAGATAAATAATGGATGTCTCAACACCTATACACAAAACTCTGCTAAACTAAGCTTGTACTAATGACAAAAATGAACCTGGGTACTGATACCAATTTATCACGGCCCAAAAATAGGCACGTGATGCCACTTGTCATACCCACCGATAAGTAATCCTAACTCAACCTAAGAAACAAGAGTTAAATAGAATTCAAGAGAGAAAATAGAAGAATCTCAAATATATATATATGATACACATCTCTCAACAGTACATCCAAGGTTAAGTTGTTATCAGTACAAGCCTGTAATACATATTCAACTAATAGTAATCATCTAAATATCCTAAAATATGAATAAAACATAACGTATATAGAGAGAGATCTAAGATATTTCATAGTCCATCAACCATTTCCTTGATCTCTACAATATCAATTCTAGTGGAACACTAGTCGAGCTACATGCAATATAGCAAAATGCTAATATTTAGATGTACATACAGCTAGAGACAGACTTACGTGATGGTTTGGGGTGACATGCACTCTTTAACTTCGAAAAATATGGTATAGATATATATGTATATACGTAAACGAACATTTATATAAATTTTTTAAAAGTACATGTGAATGAACAATTATATGTTCGTGGTTTTGATATGCTTTATGGATTATGACTTGAGCAGAGGGTATATCGAAAACAAACTATCTACTTTCAGAAGGTTAGGGAAAGATTGTCCAAACCCCACGTGTGGGATTACACCTAGTTTATATGATGTTGTTGTGATTAAAAATACACCCAGTCTTCTCATTTTTGTTTGCTTCAAATCCTCCATGCATTGTAATTTACAATTGAAATGTAGTTTTGTACTAGTCATGTCGTTGAAACTTGAGACATATGGAACACTTAATAGATGATGATTCCCCTGTACTTAGAATAGTTCAAAATCAAAAGCAGGAGAATTCATAGAATCAACAATGCTAAGCATATATTGTCACATTTATTAGGAAATAACTGCTTAAAGTATTTCTAACAATTTTATTCAAGTAAAAATGGAGAGTATTAGTTGTACCATTTATCACTAATCCTCCATAAAAATCAGCTCAAAGTTCTGTATGCCTTGCGATCATATTCTTGGCGAAACTGATGTTGAAGAGTTCTTCAACAGAGCAAACAATGACATAGCCATCGTCGTAGATCGCCGGAGAAGAGATTTTAAGGGAGCAAATTGAGATTTCGGAATCAAAATAACTGCCAGTAATGGTGAGTTTATATTGAAGAAAAATTATCAGTATTTCGATCGTAAAATGGAATGTATGGAGAGAGTAATAAACCGGGGAATAATGAAGAGATAAAGTTTTGGTTAGCGGAACTTGTCTCTTACTGGAAATATCAGATATGAAAGCGGATTCAGTCGGAGCAAATATTGTGAAGCCTTTGATGTTGAGTTTACTCCATTAGAGGAAGTAATTGTATAGAATCAAAGTAATTGAAGACCTAGTAACGTAGTCTTAGTTGGACATTGTGCGTGTTGCATTGATTATCGATTGCATTTCCGGTGAATGATGATGCCGGTGAACGATGGCGGCGGAGTGTGATGCAAAAGCAAGGAAGAAAATGAAGAAACAAAAGTATTTAAGAGATACCATGGCCGAAAATTCTATTTTTGATTTTCTGAGCTTTCAGAATATGGGCATAGAGCATTTAAGCGGGAAAAATATTATTGAGTTAAATATATGCATGATATTAGTTAAATGCTTTAGATTTTGAGAATATTAGTATAGTAATTAACTATGATTTTATTGCTTCAATGCATTAGATTGTATGGATTTTCTATTTCTCTTATACAATAATTATATTATCTCAAATCTTTTCATATTTTGAACTTAAATATTTTGAATATTATTTGTCTTCCATTCTTTGTATGTCTTCTTACTATATTAGAAGAGACAGTGCACTAGGTTTAACAGACATGTCCAGCTTGGTTAAAGGGCAATATTGTAATTTTAGTTTAAAACAGAGTGATCTAATTGGCTAAAAAGAGTTGTTACTGTAGCATCAACGTAATAAATTGTGTTGACTACATTACCCTTTTGTTTATGTCACGTATTACATCATCTATTTAAATGTCGCACTCCCCACAACTGACAACGTTTCCTCAATTATTATATTTGCTTTATTCACTTCTTACTCATCTTTGATAACTGTATATGCAATTCTTCCTTTCTTATCCCATTTCGATAAAAGTTTAAAAGTACAATATACCCAAAAAGGAAATTCAATTAATTAATAAAATATATTTTATATTTAATTTCCCAAATAAAATCAACGTAAATCCAACCTTAAATTACGTATAAGTATAACCCATATTAGAATATTTTGGCAATAACCACATATATTATTAATAAAAATAAAAATAAAACTAACTAAAATAGTTATACTTAAACGTGAGTCTAATCATTTTTTCGAAGAGGAAAAAAAATCGAAAATTTATTATTATAAACATGTCATAACAGTTATTATGTGGTTATCAGACTTTGAAAGTTTGTAATGTTATTGAATATATCATAATATTTACGTTATAATAAATTTTGTGATCAAGAGTCAAAGGAAAAAATTAAGTTAAATTTCGTCTAAATTAAAAGAGATAATCTATTAAGAAGATTAACTAAAAAGATATACTAAAAATAAAATGAAACTAATGACATGCACTTTTATATTTCAATCAAAAATTTAAAATTATTTTGAAAAGTTAAATCTATAAATAAATAATGGGCCCGTGCATGCACGGGCTTATAATAAGAGTGAATAATGCAGCTGAAGTAGCCACGAGGTCGACATGCCTGCTTTAGTTACTTCAACCAAAATTTTACTATATCACTCCATAATTAATTATTATATTCCTGATTAGATATTATAAGTCATTTACATATTAGAAAATTAATACTTTCTCCGTTTCGGAATAAGTGAATTGTTGGGTATTTATTAGTATTTCAAAATAAGTGAATCATTGATTTTTTTTTAAATTTGCCGTCTGATTTGACAACCAATTAACTTTTGAAAAGGCATTAGAAAGTCAATTTTTTCTTTTTTTTGGGGTAAAAATGAAAAGTTGTGTTAAATTTATATCTTTAATGCCTTTTCCTTAATATGTGTACCAAAATTCAACAATTCATTTATTATGAAACAGAGGGAGTAATATTTAATTAAAAGAAATTAAATAGAAATTTATGACATATGTGCTTCAGTTGCTTCAATCGTAATTTTATCATATCACCCTTAATTAATTATTATAAGTCATCTAAGTGTTAAAAAATAATAATATTTAATCAAAAAGATAAAATAGACATAAAATAAAAATTAACTCTTAATATTTTAAATTAACTTGACGACTTATATGATACCTTTTAAAAAAAATTTACAAGTATTTTTTTTAAAGTAATTCTTCTATATAATAAGTGACAATGAAGGAGTTGAAGAAAGCTGCTCATGGTCGACATGTCTGCTTCAGCTGCTTTAACACTAATTTTATTATATCAGCCCTAATTAATTATTATAAGTTATTTATGTATTATAAAGTAATAATATTTAATAAATAAAGTAAAATAGACGTTAATGACATGACTGCTTCAGCGGCTTCAATTGTGATTTTACTATAGCACCCATAATTAGTTATTATAAGTCATCTAAGAATTAACAAATTAATAATATTAAATAAAAAATAGATATAAAATAATAAATTAACTCTTGATCTTTTCAATTTACTTGACGTCTTATATGAGTCCATTTAAAAAAATTTTCATAGGTATTTTTTACAATAATTTTACTATGCCATTTCTAATTAGTAGAATAGAAGAAAAATTATTATAAATCACTATAATTTAAAATTTAAATTATTTAAAAATATATAATTGACTATCAATGCCACAGAATCTTGAATAATGAGAGTAACATATATTATTGAAAATTACATAAAAAAGGTATTAAAGATTACAACAGTAAACAACTTATAGTATCAAAAAATATATTAAAAATATAATTAATTATCTAAATTTTATTTATGCCACATAAATTAAAATTTAAAAATAATTTATATTAGCACAGGCCATTGAGATAAGCATCTCATATCCTTCCGAACTATGGACAATGAAATAAGGCCCACTTTAAAGTTGTTACGTCAACTAAAAAGAATGACGAAAATACGCTAAAATTTAATTAATGGGTGATATGATCCCCGTAAAGTTGGAATGTGTAGTAAGAAATTTGATCATAGTTTGAGATACTAGATGCTTTTATTACATAATTCTATTATCTTTGAGTTTATCATGCTTCACCATTATATCCTGTAATATAGAAATTCTGTCAGCCAATACAATTTTCTTGCGCTATTCCCTGTTTATTTCTCTCTCCATGCACTCCATTGTATAATTCTTACAACAATTATAGTTACCTCAACTTTGTCCGACGCACTGAAGATCTCGCTATGCCCAGGGCTAGACCGAACTATAGAAGATGTTGTTTTCACGATTTTAACCTGTTACGTCCTGATCTCCTCACCTTACCTTCTACTCATTTATTTTTTATTCAATTGTAGTTATAGTAGATCAAGTATAGGGATATCATCATCTTCTATCATATTATAATTTCTCAAATAGATAAAGAGGTTATTTTCGATATATTTTTTGGCTCAAGAAAAAGTGATAAACTATTCAAATTTTAAATTCAATGACTTATTAAATTATCCAACAATAACAACAACAAACCCAGTGTATTCCCACATAGTGAGGTCTGGGGAGGGTAAGATGTACGCAGTCCATACCTCTACCTCTAAAGAAGTAGAAAGGTTGTTTCCGATAGACCCCCGAATCAAGACACGGAATACTAAACAAATTTATAGTAAAGCATGGAACAAGATGGGATAACATAAATACGATACCGACAAGTAATAGTAAACAGAGAAAAGTAAACAGATTCGTAATAAAGCAAGAAACAAGGTATCATAACAAGAATAATACCCCCACCAAGTAATTCCCTACACTAGCGACCCAAACTAACCCTAGCCTTCTGCCTTAATTCGCATCTTCCAGATCTTCCTATCTAGGGTCATGTCCTCAGTGAGCTGTAACTACTCCATGTCCCGCCTAATCACCTCTACCCAGTACTTCTTCGGCCTACCCTTACCCCGCCTAAAACCATCCAAAGCTAGACTCTCACACCTATGAACCGGGGCATCCATGCCCCTCCTCGTCACGTATCCGAACTATCTCAATCGGACTTCCTGTATCTTATTCTCCACTGGAGTCACACCAACCTTCTCCCTAATAGTCTCATTCCAAACTCTATCCCCCCTAGTCAGCCCATACATCCAACGCAATATCCGCATTTCCGCCACCTTCATTTTTTGAATGTGGGAGTTCTTAAATGGCCAACACTCCACTCCATACAACATGGTCGGATGGACTACCACCCTGTAGAATTTGAGTTTTAGCTTGGGCGGCACCTTCTTATCACACAACACCCCCGAAGCGAGCTTCCACTTCATCCATCCTGCCCCAATACGGCGCGAGACATCCTCGTCAATCTCACCATTACCCTGAATCATGGACCCGAGATACTTGAAACTATCCCTCTTACATACCACCTGTGATTCCAACTTCACTACCACCTCATTCTCCAGCCTCACATCATTAAACTTGCATTCCAAATACTCTGTCTTGCTCCTACTCAACCTGAACCCTTTAGACTCAAACGTTTCTCTCCACACCTCTAATTTATCATTCACACCCCCCTGCGTCTCATCAATCAAATCTACATCATCTGAAAAAAGCATACACCAAGGCACCTCTCCTTGAATATGCTGCGTCAACACATCCATCACCAAAGCAAACAAAAAGGGACTAAGAGTAGATCCCTGATGCAATCCTGTCAAGACAGTGAAATGCTCTGAGTCTCCTCCCGCCATCCTCACCTGAGTTTTAGCTCTATCATACATGCCCTTAATTGCTCTGATATATGCCACCTTCCTAGCTAACTTGTACTCTTTCCTGTTTACCCGCTTCTCTTTTTCGTCCTTACTCTCAACCAACTTAGCATACGCCCTTTCTTGGTCTCCACTTTCTTCTTAACATCTTCATTCCACCACCATCCCTCCGATGATGCTCGGCCCGGCCCCTAGAAACACCCAACACCTCACTAGCATTCTTTCTGATGCACCTAGCCATCCTATCCCACATACTATCCACGTCTCCCCTACACTCCCATACCCCCATTCCTGCCAACTTCTCCCCTATCTCCCAAGAATTCACTGGCATCAAGCTACCCCACTTAATTTTAGGTTTACACTCCTCACTCCTTCTCCTCTTATCCTTCTTTATACCTAAATCCATAACCAAGAGCCTATGCTCGGTTGAAAGATTCTCACTCGGGATGACCTTACAGTCCTTACACAACACCCTATCCTCTTTCCTAAGCAACAAAAAGTCAATCTGGGTCTTGGCTATCGCGCTTCGGAAGGTGATTCACCATCACCAGCCCAAAGAACCTCACAAAATCCAATAGAGTATCCCCCTCTTCATTTTTTTCCCCAAAACCAAAACCACCATGCACATCACCAAAGCCTCCCGGTAACGCCCCGATGTGCCCACTGAAATCTCCTGCTACAATAATCTTCTCCGAGCTAGGCACGCCTCTCACCACCTTATCCAAAGCTTCCCAAAACCGTATCTTCTCCTCACCATCCAAGCCCACTTGCGGCGCATAAGCACTACACCCGTTCAGGGTAAACCCCCCAATGACCAACTTAATAGTCATTAACCTATCGCTAATCCTCTTTACCTCTACTACCTGACCTCTAAGCTCTTCATCTACTAAGATGCCAACTCCATTCCTACGCCTCTCATTCCAGAGTACCAAAGCTTGTAACCATCCACATCCCTAGCCTTAGACCCTACCCACTTGGTCTCTTGAACACACACAATATTAATCATCCTCTTTTTAAGAATCTTTACAAGCTCTATGGACTTACCCTGAAGAGTCCCTATATTCCAAGACCCAACCCTCAACCTAGTAACTCTATCAACACATCTTCTTCTATCGCCCCTGAGGTCAAACCTTGGCCTCCTTTCCACCCTCGCCCTTTCCTCTTCCCCCGCCCCCATAACAGCCCCCCCAACCCCCTCGAATATGACCCTATCCAACCATCAATGCCCACAACCACTACTACAAAAAAATATAAGAAAATATAAACAATGGTAGTAACAAAGTAGCAGCAAGAAATTCAAGGCTTACACAAATTAGAAGAAATAATCAAGAAACAAAATTAAACTCAAATAGGTAGAAAAAACAAAACCAAGGTAAGGACAAAACTAACAGTAAGAAAAATAGAGTACACTAATGGCCTGGCACCAAGGACAGCCAAACAAATAATAAGGAGCGGTGCAAGTCACGAATACACTACACCAGACACGCAAGTCAAGATACAAGAGATAGTATGATAAATAATATGAAGCAACATAAGAGGTTCAAAAATAGCAAGACAATAAAGACACCCTCAAAGCACACACTATATCCAAATTTAAGAACAACAACTACTAGAAATCCAAATAACAAATAGGAAATCCCATGTAAATTACAGGCAACGAAAATATCAAAAAATCGCGTGATAAAATAAAGTTCAAGTGTTAGAAGTCACCGAAATACGTATATCATGTAATCTGCTCTTACTTGTAGTGCTGGAACCCGGCAAATTAGGTCGCCGGAATCACTTTGCCGAAAAGTCGTCAGCTCAAATCTGGACAGTAGTTGTAATATCTGGTAGAGACACCCACCTGAATTTTCTGGATCTGCCGCCTTCACCACCGACGTCTGTCGAACCAGTTCGCCGAATCCAAGTATCACAATGGAGTTTACCAATAAAGAAAAATCAAAATTTATCGATGAAACCTTGATAAAGTATGTCATAATTATTTCAAACACCAATCATCATCTACTATAATGGATAATTTGAAATGCATATTGAAGGGGAGCTTTCGAGTACCTGGTAAAGTTGCTGCCATGTGACTAAAAGGTCACGGGTTCAAGACTTAGAAACAACCTTTGACGGAAATACAAGGTAAAGCTGCATACAATACACCCTTATGATGGGGCCCTTCTCTGGACCTTGCGCATAACTAGTACTTTAGTGCACTAGCCTGCCCTTTTTTTTTTATATTGGATGAATGTTAGTTTGAAGTATTGATGAATCCCTTTATTTGGTGAATTTTGATTCTTACAATAATTATATTTAGCACTATTACACTAAAATATCATTTATATGAGGGGTATGGAGAAGTTCAAAAGGTTGTTTTCACAATTTTGAATCTGTTACCTTCTGATCACTTTGTCCCTAATCTTTTATCTTTTATTCCATTATAGTTATATCTCAATACAGTACTCACTTAAAAAATATATATGTTTTATGAAGTTTATTCATTCAATGTTTAGATTTTACTCATATCAAATACAAATAAAACTATTCTCAAGTTTCAACCATATGACTAGTACAAAACTGCATTTCAGTTGCAAATTGCAATGCAAAAAAAAAAGAATAGATTATGTAGATGTATTATTTGTCTTATAATAGACTATTAATAATAACATATTCCGTGTAAATTTACAAGTAAATAAAAATATTATTTTAAATAGATTCTCAGGCCCCAAAAAAAGTGATAGACTATAAAAATTTAAAATACAACGAGTTATATTATTCAACAAAGAAAAATTCAGATTTACTAAAGAAACCTTTAAAAAGTATGTCATGAACTCATAATTGTTTCAAGTACGAATCTGAATATCATTATTGGATTCTAATAAATTCAAATTTGCACTGAAAATATCATTTATCATGCAGTTTCAATTAAGAATATGTCGACCTAATAATAAGAGATGTTGAATTTGAGCTCTCGTAATAAAATTGACTTGGGAATAAACTATTTTACTTTTAAAGATTTTTTTTTTACCGTGAGTCAAAATTAGTAAAATTTCAATACATGTACCAAACACAAGTGAGAAACAAAAAGAATCGTTAGATATTTTTGATGTCGAGGTTAAATTTTTTTTTATCTTATATTATCAAAATATATAAATTAAAAACCACAATCTCTATATGCTAACCAATTGTATACAAACAAATATCTTAAAAATTGAATATGCATAAATAATAGTTCAAAAAATAAGATACATTACATGTTAAATTCAAGATCAAACACTTTTCTTTCTTCATTTTCCTTCTTGCATTTGCAGCACTCTTCACTGCGGGGTTCACCGGCAGTATCATTCACCAGAAATGCAATCAGTAATCAACATAACACACGTAATGTACAACTCAGGCTACGTTATTATATATATGTCTTATATAGTAACGTAGCTTGAGTTGGACATTGAATGTGTTGCGTAATCAATTTCATTTTTGGTGAATGATGCTACCGGTGAACTACAACAGAGAGTGACTCTTTAGTCCTTTGGGACTTCACTTTAGTCCTTAGATATCAATTTCCTTGCCCGAAGGTAGGAAACAAGTTGACAACTGAAAGAGGATACACTACCCTTCCACCCTAGGACAAGTTCATTCAAGAACTGAAACTGAACTATTCTGTTTCTACCATCGACTGTGGCATAGCAGGAATGAAGCCAATCCATGCCGAGAATGACATCAAAATCAGTCATCTCTAACTCGACTAAATCTGCTGACGTGACTTTCTGAAATATCATTACTGGGTAGTTTATGTTATCAGCCATATCAATTACTAGCATGTCACATTATTAGTATACAGACTCAGAAATCACGAAATCACGTTGTCAGTTATAGTTATGTATTTATGAATGCATTCTCACTTTCATGTTAGATAGTCAGTTAGCATTAGTCATGCATGTGAACCATCGCATATAGCCTACTTCACATGTATACTCGGTACATATGTACTAACGCATTCACACTATGGTGCTTTTATTTTTATGTTACACCATAGGTTCAGAGACACGAGTTCCAGATCAACAGTAGATTCCAGATTTAACCGTCAGAGTAGAAGTGAGTCCTCATCCTTCGAGGACATAATGATTTTCTAGTATCTCATTGATTAGCTTATTAGTTGGAGTTAGTTGGGGACATATCCCATCAACTTCTTATTCAGATTCTTCAGACAGTAGAGACTTTCAGACTAGATGCAAAGACATACAGCCATAACTATGAGTTGTATTACATCCAGAGATCAGAATTCTAAGAAATTTTCTAAGTTCCTGAAACTAGGGTGTTTCAGTCTCCCCACTAGGAACATTTGTCCTCGAATAACGGACAAGGTAGGGGTAACCACACGCAAGAGTCATTTGCATTATGTTATCAAACATATTCACAATATTTAACAAAGTTAGAAAATAAAGAGAAAAAAATATTAATCTTTCCTTTAATAAACTATGAAAGCAAAGATGTGTTGAAGACATATACCTTCCATACAAATCCCAGGAGCAGAAAATAAATGAAGATATTTGGAGTTCATGTCCTCTTCCGTTTCCTATGTAGCTTCTTTCACCTTATGGTTCTGCCAAAAAACCTTAACTGAACCCACATCCTTGGTCTGCAACCGACAAACCTGCCTATCCAAGATCTCAATCAGAACCTCTTCATAAGACAAAGAATCAGTGATACCTAGTCCTTCTAAAAGAACAATCGAAGAAGGATCACCAATGCACTTTTTCAATATGGAAACATGAAAGACTGGATGAACCAAGCTCAAGATAGAAGTCAACTCCAACTTATAAGTAATATTACCAACTTTTTACACAATCTCATAAGGACCCACATACCGGGGACTGAGCTTCCCATTCTTTCCAAAATGTACCACTCTCTTCATGGGAGATACCTTGAGGAAAACCTTATCCCTAACCTCAAATTCCAAGTCTCTACACCTAACATCTGTATAGGACTTTTGGTGACTTTGGGAAGCCTTAAGTCACTCTCGAATCACATTCACTTTCTCTATAACCTGGTAAACCAAGTTGGGACCAAACATGTCCACCTTACCAAGTTCAAACCAGCCAATACGAGATCTATACCTCCTACCATACAATGCCTTAAAATGGGTCATACCAATTCTAAAATGATAGTTGTTGTTGTAGAAAACTCCACCAAAGGTAGATGCTCAACCCAATTTCCACCATAATTAATAACATAAGCCCTAAGTATATCCTCTAATGTCTGAATAGTTCTCTCTACTTGTCCAACCCTCTCTGAAAAGACCGCCAGAAGTAAGATATAAACTAAGCGACACGATAAAAAATAATAGAAATAGGCACCCCATCCAGCTTCACAATCACTTGAAGATACAACTTAATATAATCCTCCACCAAAAAGGTAGTCTGAACTGGCAAAAAGTGCACAGACTTAGTCATCCTATTCCTGATAGCCCAAATTAAATCATATTGACTCCAAGATTGAGGAAAACCGGCAACAAAGTCTATATTGATCACTTCTGACTTCCATTTGGGTAAATCAATTTCTTGATACAACCTTTCTAGCCTTATGTGCTCAACCTTAACCTGTTGACATACCATGCATTTGGGTATAAAATTAGCTAGATCCCTCTTCATGCCATTCCACTAATAGATCTATTTGAGATTATGATACATCTTAGTCGAGCCAGGATAAACAACATAGCGCGACTTATGCGCCTCAACCAAAATCCTTTGCATAACCCATCAACATCAAGAACACATAACCTCTCTCGATATCATAAAGTACCATCACCACCAATCTCAATCACCACTACCTTTTGCCCACCAACATCACTCTTTATTTTCTTTATGATAGGATCTAGCACTTGATTCTCCTTAATCTCAGCACCAAGAGACAATCAAACCACTTCTTGCACCACCACACCACCATCCTTGAAGTCCAAGAGGCAAACTTCAAGATTGGCCAAGTGGTGAATATCCTTTACCAATTCCCGTTTTCCTTCTTTCACATGAGCCAAACTCCTCATGGATAACTTGCTAAGAGCATCAACAACCATAATAGCCTTACCTGGGTGATAGTGAAGGCTTATATGATAATCCTTAAGAAGCTTATGCCACCTCCTCTCCTAAGATTAAGCTCTTTCTAAGTGAACATATATTATAGACTCTTATGATCAGAAAATATATCCACATGACCATATAAATAATGCCACCATCTTTTCAAAGCAAACACAACCGCCAATAACTAAAAAGCATGAGTAGGATAATTCCTCTCATATACCTTCAACTGCCTGGAAGCATAGGCAATCACCTTCCCATACTGCATCAACATACAACCAAGCCCTACCCGAGATACATCACAATAAACCACAAACCCATTATTGCTTTCCAGTAAAGTTAAAATTAGAGGAAAAGTTAACTTATCCTTCAACTTCTCAAGACTCCCTTCACAAGCATCTGACCAAGAAAACTTAACCTTCTTTTGAGTTAACTTAGTCAAAGGAGAAACTATCGACAAAAATCTTTCCACAAACCGTCTATAATACCTGGCTAAACCTAAGAAGCTCCAAATTTCAGATGGAGTCGTGGGTCTAAGCCACCTCTTTACCACAATAACCTTCTACGGATCTATCATGATCCCTTCACTAGAAATAATATGCCCTAAGAATGATATCGAAATCCACCATATCTAACTCAAACAGATCCTCCAAGGTCTGTTTGCCACCAATAGCTACCACACCCCCTATAGACTCTCTTAGCAATAATCGAGTCACTTACCAGGGCAGAAATAAAAAAAAGGATCCAAAATAACTTTTAGATTGAAACCAAAAGATACAACCACATAAGGATTCATATAGGAGAGAATAGACCCTGGATTAAGCAAATAATATATGCACAAGAGAAAATTTATAATGTACTAATGTGATGCCTCAGATTTCTATTGAGATACCAAAGCATACAACCTATTTCGACCAACACTAAAAACAGGATTAGTAATAGAATCAGATGCCACAACCAGGCATAGAAGCAGAAGATGAAGCCACCAGAATCTTATTCACCCCTGTAGCAACCTTATTAACTAGAAAATCCCTGAGCCGATGGCCTATCTGACCACACTTGAAGCATTTATCCTTTCCTTCATTGCAATAACCCCTATGAGGATGACCACAGAACTGACAAGGAGGACATAAAGAAACTGACTGACCTCCACTTGCCTAAGATATGACACCCTGCAACTGGAAATTGTCACCACCATGATGACGCCTGTCGCCTGACTGGTAAGGAGCACTAGCAGAAGAGTAGGAACAAGAACTCCCTTAATTCCTTTTTTATTATTTTCCACCATCTCAATCACCCTGAGACTGAGCACCTCCCTGGTTAGAAACCTATTTCTCTTACCCTGCCTATCTCTAAACTCCACCTGCTTCTTATTTTCATCATCTACTTGCTGCATATGAACAGTTAATCTAGAGATATCCATATTCTTAATCAGTAAGGCAGTCTTGGTCTCCAAAATCAAATCTCAATTTAACCTAGAAGTGAACTTTCTCATTCTAGCCCGCATATCAGCCACCAAATAAGGACCATACCTTGACAATTGGTGAAACTTTAAGGTATATTTCTTGATAGATATCCTCCTTTGTTTGAGATTCACAAACTTTTCCTTCTCTATTTTCCTTAAATCTTGAGGAAAGAAATGATTCAGAAAAGTATTAGAGAAAGAATCCTATACAGATGACTCTCCGATATCTCCTCTATCCCTATCCTATTCCTTATACCACTGATATACAACCTCTTTGAGCTGATAAGCTGTAAAGTTTACCCCATCCACATTAGTGGACTTCATCACCCAAAATATCTTCTCTATCTTATCCAAGAATCCCTGTGGATCCTCCTCCACTTTTACTCTAGGAAAAGTGGAAGGACCCATCTTTAAAAATTGGCCAACCCTAGTGGCCTCAGATGACAAAGCACCAGACACATCCTGCTCATCCTGAGCAGCAACTAATTTAACAATAACATGAATAGATTGCTGTAATTCTGTATTCATCACCTTTCTTTAAGGAGGACTAGTAGCAACCGATGAAACTTCAAAACTATCAGGAATAGGAACATGGGATCAAATATAAACCCCAGGAGTAGGATGCACCCCATTAGCATCACCCCTAGATGGGATAGAAGAGTTTTCTTTTATTCCAAATCTATGAGGTATGATCTAAAAGATGAACAAACAAGGATTAGAGAAGATTCCAGGACTGAGACTCCAAGCTTGAAAATAGAATACCAAGAAAGTAAAACATTCCTAAACACCTTGTAGGCTTTCCCTTATGAGTATGGAGCACTACACACCCTTAAAACAGACTCTACTCAACACGTCTTTATGGACTCCTAATTGACCATGAACCAAGGCTTCGATACCAACTTGACACAACCCGCCCTAGGTCCTTATCGTAATGGGTGTCCCAAGTCCGACCAGGACCAGAGACCACTACCGTTACCCAACCCAACCTCCAGCCGTCTATCCTGAGTTGGCTAAATTCCGAGCATGTAACAAGATAATATATAGCTCACATAAAGATTGGGAATAGATCACAACTGTGATCGACCCAATCGAGTCCAACCATCCTATGCCAAAAGTCCAACCATACCAAACCATAGAAAATCAAGGGCCATAAACTAGGCCTTAACTAAAGATATTCCAAAATATAATATAATTAATCCTAAAATAAAATAGAATGAAACAACCAATTGTATCATCCAAAGATGTCAGCCCACTGGCTTATTCCAATGCCAAGGCCGACACCCATACCGATCCCTTCTATTCCAACCCATAGAAGTACTATAAATCCTCTAACAAAAAGAGTAATGAAATCCGATTGGGACATGCCCACAACCATAGCCAAAACCAATCTCCAAAATAAAATTAAAATGTCCAGAAATATCCATAACATGAAATGGAGCTTTTCAAAATGATGGATGCTCACCACTTCATTCCAAATATTGACCCCGAGTCAATCACTATATAGGAAAAGTAGAATGGTCGGTTCCTGCATAGCATGGGTATACAACCGCCAGTAGATAGGGTTAGCGAGTGACCACTACCATGATCTCAGGGTAAGGATAAAATAATGCCATTTATAAAATCAAGTAAAGCCATCCATATGCACACAATCATATATATATATATATATATATATATATATATATATATATATATATATATATATATATATATATATATATAACCATTTCGGGAAAAGTGGCCATGTTTAGCATGCCTTTAAAACCTTTACCTAGGCTATGTAGATTTCCCATCTTAAGCCACCCACGGGCTATATGGGTTCAACTTTCCCTGCTAAAAAGGCCCCAACACATGTAGTCGCACGACCAGGAAAGTATCCCATAGGATGAATAGTATATCCCCCAAATATAGTGTGACATCATGCACGCGGTCACCAAGACCAACCTCATATTAGCAAATATGAGTTTTTAGGTTTGTACCCCTGAGACCTCCACCTTTTACGACTTAGCTACACCTTCCGCCTTATTTTCCCAAATAAAATTAATTTCCAAATAACCAAACGATTATCCATTTATTAACCAAGTCCATTGATATTGGTATCGTCATACCAATCCTTACTTGCAAGTATCATCCTTAGCTAACCATTTATAGGTTTAAGGGGACTTTTAAGTGCCCTTCCATTTTCCATATTAAACCACTTGAGAAACTTCTGTGTTCCCCACAAGTATTACCAATTAGCCTTTTCCTTTTCAAACTATTTAAATCATGCATAATTCCACTATCAAGTTTTAAAACATGCAAGAGTTCCATTAAAAGTAGTCAATGCAATGAACATATCTTTATAAGCATTTTGTCAAACAAATTGGGGGCATAATATGACCAAAACCAATTCCAATTACCATTAAACCATTTCGATGCAATCCAATTATCCAAAACTACCATTAATGCATATAAAATCACAATTAAAACCATGGGAAACCATAACCAACCATTATTATCAAAACCCCCAAATCATATTTGAAAACCAAAATCATATAATTAATAAAATCATGAAAACATTCATACAAACCATGCCCTTAAGTAAAATTAACAATGAGGGAAGAGAAAATTCCTTAAACCAAGATGATGACAAAAAGAAATCACCAAGACAAGCCCCAGATTGATCCGTTAGTTAAAACCCTAGCTCTCTTTACCCAAATGCTCTTGAGAGAATTATAGAGTGTTTAGGAAGGTTTTATAAGTGTTAATGAATAAAATAATAGGGTAAATAACCTTCCAAGTAGGTTAGAAGTTGTGGGACCCTATACCCTCACTTAAGTTGCACTAAAATCCCATTCACAAGGATATAACTGACCCACACGAGTCGTACCCCCCGATACAATTGGTATCTACCACTCGTATCCTGAACCTCCACTCTTGAACCAAACATTGTCCAGTATACAACTCATCCAACCAAGTTGTAACCACAACATACAATCTATACCCTTCATCCGCACACCTGATACATTTACACCCAAGAAAGATTTAGATACTTTCCAACGTACGAGTCCTAGGTACGGCTCATACCCTAGCTTATGACTCAAGATAAGCCACTCGTACTTAGATCCAACCTATGTAACCAAGTCTAAGATTAAGTTAAGAAACCAAATGATTCGTAACCACCAATACGACTCAGACCCCTAAGTGGTATCCATTCCAACAACCAATATCTATCCCATCAACCAACACTGGTCAGTATACAAATGGACCATACTATCCATACCCTAATATATGGATCGTACCCATGAGTCGTATTGGGTCCAGAGATTAGAATTCCAAAAAATTTTCTAAGTTTTAGAAACTAGGGTGATTAAAAAATGTCACGCCTTCTTGGCGCATCCTTGAGATGCACTAAGAATACCCTCTATCATCTTAGAATAATCCACAATACTCCGTAAAGAATCCCCAAACACAACCATCTGAGATATAGCTAATAGAAAGGAGACATCCAAACCCTTCATAAACTTCTAAATCTTTTAAGACTCGATAGAAAAACTATCATAGAAATATCTAGACAGGGCATAAAAGTATGCCTCATACTCAAAAATTATCTTGGTGCCCTTCTCCAAATGAACAAACTCATCCCGTATATGGTCTCTCAAACTAAAAGGCACAAATCTCTCTAAGAAAGCCTCAACAAATCAATCCTAAGTTATCTCAGGAGAATTATGGGGTCTACAACTAATAAGCGACCTCCACTAATCTCTCATTGCATCTCCTAACTGATAAGATATAGTATAAGCTACACCATTCATGAAAAAAAATAAAACACAACTCATAACACAAGGTATGAAAGAACTTCACACGATAAAGAATAAAATAAGAAAAGTTTCATAAAGACGTCCTATAGCCTCTTGAAGATAGATACGAACGTCTATGTACCGATCTGCGAGACTCTTTTAGACATCCTATTCTTACATAATTGAGACCAATAAACCTGGATGCTCTGATACCAATTTGTCACGAACCAAAAATACAATGGTCATAATAACACTTGTTGCAGCGCACCTTAACAAGTTAGCTTATCATCTGAACTAATCAAAAAGTCAAAAATACCCCAAGGTAAGGCTTCTAGAATAAAGTAGAACCATAAAAGTAATCATAAAAATGTGGAAAGAAATTATCCAAAATACCAATCATGCCCAAAACCATGTGTTAATAGTGTAAGAACTACTAATATAATCCAGGAGTCAAATACATCAGAAAAGTAACCAAAAAGAAATAATATTTGTCTCTGAATACTAATAAAGACATAACTACGATAGAATGATAGAGGTAAACTCCGGATACATGAATGTCCAACCGCTACCTTGAAAGGTCCAACAATTGTTCGAGTTAAGTAAGATGAGACGTACTCGAGCTAGGACCTACACCAAAAGGGCACAGTAGGCATGAGCATGGTCTACTTATACTCAGTAGGTATCATAGGACAACCAAGCAAAGTAGTAAATAAAGCGTATAAAATATACACTAAGGGTACACCACCCACAATCAGAAAATGTCCCACAATGGTAGCCTAGACCACTTGCACTGATAGTTCTAGTATATTGTATCGATTGCAACATCATGCCAATATAGAACAAAAGTATGCATTATATCACATATAAGTAGAACAAGGGGGAACATGCATATACAAGATCATCAAAATACAAGTAAAAGAAGATAAGACAATTACATAGATGGCAAGTCAATATAGCAATACAATATAATATAAACATAATAAAGTAAGTGCAATGTATATGATGATGATTATGATGATGTACGAGGTTGTCACCCAACCTTCAGGATCATCATACAATAACCCGAATGTACTTACGAAGAAAATCCTTCTAATGCAGGACCCATGGGGGTTCATCTACCCGTATAAAATCCACATATCTCATATCTCCTTTTAGTAACATCCCTCAAAAAGGGTCTTATAAGGTGTTGCAATATATCCTTTACGGCACATCCCCCAAGAAAGGTTTTAAAAAGGTATTGCTAGTGTTACTTAAGTATTGCCACGGTGGTACCAATGTTTCATGAATGGGTATAATATGGGATGTAATGATCATAACCAATCACAATGAGTACTTTTTTGAATATAATATTACTCATCATACTAGTGTATGGTGAGGCTACAGATCAGGTAACTCAATCATATATTTTCCAGTGTTGGGTGGTTGAGTTTTTTGAATAGGTATGACTTGGGTGGGTATGAGTCATATGGTTGGTGATGGGTCATAGGGTTGAGTTTTACTTTACTTAATCTAAAACTTAGTAACTTAACTTGAATCTGAGAATTAATGGCTCACCGTGTGTCATATGGTAGGTTATGAGTTGTACTATTGATTCGTATATTGGACAGTGTCCAAACCTTTCCCTTTGATTCTATTCTGTTATATGTACGGTTTATGGGTACCAATTGTATGATTGGGTACAGGTGGGACTTACAGAGTCGTAGGTTGGTCAATATGGGGGATTGAGATTCAGAGGTGGTTGTACCTTTTTGTGAGAAATTAACAGAGTTTAAGTGGGGGTAATATGGACATTTACCCTTATAACTCCTTGGGACCCCATTACTTAAAACACCTTTTTGGAGCTTCATTAATCTATTTACAATCAATCAAACACTCTAAACTCCCTCAAAATCTATCAAGGCTCTTGGGGTTAGCAAAAGCTAGGGTTTTCTTTAAGATGGTTAATTGAGGCTCATAGGGGTGATTTTTTCTCATCTTCTTCTCAATCTAATGCAAGTTAATATCCCTTATTGTTAATTCCAACTAAACATATTTTATGAATTGTTTTTATGGTATAATTGTTGTATGATTTTTGATTTTCAATGTACTTTTGGGGGTTTTGGTTTTAATGGTTGGTTATGTTTATCCTATATCTTTACATATGGTTTTCATATTACTATGGTGGTTTGAATATTTGGTTGCATGGTAATGGTTAATTGGTACTTGATTTTTATTTTGAAAATACTATGCCCCCAATGTATTTGATAAAATGTCTATGAGAATATTTTTGTCAAATTGTTGAACTTTTAATGGAACTATTGCATGGTATAATTTGGTAATGAAACCATTAATGGTATAAATAGTTTGAATGCATTTTAAAAGGTTAAATGGTAAGCTTTTGGTGGTCATGGTTGGTTTAATTGAAAGCCTTGTGAGGTACAAGAAAATCCCCCAAATAAACTAAGCAATGGACTACACTTGTGGGGTACATGGGATTCCCCCAAGACAACTTAATAATGTAATCTATGGGTACATAGAAACCCCTTCTTCTTAAAAGTGATGTCTAACGACATTTCTTCCCAGCTATAGTTGATATAAAGATACCACTACTTATAGCCTTGGTTAATATTAAATGGAATGGTGGTTTTATTGTGTAGTAATTTTTTTAATTGGGCAAAAATGGCAGGGTGTGATAGCTAACCCAGAAGGTATGAGTCCAATGGACGAACACTAAAAACTTATATTGGCCAAAATTAGGATTAGTCATGACGACCATATATGATACTTACGGGGTACACAGGAATCTCCTAAGTACACCTGTATATATGTATCATAGAGAGAGAACATTACTCAATAATCCCCTACACCTATGGTATCTCTAGTTCATGTAGCTACACACATTAGGGCCCGTTCAAGGGGTTACACTAGATGCATCTAGACCGTGGGTGGTTCTAGGATGGTTAAGCTACACATACCTAGGTTAATGGTTTTAAAAGCATGCTAAACTCGGCTCCCTTTCCCAGTGTGCTTATATATATGTATGTATGGTTGTATATATATATGGTTGTTTATTTGGTTTTAAATGTTGGTATTATTTTATTCTTATCCTGAGTGCATGCTAGCGTTCACCTACTAACCCATCTTCAGACAACTGTATCCCCATGCGATGCAGGAACCGGACATTCTACTCCTCCTGCTTAGTGAATGAATTCTAGATCAGTTGTTGGATTAAAGTCATGAGAATTTATACCCTAAAAGGATCCATTTCATATCATGGATGTCTGTACATACTTTGGTTATTTCATAGATATTAGCTTTGGCTATGGTTGGGGGCATATGTCAATCGAATATTATTTTACTTTTGGTTAGAGGCTTTGTGGAGCTACTATGGGTTGGCATGGTCAGTGTCGGAAGTGGTGCCATCCTTAGTATTGGCACTGATATCGTTTGATTGTATTTATGATTGTTCTATCCTATTATGTTATGGACTCATACTTGGTTATTGTTTTGGTTTGGTTTTAGTTATTAATTGGTTGGACTTATTTGGGTTGGTTACGTTCATGGACCTATCCCAGAGTCTAAAATTGTAATAAATGCTATCTTGTTATATGTTTGAAATTTATCCAACTCAGGGTATGTGTTTGAAGGTTTTATTGGGTAATGGGGGTTGTCCTCGGTCCTAGTTGGACTTGGGATACCCATTATAACAAGGACCAGTTTGGGTCGTGTCAAGTTGGTATTAGAGATTTAGGTTCTTGGTTAATTGGGAGTCCACAAAGTCGTGTCGAGTAGAGTCTCTTTTAAGGGTGTGTAGTGCGCCATACTCATAACAGAGAGGCTACAAGGCATTTAGGAAATGTTTCTCTTATTTGTGTTCTATTTTAAAACTGGGAGTCTATGTTTTGGAATCTTCTCTAATTTCTATTTATTCGTCTTTCAGATCATGCCTCGCCAATTTAAAGTTCATGGAAACTCCTCTGTCCCAACTGGGGACAATGTTAATGGGACAGGCTCTACTAAGGGGATCCATACTCGGTCTAGGGGTCTAATCCATGATTATTGTAGAGTTCCACTATTCCCTTCTAGTCTTCTTCAGGAAGA
The DNA here is from genome assembly GCA_030864225.1 of Capsicum baccatum var. pendulum. Lineage (NCBI taxonomy): Eukaryota > Viridiplantae > Streptophyta > Magnoliopsida > Solanales > Solanaceae > Capsicum > Capsicum baccatum. The sequence goes on along the minus strand of CM061557.1, from coordinate 81,415,053 downwards.
CGTAACAAATGTAGAGTTTCATCAGTTGATTCATAAGACTGCTCAGTTGGTGGCTTATCAGGCTAAGCATGAAGCATTTGGTATTCCATCTTCGGAGGCCACAAAGGTTGGCCAGTTCATAAAGTTAAGTCCTCCAACCTTTACTGGTGTTAAGGTAGAAGGGTTTTCTAAATAAGATGGAAAAGATATTCAGGATTATGCATGCCATAAATGTAGAAGAGGTTGAGTTTTTAACTTATCAGCTCAAGGATATAGTTTATCAATGGTACGAGTAATAGGATAGGGAAAGGGGTGATGTTGATGAGTCATCTTTATGGGAGACTTTCTCCAATGCATTTCTAGACTGCTTCTTTCCTCAGGAGTTGAGAGAAGTAAAAGCAAAGGAATTTATTAATCTAAAATAGGGAAAGATGTTGGCCAAGGAGTATACCTTGAAATTTCACCATCTATCTAGGTATGCTTTGAAATGGTGTAAAATATGAGGGTCAGGATGAAAAAGTTCACTTCAGGGCTGTCTCATGAGTTGATCCTCGAAAGCAAGAATACATTGCTAATCAAGGACATAGATATCTCTAGTTTGGTTATTTATATACAATAGGTGGAGGAGGAAAAGAGAAAACAGGCTGAGATAGGGGAAAGACAGGGTAAAAAAAAATTATTCTCTAAGTAGGGTGGTGGTTAACTACAAAATGATCGGGATGGTGGTAAGTGGACAAATAAGAAATAGGGGAGTTCTGGTTCTTTCTCCACAGCTTATGCTCCCTACCTGAAGCAGTTGAGAGATAAACGTCAATAGGGTGGCGATAAATTTAGGCATAGAGTGACCAATATCAGGCTAGTGGGGCACAGTTGGCTTCATTATATCCGCCTTATAGGTTCTGTGGTCGGTTGCATTGGGGTTTCTGTGATGAGTAGAGGGACAGGTGCTTTAAATGTGGTAAGCCAGGCCATATGCTTAGAAATTATCTGGTTGGAAAGGTTTCTTTGGGAGCGAACAAGGTTCCAATATCATCTTCGTCCACTTCTACACCGAAGGGTGCTGCTTCTTCATTTTTTCTCCTTTTGGTATCGGCATAGTCCAGAATAGGTTATCTGCTCTTACTACCTGACAAAAGTTTAAGGCATCACCTAATGTCATGACAAGTATGTTACAACTCTTTTCTCATGATATGTATTGTTTACTTGATCCGAGGTCCACTCTTTCTTATGTGGCCCCATTTATGGCTGTGTATTTTGGTTTTGATCCTGAGGTTATTTTGGATCCTCTTCTTATTTTTACCCAATAGGTGACTTTTGGTTGCTAAAAGAGTCTATAAGTAGTAAGGAGACTTTGGTGGATTTGTTCAAATTAAATATAGTGGATTTTGATGTTATTCTGGGAATGGATTGGTTACACTTGTGCTATGCTTCCTTAGATTGTCAGACCCATAAAATTTTCTTTAAGTTCCCTGGTGAACCGATTATTGAATAGGAGGTTGGTTCCTCAGACCCTAAGGGAAATTTTATATCATATCTTAGGGCTCAGAGGTTAATATTTGAAGGGTGTCTATATCATTTGGTGCGGGTTAAAGAATCTAAATTGAAAGGTCCTTCTTTACATTCGGTTCCAGTGGTGAATGAGTTTCCTGAGGTCTTTTTGGATGATCTTCCTGGTGTTTCTCCGGATAGAGAGATTGAGATTGGGATTGATTTGGTTCTGGACACTCATCTAATATCTATTCCTCTTTATAGAATGGCTCTGGCTAATTTGAAGGAACTCAAGAAGCAACTTAAGGATCTTTTGGATAAGGGTTTCACCCATCCTAGTATGTCCCCATGAGGCGCACCGGTGTTATTCGTGCGTAAAAAGGATATTTCCTTTTGAATATGTATTGACTATCAGCAGTTGAATAAGGTAACGGTTAAGAACAAGTATCCTTTTCCAAGGATAGATGACTTATTTGAATAGTTGCAAGGTGCCAAATTTTTTTCTAAGATAGATCTTTGGTTTGTGTATTATTAGCTTAATATTAGGGAGGTGAATATCCCTTAAGATGGATTTTCGTACTCGGTATGGCCACTTTGAGTTCTTGGTTATGTCATTTGGGTTAACCAATGCCCCGACGGTATTCATGGATTTGATGAACAAGATCTTTCATCAGTTTTTAGATATTTTTGTCATTGTGTTCATTGATGACATTCTGATGTACTCTAAGACTGATGTGGATCATGCCAATCACCTCTGTGTGGTGTTGCAGACCTTGAAAGAGTAGCAGTTGTATGCTAAATTCTCAAAATGTGAATTCTAATTAAACACTGTCACTTTTTTAGGTCATATTATTTTTAATGAGGAGATCATAGTAGACCCACCAAAGGTAGAGATGGTTAAGAAATGGCCTAGGCCCACGACTCCAACTAATATTTGGAGGTTCTTGGGTTTAGTCAGGTATTATAAGAGATTTGTGGAGAGTTTTATGATGATAGCTGCCCTATTAACTAAGTTGACTCAAAAGAAGGTAAAGTTCTCTTGGTCAAATGCTTGTGAGGGTAGTTTTGAGAAGCTAAAGGATAAGCTAACTTTGACTCCAATTTTGACCTTGCATGAAGGCAATGATGGGTTTATAGTTTACTGTGATACTTCTCGGGTGGGACTTAGTTGTGATTTGATGCATCATGATAAGGTGATTGCCTATGCTTCTAGGCAGTTGAAGGTGCTTGAGAGAAATTATCCTACTCATGATTTGGAGCTTATAGCATTGGTATTTGCTTTGAAAATTTTGCAGCATTATTTGTATGAACTGCATGTGGATATCTTCTTGAATCATACAAGTCTACACTATATGTTCACTCAGAAGGAGCATAACCTCAAGCACAGATGATGACTTGAGCTTCTCAAGAATTAGATATGAGTCTTCATTATTACCAAGGTAAAGCTAACGTGGTTGCTGATGCTCTTAGCAGGTTGTTCATGGGAAGTTTGGCTCTTGTGGGAAAGAAAAAATGAAAGTTGGTGAAGGATATTCACCATTTGGCTAATCTTGGAGTTTTTCTTTTGGACTCCAAGAATGGTGGTGTGTTGGTATATGAAGTGGTTCGATCATCTCTTGGTGCAGAGATCAAGCAAAAGTAAATGCTAGTTCTATCTTGATAAAAATCAAGGGTGATGTAGGTGGGCAAAAAGAAATGATATTTGAGATTAGTGTTGATGGTACCTTGTGGAACCAAGGAAGGTTATGTGTTCCTAACGTAGATTGTTTGCGAGAAAGCGTATTGGCTGAGGTGCATGAATCGTGCTATATTGTTCATCCCGGTTCAACAAAAATGTATCATGATCTCAAGGAGATGTATTGGTAGAACGGTATAAAGAAGGATGTGGCTGAATTTGTGTCCAAATATTTGGTGTGTCAATAGGTGAAAGTTCGGCACATGAGGCTTGTGGGTTTGTATTAGGAAATTGAATTTTTTGAAAGGAAATGGGAAGTGATCAAAATGGATTTTGTTACCGGCCTTCCTCAGTCTCCAAACTAATATAATTCAGTTTGAGTCATCATGGATAGGATGACAAAGTTGGCTCACTCTTTGCCAGTAAGGACTAACTTTTCAACTGAGGATTACGCGAGGTTGTATCTTCATGAGATACTAAAGTTGCATGGGGTACCTATTTTGATTATTACTAATCTTGGTACACAATTTTCATCTCAATTTTAGCCGATGTTTCAGAAAGGGTTGGGGACTAAGGTTAGTCTGAGTACTGCTTTTCACCCATAGATGGGTGGGTAAGAAGAGAGAACTATTCAGACATTGGATAATATGCTTCGTCCATGCGTGATTGATTATGGTGGTAATTGGGTTGAGCATCTATCTCGTGTAGAGTTTGCTTATAGTAATATCTATTATTCTAGCATTGGGATGGCCCTTTTTGAGGCATTGTAGGGTAGGAGACGTAGATCTCCTATTAGGTGGTTTGATCTTGGTAAGACGGATATGTTTGGTCCAGACTTGGTATATTAGGCTATGGAAAAGGTAAAGGTGATACGGGATAGGCTTAAAGCTGCCCAGAATCGCCAAAAGTCCAATATGGATTTAAGGCATAGGGACTTAGAGTTTAAGGTTGGGGATAGGGTGTTCCTAAAGGTATCTCCCATGAATGGAGTAATACAGTTTGGGAAGAAGGGGAAGCTCAATCCCTGGTATGTTGGCCCTTATGTGGTTTTAAGAAAAGTTAGTAATGTTGCATATGAATTAGAGTTGCCTTGTAGTTTGAGAATCATTCATCCGGTATTCTATGTCCCTATGTTGAGAAAGTGTATAAGTGATCCTTCGTCGATTTTTCCTTTGGAAGGTTTGGGTATCTCAGATTCTCTGTCTTATGAAGAGATCCCGATTGAGATTTTAGATTGGTAGGTTCATTGATTACGAACCAAGGATGTAGTTTTAGTTATGGTTCTATGGAGGAACCACAAGGTGGAAGAATCTACTTGGGAAACACAAGAGGACATAAAGTCCAAGTATTCGCATTTATTTTTTGCTCTGGATATTCATGCGGAAGGTATGTATTCTTGATCATATCTTTGTTTTTTTTAACTTAGTTAAAGATTGGAATGGTTATGTTGGGGTGTAATCCGTGCTTGTACTACCTTGTCCGTTATTCGGAGATGAAGGATCCTAGTGGGGGAGACTGAAACACCCTAGGTTTTGATCCTTAGAAACTTCCTGGGTTTTGGACCTCTGGACATTATACGACTCACCACACTAGTCGTATGGTGAGGGTACAAGTCAGGTAACCCAGTCATATGTTGTCTAGTAGTGGTTAGTGTTGGGTGGTTGAGTTTCTAGAATAGGTATGACTTCGTTGGGTTTGAGTCGTATGGGTGGTGATGGGCCATAGGGATGGGTTTTCCTTCACCTAATCTGAAACTTAGTAACTTAACTTGGATCTAAATACAAGTGGCTCACCATGAGTCGTAAGGTAGGGTATGAGTCATACTATTGATTCGTATGTTGGACTGTGTCCAAACCTTTCCCTTTGATTCTATTCTATTGTGGGTACAATTTATGGGTACCAATTGTATGATTGGGTATGAGTGGGACTTAGGAGTCGTAGGTTGGTCAGAATGGGGGATTGAGATTCTTCTTGGGGTACGAGTAGTGAGAGCCATTTGTACCCTAGGATACGAATGAAGAAGGTGGTCGTACCCTCCTACAGGAAATTAATACAGTTTAAGTGGGGGTAATATGAATATTTCCCCTTATAACTTCTTAGGACCCTATGACTTAAAACACCTTTTTGGGGCTTAATTAATCTATTTTCAATCAATCAAACACTTTAAACTCTCTCAAAATCTCTCAAGGCTCTTGGGGTAAGCAAAAGCTAGGGTTTCCTTAAAGGGGGTCAATTGAGGCTCATAGGGGTAATTTTTTCTCATCTCCTTCTCAATCTAAGGCAAGTTACTCCTCCCTCATTAGTTGTAACTAAAGGCATGTCTTATGAATTGTTATCATGGTATAATTGTTGTATGGTTTTGGGTTTTCAATGTACTTTGGGGTTTTTGGTTTTAATGGTTGGTTATGTTTTTCCTATGTCTTTTACTTATGGTTTTCATATTACTATAGTGGTTTGAATATTTGGTTACATGGAAATGGTTAATTGGTACTTGGTTTTGATTTTTGAAATACTATGCCCCCAATGTGTTTGATAAAATGCCTATGAGAATGCTTTTTTCACATTGTTGAACTTTTAATAGAACTATTGCATGGTATAATTTGGTAATGAAACCCTAAATGGTATAAATGGTTTGAATGCATTGGAATGGTTAAATAGTAAGGTTTTGGTGGTCATGGTTGGTTTAATTGAAAGCCTTGTGGTGTACCAGAAATCCCCCAATCAAACTAATTAATGCATTACACTCGCGGGGTATGTGGGATTCCCCCAAGTCAACTTAATAATGTAATCTATGGTACATAGGAATCCCTTCTTCTTAAAAAGGATGGCTAAGGACCTTGCTTACAAGCTATTGTCGTTATAATGATACCACTATTTATATGGTCAGTTAATAATTAATGGAATAGTGGTTTGGTTGTGTGGTAACAGTTTTAATTGGGAAATAATGGCAGGGTGTGATAGCTAACCCTGAAGGTGTGAGTCTAATGGATGGACACTAAAAACTCATGATTGTCGACATGAGTATTGGTCATGACGACCATAAATGATACTTACGGGGTATCGATAATCTCCTAAGTACACTTGTACATATGTTCATGGAGAGCGAAGGGTACTCGAAAATCCCCTACTTCTATGGTATCACTAGTTTATATGACTACATGCATTGAAGCCCGTTCAGGGGGTTATACTGGACCCATTTAGACCATGGGTGGTTCTAGGAAGATTAAGTTACACATACCCAGGTTAATGTTTTTAAAAGATGCTAAACCTGGTTCCCTTTTCCAGCATGGTTATATATATGTATGTATGGTTGCATATGCATATGGTTGTTTATTTGGTTTTAAAGGTTGACATTATTTTATTCTTATCTTGTGTGTGTGCTAGCGTTCACTCGCTAACCCATCTTCAGGTGGTTGTATCCCCACGTGATGAAGCAATTGGCCATTCGACTCATCCTACTTAGTGAACAGATTCGGGATCAACTGTTGGATTGAAGTGTGAACTTCCATACTTTGGACAGATCCATTTCATATCATGGATGTCTTTACATACTTTAGTTATTTCATGGATATTGGTTTTGGCTATGGTTGTGGGCATGTCCCAACCGGATATTATTTTACTTTCAGTTAGAGACTTTGTGGAACTACTATAGGTTGGTATAGGCAGTGTCGATAGTAGTATCAGCCTTAGTATTGGCATTGGTATTGGGGATGATACTGTTTGACTGTATTTACGATTGTTCCATCTTATTATGTTATGGACTCATACTTGGTTATTAATTTGGTTTGGTTTCAGTTACTGGTTAGACTTGTTTGGGTTGGTCGCGGTCATGGTCCTATCCCAGAAACTGGAATAGTAATAAACACTATCTTGTTATATGTTCAAAATTCATCCGATTTAGGGTACGTGTTTAGAGGTTGGGTTGGGTAATGGGGGTGGTACCCAGTCCTGGTTAGACTTGGGATACCCATTATAACAAGGCCCCGGGTCGGATAATGTCAACAATACACCAATAGTACCATATTAAGCATTTTAACAACACAATATAATTATTCACGTGTATTCAAGGCTATCAATATCACATAGGACCCCACACGGTCACAATATCACATTGTAATGCCCCGCGCTTTCCTAAGCTAGAAAACGAACTGTTGTTCGTATATGTGAAAACCCCAATTTTGTAAGCCATACTTAGGGACCAAAATTACCAAGAGTACCCTAGTTATAAGAGAGATTATGATGTGTTAAGTGTGGTTATATGAGTCACTTAAGGTAGTACAAGCTAAGAGTTTCAAAATCCATCAAGTTTTAGTGTTTTAATTCTCAAGGGTCATCTCTCAATGAGCATAACTTGATAAATATATAGTATTTCTGAATATTTCTACCCACAAAATATAGTATCATATGCAGCGCCTATGTAAATATAGGCGATATCATATGCGGTGCCTATGTAAATATATGCGATATCATATGCGGCGCATATCTTATGGTTTCAAGTGACTTAAACACTCTGTTTTTGGGTTATTTTAAGGGCAATTAAGTCTTCTGGCACTCCTTACACACCCCTAAACTTAACCTTACAAATTTAATAGATTTCAAACACATCATAACCCTATTATCAGTCTAAGTTCATCATCCAAGAGCACTAAAGGAGAAAAACAACTAGGGTTACACAATCAACATTGAGGGTCAAATCTTTCAACGAATCCGTTACCATAAAGGTATGTGGGGTTATGAACAAGAACACCGTTTCGTTCTTGTGCCCAAAGTTTGCATTATTTTACAAAGATACATGATTTTTACATGTTTAATCATGAATTTGAAGTGATAAATGTTATCCTATGTTGTTGTTCAAGATACTATGATTATTTTGAATGTTTAGAAAATAAACTCCATGAGTTTGAGATTATTGTTATGATTAAAGGCTGAATTTTTTAGATTTTCGTATAAATTATGCATGCTTGTGATATAAAGCATAAATGTTGAAATGTTTTGATTAAGTATAGCTATAAGGGTCATTAACCCACATTGAGATTGTTGTTTTGAGAATTTATATGCTACATGCACCCATATTTAGACTATTTTTGATGAAGTATAGAAAGATTTGACCTTTTGGTCACAACAGAGTTAAAATCCACTTTATGAAACGAGTTATGGATTTTATCATTTATTTAACTTAAGAAATATGAGATTACCCTTAAAGTGGATTTTTCTTGAGATTTTTAAGCATAGTATTGGGAGTAGTATTTAGCACCGAGTTGGGTATGTTACTACGATTTCATACCCTAGAACTACGTGCCACCGTAGGTTGAGACATTGACATCCACTATATGTGGAAAATTGAGATAGTGATCACTGAGATGAGATTGTTATACACCGATGGTAGGGATAGGACAGCCCTAACCTTACGAAGGCAAGTCATGGGACATCATGGGTACTCACATGGTGTACATGTCGGTTAGAAGAACCTCCCAAAGTGTCATCCCTCATTCTTAAATTGATTTTACTGATTTAAAAGAGATTTGAAATGCAGATTTATGATGTATTCAATATTCCAGATTTCACTAAGATTGCTTGATGAGAGAATAAGAAAAAAATCTTGATATTTGGATTAAGTGTAATGGCTCATGATATCCAGATTGGCATGTTTTACCATTCATTGTGTATGATTTTAGATTTTAGCTTTCTTTCAAGCTTTATGAGCCATTTACAAATGTCCTGTATGATTTGGAAAGAAAACTTATGACATGATTGTAAAATATATATATATATATATATATATATATATATATATATATATATATATATATATATATATATATACATGTAAATATATTTATTTAATGCACCCCCATATACTCGGTACATATTCCATGGTATTGACCCACATGTTCGCATGTGGGCTACATTTTCCCTATAATGTAGGTTCAGGTGATCATTCTCAGGTTTGACCGTGATTATCCGAGCACGTTGATCTACATGCTCTGCAGTGGTGAGTCCTTATGGTCCGAGGAATAGGTATTCAGATTTCCTCATTTAATTTGAGTCATTCAGAGACCTTGAATTTGAAGTTGGTGACTTGGTGTATTTGAAGATTTCACCCATGAAGGGAGTGAAGAGAATCGGAAAGAAGGGGAAACTTAGTCCCCGTTATGTTGGCCCCTATAGAGTTCTTAGCCATGTTGGTAAGGTAGAGTATGAGGTTGAGTTGCCTTCAGAGTTATCTTTCGTTCACTTTATCTTCCATGTATCCATGCTTAGGAAACATGTTGGTGATTGTGTTGTTGTAGATCCTTCAAAAAACCCTGATGTGCAAGATAGTCTTTCTTTTGAGAAAGTTCCTGTTGAGATTTTAGATCACCAAGTCCGAAGACTAAGGAACAAAGAAGTTCCCTTGGTCAAGGTGTTGTAGTGAAACCAATCCATTGAGGGTGAAACATGGAAAGATGAGGCAGATTTGCGATTCAAGTACCTGTACCTATTTTCCATAAGCTCCAATCTAGCCGAAGGTACCATTATACTTTAAATCATTCCTTTTCTATGCAGAATTGCAGTAGTTCAGCGGTTATTTTATACTATTCAGCTGTGATTTCACGAGTGATGCACCCCTTGTTGTGTCTGAAATATAGAATGAAATAGAGGCAAGATTGGCAAGTTGCTTCAGCTGTGTACCCTTCATTTTCTCTTTACTCTTAGTATACCCAGCGTCATTAGAGGACGAATGTCCCCAAGGGGGAGATATTGTAACGCCCCAAACTTTCCTAAGCTAGAAAATAAACCGTTGTTCGTATATGTGAAAACCCCAATTTTGTAAGCCATATTTGGGCAACTAAATTACCAAGAGTACTCTAGTTATAAGAGAGCTTATGTGGTGTTAAGTGTGGTTATATGAGCCACTTAAGGTAGTACAAGGTAAGAGTTTCAAAATCCATCAAGTTTTTGTGTTTTAATTCACAAGGGTCATCTTTGAATAAGCATAACTTGATAAATATGTGGTATTTCTGCATATTTCTACACACAAAATTATAGAGAATCGAATTAACTTTCCAACAATACCAATTTCACCAAAATCCGACACCCGAGCTAGGGGTTATGGCTTTGCGAAGTAGAGTGCATCGCCTAACCAATCACACATGGCCACTGGAAAGCATATGTGATAGCATATGCGGTGCCTATATAAATATAGGTGATATCATATGTGTTGCCTATGTAAATATAGGCGATATCATATGCGGCGCCTATGTAAATATATGTGATATCATATACAGCGCATATCTTATGGTTTCAAGTGACTTAAACACTCCGCTTTTGGGTTATTTTGAGGGCAATTAAGCCTTTTGGCACTCCTTACACACCCCTAAACTTAACCTTACGAATGTAATAGATTCTAAACACATCATAACCCTATTATCAATCTAAGTTCATCATCCAAGAGCACTAAAGGAGAAAAACAACTAGGGTTACACTATCAACATTGAGGGTCCAATCTTTCAACGAATCTGTTACCATAAAGGTATGTGCGGTTATAAACAAGAACACCATTTTGTTCTTGTGCCCAAAGTTTGCATATTTTACAAAGATACATGATTTTTACATGTTTAATCATGAGTTTGAAGTGATAAATCTTATCCTATGTTGTTGTTCAAGATACTATGATTATTTTGAATGTTTAGAAAATAAACTCCATGAGTTTGAGATTATTGTTATGATTAAAGGCTGAAATTTTTTAGATTTCCGTATAAATTATGAATGCTTGTGATATAAACCATAAATGTTGAAATGTTTTGATTAAGTATAGCTATAAGGGTCATTAACCCACATTGAGATTGTTGTTTTGAGAATTTATGTGCTACATGCACCCATGTTTAGACTATTTTTGATGAAGTATAGAAAGATTTGATCTTTTGGTCACAACAGAGTTAAAATTCACTTTATGAAATGAGTTAGGGATTTTATCATTTATTTAACTTAAGAATTATGAGATTACCCTTAAAATGGATTTTTCTTGAGATTTTTAAGCATAGTATTGGGAGTAGTATTTAGCATCGAGTTGGGTATGTTACTACGGTTTCATACCCCAGACTACGTGCCACCATAGGTTGAGACATTGAGTTTCAATATATGTGGAAAATTGAGATAGTGATCACTGAGATGAGATTGTTCTACACCGATGGCACGGGTAGGACTGCCCTAACCTTACAGGGGCAAGTCGTGGGACATCATGGGTGCTCACATGGTGTAAATGTCGGTTAGAAGAACCTCCCAAAGAGTCGTCCCTCATTCTTAGATTAATTTTACTGATTTAAAAGAGATTTGAAATGCAGATTTAAGATGTACTCTATATTCCAGATTTCACTAAGATTGTTTGATGAGAGAATAAGAAAAGAATCTTGATATTTGAATTAAGTGTAATGGCTCATGATATCCAAATTGACATGTTTTACCATTCATTGTGTATGATTTCAGATTTTAGATTTCTTTCAAGCTTTATGAGCCATTCACAAATGTCCTGCATGATTTGGAAAGAAAACTTATGACATGATCGTTATATATATATATATACATATAAATATTTTTATTTCATGCACCCCCATGTACTCGGTACATATTCTATGGTACTGACCCACATGTTTGCATATGGGCTACATTTTCTCTGTAATGTAAGTTCAGGTGCTCATTCTCAGGTTTGATCGTGATTATCCGAGCACGTCGACCTACATCCTCTGCAGTGGTGAGTCCTCATGGTCCGAGGACTAGTTATTTAGATTTCCTCATTTACTTTGAGTCGTTCAGTTTATTTTCTGAGTTCGGGTCAGTTGGGGTTCGTCCCAATGGCTCATGGATATACAGTTTAGTAGAGGCTTGTCAGACTAGACGGATAGATTGATCAGATTTGTCAAAGATGTCGTATTTTGTTACTTTCCGTATTTCATTCGTATTGCAATATGATATTATGGAGGATGTTTAGATGTTTTGATTTTGATGACTTTGATTATGAGTGTTGAATGGTAGAAAAACAGATAAAAGGGTTAGCTTGGGGATACTTGTAGCCTTAAACACCGTGTGATGCCTCGGGGTCCATTTTCGGGGCATTACACACATAATATCTCAATTTTGACAATTATATCACATGTAGGCCCCCACACGGCCACATCACATAGATAGTAATTTTTTATGATTAGTTTTCACCCTTAACGTGCATTTTGTATCATCATTTACTACTTAGCCCAGTCTGAAAGAGTTAAGCCATAACCTACCTCGAATGCCAAAACTGGTTTTGCTACACTTCAAACCCATGACCTTACTTTTCATGAATGATCTTGAACTCTACTAAAAATGTCAAATATGGAATTTACACGTAAAAATAAAATCAACGACACTCATACTGACCACTTTTGGTTCGGGGTCAAAACAGACCTTCAAAATGGGTTTTCAAAAAAGAAGGGCAAAATTGTAACCCATGCTATTTGTTATTGCAAATTTTTTTGCACAACTATTACTAAAAAGCTAGGCTTTTTTAAGTCGACCCAGACATCGACAGGGTGTATGGGATTCATTTGAAGTCCGATATACGCAAACTAACTATGTAACCCTACTAAAATCAATGCTTCAGACTCAATGGCAATATCAGATTTTCAAAAAAATATCGTTTTTACAAAGTTGACCCCCAGAATCTAAAATCTGAAATCACAATTTTCCGAACCGAGGATCGAAATGATATTTAAAAGCCGTAAAGATTACACCAAATATATTACCACTTAAAAATCGATATTTCGTATCTGATGGTAAAGTTAGATTCTCCATCCGAGGTTGTTTCGATCAAATGTGGGTTCCACACTCATATTTCTATTTTTCAACTTTTTGATCAATAGGTCAAAATGATCTCGGGTGTACTGGACTTGAACCAAAGGTCTACGTAGCTTAAAATTGATATTTGGATTTGCTGATGCAGTCTGTTCAGCAATACGTCATACGAATCAATAGATATCCACATAAGTGTAAAATAAGGTGCTTGAAGCCATCAAAACTCACAATATCACATAAATGGTACCAAAATGCATAGAAAATCATGCCAATCACCCCACGCCCCAAAAATACCATAATACAACTATGGGGAGGGGTAAAATCCCAAATCACAAATTTCACATATTTGAACAAATTTTAGTTCGTTACATCCTTCTTGTATTTCTATCTTTTATTCTTCTCTACAATTGATATAATGACAAGTTTTTTCACTTACTAATAAATTTCATTTAAAAAAATATTAAACTTATGTACTTCTTTAATGCAGACGAAAATCATTATAGGTTGAATAAATGTGTAAATTATACTAGAAAGTGCAAATGTGCAAAGAGGTAAAAGTCTTTCAAGGTGATTTTTTTGTGATAAAATATCTATTATGTTTTTAAGTAAGTACTATTTTAAGGTGTAATAGGTTTATGATTATAGTTCTATTCATATATAATTATAATTTGTAAATGTAAGGCAAAAGAAAAGAACGAAAGTGAGTGAAAGGAGAAGAAATGTAACGAATTGAATATTAATGAAAAACATATTATTTGGAGAATAGGATGAATTGAATCTACAAATCATACATAGAATGTCTCAAAATATTTTATAACATATTTGAAACACCTTGGGTTTTGGGACCCTAAAAAAATTTCCTAGATTTTTGCTTTCTACACAAGATACGACTAGGGGGTACAATTCGTATGCTGGGGTACGGTTAGTAAGGCTTGGTCGTACATTGACCAGTGTTGGTTGGTGGGTTGGATTGGTTTCTGGAATGGGTACGAATTGGGTTGGTACAAGTCGTATGATCGGATATGGGTCGTATGGTTTGTGTTTTTCTTCACTTAATCTGAGACTTTGTAAAGTAACTTGGATCTGAGTACGAGTGACTCACCATGGGTCGTGAGTTGGGTATGAGTCGTATTGTCCCACTCGTATGTTGGACATTCTTAACTCTTCTTGGTTCTGTTATGAGTATGGGTTGAGGGTACTAGTCATATCCTTAGAGACTGTTTATCTTGCATGGTCATATGTTGAACAGTGTGGGGGTCTAAGGGAGGTCTAGGATACAAGTGGTTGGGAGGATACGACTAGTATAGTAGAGTCGTAACCACCTTCAGGGATTTTATAAATCTGGACATTTTTGATATGACACGACCCCGGGCCTTGTCGTAATGGGAATACCAAGTCCAACCAGGATCGGGGACCTCCCCCTGTTACCCAACCCAACCACTTATATCCAGCCTTAGGTGGGCTGAATTTCAAACATATACCAACATAGCATTATTGTTCTTATTAAGACTCTAGGATTAGGTCACAACCGTGACCGACCCAACCGAGTACAACCATACCCCACCAACCGCCTAACCATACCAAACCAAACCATAGGCCATAACTAAAGAGAATACCCAAAACATAATATGATTAATCCCAAAATCTAATATGATGGAACAACCAAAAACACAGTCTAAGGGTGTAAGCCCCAATATCAATACCGATGCCAAGGCAAACACCAATATCGATTCCTTTCATACTAACCCCCAGAAGTACCACGAAGCCTCTATCCAAAAGCGTAAGTAAATTTGGTTGGGACATGCCCCCAACCATGGCCAAAACCAATATCCAAAGTAAAAGAAAAGAGTTTAAAGAAGTCCATAACATTAAATTATACCTACTGAAAGGATGGAAGTTCACCACTTCAGTCCATATGCTGATACCAAATCTGTGTCATAAACGGAAGGAGTAGAATGGCCGAATCCTACATAGAGTGGGTATATAGCTGCTAGTAGATGAGGTTAGCAAGTGACCTATAGCGCTGTTAGTAGATGAGGTTAGCGAGTGACCTCTAGCATGAATCTCAAGATAAGGATAAAATAATGCCAGTTATAAAACCAAGTAAAACCATCCATAATGCATACAACTATACATATGTAAGTGCCGCAAAAGGGAACCGGGTTTAGCATGCATTGAAAACCTTTACCTAGGCTATGTAGCTTTGCCATCCTAACCACCCACGGGCCATATGGGTTTAGCTTCCCCTGCTGAAAGGGTCCTAGTACGTGTAGACGCACGACCAGGAAATATTCCATGGGATGACTAGTACATCCCCTAATATAAAATGTGACATATGCACACAGTCATCAAGACCCCTTATATTGACAAATATGAGTTTCCGATTTTGGTCCCCCCGAGACTGCCACCTTTCACTGCTTAGATACACTCTCTTCCATTAATGCCCAATTAAAACTAGTTTCCAAATAACCAAACGATTATCAATTTATTAACCAAGCCCAATATTAGTGGTAATGTCATACCACCCGTTACTGCAAGTAATATCCATACCCAAACCATTTAAGGAGACCTTACGTGCTTTTCCAATAACCATATTGAATCCACTTCGAAGACTTCTATGTTCTCTGCAAGCATAACCATTTAGCCTTTTCAAACCATTTAAGCCATGTATAAATACTTTATTAAGTTTAAAATATGCAAGATTCCCATTAAAAGAAGTCAATGTAATGAACATATCTTTATAAGCATTTTATCAAACAACTTGGGGCATAATATAACCAAAACCAATTCCCAAGACCATTAAACCATTATTATGCAATCCAATTGTCCAAATCCACCATTGATGCATATAAAAGCATAAGTAAAACCATAGAAAACCATAATCAAGCATTCAATATCTAAACCCCAAATAATAGTTGAAAACCATAATCATGAAATAGTAAAACCATGAAATCAATCATATAAACCATGCCTTTAGTTGAAATTACAAAGAGGTAGAGAATCTTATACCAAAGAATTAATGGAAAAAAATCACCAACACAAGTTCGAAATATATCCGCAAGATGAGACCCTAGCTTTCTTTCCCCAAAAGCTCTTAAGAGAATTATATAGTATTTTGAAATAGTTTATAAGTGTTAATGAATAGAATAATAAGGTAAATAGCATCCAAAATAGAAGGCATGGGTCCTAATTAGGGTAAGTAGAGAAATGTCCAAAATACCCCCACTTAAGTCCCTTAAAAACCCATTACAGGGATACGACTAACCCATACGAGTTGTACCCTTCTATATTATTGGTAACCACCTCTCATATCCAATCCTTAACCTTTGGATCAATCACTATCCATTATATGACCCATCCAACATACTCATAACCACAATACATGATAAATACCCATAATCCGTATCCCTAGCAGAATTAAGTACTAGACGGATCAAAACACTATCCACCATACGAGTCCTTGATATAACTAGTACCAATACATATGAATAATACCACTAAATCATATCTATTCCAGTGACCAAAACCATCCCACTATCTGTAATGCCCCGTACATTCCTAAGCTAGAAAATGAACCGTTGTTCGTTTATGTGAAAACCCTAATTTTGTAAGCCATATTAGAGCACATAAATTAACAATATTACCCTAGTTATAAGAGAGATTATGATGTGTTAAGTGTGGTTATATGAGTCACTTAAGGTAGTACAAGCTAAGAGTTTCAAAATCCATCAAGTTTTAGTGTTTTAATTCTCAAGGGTCATCTCTCAATTAGAATAACTTGATAAATATATAGTATTTCTGAATATTTCTACCCACAAAATTATAGATAATCGAATTATCTTTCCAACGATACCAATTTCACCAAAATACGACACCTGAGCTAGGAGTTATGGCTTTGCGAAGTAGAGTACGTCGCCTAACCAATCGCACATGGCCACTGGAAAGCATATGCGATAGCATATGCGGTGCCTATGTAAATATAGGAGATATCATATGTGACGCCTATGTAAATATAGGCGATATCATATACTGCGCCTATGTAAATATATGCGATATCATATGCGGCGCATATCTTATGGTTTCAAGTGACTTAAACACTCCATTTTTGGGTTATTTTAAGGGCAATTAAGTCTTTTGGCACTCCTTAACCCCTAAACTTAACCTGACAAATTTAATAGATTTCAAACACATCATAACCCTATTATCAGTCTAAGTTCATCATCCAAGAGCACTAAAGGAGAAAAATAACTAGGGTTACACAATCAACATTGAGGGTCCAATCTTTCAACGAATCCGTTACCATAAAGGTATGTGGGGTTATGAACAAGAACACCCTTTCATTCTTGTGCCCAAAGTTTCCATTATTTTACAAAGATACATGATTTTTACATGTTTTATCATGAATTTGAAGTGATAAATGTTATCCTATGTTGTTGTTCAAGATACTATGATTATTTTGAATGTTTAGAAAATAAAATCCATGAGTTTTAGATTATTGTTATGATTAAAGGCTGAAATTTTTCAGATTTCCGTATAAATTATGCATGCTTGTAATATAAAGCATAAATGTTGAAATGTTTTGATTAAGTATCGCTATAAGGGTCATTAGCCCAAATTGAGATTGTTGTTTTGAGAATTTATATGCTAGATGCACCCATGTTTAGACTATTTTTGATGAAGTATAGAAAGGTTTTACCTTTTGGTCACAACAGAGTTAAAATTCACTTTATGAAATGAGTTACAGATTTTATCATTTATTTAACTTAAGAAATATGAGATTACCCTTAAAGTGGATTTTTCTTGAGATTTTTGAGCATAGTATTGTGAGTAGTATTTAGAACCGAGTTGGGTATGTTACTATGATTTCATACCCCAGAACTGCGTGCCACCGTAGGTTGAGACATTGACTTTCAATATATGTGGAAAATTGAGATAGTGATCACTGAGATGAGATTGTTCTACACCGATGGCAGGGGTAGGATAGCCCTAACCTTACGGGGGCAAGTCGTGGGACATCATGGGTGCTCACATAGTGTACATGTAGGTTAGAAGAACCTCCCAAAGAGTCATTCCTCATTCTTAGATTGATTTTACTGATTTAAAAAGATTTGAAATGCAGATTTATGATGTATTCAACATTCCAGATTTCACTAAGATTGCTTTGATGATTTGGAATCGAGATGGAAGTGAATTGAGATTTATTATGATGACTCACATGTTTCACCTGATATATTTTACTCTCTTATGATTATGATGATTTTAATTCGAACTAAGTGAGTCATTTATATTAGCATGCATAATTTTATAAACTGTGATGATATTAAGATATTATTTTATATATGCATTGCACCTCCATATGCTCGGTACGTTTCCATGGTACTGACCCACATATTCGTATGTGGGCTACATTTTCTCGGAATGTAGGTACAAGGTATAGTGTACATCTTCAGATCCAATCAGTTCGCGTCATCTAGTCAGCAGGTGATGAGTCCTTTTTATTCAATGGCTTGAGTTAGTTATACAGTTTGAGAAGTGTTATATTTTCTTTATTCAGTCGTATTGAGTTGGATAAGTCGGGAGTCATGACCCAGCTACCTATAGTCAGTACTAGTAGAGGTTTTATAGACAGTCAGTAGAAGTTGATGTATTTCATTTTAGTTTTGGATGTAAAAGCAGAGTTGTAATCTTATAAATTTAGTTTTGTATCTACCATATTCAGAAAAGAGTTATTTTCCATAGATTTGTATAGATTTATACTTTTTGTTCAGTTGCTTATGAGTTATGCTAGTAGAAGGGTTAGCTTGGGGTCACTTGTAATCCTAAGCATCATGTGACATCTCGGGACCCAATTTTGGGGCGTTACAAACTTGGTATCCGAGCCAGGTTTCAAGTGTCCTAGGGTGTCTATGAAGCTGTGTCTAGTAGAGTCTTGTGAAATGTTACAAAGACGTCTGTACTTTTCTTCGAGAGGATATAGGGTATGTAGGAAATGTCTCCATTCTTTCAAGTCTTAAATCGTGCTATAGAAAAGTTCACCAAGAAACTTATACAGATTCTTATCTTACTCTAGTCATGTTATCTCTGCCTTATTTCCAATGTATCAAAAACAATTGAGCTTCATTCTCCATAGATAGTTATGGGACTGTAAGAGAGCTAAAAAGTATCCTATCAGTATTTTTGAGTTTTGAAAACTGAAGTGCTTTATCCAGCCTGTAGAAATCGTGCACAAAGCCTGATTCAAATATGCTTTTGAATTTCTCCTCATAATCCATAATGATAATCTATACTTCTTTATCTATGTTCTTGAAGTAACATATTCGACAAGTTCCAGTTCCTCCCCAGATAATGCTTTTATAATTACTAGAAGAAGGTTTAGAAGTTTCATAAAGCGACTTGAGAGGAGCCTTCTAGTATGTTATAAGTCCATCTGTTATACCCTTGTTCTTATGAGTTATTTAATTAAGACAGAGTAAGGTTATTCTTAGATCGTTGAATGTTATGTGTCAAGTTTCTATCTCTTGTATTATGTAATCTTGTTATCATTATGTTTGTGAAAAATCAAAGTCTAGTGAAGCCGTGTGAGGCCTAGTTTGATTCACTAGGATAGTTGCTTTGTTATTCATCTAATTTTCTTGTTTAAAATACAAAACCAAAGTCTAGTGAAGTCGTGTGAGGCCTATTTCAATTTAGTATCAACTTGTTATTTATCTTGTTGTTGTGGTATTAGTTAAAAGTGTGGGTTCCTGTTTAGTGACAGAAGTAGTAACGTTTAGTTGAAAGTCTTGTGTTAGTTGAAATTGTGGGTTTAGAAGTGTAGTGGCAAGAATGGTGGTAAGGGCAATTTATTGAATATGTATAGCTGAATTTTTGCTTATGATTGAATTAGTAATGAAGTGATATACCCTTGTTTGTTAGTTTAGTGAAGTTAGAGAAGGAAATTATTAGTTAAGGTGGATTGTTGTTTTCTTGAAGTATGAAAAGATTTATTGATGGTATTTGTTGTGCTAGGAAAGTATAGGTTTTGATGAAAGTACTTGTTGGTTGAGTATTGTTAATTTAGGCTTTCCTGATATTGCAAGAGGAAGTTTAGTTGAAATTTATAGAGTTATGAAAGTAATTTAGGTGTGAAGATGGGTAAATAGTAATGATGTGAAGAAGAAGGATGTGTTAACAAATTATGAATAAGATAGGCCATATGATTATGATCGATTGTCATAGTGTACTAGTTTTTCCTAATGCTGTGTTCTATAGTTTTGAAGAGAGAATTGTTTGTGAGACTGGGTTGTAAATCATGTTTAGCTCTAGACATTAAGTTTGAACAGTTGATGGTTCGGTTGTTGATTCTAGTTATATGGAGGTGATCTAGTAGGCCTGAATAGTGTATTCAAGAGTATAAGATCATGTGTTCGTAATTAAGTATAGTGTAGAGGTGTGCCCAAGGTGCTATGGGGCTACATTATTTTTTAAGGATTATTTCATATTGTGTGGTTAGTAGAAACATTGAGTTTCTAGGTGGAGAAAGGCTAGTTAGATAATTTATGTTGTTCTTGATAGCTAAGTTAAGGAGTTATGATTGAAGATGTTGAGTCTTTTTAGTATGATTTTATTCTCATGGTTTGGGAAAAATATAAGTATAGAAGTGTGATCTTGGTAGGCTATGATTATGTGATTAGAGTTGTAGATATGGTTGCAAATGAGAGTGTAAGTCTTTGATGATGATTATTGAAGCTAGGAATTAAGGATGGCATATGGATAGGTTGTTAAAGAATGAAGGCAGTAAGTTCAAAATTAGTTTAGTCTTGTGAGTTTAGCATTTATGTATTGAGATTAGAATGAAGAAATTATGGCTTAATCTCGAGAATATAGAGTAGACCATCATGCTTAGAATACTAGCTTTGACCTAAGGGGAAGATGGTTAGAGAAGAACCAAACCGAGTTTTGAGAATTAGATTGTGATACATGTCAATAATGAGTTATGATAAGATAGTGATACCTTCTTACTCTAGAGTATTCCTTGGATTTCAGTCATTACAACACCAAATCCATCACTTGCTTGACAAATCCATGCCATAGGCCTATACTTATACCTATCATGTGTGCTCAAGCCCATTCTCAGCTTCTAGCAAGCATGTAACAGCTCCACTCTGTGATTCGAGTTATCTCTTATGAATCTATGAACTCTAGTCGTATGTTGAATAGCTCATGATAAGTATAAACTCATGTTTCAGAGTATGACCAGTTTTTAAACTCATGATACTAGTGAAGTTCGCATTATATCATCCATGTCCTCAGCTTAGATTTCTTTAATGAATCCATGCCTTTGATATTTTATTTCTCAGGACAAAGATAACTGTTAATGTTATGTATTGTAGTTTTTGTGCTTCTGGTTCATATGTGTTAGCCCTTTGGTGAGCTCTTCCTATGTTAAGATAGTGGTGATGATCGTGGATAAGTAATGGTTTATATGTGAGAGAGTTGATGACCCTCATTAAGGAAGATTATTTATGCTTTTCTATCTAAGGCTAAAGTGTGAAGTAAGATTGAGGCCAAGTCTTTGATACATGTCATGGTTAGATAGAAATTGTGTGAATGTTTTTAAGAATAGTGCAAGACAATTGTTGTTGATAAAGGTGTAGAGAATATGTGAAGTATGCCTTTAGGGGTATTTGCCTTAAAGTTATATGTGATTTTAATGATAGGCTTGAATGTCATGTTGGGTGTAAGATGATAAATGCAATATGCATTAGTGAATCCAGATCAAGGTTTTTTAATTAGTCATTGAAGTGGTAAGGCATGTTATGCTTAGGGTGTGAGCTCTAAGAAGATATAGAATATTGAACCTTGTGGTTTAGACTAGTATTGTGGTTTGGTATGTTGTATCTTTTGATTTAGTGTTAGGCTTGATCATGGTGAGAGAACTTAGTTTAGTTTAGACCTTAGTAGAAAGATTTTGCAGTGCTAATATGAGAATTATAAGTTGAATCAAATGAGTATGGTATTTAAGGGGAATAGTATAGTTGAGAGAGCATTTGAGAAGTGATGCTAAGCTTGAAAGTAAAAAGTTGTGTTGCCTACGACCTAGCATCACTTTTCAAATGTGTTAGGTCGTAGGCAAAAAAACTTCTTACATAATACAAGATACAGAAACTTGACACATAACGTTCAATGATCTAAGAATACACCTTACTCTGTCTTAATTAAATAACTCATACGAACAATGGTATAACTTTAAATTTGATGGACTTATAACATACTAGAATGCTTCTCTCAAGACGCTTTATGAAACTTCTAAAACTTCTGTTAGCAATTATCAAAGAATTATCAGGAGAGGAACTGAAACTTGCCAAAAATGTTACATCAAGAACATAGATAGAGAAGTATAAATTATCATTATGGATTATGAGGAGAAATTTGAAAGCACATCTGACTTAGGCTTTGAGCCTGATTTCTACAGGCCTGATAAAGCACTTCAGTTTTTGGAACTCAAAAGTACTGACAGGATACTTTCTATCTCTCTTACAGTCCCATAACTATCTATGGAGAATGAAGCTCAATTGTTTCTGATACCTTGGAAACAAGGCAGAGATGGCCTGACTAGAGTAAGATGAGAATCTGTATAAGTTTCTTGGAGAACTTTTCTATAGCACGATTTAAGACTTGAAAGAATAGAGACATTTTCTAAATGCCCTGTTTCCTCTCGAAGAAAAGTACAGACGTCTCTGTACCGTTCTACAAGACTCTACTAGAAACAACTTCATAGACACCCTAGGACACTTGAAACCTGGCTCTGATACCAAGCTTGTAATGCCCCAAAATCAGGTCCCGAGACATCACACGGTGCTTAGGATCACAAGTGACCCTAAGCCAACCCTTCTATTGGCATAACTCATAAGCAACTGAACAAAAAGTATAAATCTATACAAATCTACACAAAATAACTCTTTTCTGAATATGATAGATACAAAACTAAATTTACAAGATTACAACTTTGCTTTTACAACCAAAACTAAAATGGAATACATCAACTTCTACTGACTGTCTATGAAGCCTCTGCTAGTACTGACTGTAGGTAGCTGGGTCATGACTCCCGACTTACCAAACTCAATACGACTACAACAACAACAACAACAAACCCAGTGTATTCCCACCTAGTGGGGTCTTGGGGGGGTAAGATGTACGCAGTCCATACCTCTACCTCTGAAGAAGTAGAAAGGTTGTTTCCGATAGAACCCCGGCTCAAGACACGAGACACCACACAATAATAAAGTAACGCACAGAACAGGATTTCATAACGTAAAGAAAATACAACACTTCTCAAACTGTATAACTAACTCAAGCCCTTGAATAAAAAGAACTCGTCACCTGCTGACTGGATGTCGCGAACTGACTGGATCTAAAGATGTACACTATACCTTGTACCTACATTCTGAGAAAATGTAGCCCACATACGAATATGTGGGCCAGTACCATGGAAACGTACCGAGCATATGGAGGTGCAATGCATATATAAAATAATATCATCACAGTTTATAAAATTATGCATGCTAATATAAATGACTCACTTAGTTAGAATTAAAATCATCATAATCATAAGAGAGTAAAATATATCAGGTGAAACATGTGAGTCATCATAATAAATCTCAATTCACTTCCATCTCGATTCCAAGTCATCAAAGCAATCTTAGCGAAATCTGGAATATTGAATACATCATAAATCTGCTTTTCAAATCACTTTTAAATCTGTAAAATCAATCTAACAATGAGGGATGACTCTTTGGGAGGTTCTTCTAACCGACATGTACACCATGTGAGCACCCATGATGTCCCATAACTTTCCCCCATAAGGTTAGGGATGTCCTACCCCTTCCATCGGTGTAGAACAATCTCATCTCAGTGATCACTATCTTAATTTTCCACATATAGTGGAAGTCAAAGTCTCAACCTACGATGGCACGTAGTTCTGGGGTATGAAATCGTACTAACATACCCAACTCGATGCTAAATACTACTCCTAATACTATGCTCAAAAATCTCAAGAAAAATCCACTTTAAGGGTAATCTCATATTTCTTAAGTTAAATAAATGATAAAATCCGTAACTCGTTACATAAAGTGGATTTTAACTCTGTTGTGACCAAAAGGTCAATTCTTTCTATACTTCATCAAAAATAGTCTAAACATGGGTACATATAGCACATAAATTCTCAAAACAACAATCTCAATGTGGGTTAAAGACCCTTACAGCGATACTTAATCAAAATATTTCAACATTTTTGCTTTATATCACAAGCATGCATAATTTATACAGAAATCTAAAAAATTTCAGCCTTTAATCATAACAATAATCTAAAACTCATGGAGTTTATTTTCTAAACATTCAAAATAATCATAGTATCTTGAACAACAACATAGGATAAGATTTATCACTTTAAATTCATGATAAAACATGTAAAAATCATGTATATTTGTAAAATAATGCAAGCTTTGGGCACAAGAACGCAAGAGTGTTCTTGGTCATAACCCCATATACCTTTATGGTAACAGATTCATTGAAAAATTGGACCCTCAAGGTTGATTGTGTAACCCTAGTTGTTTTTCTCCTTTAGTGCTCTTAGATGATGAACTTAGACTGATAATAGGGTTATGATGTGCTTAGAATCTATTAAATTCTTAAGGTTAAGTTTAGGGGTGTGTAAGGAGTGCCAAAATACTTAATTACCCTCAAAATAACCTAAAATGGAGTGTTTAAGACACTTGAAACCATAAGATATGCGCCGCATATGATACCGCATATATTTACATAGGTGCCGCATATGATATCGCCTACATTTACATAGGCGCCATATATGATATCGCCTATATTTACATAGGTGCCGCATATGCTATCGCATATGCTTTCCAGTGGCCATGTGCGATTGGTTAGGCGACGCACTCTACTTCGCAAAGCCATAAATCCTAGCTCGGGTGTTGGATTTTGGTGAAATTGGTATCGTTGGAAAGCTAATTCGATTCTTTATAATTTTGTGGGTAGAAATATGCAAAAATACAACATATTTATCAAGTTATGCTCATTCAAAAATAACCCTTGAGAATTCAAACACTAAAACTTGATGGATTTTAAAACTCTTAGCTTGTACTACCTTAAGTGACTCATATAACCACACTTAACATATCATAATCTCTTTTATAAATAGGGTAATTTTGTTAATTTAGGTGCCCAAATATGGCTTACAAAATTGGGGTTTTCACATAAACGAACAACGGTTCATTTTCTAGCTTAGGAAAGTGCAGGGCATTACAATATCTCCCCCTTGGGGACATTTGTCCTCGAATGTGGATAATTAACCTGAAACACAGAGGAATATTATTCTTTAATATATCATGTGTAACTTATAAAACTTAATCACTGGATCTCAAGAATAATGAGCTACTGAACTGGTCTGCAAGTGCATGAATCCTCAAGAAAAATAACTGTATGGCTAAGATAGAAATGAGAGTGTCAACTTATGAGTAACCATTACTTTGCACTGGATCTGACCTCATGATAAAGGATGAGAGGTTTATGACATAAAAAGTTGGGGTATTACACCATCTAACACTGGTCAGCATACGATAGGACCATACCACTCGTACCCCAATATACGGTTCGTACCTATAAGTCGTTTGGGTCCAAAGAACAAAATTCTAGGAAATTTTCTAATGACCCAGGATATTTTAATTTCCCTTTTTACTATTCCATCCTTTTATATTATGCAATGCTCAGGAATTGTTCGACTGGTAAGGGTGCTTTGGGAGCAGTCAAAGCTCTGATTTCTTTATCTTCGTCTCCTACATAAAAGGGTGTTGCTTCTGCATTTGTTTCTGTTTTTAGTATCGGCACAGGTCAGAATAGGTTATATGCTCTTGCTAATCGGAGAAAATCTGAGGCATCACCTAATGTCATCACTGGTATGTTACAACTTTTTTATCATGACGTGTTTTATTTGCTTGATCCAGGGTCTACTCTTTCTTATATGACCCCATTTATGGCTATGTATTTTGATTTTGATCTAGGTTATTTCAGATTTTTTCTATTTCTACCTCGGTAAGAGACTCTGTGGTTGCTAAAAGAGTCTATAGGGAGTGTGTGGTATTTGTTGGTAGTAGGCAGACTTTGGTAGATTTGTTTAAACTTGATATGATGGATGTTGATGTTATTCTAGGGATAGATTGGTTACACTCCTATTACGCATCCTTAGATTGTCAGACCCATAATGTTGTTTTTAGGTTCCCTAGCTCCTAGGGGAAGGTTTATTTCTCATCTTAGATCTCAGAGATTAATCTCCAAAGGGTGTCTCTATCACTTGGTCTGGGTTAACAACTCTAACTCGAAAGGTCCTTCTTTACATTTGGTTTCAGTGGTAAATAAGTTTTTTGAGGTCTTTTCGGATAATCTGCATGGTGTTCCTTCAGATAGGGAAATTGAGTTTGGTATTGATTTGGTTCTGAACGCTCATCCAATATATATTCCTCCTTATAGAATGGCTCTAACTGAGTTGAGGAACTCAAAAAACAACTTAAGGATCTTCTGCATAAGGGTTTAGTTCATGCTAGTGTATCACCCTGGGGTGCATCGATTTTATTTGTGCGCAAGAAAGATGGTTCCCTACAGATGTGTATTGACTATCGCCAATTGAATAAGTAACAGTCAAGAACAAGTATCCTCTTTCATAGATAGATGACTTGTTTGATCAGTTGCAAGGTGCCAATTTTTTTCTAAGATAGATCTTCGGTCTAGGTATTATTAACTTAAGATTAGGGAGGAGGATATCCCTAGGATGGATTTTTGTACTCGGTATGGGCACTTTGAATTCTTGGTTATGTCCTTTGGTTTGACTAATGCCCCGATAGTATTTATGGATTTAATTAACAGGGTTTTCAGACAGTTTCTAAACCTTTTTATCATTATGTTCATTGATGACATCTTGATGTATTCTAAGAGTGAGGTGGATTATTCTAATTACCTCTATATGGTGTTGCGGACCTTAAAAGAACAGCAGTAGTATGCCAAGTTCTCTAAGTGTGTGTTTTGGTTGAACGCTGTGACTTTTCTTGGTCATACTATTTCTAGTAAGGGGATTATGGTGAATCCGCAAAGGTGGTTATGGTTAAAAGGTGGCCTAGACCCATGACTCAAACCGACATTCGAAGATTCTTTGGTTTGGTTGGGTATTTTAGGTAGTTCGTAGAAAGTTTTTTTATCATAGCTTCCCCTTTTACTAAATTGACTCAAAAAAAAGGTAAAGTTTTCTTGGTCAGATGCTTGTGAGAGGAGTTTCGAGAAGCTTAAGGATAAGCTAACTTTGGCTCTAATTTTGGCATTTTCTGAGGGTAATGAGGGGTTTGTGGTTTATTGTAATTCATCTTAGGTTGGACTTGGTTGTGTTTTGATACATCATGGAAAGGTGATTTCCTATGCCTCTAGGCAATTGAAGGTGCAAGATAAGAATTATCCTACTCATGTTTTGGAGCTTTTAGCGGTGGTTTTTTCTTTAAAAATCTGGTGGCATTATTTATATAGAGTGCACATGGACATCTTTTTTTATCATAAGAGTCTGCAGTATGTGTTCACTCAAAGAAAGCTAAATCTTAGGCAGAGGAGATGGTTGAAGCTTCTCAAGGACTATGATATGAGTCTTCACTATCACCCAGGTAAAGCTAACGTAGTTGTTGATGCTCTTAGCAGGTTATCCATGGGGAGTTTGGCTCATGTATATAGGGAGAAGTGGATATTAGTAAAGGATATTCACCATTTGGCTAATCTTGGAGTTCATCTCTTGGACTCTAATGATGATGGTGTAATGGAACAGGAAGTGGTTCAGTTATATCTTGGTGTAGAGATCAAGAAGAAGCAATGCTAGATCCCATCTTGATGAAAATCAAGAGTGATATTGGTAGTTAAAAGGTGATGGTATTTAAGATCAGTGGTGATGGTACCTTGATATACCAAGGGTGGTTATGTGTTTCAGACGTCGATGGTTTGCGATAGAGGGTTTTGGTTGAGGCGTACGAATCGTGCTATGTGTTCATCCCAGTTCAACAAAAATGTATCATGATATCAAGGAGATGTATTGGTGGAATAGTATGAAAGGGGATGTGGCTGATTTTATGGCCAAATGCATAGTGTGTCAACAAGTTAAAGTTAAGCACATGAGGCCTGGTGGGTTGTATCAGGAATGTAATTGCCGAAATGGTGACAAGTTAAAGTTGAACACATGAAGCCTGGTGGGTTGTATCGGGAATAGAATTTCCAAAATAGAAATGGAAGGTAATTCGATCTTTCTCAATCTCGAAACCAATTTGATTTGATTTGGGTCATCATGGATAGGATGATAAAGTCTTCTTATTTCTTGTCGATGCGGACTAATTTTTTAGCTGAGGACTATGTGAGGGTATATCTGAGTGAGATTGTTAAGATGTATGGGGTACCTATTTTGATTATCTCTGATCGTGGTACACAGTTTTTATCTCACTTCTGGTGGTCTTTTCAGAAGGGGTTAGGTACTAAGGTTAGTCTTAGTACTGCTTTCATCCACAGATGAATGGGCAAGCAGAGAGGACTATTTAGACATTGGAGGACATGTTTCGTGCGTGTGTTATTGACTATGGTGGCAATTGGGTTGAGCATCTACCTTTGGTAGAGTTTACTTACAATAATAGCTATCATTCTAGCATTAGGATGGCCCTTTTTGAGGTATTGTATGGTAGGAGATATAGATCTCTGATAGGGTGATTTGAGCTTGGTGAGGTAGATATGTTTGGTGTGGATTTAGTTTATCAAGATATGGACAAGTTAAAGGTGATTCGGGGTAGTCTTAAGGCTGCCCAAAGTCACCAAAAGTCCTATGCAGATGTAAGGCGTAGAGACTTAGAGTTCAAGGTTGGAGATAAAGTGTTCCTAAAGGTATATCCCATGAAGGAAGTGATGGGATTTGGTAAAAAAGGAAAGCTCAGTCCTCGGTATGTTGGTCCTTATGTGGTTTAGTGGAAGGTTGGTAACCTTGCATATGAATTGGAGTTGCCTTCTAGTTTGAGCTCCATTCATCTGATATTTTATATCTTGATATTAAGAAGGTGTCTTGGTGATCCTTCTTCAGTGGTTCCTTTAAAAGGGTTGGATATCTTGGATTCTCTGTCTTATGAAGAGATCTCGATTGAGATCTTAGATCAGCAAGTTCATCAGTTATGGACTAAGGACGTGGCCTTGGTTAAGGTTCAATGACAGAGCCATAAGGTGGAAGAGGTTTCATGGGAACCAGAAGCGGACATGAAGTCCAAATATTTGCATTAGTTTTCTTCTTAGGTTATTCATGCGAAAGGTATGTGTTCTTGATAACATCTTTATTTTCTAATTTAGTTAAGGGTTAGAATAGATCCTTACATCTTTATTTTCTAACTTAGTTAAAGGTTGGATTGATATTTGATTATGCAAATGAATAGTGCTTGTGTTTTACCTACCTTGTCCGTCCTTTGGGGATAAATGATCCTAGTGGGGGAGACTGAAACACCTTGGGTTTTGGGACCCTTAGAAGATTTCCTGGATTTCTAGTTTCTGGACAACATACGACTAAGGGGTACAGGTCGTATGTTGGGGTAAGGTTGGTAAGGCTTGGTAATACACAGACCAGTGTTGGTTGGTGGGTTGGATTAGTTTCTGGAATGGGTACGACTTAGTTTTGTTATGGGTACGGGTTGAGGGTACTAGTTGTATCCTTAGGTACAGTTTGTCTTGCATGGTCATATGTTGACCAGTGTGGGGGTCTAAGGGAGGTCTAGGATACGAGTGGTAGGTACCTACAACTCGTATGGATGGGAACGACTAATATGGTGGAGTCGTACCCATCTGCGGGGATTTTATACAGTTAAGTTGGGGGTAATCTAGACATTTCCCCTCTTAACCCATTATGACCCTACGACTTATATCACACTTGAGAGATTATTTACCCTATTATTCTATTCATTAACTTTTAGAAAACACTCTTTAATCCTCTCTAAGGCTTTTGGGTAAAGAAAGGCTAGGGTTTCACTAAGGTGATTAATTTATGGCTTGTGTTGGTGATTTCTCTCCATCATTTACTCAATTTAAGGCAAGATACTTTTCCCTCATTGTTATTTCCAACTAAAGGCATGATTTATACAATGGTTGTATGATTTTGGGGTTTTCAAATATATATTGGGATTTTGGTATTAAATGTTTGGTTATGGCTTTCCCATGTTTTAATTATGTTTTTACATGATTTAATGATGGTTTTTACAATTGGTTGCATGGGAATGGTTAATTGGTAATTGGATTTGGTTTTGGAAACACTATGTCCCCAACATGTTTAAAAATGCCCATATTAATGCTTTAACTATACGATTGGACTTTTAATGGACTTATTACATGGTATGGTTTGGTAATAGAATCCTAAATAGTTTAAATAGTTTGGAATGGTTGAATAGAATGGTTTAGTAGTCATGATTATGGTTAATTGAACTTCTTGTGGGGTACAATGGAATCCCCAAAGTAAACATGGTAATGAACAACTTGCGGGATACATGAGATTCCCCCAAGTAATTATAATAATGAAATACTTATAGGGTACACAGAATTCTTCCAAGTTAACTTGATAATGTAATCCATGGATACATGGGAATCTCTTTACATTAAAAAGTTGGCTAAGGACATTGTTTTTTAAGCTATAGTGGGTATAACGATACCACTATTAATAGCCTTGGTTAATAATAAATGGAGTAACAGATCAGTTGGTTGGAAATGGTTCTAATTGGGAAATAATGGCTAGGTGTGATAATTAATCGTGAAGGTGGAAGTCCAATGGACGAACACTGAAAACTCATGTTTGCCTACATGAGGGGTTGGTCATGCGACCATATATAATATTCATGAGGTACATGGAAATCCTCTAAGTACACTATACATATGTATCATGGAGAGTGAAGGGTACTTGGGAATCCCCTACTCTTATGGTAACTCCGGTTCATGCGGCTACACGCATCAGGAGCCGTTCAAGAGGTTACACTAGACCCATATAGCCCGTGGGTGGTTCTAGGATGGTTAAGCTACACATACCCAGGTTAATGGTTTTAAAGGCATGCTAAAACTGATTCCTTTTCCGGGCATGGTTATATATATTAAATATATGGTTTGTATGCATGTGGTTGGTTTGGTTTTACTGGATGACATTATTTTATCCTTATCCTATGTACTTGCTAGCGTTCACCCGCTAACCCGTCCTTGGGCGGCTGTATCCCCAGGTGATGCAGGAACCGATCGTTCCACTCCTTCTGCTAGTAATTAAACTTTGGGATTAGTTTTTGGATTGAAGTGGTGAGCTTTCATCTTTTCAAAAGGCTCCATTTCATGTTATGGATATTTTCATACACTTTGGTTTATTTATGGATATTGATTTTGACTGTGGTTGGGGACATGTCCCAACCCGGTATTGTTTTTCTTTTGGTTAGAGACTTTTATGGAACTACTATGGGTTTGTATGGGCGGGATAGGTAGTAGTGTCAGCAGTAGTATTGGCATTGCCATGGGCTGAAATCGTTGGACTAAATTTCTTACTATTCCATCCTTTTATATTATGTTATGGAACTTGGTTTGGTTATTGTTATGGTTTGGATTATAGTTTGGTTTGGTTATGGTTGTTGGTTGGTATCGACGGTTGGACTCGTTTGGGTGATCACAGTCATAGACCTATCCCAGAGTCTTGGGTTACACAATAACTCTATCTTGTTATCCGTTCAGAATTCATCCGACTCAGGATATACGTAGGTTGGTTGGGTAGGGTAATGGGAGTGGTATCCAGTCCTGGTTGGACTTGGGATGCCCATTACGATGAGGCCCTGGTTCGGGTCATGTAAATATTTTACTTTGTAAAAATTATTATTCTTAAACCAGGTTAATGTTAATTGAATTCACACAAAAAACGTATACTACAAAAGTGAGGAAAAATAAAAAGAAAATAATCGATCATGATTAAGTGAGAATTTTGTCAAAAAAAAATATAATAAAATTCAAGAGTGTCGATCTGAAAAACAGAGATAAGTTGATGTGCCACTTCTCTATGACCTCCAATTACTTTGTATTTTTTTCTCCTTTTTTTTAAAAAAAAAGTTTATTATGTGTTATAAGTTATGCTAATTAACTTGATAACATTCATGAGGAAAGCAAGAAAGTTGTTTTTTGTTTTTAAGGAGAGTAAGAAAGTTGTTCTACATACTTAAACTCAAAGAATCGCAATATATTATATGAAAATACGAAAAAGCTACGCCCATGTGCTCAATCTTGCATAAGCACTAGAAAACTCTTATATTAGTGATTTATTCAATTGTAGAATTAAAATCTACATGTTTATATATCTAAATATATCTTCTGTTGACTTGAAATTTTTAAAAAATACTATTAAATTTATTTTATGACAACGAAGCGTGAATAAATTCACTAGTAACATAGATAAAGGTCATAACACAAGAGGAGGGGCAGCCATGATAAGATCACCCCTCCCCGTCAATATAATAATTTAGCCACATAAACATTTAAAATTTATTTGAACCACAAATTTTAAATATTTATAAATTTTTAGAACTCCACTATATAAATTTAAGCACTAAAATATAAACTATCATAAAATCAAATTACATTATAAGGTATATGTAAAAGTTATAATATAATATTAATTTGTGACCGTAATAGTACTTTCAGTAACATGCCATAATAATAAGTCAAACTTATATATTTATTAGTTTAATAGCACGTGTAATATTTAATTATTTAAAATTAAATGATTTTGTCTATTATAGAGATTTTTAATGGAGTACAAAAAGTTCAAATCACTTTTTAAATATCCTTCACACTTTAATATAACAATATGAACATAAACATATATTTTAGTGTAAGCACATAGATATTTTATCACCAGAAGTTTCAAATGATTGACGGATCATCAGTTTTGTGTTTGTCGTGAAATTTTTTAAAAAAAAAAGTGTAGTCCCAAAATACTTACTATAAATTTTGTATTGCAAATGATAAATTTTAAATGAAAACAATAACTCAATATAATCAAATGAAAATTATGATGGCACATAGGTAAAAACTTACACGCACCTGGTGTATACACCAAACTAATGTTCTTTATCATGGTTATGTAATTAAATTAAGTAAAATATATATTGATTAATCATGGTTAAGTAACATGAACTTTAAATTCAAACACATGACATGCATGTATTGGCTTGGTGTATACACCGGGTGCATGTAAGTTTTACCCTGGTACATATATTAAAAAGAATCTGAAGTTGATAAGTTCGATTTTGATATTAGGAGACGGGTTGTTGTTGGCGGTGGTGGATGGTGGCCAATGTCAGAGAGAAGTTTTCTGGCGGTTTCCGGCGATAAACTCTCCAAAAAATTTGACGAAAGAACAGATTCTACTGAAATGAGATTTTAACGATGAAAACCAGTCAGTTTCTTTTTATGGTAGTGTGTATGTCAATTTGTTATTGAGGGTTGAGTGTGCATTTGTCAATGGAGATGAACTGTATTACTGTGTGGGAGTAAAAAAATATGGAGTCTGTGTCGTTGTTTTTCTGTGTGTGCAAGTAGTATGCATATATCAGTACAAACACGTCCAGATCTGTTTTACATTGTTTTAAATATTTAGATAATTAGACATACAGTATAACTTATAATCACATTCATATCAATAATCAAACTCTCACACGTTGGATAATACATGAAGCCATTGACTATAATTTATGAATTAACAGTACAAAAATGGATAACAACCTATGTAATGAACTTAAACGATTGTAAGAACAAAATATTATCACCGAAAACTCAACGGAAATCTGACTCCACTCTTTTCTTTTCCTCCTTTTTACTGATGATTTTTTCCTCTCTATTTTTTTATAATATTTTTCTTTCTCTCAATGTCTGTCTGATGTTTGATAGTGTTTAAATACAGTGTGTAGAATAGAATGTATGTCTCTATTTTTTTGAAGGTGAGGGAATTCCTTAAATAAAGGAATTTGGAGGGAACAGTTATAATATCAAATAAGGGGGATTTGATTTTTTTTTCTTTTTAAATTAAAATACAAATAATAATAATAATAATAATAATAACAAAAATAAATAATAATATTAACTAATTGACTTTTTTATATTTAAAAGGCAAACTGGTTCAGTGGATCCTTGTTTTATGTCGGTTTTGTAAGTTGGACACTTCTACTTACATGTTTGTCATCTAGACTTCTGAACCCACTAAAAAGTACTATTTCAAACCCTTTGACCATTGACCAGGCCTATGTGGCATTAAAAGGGCTAACTAGGATGAGGCGCGTACAGGCATGCGCCTAGGGTGCGAGTGGGGGGCAATTTTTGATCAATTTTATATTAAAATAATTAAGAAAAAATAAAAATAGTATTCGAATTAAAAAAATAATTTAAAAGGTTCTTTTTTTCCTTCCTTCTTTTTTAATTTAAAAATATTTTTTAAAAAGATAAACCCTTTCCCCAACCCCCGTTCAGCCCCTCCCCACCCACCCTAGCCTCTCGTCCAGGCCCTCCCACCCTACCCCAGGCCCTCCCCACCCACCCCAGTCCCTCTCCTCACCCCATCGCTGCCACTTATACTAACTCTCTCCATCTCGTTCTCGACTATACAACCCAAATTATCCCCTTCCCGCAACTCAAACCCATTATCACAAAATCCATTTTCACTTTCTTGATTCAAACAGCTCAAAGAATCCAACTTTAAAGAACCCTCATTTTCAAAATCACTTTTCTCAAAGACCCCATTTTTATCTTGTTTTTTGTTCAAACAACTCAAAGAGTCAACTTTAGAGAACCTTCATTTTCAATATCACTTTTCTCAAAAACCCCATTTTTACCCTGTTCTTGATTCAAACAAATCAAAGAACTACAGCTTTAAAGAATCCTCAACTTCATTTTTTGAAGAAATTCCATCAGAAATTTCTAACCAGCAATCCACCATTTCTTTCAACCATCATCACTTCCAATCAAATATGAATCAATTCAAACCAAACACCATGAAATCAATTAAAAAATCCTCAAATTTCAATTGAATTGTAATTTTACCATGGAATAAGATTTTGCTAACAAAATCATCATCAAAAATCAGATTCTGGAATCAGATTCCAATTTCAATTGCATTTCAATCATCGCTATCTAATTACCTCTTCAAAAACCATAATTTTGGATCACCAAAAATCATCATCCTTAAATTAATGCAAAGTTGAAAAAGAAGGACCAAATATTCTTAGCCAACACAATATTTTCTAATAAGAAAAATATGAAGAAGAAATAGAGAATCAAGAAGAAAGAAAGAAAAAAGGGAAGAGAGAAGAATAAGAGTAGGGGAGAATTAAGAAGAAAGAAAGAAAAAATGAGAAGAGAGAGAAATAAGAGAATGGTGGGGTTGGGGGGTTTTCTTTATTTTATTTATATTTATTTAGTAATTAATTTATTTATTTTAATAATTAGTATTTCTTATACTTAAAAATGACGTGGAAGAGATGTGGAAGATGATATAACAGCTGACGTGGGCGAGTGTGTTACACTCACCGAAAAAGTGTTTAAAATATTGCACTTTAGTGGGTTCAAGGGTTCAGATGACAAACATGTAAGTAAGAGTATCTACATTACAAAACGGACATAGTGCATGGATCTACTGAACCATTTTGCCTATTTTAAAAAAAAATATAAATGGCCTAAACTAAAATAATTAAGAGAAATACTAAAATTTTAATTTACTTATTAAAATTAAAGGAGAAATATATATTTTTGAATTTTTTGTATTATTTAAAAGTAAATATAAAAAATATTTTTTTAAAATGTAATTTTATTTTTCTACTAAAACTTATTAAAAATGAAATAAAAGCTAAAATAAATATCTGATAAAATATAAATATTTAATACCAAAAAATAGGTTAAAACTCGGGGAGGGTAAAAAATAATGTGTCTACATTTTGCCCCTCTTTGTGTGAAATCTCGAAGAGTTTTCATACAAAGAAGTAGACAAAAAGTTGATTTTTGACCCTTTGATTATTCGAAAAATGGGGATAAAAATAAAATAATAGAAAAATATGACCGATTCCTGATTTTGGACTGCCTACATATCCCCGTGTTATAAGGGAATCAGGCCACGTGTAGTTCAAAGGTAAAATAGTGAGAGAATGAGTTAGAGGTCGAGTTAGGTTCCGTCGAGATCTGGTTCATGACTTTTGTTTTTTTCATCCAAATGACTAACAAAAATCAAAGATGAAAAATACAAATGAAAGATGCAATTTCTCTAGAATCTTGATTCGAATCTTCATGACTTGAACTTGAAAATTCACCCTATTCTTCATGAGGGCACCCGGCTTGCTTTTATTCTTCACCCTATTCTTTTGGCAGACTCCTGGACTTGCTTTTTCTTCACCCTGTTCTTCAGGTGGTCTCTTGGACTTGCTTTTTCTTCACCCTGTTCTTCAGTCGGACTCCTGGACTTGCTTTTTCTTCACCCTGTTCTTCAGTTGGTCTCCTGGACTTGCTTTTTCTTCACCCTGTTCTTCAGGAGGGCTCATGGACTTGCTTTTTATTCACCCTGTTCTTCAGGCGGGATCCTAGACTTTTTTTTTTCTTCACACTGTTCTTCAGGCGGGCTCCTGAACTTTCTTTTCCTTCACCAAGTGCTTCAGGCGGGCTCCTGGACTTTCTTTTCCTTCACCCTGTTCTTCAGGCGGGCTCCTGGACTTACTTTTCCTTCACCCTAGTTTTCAGGTGAGCTCCTGAAATCACATCAAAACTAAAAGGAAAATTATCCCAAACAAAGATTATTATAAAAAGATATTTTATTTTCTGGAAAAGTGAAGTTCCAAACAACAGGAATTAAATTTTTGTCCTAGTTTATCGTCAGAGAACTTTTGTGAAAAACACATAATAACTACTTGAAAAACCCGAATAAAGAAATGCATCTTCTATGGGTTAATTGGAATAATTCAGCTAGAAAGTGCATTTTCTAGAAGTCAAGGGGAATGACTTGACTAGAAAGTACATTTTCTAAGAATCAAGAGAAATGACTCGATTAGAAAGTATATCTTCTAGGATTTAAGGGGAATTACTCGACCATGAAGTGCATCTTCTAGGAATCAAGGGGGATGACTTGACTAGGAAGTACATCTTCTAGAAATCAAAGGAATTGACTCGACTAGGAGGTACATCTTCTAGGAATCAAAAGGAATGACTCAACTAAAAGGTACATCTTATAGGAATCAAGAGGATTGACTCGACCAGGAGGTACATCTTCTAGGAATCAAGGGGGATGAATCGAATAGGAAGTATATCTTCTAGGAATCAAGGGGATTGAATCGACCAGGAGGTACATCTTCTAGGAATAAAAAAGAATGGCTCGACTAAGAGGTACATCTTATAGGAATCAAGGGGATTGACTAGACCAGGGGGTACATCTTTTAGGAATCAAGGGGGATGACTCGACCAGAAAGTACATCTTCTAGAAATCAAGGGGATTGACTTGACCAGGAGGTATATCTTCTAGGATTCAACAGAAATGACTCGACTAAGAGGTACGTCTTATAGGAATTAAGGAGAATGACTCAACTAAAAGGTATGTCTTATAGAAATCAAGGAAAAGACTCGACTAAAAGGTACATGTTATAGGAATCAAGGGGAATGACTCTACTAAAAGGTACGTCTTATAGGAATCAAGGGGAATGACTCGACTAAAAGGTACGTCTTATAGGAATCAAGGGAATGAGTAGACTAAAAGGTACATCTTATAGGAATCAAGGGGAATGAATCGACTAAAAGGTACGTCTTATAAAAATCAAGGGGAATGACTCGACTAAAAGGTACATCTTATAGGAATCAAGGGGAATGACTCGACTAAAAGGTACATCTTATAGGAATCAAGGGGAATGACTCGACTAAAAGGTGTGTTTTATAGGAATTAAGGGGAATGACTAGGCTAAAAGGTACGTCTTATAGGAATCAATGAGAATGACTCGACTAAAAGGCACGTCTTATAGGAATCAACGGGAATGACTCGACTAAAAGGCACGTCTTATAGGAATCAAGGGGAATGACTCAACTAAAAGGCACATCTTATAGGAATCAAGGGGATGAATCGACTAAAAGGTACGTCTTATAGGAATCAAGGGGAATAACTCGACTAAAAGGTATGTCTTATAGGAATCAAGGGGAATGACTCGACTAAAAAGTACGTCTTATAGGAATCAAGGGGATGACTCGACTAAAAGGTACATCTTATAAGAATCAAGGGGAATGACTCGACTAAAAGGTACTTCTTTTAGGAATCAAGGAGAAGTCTTATAGGAATCAAAGGGAATACCTCGACTAAAAGGTATGTCTTATAGGAATCAAGGGGAATGACTCGATTAAAAGGTATGTCTTATAGGAATCAAGGGGAATGACTCAACTAAAAGGTACATCTTATAGGAATCAAGGTTCAATTTAAGAAGTGTATCACCTAGCAGATGATAATTGAAATCCCTGGACAAGAAAGTGTGTCTCCGATGGATATAGGATGATGAATTTTTACCATGATTTGATTATCAAACCTGTGCAACAACATTGCTTCTTCCATTTGTAAAAGTGAGACATTGAAGCCCTTAATATTTATACTTTGAAGTCCTTGTTTTGAAGGTAATATGTTTTTTGTTTTATCAAAGAAAACTTGTGAGTTTAAGACATGGTGGCTGGTTTGTGGCTTTAACTTTTGTGACGATCACTCTTGCCCTCATCATATTTAACCTTTTTTCCAACCATTAGCATATATCATTCACTTTCCTTTTTATTGACCCAAACTCAGATTATAAAGAGTGACTCTGAAACAAACATAATATCTATGCTTTGCCATGTTTCTCAGATAAACCCCTTTGAACCTTGGTATTTCCATGAGTTTCCAGACTTGTCTGTTGATAAAACTTTCTGCATGCCTTATTTTGGCATCATGTCTCTTTCATGTGTTGGCTTTTTGTCTTGCTTTGTGTAATTGAAGAAGCTAGTAGCCAATTTTGAAGTCCTTCCTTGCTTGTCTTAACATGAATTTGATTGAAAAAATATGCAAAAGATGACAATAGTTTTCATTTGACGACAAAAATTCAAAAATAAAAATTAAAAATTAAAAATAAAAATAACAAAAAGAATAGAAAAATACAATAAACATCTTTCCTCACAATAGATGACTCATGCCTTTATTTTTTTAGCGAACTTCCTTTTGCTTCTCTGGACTGTAGAAACTATATATTCTCTGATTGATCTCATTCAAACTATTTGAGATAGACCTTCTCACTGAAGACCAAATCATTTTTATTCACAAAGTGATTGCCTCAATATATTCAAGTGAGGTTGTAACTATGTCCCCAAACACCTCAACACTTTACTTATTTTCTCAGATGTTTTTTTCCTAACTTTAGCTCTCTGATTCAATGTTTCATGATTAAGCTAGATTTTAAGATTCGACTGAAAATTTTGCAGGCATGTTATAACACTAGAATCAACATAAAATGTATTGTGTAAAGAAGACAAACAAACAACTTAAAAATAAGATAAAACAACAAGGACACCATATTTTATTAAAAGAAAAGATAGAAAGGTTTAAACGAAAATGACAGACAGACAAAACAATATAGATTTCTGTAACACCCCGAAATCTAGTTTCCAAGATGCCATACGGTGCTCCGAACTTCAAGTAGTCCTGAACTAACCCTGGCTGCTTTCTACTAAATTTGAATCTCAAAATAGGGGGATACAAATATAAAATCACAATAAATATGGAAAAACTGTCTGAATTATCTGAGTATATTTGAAAATACTAATCTCGTAAGTCTAACAAGACAAATAATTACAACTAAAATCTAAAACTGAATCTAATATCCCAACAAGCCTTTACTGACTGAATCTAGAGAGTCACTGGGACAAGCCCTAGCTGACTCAAACTGTCTGAAATAAATATTGAATCAACTACTAATATACTGGAAATCTGAATAGCTAAGTCCCCGAACTATGAGGACTCACCAACTATAGAGATATAGATGAGATGCTCAAAAATCACTCACGCTGCTGAAACTGATCACCTGAACCTATATTATGAGACAATGTAGCACATAGACGTATATGTGGATCAGTACTTTGGAAATATACTAGCACATGATGGTGAATGTAATAAGTAAGCAATATCATCACAATTTATAAAATCATGCATGCTAAAGGTAAATGACTCACAAAGGTTGGAGTAATCTGAAAACTGAAGATCATAAATCATGAATAGTAAAGCATATAGTATAAAACTCGTGAGCCATTACACTTAGTTTTGAAATCTGTATTCTGTTCTTTTTCTCAAATCATACAGGCTAAGTGAAATTTGTATGTCTATATCTGAAGACTTATGTAAAGCAATATTTTAAACTCAAGAACTTTAAAGATGTGGAGAAAATACTTTATCTTAAGGGTTTAGAAATCTGAAAACTTATTCTGCATGGGAGGCTCTTGTAACCGACATAAACCATGTGAGCATTCATGGAGTTCAACATTTTTGTCCCTCTATGGAGGAATTCTCATGTTGGGAAGAAAAGTCATACTCTTACCAGGGAGTATAACCTATCTAAGTGATCACATATCTATCATCCACGTTGAAGTCGGAACCATCTAAATACTACACTGGCATGTAGTTCTGGGGTATGAAACCGTAGTAATATACCCAACTCGGTGCTAAATACTACTCCCACTAAATCTGTATGCTTATTCTGATGGAAATCTACTTTAAAATAGTATAATGATTTATAATGAAAACCAACAGTATATCTATAAAGCTAAATCTGTAATCTGAATTTGTAAAGTAGATTTCATAGCTATTCTGATATTAAAAG
This sequence comes from Capsicum baccatum var. pendulum, assembly GCA_030864225.1. NCBI lineage: Eukaryota > Viridiplantae > Streptophyta > Magnoliopsida > Solanales > Solanaceae > Capsicum > Capsicum baccatum. The sequence goes on along the minus strand of CM061557.1, from coordinate 81,374,157 downwards.
GTCAAATCTTTATCAATAATCTAAAAAGAAATCTAGTTATAGGGTGCTTATGGCACAATAAATCTTAAAATAGCATTCTTTAATTATGGCTTAATGACCCATGCATCAAACTTATGTTACAACATCATAATGTTCATGCTTGGTAATTTAAACATTTATAAATCAACTTGAAATCTAGAAATTTCTGCCATATGCATGAAAATATGAACATAATCATATAATTCAACTTTTAAATCACTGAAAATCTCATAAGCTTGTAAATAATAATCATGAGTAAGAATCCTAACTCGAATTTCATGGAAAATAATATAATATTCAATAAATTTGTAGTTAAAATAAGTTTTTGGGCACAAGGATGAAAGGATTATCCTTGCTGAAAATCCCACATACCTTAATCAATGATCTTATATGAAAAGCTTGAACCTTGGACTCCTATTGTGTCTTTGAAGATGATTTATTAGAGCTCTTGAATTGGAAATCCTTAATCTTGAATTGCTTTGGAGAATTAATGGAGGAATTAGATTTCTTGGGGAGTAAGCTTTGATGATATAGGATTTTGTTTAAGAATATTTTGGTGAAAAGTAGGTATAATATGATTAGGATGGGTTGAATGATCTATTATTCATGACTTGAGGCTAGAGAAAAGACCAAAAAGGCCCTTTTAAAATTGTACTTGGACTGGAAAAAAATCCCGAAATTGGCCTATGGCGCAATGCGCCGTTATCGCGGTGACCTACTGGAAACTGCCAACTGGGACCTAAAAAATCTTCGCTATGTGGATCTATCGTGGTATACTTCGAGATTGACATTTTGTCCACCTCTGTGATGCACCACAATCGCGAAGGCTCACTGAAAAGTGATAATTGTGAAATGGGACATTACCGCGATGTGGTGGAATCGCAAAATCTTATTGGAAATTGATAATTGGGATTTTGGACCTCTCTGCGACATGCCACAATTATGGAGTCTTACTGGAAATTGACAATTGTCATTTAAACTGTGTCCGCGACACGCTAGTGACCAAAATGATTGTGTTTTACGACTGAAACTTAAAATTGCCTTAATTTCTCATCCGGTTATCGGATTAAGGTGAATCTTCTATTATTGAAAATATAATTCAATTTCCTATGCATTAGAGGGTCTAAATATGGAAAATTATACATGTATGAAAACTCATTCTCTTTTGAAGCAACTACTTGGCATTCTCAATGCTAAATTGAACTAGGAAAAGTATGGGGAGTTACAATTTTGAACTACAATCCTGAAATAATTCAAATAATATAAAATAAAATAAAACAATCTAGCAAATATCCATCCTAGCAAGGAGAGGAGTAGCTTCCCAACTGCTGAGCTTAACATCTTAGCTACTGGTCTGCCTATCAGCATGACTAGAGCTTTCCTTACTGTCAATGTTCTATACCATAATTGATCCATCTTGAATTATATTTTCAATTTATCTTTTTAAATCTTGACAATCTTTAATACTATGACCCTGAACATTAAAATGATATGTATATCGTACAGTAGGATCAAAAGTTCTTGAACACGGATTAAGAGTGTGTCCAAAGAGGGGAGTGATCATGTCCTCTTGTACCAATCTATAAAATAAACTTTCATACGACTCTCCAATTGGTGTGAGGCAATCTCTCGACTTCTGCCTTATTTCATTATTTGGCTTGGATAAAAAATTGGGCCTAGAAGGGATTTGGTATGTTTATGGAGTTATAGAATGACTCTGAGGAGTTGGTGTGTTCAATTGTGGGTAAGATGGGGGATAAACATGTGGTTGTGCATTATACACTAGATATGGAGGTAAGGGAATGGAGTATAATGGATTTTAGGAGTGATTTTGTGGAGCTTGGACATGAACTTGGGCTTGAACCTGAGAGCGACGACGATGTGGTCTTCTTGACCATGCCCGCTGTCCAACTATACTAGCAGATGCATCTTTCTCATTCTTATTCTCCCCAACACTTCCTGAACCCTTTTGAATTACTCGAGTAGTTGCTTTCAATGTTGGAAAACTCACAATGCGACCAGTCTTAATTCAATTTTCTATCATCTCCCCTATTTAAAGGACCTCAATAAACGGCTTGCCTAATACAGGTAACAAGTGTTGGTAATATGTTTGGTCCTGCGCTTGAATAAACACCTCCACTATCTTACTTTTTTTCATTGGCAGTTTCACCCTAGCAGCTTGTTCATGCCATTTAATCGCATATTCTCTGAAACTTTCAGTATTCTTTTTCTTCATATTAGTCAGGAATTTCTCATCGAGAATCAACTCCACATTATATTGGAATTATTGCACGAATTCATTAGCAAGGTCATCCCAATTATTTCACTTGTCGATGTCCTGATCCACAAACTACTCTGTAGGTAGACTCGAAAGACTCTCACCGAGATAAGCCATGATTAATTTTTTTTTACCTTCGGCACCTCTTATTTGGTTGCAATAATGCCTCAAGTGTACCACTGGATCACCATGCCCTTCGTACTTGTCAAACTTTGGCATTTTGAACTCTAGTGGCAAATTAACGTTAGGAAACATACATAAATCATTGTATGAAACACTTTTTGGTCCTCCTAATCCTAGCATATTTCTCATACTCTGCTCTAAGCTTTTCATTTTCCTGGCCATCTCTTCCTATTACTCACTGTTAACAATCTTCTCAATCACGATAGGTGAATCGTGTTGATAAGCATGATAATGTGGATTTGGGAGTTTGAAAGTCATTTCAGGAGGATACAGTTGATCATGACTTGGTTCACCCATATTCTTCTGTACTATCGACTGAGGACCCACAGTAGCTGGTGCTACAGAAGTGAAAATGGGTTATTTGTGACAGACGGATTTGGTGTGTGCATGGTAGAAGTACCAGCAATGGTAGTCACATTAGCATATAGGCCGAATCCAGGTGGGTATAATGGATTGCTAGTTTGAGCTTGAATAGGATTTGGATCATTCGTATTCGAAAGTCCAGGGATTGAGAAAGGCGGGGTTTGTCCATTCAACCAAGCTTGTTACATTTCCGCCATCTGTTGTTTCAATAACTTAATTTCTTCCATTGATGCTAATTCCTGCGAAATCAACTAATTTTGCTCTTCCTCGCTATCAGACCCTATACCCTCTTTGCGGGTCATCTTTCTTTTTCCCTTATATCTGGTGTTATACGAATGTGATGCCAGTTTAAACCACAAACCAACCACCAATTACTTTATCTTTTCTGTGACCAAGTAGAAAATGTGTGAGTGTTACATATTTAACACATTTTAATGTCACGTTGTATGGTATGCTATATATATTTTCCAACCTATCATGGAAGGCCTTATGTTTCATCCTAGCTTTTCTAGGCGTATTTTTCAAAAAGTTATGATCAAACCCTTTGGAGGGTTTCTTATGTATCATGTCAGGACATAAATCAGATCTTGCATAGTTCGGGAAAACTTAACAAAAAAAATGATTGATTCTTTCTTTTCTTTTTTTAAGAAGGAAAAATAATTTTTTTTAAATCACCGAATCCATAGAGGACTACCTACGTATCTCATTAAAATGAGAATTGAGTGTGCGTAGTTCTTGAAATATATGTCATACAAACTTAGCCTCAAGACCCCTAAAGGTTCAGGCCTATTAAGATTTATATATATTTTTATTTTGTTAAAAACTTAGCCTCATGATCCCTAAAGATTCAGGGCTATTAAGATATATATACAAAAATTGAACTTGAGGATAAGAAAAATAATTATGAAAGTAATCATATTTTCAAAATATTATCCAATAAATCTATGAATAATTTTCAAAAGACAGGGTCGTACCCCAAAGAGGGATTCCTACGTATCGCAATAAAGAGTGAGAATCAGACCCTCGTAGTTCATGAAAACCTTTAAAAAAAAGACTGCGTAAATTTTTTAATCCCTTTGTAAAGGATATTATTAAATTTGAGGACAAAATCTTCTCTTTAAATTTCTCTAAGTTGCCTAAAAGCCGGTCAACAATCAAATGGCCTTTCAAATAATCTCAAAGTGCACGTAAGATGCACATGTTGGTCAAAAGAGGGACACCTGTCCTAGATAGACCCGACCCCTATGCCGAGTCCCGCTAAGTCAAATGCATATGATGTAAATAAAGAAAAACCTAATAGAGGTAACCAGATTCTGAGTTTTAAGTTCTTCTTCGTCTAGCCTAATAGGGATAAGTGTCTAGACTGGCTTACCCGAGCAGACACTCGAGTCGGGGAGGGAAAACTTATTCGGTAGAAGTGCTACTCCGCCTTCGTTGTCGATCTGAACCCCGCCTAATATGTGCGACTATAATCCTTCACCGAGTGCCTTGACACTCTGGTTATCTCAAAAAGTAAGTAGGATGCATATGTTGTATTCCTTCTATCCTATTTCAGAGACTCAGAGGGGGTGCGCAAGAGAAGACAGTTTATAAATACAGTTCAACAATATCAAAGCAGTAAATGAGCGACAAGTAGCACATAAGGCCAACAAACATAATATCAAAATAATTAAAGTAAGTAAAGTCAATATCAAAAAGCTCAAATTCTAATTAAATCTCCAACAGAGTCGCCAGAGATGTCACAGCCCTTTTTCGCTCGAGGGTCCAGTCGATGGGTTTTTTCAATTAAAGTGACGATATTAAATAGGGATTAATTTATTTATAGAGTCGCCAGAGATGTCACACCCGTTTTTTCGCTCGAGGGTCGGTCGAAGGTTTTTTCCAATTAAAGTGATGATATTGAATAGGGATTAATTTATTTATAGAGTCACCACTTGGAATTGAGTTACGGTGTTCCAAGTCTCCTTTTTGAATCCCTAATCAAAAGGAAATGACTCTATGTTATGGTCTGCAAAAACAGAAGATCGAGTAAGGAATTCTGTTGATCGAAGGGAAGGTAGAGGCACCACTCGAGTCCCATGGTTCTAGCATGGTCGTTTTTATTGATTTATCTTGACTTAAACTATTTTTGATAAGTTATGTTTAAAGGCCTAAATTTGCTCATTTTTATATTAAAACTCTTATATTAAGTCGATGAAAAATTAACTTTTTGTAAAAATATTTATCAAGGTGAATTATTGCATCCTTGCATTATTTTTAAATGTCTCAAAAAGATGCGTATGTCGCATTCCTAATCGAGACAAGAAATTTTAAATGCGTCTAAAATTTGCCTAAAGTTAAAAGCTTTAATTACTTGAAATGTCATTTAAAAGTAAACTTAAATAAAATTCATTTAAAATGATTAATTAATCTTAACAGATAATTATTAAACCTTGTTAATGATAATGAAATAAAATAAATAAAATAATAATAATAATAAAATAATATAAATACATAAAGCTAATCATATTAATTTTAATTTTTTATAAACCCCCAATTTTATTCTTTAATTAATGCAAAACCCAAAAAAATCAATTAAAAGAAAATCCCTTTTTTGAATATATTTATCTATATAAAAAAAACTTGATTGTAAAACAATAAAAAATTAGACAGTTTTTTGAATATGTACAGATAAACACTAAACCAAAAAAAATGACGTTGTTCCTAGCGACTGTTTTCACCGGTCATGTGGAGTCTGTGTTGTTGGTTTTTGATGTGTGCAAGTAGTATGCATATCAGTACAAACACGTCCAGATCTGTTAGACATTGTTTTAAATATTTAGATAATCAAACATACAGTATAACTTATAATCACATTCATATCAATAATCAAACTCTCGCACGTTGGATGATATATGAAGCCATTGAACTATAAATTATGAATTAACAGTACAAAAATGGATAAGAACCTGTGTTATGAACTTAAACGATTGTAAGAACAAAATATTGTCACCGAAAACTCAATGGAAATCTGACCTCCACTCTTTTCTTTTCCTCATTTTTACTGATGATTTTTTTCTCTCTATTTTCTGATAATGTTTTTCTGTCTCTTAGTGTGTGTCTGATGTCTGATAGTGTGTAGATACAATGTGTAGAGTAGAATGTACGTCTCTTTTTATTCAGGGGGTGAGGGAATTCCTTAAATAAATGAATTTGGGGAAAACAATTATAATATCAGATAAGGGGAATTTGAATTTTTTTCTTTTTAAATTAAAATATAAATAATAATAATAATAATAATAATAATAATAATAATAATAAAATAAATAATAATAATAATAACTAATTGACTTTTTTATATTTTAAAAAATAAAAGTTTATAAATAGCCTAAAATATTATAATTAAGAGAATACTAAAAATGTTAATTTACTTATTAAAATTAAAGGAGAAATATATATTTTTGAAATTTTCATATTATTTAAAAATAAGCATAACAAATAAAAAAATAATTTTTACAAAAAATGTAATTTTATTTTTCAACTAAAACTTATTAAAAATGAAATACAAGGTAAAATAACTATTAGATAAAATATAAATATTTAATACCAAAAAATAAGATAAATCTCGGGGAGGGTAAAAAAATCATGTGTCTACACACCCTACGACTCGTAGGATGATTCATAGTCGAGGGAGTGAGCTCAATGCTCTTAAGAGTTTTTTTCAATGGCCAAATTTTGGGGTGTTTCACAAATGAATGATTTACTGTCATCTTTAGGCATTATGCATCAAAGCAGTTACCCTTACACACCACTATAGAAGGGTGTTATTGAAAGAAAATATAGACTCATTTTGGAAATAGGTAGAGCATTAAAATTGCAATCTTATGTCCCTAGTAGATTTTTGGGTGATTGTCAACAAACAACAGTCTATATATGATTAATAGATTGCCTACTACAGTATTGGATGGGAAATCTTTTATGAATTATTGTTTCATAAGCCTCCCAGTTCGGACCACATTAAGGTTTGGGGTTGTTATACTTTGCTAGCTCATTACCTAGAACTAACAATTATTAGGCTAGAGCAAGGAGATCTATTCTGTTGGGGGTTTTCTAGCATACAAAAGGGATATAAACCATATGATCTAGATGACCGAAGCATATTCATCAATAGAGATATCACTTTTAGAGAAGAGGTGTTTTCATTTAGGGACATGCAGTCTCATGAAGGTCTTTTTCCTTTACTCTCACCTTTTATAGATTCTGCAGGAATATAAGAGAAAGAACTGACTATTACACAACCTTCATCTCAATCAATTGATATAAACTCTACCTACAACACAAAGTCCACTATACCTGGTGAACCTATCTCACCAGTTGAAAATCCAAGTCTATCACCAGCTATTGGTGATGATCCAATACATCCAGATGAAATACAACAGGAGCGTGTTGGTCCAAGAAAAACAAGTAGAACCAGCAAACCTCCTGTGTGGATAAAGGATGTTGTTCCTAATAGACCAGTCCCCATCCCATCACTAATTATATTTGTTATGATCATGTCAGCACAAGTTATCAAGCTTATCTACAAGTTTTTTTAGCAACTGTGGAGCCTCAATCTTTCTATGAAGCACCTCAAGACAAGTAATGGACAAATGTTATGCAACAAGAAATCTAGGATCTAGAAGGCAACAATACTTGGACAGTTGTAAATTTGCCTCCTTGTGAGAAAATAATTAGCTCAAAATGGGTATACAAGATTAAATATTAGTACACTAGTAAGGTGGATAGGTACGAAGCTTAGTTGGTTGCTAAAGGCTACATTCAAATATAAGGTCTTAATTATCATGAGACTTTCTCTCCAATATCCAAGATGGCCACTATTAAAACCATTCTCAGTCTAGCAGCTTCGCATGGTTGGGATCTTTATCTATGGATGTTAATAATGCTTTCTTGTAAGGTGATCTGCATAAAGACATTTATATGAACCTTCCTTTGGCTTCCAGCAATAAGGGAAATCTAAGGTGTGTAAGCTAAGAAAATTATTGTGTGGGCCATAGAAGGCATCCAAACAATGGAATATCAAGCTTACTAAAGCTTTACTTGCATCAGTTTATTCTCATAATGTCATGATCATTCTCTGTTTGTTAGAAATTAGAAGGAGACTACTTTAGCTGATATTTTGACATATGTAGATGATCTATTGATCACAGGAAACAGTTCTTCCATGATTCAAGAGGACAAAGATACACTGCACAAGAAATTCAAGATGAAGGATTTGGGAAGTCTCATATATTTCTTGGGGATTGAAGTTTTAAAATTAAAAAAAAAACGAATCATGCTTAACCAAAGAAAGTATGCATTACAACTTTTTTTTGAAGCTGGTCTGAGTGGAGCCAAAGAAGTAAACACTTCTTTAGAGTTTAGTCACAAACTGACTATTGTGGAGTTTGATCAACATACTAGAAATTCTAATTATCCAGAATTGGAGGATGTTGCAGTATATCAAAGATTAGTTGGTAAACTGTTGTACTTGACAATTACTAGACCCGACATTTGTTTTTAATGTGCAAGTTTTAAGTCAATTCATGCAGCATCCTAAGATTTCACATAGGGAATCAACACTTAGGATTGTGAGATATATCAAGAAATATCCTAGACATGGGATTCTACTCAAGAAAGATGTAGGTTCTCCAAAGCTCACGGGTTATTATGACTTAGATTGGGCCTCATGTCTTAATACACGAAGATCAGTCACTGGCTACATAGTAAAATTAGGAGATTCCTTAATTTCTTGGAAGTTAAAGAAGCAGCAAACTATTAGCAGGAGTTCTACTGAGGTAGAATACATGAGTTTAGCAGCTCTTTTTGCAGAGTTGGTTTGGAAAACAGGGTTGCTTAAAGATTTGAATTTTCCGGTCAGTATTCCAATCTTGGTGTTTACAAATAGTACAAATAGTAAATCAGCTATCCAAATAACTGAAAATGCAGTTTTTCAAACACATAGAGATTCACTGTCATTTCATTCAAGCAAAGGTGAAATCTAACTTTATCAATCCTCAGCACATTAGTTCAGATATACAACCTGTTGATATTCTCACTAATGGTTTAGGTGCTAAAAAACATCACCTACACTTAACCAAACTTTGTGTGTTAGACATCTTCCACTCTACAGTTTGAGCGGGTGTATTGAGTTACAAAGAATGCCAAGCTATCATGTGCAGTTGGCAAGTAGTAATTTTTGTTAAATACAATTAAAAAAAAGTTGTTAGAGTAGCATGTGATTGTCACACGAGGTTGTTAGGATACAGTCGGTGTAAAATTTTCTAAAAATAGAGGCAGTTAAGGACTACATTTGTAGAAGATCACTGCATAAATTCTGGAGAATGAGAATGTAAAATTCAGTGCTTGTTCAATGAAGTTTCAATGTGTTTTACTTAGTAGTTTATGATTTACAACTTAATACAATGAAATTCCAAACTCCGTACACAAACTTGAGCATATCTTTAAAAGTTGGATTGCCTCCAATTTTATACCCTATCAGTGTTGCATTCTATTTCTTACTCTCCTCCGCAATACCCTTGGGGTTAATTTTTTCTAGCTTCACCCATCCTTAAGCACCGAAGGAAAGTATTTGAGTTGCTGTCCTGTTTGCGTAAACTATTTCTACACATCATATCAGCCATAGTTAGTGCATCAATTGATTTACCCGTGTAAGTAAGCTTCTTAGTTTATTGATCCTTTTACTAGCTCCGGTGGAGTAAACTCAGTCCTCCAGGTAGGATTGTGAGAGCACTATACTTAGAATCCAGTTGCTCAAATGTGTCTTTCCTTAGTGGTATTACTGTTAGGCCATTGGTGTGAGAATCAGAAGGGCCCTCCGTATCATCCAGTGCGCCAGTCTCGTTTTGTTGCGAAGGTGTCGAGGCTGGTGGAGACGCTCTTTTATTCTTTCGAACCATCGCCATAGTCACAAGTTAGCTAACCTCGCTAATTTATGCTTAGGGGTCGTTTGATAGAGTGTATTGAAAATATTAATGCATGCATTAGTTTAATGTGTTTTATAAGTACCTTGTTTGGTACATTTTTGAGTCTATATATAAATAATGCAAGCATTAGTTATACACTCTATTGTGTATTAAGGTGTGTATTAATAATACACACCATTTCCATGTATTAGTAATACAAAGACAACAATACATGCATTAAATTGTTAAATGACAATTTTACCCCTCTTTTTAGCCTTTTTTCTGCTAAGATTTGTATCTAGCTGCTGCTGCCTCCATTTCAGTGTGTCAACAGCTGCTAGACATGGTTACTGCAGCAAACGTTGTGAACGTCCCTGGCCTTAACACCCTTGGTGAGTCGATGGCTCGTATCGACTATGCTCTTGGTGGCATTAACCCACCCCATGTCCACTCACGAGCCACCGAGATCATCTACGTTTTACACGGTCAATTGTTTGTTGATTTCATTAACACTACCAATGTCTTGTTCTATGGGAATTGATCTGCTTGGGCGTTCTTGAATTTTTCGGCAGTAGCTTCTGCTACTTCTAAGCTTGAAAGATAGAGTACAAAGAAAGAGGTATAAAAAAGGGTATTTTGGTAAAGAAATATTTTTGTATAAAAATTACATAAATATATATTATTTTTAATACAACAAACTAAATATTGTATAAGAAATAATGTAGGCATAACTAATACCAGCATTACTAATACTTGCGTTAGTAGTGCAAGCATTACTAATATACCTTATTTAACATTATTTTTATTCACTCTACCAAACGATAAATATATGGATATTTACTGTTAATGTAATGGATGATAAAAATAGATGAAGAAAAAGTTAAATTGGTCAAACTTTTATTAGTTGGATCAAGATTTAGGTAATATACAGAGATAATATATCTTATAATAATCAATATATAAAGTTTGACTTGTTATTGTGGCATGTTTGTAAAAATATTAATTGGGTCACAAATTAGTATTTATTATAAATTTTATATATACCTTATAAGTTATCTGATATTATGATACTTTATAGTATAGTGCTAAATTTAAATATAGTGGAGTTTCAAAAATTTGGAGACTTTAGAAATTTGATATGTAAAATAAATTTTAGATATTTATGTGACTAAGTAATTTTATAAAGGGTAAATTTTTTAAAGTTGAATATTTTTCAGATATAGAAAGATAATATTTTGTTGGAATAGACTAAAAAAGAAAGTAGGAATGTAATTGTAAAGATAGAAATGTACTAATTTTGGGGTTATGGTAATATTGGCAATGCCGCGTCTCCCTATTTTTAATAATCCTTACTATTACTGCAATTGTTTTTTACTTCCTGATGTCTAATTTATCAATTAATAGACTCAATTCCATCCTAAATTAATTTGTACTTGGCTCTGATTTTAGATATTTTTATAGTTATAAATCATTTCATTTAGGAAATAAGAAAATTTGTAAAGTTAAAATATTTCTAATTATGAAAAAAGTGACATTCTTTTGAGACAGACTAAAATGGTAAGGGAGCCACATAAATTAGAACATAGGGGAGTAATATATATGTATTCCTTCCATCCACTTTCACTCGTTAAAGAATAAATAAGTATAAAATAAATTATTTTTAATTATTAAATAAATAAAAATAAATATGTATTTTTAACGTAATGGATAGATAAGAATGAATGAAGAAAATATTTAATTGGTCAAACTTTTACTAGTTGGGTCAGGATTTAAGTAATATGCACCTATAGTATATATATATATATATATATAAATAAATATATAAGTTTGACTTATTATTATGGCATGAAAATACCATTAGGGTCACAATTAATATTATATTATAACTTTTACATATACCTTATAAAGTAATTTGATTTTATGATAGTTTATATTTTAGTGCTAAAATTTAAGTAGAGGAGTTCTAAACAATTATAAACATTCAAAATTTGTGGTTCAAATAAATTTTAAATGTTTGTGGTTAAATTATTATATTGACGGGGGAGGGGCGATTTTATCATGGCTGCCACTTCCTCTTATGTTATGACCAGGTCAGTACAAATCGAATCGTTAAATCAAATCGAATCGATGAATTAAATTAAACTGGGGAAAAAAAATGAATTATGATTTGGTTTGATTGGTTTGGTGTTGGCAAAAAAAAAACAATCATTCTTGATTTGGTTTGGTATTAGAAAAAATAAAATTAAACCGAACCCAAACCAAACCGACATAATACATATAAAATTTTAATTTTTTATACGTAAAAAAATATTACTTGTAATCTACTTTCTAATTACTTTTATTATTTTTTTATATTTAGAAAATAGATATATATTTTTGGACCTTTAATTATAGTATTTTTTCATTAATAACAAATTAATACAAAGCTCAATATCTATATTTATATCTATAACATATTAAAAGTATGAAGGACCTTAGAAATGTTGTTTGAACTTTTTGTCCTTCATTAAAAATTTTCGCTTTAGACAAAATCGTCTTTTCACTATTTTTTTCTAATTTTTAAAATTTAATAATTAATTAAAATATATTTATGGGAAAACCTTTTCTTATTAAAAATCGTCAGAATTAATGACAACTAATATTTTTTTCATTAGTTTAAGAATTATAAAACAACTAAATTTGATTTTAATAAGATTTGAAAAATCTAGAAACAAATATAAAAGCCTTAGAATAAGAAAATTTTAATAAGTATTAAATTTTAAAAAGTTTTAAATACATAATAAGAAATGTCATTTTATTATTTTATCAAATTCTTATTTTACTATTTTTACCAAAAAAACACGTCCCACCTCAAAAAGAAAGAAAATAAGTAGTGTCAGATTGTAGTTAGCATACGACCTAATTTCTTTCTTTTAAGTATGGTTTTTGATTTAATTAGGAGTCCTTAATTTTCTTTTCTTTTAAGTTTTGTTTGTCTTGATTTTCTATAATAATTAGTTTTTTTATGAAAAAAGTTTCTCAAATTAGATTAGATTTCTTCTATGTTTCATCAACTCTTTCTTAAAAGGAAAAAATTCATACATCTATATATTGAGCATTCCTTTTTTCCAATAAAGAATAGAATAACATTCACAATTTAATTGTTAAAGAGTATGTTCAAGAGAAGATTAGTTTTATGTTCTTTAATATTAGTTTTTAATTTGTAGGTCAACAATGTTAAATATTATGAATCTTTTATTAATGTTTTTTTATCGTATAATTTATTGTAATTTCAATTGTTAGCTTTCGCATGATGTGCAGGTAAAGAAAAATTATGTGAGTGTGCGGTTGAGACTTCGTGCCGATTACGAGAGGATTTAAAGGTATACTTTTTTAAAAAAAAAAGAATTATATTCTCATTCATATTGGCACGATTTATGTTGTTAAGGCGTTGATTAGAAGTACATGTTCTACTCTTTGATTCGATTTTATCAAATTTCAATTCAATTCTTTAAGTTACAATTTTAAAAAGTAGACATCGAACACCGAATCGAACTATTTCAGTTTGGTTTGTTTTCTTTCAACATCGTTTTTATTTGATTCGGTAATCAGAAATATTTGAACTTTTTGTCCTTTGCTAAAAGTGTCTGCTTTAGACAAAATTATTTCTTCAATATTTAAGAATTGAAAATTTATTAAATATTTTAATAAACATATGTTATATTTGCGCTATTTTATTAAAGTGTGAAGGATCTTTGAGAAGTGATTTAAAGTTTGTGCTCTTCATTAAAAAATTTTGCAATAAACAAAATCATCTAATTTTAAATAATCAAATGTTACACGTGAGAGACACGTGGGGTTTATCTAGTTAATATAAAAACCTAAAACTCTTTAATTGCTTCACTTTTTACATTTTACTTTCCAAGTTTTCAGAGAGTTCTCATTATTTTGTCATCTTACTTTCATCTTACTTTTCTCATTCGTTAAGTTGTGATTTAGGTTTGTTTCTCTTCTTTCTCTTTTTACGAAATTAGGTAATAATTAATTACTTTATGGAGTTAAGTTTTTAATAAGTTGTCTAATTCTTCATTCTTTTGTGTGCTCACATTTTATGTGAAGAAAACTTTCACAAGCTACTGTGATTAGTAATTTAGAAATTGAACTACTTAGGTATCCACATAATATTATTTTGAGAGATAGTAGTTTAGATGTTTTAGTAATTTGCCAACTTAATTTTTATTGGAACCACTCTATGACCATTTTTTTTAATCTTTTAGTGAAAATATTTAATTTTTTTGTTCAATCACATTATAATTGTAAAAAAAATTGAGAAAATTGAAAAATCGAAAAAACCAAAAAAATCCAACTAAAACCGAAATAAAAAAATCGATTGCATATTGGTTTGATTTGGTTTATAGATTTAGAAAACCGACATTATTGATTTGGTTATATTTTAATAAAAAACGAACCAATCCGACCTATGTACACCCTTAGTTATGACCTTTATTTATGTTATTTGTATTTATTGTAATATAAGTAGTTCATATGGTATCATTATTAGATCGTATACCTTTTTGTATATCTAAATAAATAAAATAGGAGCATAAGCTGAACTGTTTTGAACTTTTTCCATCAAAAAAAATTTACGGCATGATTATATTTTTCACCATTAAATTAGTTTTAGCGAAAGACAGATTGTTTAAAATGGATAATGTTTTGCAATAAACAAAATCATCTAATTTTAAATAATGGATAATTTTCAACGCATTAAATATGAAGTTTATAGATATTTATTGTTAATGTAATGGGTGATAAAAATAGACGAAGAAAAAATTAAGTTGGTCAAACTTTTATTATTTGGATCAAGATTTTGGTAGTATACACCGATAATATATCTTATAATAATCAATATATAAAGTTTGACTAGTTATTGTGGCATGTTTGTAAAAATATTAATTGGGTCACAAATTAGTATTTATTATAAAATTTACATATACCTTATAAGTTATCTGATATTATGATACTTTATATTATGGTGCTAAAATTTAGATCTAGTGGAGTTTTAAAAATTTAGAGACTTTTGAAATTCGAGATGGAAAATAAATTTTAGATATTTATGTGCTTTTATAAAGGGTAAACTTTTTAAAGTTGAATATTTTTTTATATAGGGTAAACTTTTTAAAGTTGAATATTTTTCAAACATAGAAAGATAATATTTTGCTAGAATAGACTTAAAAAAAAAGTAAGAATGTAATTGTAAAGATAGAAGTGTATTAATTTTGGTGTTCTAGTAATATTGGCAATGCCCCGTCTCCCTAATTTAATAATCCTTTATATTATTGCAATTGATTTTTTTACTTGTTGATGTCTTATTTATCAATTGATAGAGTCAATTCCACCCTAAATTAATCTGTACTTTGATCTGATCTTAGATATTTGCGTAGTTATAAATTATTTTATTTAAGATAAAAGAAATTTTTTGAAGTTAAATATTTCTAATTATGAAAAGGTGACATTCTTTCGAGACAGATTAAAAAGACAAGGAAACTATATAAATTGTGACATAGGGGAGTAATATATATGTACCCCTCTCTCCGTCCTTCCGCTTTCACTCGTTAAAGAATAAATAAGTATAAAATAAATTATTTTTAAATTTTAAACAAATAAAAATAAATATTTACTTTTAATATAATGGATAGATAAGAATGAATGGAGGAAATATTTAATTGGTCAAACTTTTACTAATTGGGTCAAGATTTAAGTGATATGCACTGATAGTATATTTTATAATAATTTGTATCTATATCTATACTCTATTTGCAATCTATATCTATTCTATACTATATTAAAAGTGTGAAGACCATAAGAAAAGTGATTTAATTTTTTTAACCTTCATTAAAAGACTCTTAGACAAAAGTGTCTTTTTACTATTTTTTTACTATTTTAATGACATTAAATATTGATTATAATAAAAAATAAAAACCTTTCCTAATAAAAGTAGAATACCTTTTTTTTCGCTGTTCAAATAAAATTTGGCAAAAACCTAATCTGGCTAAAATAGAACCAGGCAAAGATATAAAATTATATTTTCTATAAATTATTTTCTTACTTAGATTAAATATCACAATTAAACTATCTTATATTAGATTTTTTTCGCACATTCTTCTTTTCTTATCACTGTAACTTTTTAAGGCTTTCTTGAATTCTCACCATATTTTTGAGCTGGACATGAATCTGAATTCGTAGAAAGACGTGCAACTACAATTTTTCCTTTCAACTGATCATATAGCAGTTGTTCTGTATTATATTCTTAAGTGTTTTAACTCTCTAATGAATTCATCTTTTATGTTATCTAAATGCAATCAAACATCTCTTATTTCGTTTTGACATTGGTATTGCTTATGTCTATACTTTTTCTTTTGTCTCTATACTTGAAAGAAAGATAGCCAAGGAATAGTAGTAGTAAAAACCTTTATTTTGCACTTACTTCGCACATATTTTCAATTGTTAGTTTTTGTGATTTGAGAAATGAGATATTTCTTTTATTTTTTTTTTGTTTTTGTAGCGTGTGGTCATCTCAGACAAATATGATTTTGTGTTGATTTTTGTTAAGTTAATTTTGTATTTAATTATTATTATTATCATTTCTATTTTTGTGAGTCAGAATCTGTAAAAAATAATCTTTTAGTCCATACAATTAATAATAGTAGAATAGGGGTAAGTTTTACGTATACATATGTTGTTGTTGTTGGTGTTGGAGATATCATATGTGCTTATAGGCTGCTATAATGGTTAGGATTTTACTTGGACATCACATGCACAATCACCAATATTGAAAAGGTAGGTATCTCATGCTATGACATTTTTTGTAGTATTTTCATATAATTCCGAAGAGTACATTTTGTTTTAACAAAAATACATGAGAAAAAAAATATATGTGTTGCTTGAAATTGAGTTATTCATCTATAAAATTATTTTTTCTTTAATTTTGCTTTTGTTTGCTTTATTGTAGTAAAAAGATAGCATACACAAAAGTCAGTAAAGTCTACTTATTTTTTTCCTTTTTGAATCTATTATAGATGATTCAATATTAAATTTTATATTTTTCTTATTGGTGCAGTTCTAAAATTTTGATTTTGTTTGTTTTATTATAGTAAAAAAAAAGTGAAGACAAAGGTAAGTAAAGTCCACTTTTTTTTTTTTTTTTATCAATGATAGATGATTCAACATTAAATTTTATGTCTTTTTATGTTCTAGTGTCTTCTTATGCTCTTGAACGTTTATGTTAGTAACCTTACACATAATTTATATATGTTCTAAATCGTCATTACTATGATTGCATGGTTGATCTTCTATGAAATGTTGGTTACCTCGATAAGGTTGCAAATATGATTAAAATAATGCCTTTGAAGCTAATGCAACCATTTGAAGACCACTTTTTACTGCAGCAAGAAACCACGGTCATGTTGAACTTGGGGAGCAAGTTCTACTTCATTTAACTGAAATCAAACCATATAATAATGAAAACTATTTTCTAGTGTTCAATACATATGTTTCTTTTGGTAGGTTGAGTGAAGTTAGAATGGCAAGAAAGATCATGAGAGACACAGGAATCAAAGAGTTGTCAGGAGGTATTTTTATCAAGGTGAAAGGCACAGTTAATTAGTTCTGTTGTGGAGACAGATCACATTCTCAGTGTGAGAAGATATACTGAGTTCTATCATAGTTAAATAGGGTGTCAAATAGGAAATTAGCGGATATGAAGATTTGTTTGATGTTGATAACCCTCAAGAGGACCAATTATAAGACAACAGATAGAATTTTGCAGGAGTCTATTTTTCTTTTCCTTTTCAAAATTTTTCATGTTTTAGCTTTCTTTTAGGCGTAGAAATTTATAATATTTATTCTTTTGGGAAGTTTCTTTGTGAGTTTTGTTCATAATATTTTATATACAATTAGTAATTTGAAATTAACTTATTTATAATTTTAGACAGATTTCCTCATAAGAAAAATTGGTTGGTCATTCTGAATTCATAATAATTAATAATCTTATTAATTTAAAATTGTTTTTGTCTATGTTTTATATATATCTATATTAAAAGTGTGAGGGTCTTTAGAAATATTGTTTGAATATTTTGTCTTTCATTAAAAGTTTCTCCTTTAGATAAAATCGTCTTTTCACTATTTTTCTAATATTTAAGAGTTAAAAACTAGCTAAATATATTTATGGTAAAAACTTTTCTTATTAGAAGTCATCAGAATTAATGACAACTAAATACTTTTCCACTGATTAAAGAATTCTAGATCAACAAAATTTAATTTTATGAAGATCTGAAAAATCTGAAAAACATATAAAAGCATTAGAATAAAAAAATTTAAGAAGTACCATACTTTTAAAAGTTTTAGATGCATTTCTCATTATTTTTTCAGCGGTAATTTTTTTAACAAAAAATTTTTGAGTCACTTCCAATAGCTTTAGTAAAGCTCTAAAAATACGAGAAATCTCAATAAGTGAAAAGACATTCTGTGGTTGGATGTTGAACCAATTTCATTTTAGGTTCTCAAAGACAATAATTCATGAACACTTTCCGAGAAAGCTAAGGAAAGGATAAGTCTTATCTCCTTAAAAATTTAACTTAATGATAATAGAGCTGTGGAATTCATCAGGTGCAAGGACCTCTCAGTAGGATTTGAACCCAAATAAATTTTTGATCCTCTATCGGAGGAAAAAGAATGAACGAATTTTATAGGATTCCTAAAACAGTAAACCTATAGTGGTTTTAGATCAATTTATAGAAAATGTTGACTCCACAGAAAATGTTGACTCTATTCATATAAGGACCTAAAAATTTGATAAAATATGTGAAATTTATGATGTTATGTGATTTAACTGTTTTATCCCTCCCCATAGTTGCATTATGGTATTTCTGGGGTGTGAGGGTGATTGACATAGTTTTTGATGCATTTTGGTTCCATTTATGCGATATTGTAATTTTTGATGGCTTCGAGAGCCTTATTTCAGACTTATGAAGATATATTTTGATCTGTTCTATGGATGACTAAATGGACTATGCCAACAACTCTGGAATATCGATTTTAGTCTAGACAGACCTATGATTCGGGTCCGGATGCACCCGAGCTCATTTTGATCAATTGGTCAGAAAGTAGGAAAATTGAAAATATGGGTGTGAAACCCACATTTGGTCGAAATGAACTCTGATGGAAAATATGGCTTTTATGGATGGTAACATGTTTGGTGTGATTTTACGGCTTTTAAATCTCATTTCGACCCTTGGTTTAGAAAATTGTGATTTCGGATTTTGGGGGCCAACTTTGTGAAAATGATATTTTTATAAAAATATGACTTCTCCAACGCGTTTGGAATGTTGAATTTAGTGCGGTTTCATAGTTCATTTGTGTATATCCAACTCTGAATGAATTTCAAACACCCCAAACACCAGCTTTTTAGCAAAGCTGTGCAGAAAAAACTACAATAATAAATAGCAGTTTTTGACCTATTTTGCTTATTTTTCATCTTGCCTCTTGAGAGTTAAACCTAAAATAGTGTGGAAGTTTATGACTTAACTCTTTCAGACTGGGTTGAGTAGTAAATACTGGTACAAAATGCATGTTAAGGATGGGAACAAATCGTAAAAAATGGCTATCTAGGTGTTTTGCCCATGTAGGGGCTTATATGTGATGTAATTATCGAAATTGAGATATTATGTGATGTGTGTGACTGTGTAGGGTCCTATGTGATAGTGATAGCCTTGAATACATGTGAATTACTATATTGTATTGTTGAAGTATCTAATGTGGAAACATTGGTGTATTGTGATATACTCATACTTGTTGGTATATGAGACATATGGAAGTTCATAGATGAAATGGAAATAATGAGTAGATATTAGCTCACATGGTTGTGAAAATGTATTATTATGGTTGGTTGTGAAAATATATCATGTGGTTGATTGGGAAAATACTCATTGTGATTGGTTGTGAGCATTACATATTATATCATATTCATTCATAAAATATTGGTACCACTGTGGCAACACCTGAGTAACACTGACAACACCTTTTTAAAACCCTTCCCGAAGGAAGTGCCTGGGAGGAGATATTGTAAAATCTTATAAAACTCTTTTCGAGGGATGTACCAGAAAGGAGATATGAGATATATGGATTGCATACGGGTTGACGAACGCCCCTGGGTCTTGCGTTGGGAGATTTGCCTCCGTAAGGTATACGGGGATTGTGCGATGATCCCAAAGTTTGTGCTTCATGCATCATCATCATCAGCATATACATTGCACTTACTTTTCATGTTTATATTGTATTATATTGCCATATTGACTTGCCATTTATGTAATTGTCTTGTATTTCGGTCTTTTGTTTTTTTTTTGTATCAGTTTGGGTGATAGGCTTATTTGTTAAGATATGCCGCGACAATTGCCATCATGACCCTTAGTTTGGGGTTGTGACAAATTGGTATCAGAGAATCCAGGTTTCATTGGTCTCAACACTATAAGAACGGGATGTCTAATAGAGTCTCATGGATTGGTATGTAGACATCCATATCTATCTTTGAGAGGTTATAGGACGTCTTTAGGAAACTTTTCTTATTTTATTCTTTATCATGCGAAGTTCTTCCATACCTTGTGTTCTGAGTTGTGTTTCACTATTTCTACACGAATGTTGTGGCATATACTACATCTTATTAGTTAAGAGATGCAACGAGAGATTGGTGGAGGTTGCTTGTCAGTTATAGACCCTGTAATTCTGCCGAGATAACTTGCAATTAGTTCGCTGAGGCTTTCCTAGAGATATTTATGCCTTTCAGTTTAAGAGATTGTACGCGGGACAAATTTGATCATTTGGAGCAGGGCTCCATGGCAGTTACTGAGTATAAGGCACACTTTCATACCATGTCTAGATATTTTTATGCTAGCATTTCTATCGAGTTTGAGAAGATTCAGAAGTTTATAAAGTGTTTGGATGTCTCCCTTCAGTTGGCTATGTTTCAAATGGTTGTACTTTAGGTTTTTTTTCAGAGTATTATGGATCATGCTAAGATGACAGAGTGTATTCTTAGTGCATCTCAGGGAGGCACCAAGAAAGCATAATATTTTGGTGAGTTTAGGAGTCAGACCTCTTGAGGCAGAGATTTTAGAAGTTCTCATGGATACCATGGTAGGCCAGTGCAGGCGTCTTTATAGAGTTCGGGTGGTGGATCTTATAGGCCAGTAGTTTAGGGTGGCCGTTCGAGCCTAATTGTACCTTCTCCTATTGAGGCTGGTCATAGAGGTTGCTATATGTGTGATGAGATTGGACATGTGGCTAGGGATTGTCCCCATTTATCTGTATTTGATCTCGAATCAACTTTCTTATACATATCTGTGTATTTTGCTTCGGGTTTTAATTTTGTAGTGAGCCTCTTGCCATGCCTATTTGTATATCTACCCCGGTAAGTGATTCTTTAGTGGTGGATCGGATGTACCAATCTTATGTTGTAATTTTTGCTGGGCATTAGACTTTGGTAGACTTGCTTATGTTAGATATGGTCGATTTTGATGTTATTTTGGGTATGGATTAGTTGGCTCCTTATCATGTTGTCTTTGATTGTTTTGCTAAGACTATGAATTTAGCTTATTGGGAGTGCCAAAGATAGCTTAGAATGGTGTACTTCATTCGGGTCCTAAAAGGATTATATCTTATGTTCAGGCTTGTAAATTGGTTGAGAGGCGATGTTTATCTTACTTGGCTCATATTCATGAAACCAATGTTGTTTCACCTCCTTCCTTGGATTTTGTTCGTGTTGTTCGTGAGTTTATGGATGTGTTTCCTACAGACATGCCTAGTATGCCTCCGAATTAAGAGATTGATTTCGCTATTGATGTTGAACCAAACACCAAGCCCATTTCTATTCCTCCTTATAGGATGGCCCCATCATAGTTAAAGGAACTAAAGGATCAGTTACAGGATTTTTTGGATAGGGGATTTATTTGACCTAGTGTTTTACCTTGGGGTGCGCCTATCTTGTTTATGAGGAAAAAGAATGGGTCTATGCGGATGTATATTGATTATTCATAGTTGAATAAGGTGACGATTAAGAATAAGTATCCTCTTTCTCGCATTGATAATTTATTTGATCAACTTCAGGGTGTTGCGGTGTTTTACAAGATTGATTTGAGGTTCGATTTTCACCAATTAAGGATTTGAGCTTTAGATATTCCAAAGATAGCTTATCGAACTCGATATGGTTATTATGAGTTCTTGATTATGTCTTTTGGATTAACCAATGCCCCTGCCGCATTCATGGAGTTGATGAACTAAGTGTTTCGACATATCTCGACTCCTTTGTTATTGTGTTTATAGATAATATCTTGGTTTATTCCAAAAGTAACGTTGAGCATGGTGAGCATTTGCAGATTGTGCTTTAGAGATTGAGGGATGAGAAGTTGTATGCTAAGTTCTCTAAGTGCGAGTTTTGGTTAGAGTCTGTTTCTTTCTTAGGTCATGTGGTGACTAAGGAAGGTATTATGGTTGATCCAACCACGGTTGCAGCAGTTCATGATTGGGCTAGACCTACTTCACCCACCGAAATTTGGAGTTTTATTGGCTTGGTAGGTTATTGTTGGTGTTTTGTTGAGGATTTTTCATCCATTGACCAAGTTGACCCAGAAGAAGATTTCTTTTAATTGTCTGATGCTTGTGAGGTGATCTTTCAAAAGATCAAGGATTTGTTGACTACATCTCCTATCTTGACTTTTCCTAGGGAGGGCATGTGTTTTACCATTTTTTGTGATGCTTTAGGTGTTGGTTTAGGTGTTGTGTTGATGCTGGTGGGAAAGGTGATTGCTTATGTGTCTCGTCAGTTGAAGCCTCATGAGAGCAATTATCCTACCCATGATTTGGAGTTGTACGCAGTCATGTTTGCCTTGAAGTTTTGGAGGCACTACTTGTATAGAGTCTATTGTGAGATCTTCTCAGATCATCGTAGCCTTCAGTACTTCTTCACCCAACGAGATCTTAATATGAGGCAGCGGCATTGACTTGAGTTGCTTAAGGATTATGAATTGACTATTCTCAACCATTCGGGTAAGGTTAACGTGGTTGTGGATGCCTTGAGCCGAAAGTCGATTAACATAGGTAGCTTAGCGCATATTTTGACCTAAAAGAGGTATTTGGCCTCAGAGGTTCAGTCTTTAGCTATCCAGATGGTTAAACTTGATATTTTGACACTTGAGCGTGTTTTGTCATTTATGGATGCTAGATCTTCTTTGATGGAGTAGATTTGAGCTCATCAGTTTGGTAATATTGGATTAAGGTTGATTCAAGATAAGGTTCTGAGTGGGGAGGATAAGGTAGTCTCACTTGATTCTGATTGAGTTTTGAGGATTGGGGGTTGAGTTTGTGTAGTGAGAGTGGGCGATTGGATTAAGTTTATCTTGGAGGAGGCCCATTGTTCTAGATATTCTATCCATCCAGGTGTGACTAAGATGTATTGTGACTTGAGGAAACACTACTGGTGGGGTGGTATGAGGTGAGATATAGTAATTTTGTGGCTCATTGCCTATGTTGTCAGTAGGTGAAGGCCGAGCATATGAGATTTGGTGGATTGGTTTAGAGGTTAGCTATTCCCGAGTGGAAGTGGGAATAGATCACCATGGACTTTGTGACTGGTTTGCCTCATATATCTTATAGTTTTGACAGTGTTTGGGTCATCATGGATCAATTGACCAAGTCAGCTTATTTTATTCTGGTTCAGTTCTCATTCAGTATCTAGAGGTTGACCCGTATCTACATTGGTGAGATTATGCATCTTCATGGTGTGCCGATGTCCATTATTTAACAACGAGGTCCTACGTTCACATCTCATTTTTGGAAGATTTTTCAGGTTGAGTTGTTACTTGGGTTGATCTTAGCATAACATTTCAACCCCAGACTAATGGCCAGTCAGAGCGGACTATCCAGGTTTTAGAGGATATGCTCCGCGCATGCATGATGGATTTTGGTGGCCTGTGGGAGCAATATTTTGTTGTAGCAGAGTTTGCATATATTAATAGCTACCATTCCAGTATTGATATGGCTCCTTTTTAGGTATTGTATGGTAGGCGTTGTTGCTCCCCAGTTGGTTAGTTTGATGTTTCAAAGGTGAAACCTCAAGGTACAGACTTGCTTCGTGAGTCTTTGGGTAGAGTCTGAGTCATTCAGGATAGACTTAGAGCGGCTCCGAGTAGGCAGAAGTGCTATGCTAATCATAGACTTCGTGCCTTAAGATTTGGTGTTGGTGATTGTGGTTTTCTTTAAGTTTCATCCATGAATAGTGTGATGAGGTTTGGGAAGAGGGGTAAGCTTAGCCTCAGTATATTGGTCAATTTGAGATTCTTCCGACTACTGTTGATGTGGCTTATGAGTTGGTTTTGCCCCCTGATCTATCAACTATTCATCCAGTTTTTCATGTTTCTATGGTTCGTCTTTACATTTCAAATGAGTCTTGTATTATTTGTTGGGAGTCAGTTCAGCTAGATGAGCGGTTGTCGTTTGTTGAGGAGTCGGTCTTCATTTTGGCTAGGGATGTTAGGCGATTGCACTCTCGAGTGATCCCTATGGTTAAGGTCCAGTGGCGACATCGACCTATAGATGAGGGTACTTGGGAGGTTGAGTCTGATACATGTAGTTTTTAACCTCAGCTCTTCATTGATTCAGGTATTTCTTTGTCCCTGTTTGAGGACGGACTAGATTTTTAGTGGTGGATGATATAACGACCTAAAAATTTGATCAAATATGTGAAATTTGTGATTTTGTATGATTTGATTAATTTAACCCTCCCCAGAGTTGCATTATGGTATTTCTGCAGTGTGGGGATGATTGGCAACATTTTCGATGCATTTTGGTACAATTTATGCGATATTGTGGTTTTTAATAGCTTCGAGAGCCTTATTTTATACTCATAGGGATATCTTTTGATCCGTGCAACAGATGGCTGAATGGACTGTGCCAGTGCTCCAGAATATCAATTTTCGGCTAGATAGACCTTTTGTTCGGATTTCGGTGCACCCGAGCTCATTTCGACCTATTGGTCCGAAAGTTCAAAAGTTAGAAATATGGGTGTGGAATCCACATTTGGTCGAAATGAAGTCGTACGAAAAATCCAACTTCGCCAATAGATCCAAAATATTAATCTTAGGGTGTTAATATGTTTGGTGTAATTTTACGACTTTTAAATCTCATTTTGACCCTCGATTTGAAAATTTGTGATATCAGGTTTTGGGGTCAACTTAGTGAAAATGATATTTTTTTTGAAAATATGACATCGCCAACGCATTCGAAACATCGAATTTAGTATGATTTCATAGTTCATTTGTGTATATCCGACTCTAAATGAATTCCGAACACCCCGTCGAATTCGAATTGACTTTAATAAAAAAATCAGTTTTTTAGCAAAAGCTATGCAGAAAAATCTGCAATAATAAATAGCAATTTTTGGCCTATTTTGCTCATTTTTCATCTTGCCTCTTGAGAGTTAAACCCTAAAATTGTGTAGCAGCTTAAAAGTGAAGTTTGTGGTAGCTTAGATAGCTAAATTAACATCTATTTCTTGATTCTATTATGGATTTAAGGTAAGAATTCATCTCTTTCTTAGTAATTTCTTGATTAATTTCTCAAAACTTTAAAAATCTTAGGGCTTGATTTTAAACCCAAAGTTCACTCCTTTTCACTTGAATAATACTTTTATCTTATAATTACTAGTTTTTCATCAATTTGACCTTTAAAACAACTCTAATTCTTGATTTTAACCCCGATTTCAAAGATTTTACCCGGTAAAGCTTAAAAATATTTTTTCTTCGATTTGAACCCATTTTTTACTCGATTTAACTTGGATTTTCAGCTGTAGATTTTTAAAAATATGGGGAACACATTTTTGAAGTAAAATTGTGATTTTGCCCTTCTTTTTTGAAAACCCATTTTGGGAGTCCGTTTTGATCCCGAATCAAAAGTAGTCAATATGGGTATCGTTGGTTTTATTTTGATGAATAGAGTCCATATTTGATATTTTTAGTGCAGTTCGAGATTGTTCATAAAAAATAAGGTCATGGGTTCAAAGTATAGCGAGCCAATTTTGACTTTTAAGGTAGGTTATGACTTAACTCTTCCAGTCTGGGTTGGGTAGTAAATGATGGTATAAAATGCATGTTAAGGGTGAGAACTAATCATGAAAAATAGCTATCTAGGTATTTTGCCCATGTGGGGGCTTATATGTGATGTAATTGTCGAAATTGAGATATTATGTGATGTGTATGACTATGTGGGGTCCTATGTAATGTTGATAGCCTTGAATAAATATGAATAATTATATTTTGTTGTTGAAAGGTGTAATGTGGAACCATTGGTGTATTATGATATATTCGTACTTGTTGGCATATGACACATGTGGAAATTCATGGATGAAAGGAAATAATGAGTGGATATTAGCTCACATGGTTGGGAAAATATATCATTGTGGTTGTGTTGTGAAAATATATCATGTGGTTGATTGTGAAAATACTAATTGTGATTGGTTGTGCGAATTACATCTCATATCATACTCATTTATGAAACATTGGTACCACCGTGGCAATACCTGAGTACCACTGACAACACTTTTTTAAAACCCTCCCCAAGGGATGTGCCAGAGAGGAGATATTATATCACCTTATAAAACTCTTTTCGAGGGATGTTTCAAAAATAAGATATGAGATATGTGGATTGTATATAGGTGTACGAACCCCCATGGGTCCTGCGTTGGGAGAAATGCCTCCATTGGTGTATACGAGGATTGTACGATGATCTCGGAGGTTGTGCGACGACCTCGTACATTATCATATACATTGCACTTACTTTATTGTGTTTATATTGTGTTGTATTGTTATATTGACTTCCTATTTATGTAATTGTCTTATAATTTTTTACTTGTATTTGATGATCTGTATATGTATGTTCCCTCTTGTTCTACTTATATGTGATATAATGCATACTTGTGTTCTATCTTGTTGTGATGTTGCAATATATGTGATATATTAGAACTGTTAGTGCAAGCAGTGTAGACTACCATTGTGGGATATTTTATGATTGCAGGTGACGTGCCCTTAGCGTATATTTTGTATGCTTTATTTACTACTTTTCTTGGTCAGCCTATTATACCTACTGAGTACAAATGGACCGTACTCATGCCTACTGCGCCCTTTCGGTGCAGGTCCTAGCTCGAGTACGCCTTAGCTTGCTTGACTTGAGCGATTGTTGGAGCTTCCAAGGTAGTGGTTGGACATTCATGCGTCCGAAGTTCACCTCTATCTTTCTATGGTAGTTATGTCTTTATTAGTATTCGGAGATAGATGTTATTCCTTTGTGGTTATTTTTCTGATGTAGCATGATTGATATTTTGGATAAGTTCTTTCCGTATTGTTATGATTACTTGTATGGTTTGAATTCATTCTAGAAGCCTTACCTTGGGTATTTCTGTCTTTTCTTTTTCCTTTTACATCAGTTTGGGTGATAGGCTTACTTGTTAAGGTATGCCACGACAAGTGCCATCATGACCCTTGTTTTGGGGTCATGACAATTCAAAACACTAATTTTGTCTTAAACATATTATATAATTAATTTTAGATGATAATTTCTTAAGAAATAAAATAAACCTCAAATCTAAAATTGAAATATACATTTACCATTTAACCTTATTTTTTAGGGCTTGAAACTAAGGGTTACACAGAAGGAGATGAAGATGGTGAACGCCCCGAGATACCATCTTGTGACATCACACAGTGCTTATGGACCCGAAGGACCACAAGCTAACCCTTTACTGATATCTGTACCTGTACACTACATAATATCTGAAATAAATGCGGAAACTGGACATAAGGTTCAACACATCTATACATACTCTAACTGAAAACTGAATGCTAATACATCAACATCCATCTGAAAAGCCTCTAAACTGTCTGAACTGTGAAGTTGATGGGACATGTCCCCAACTAACTCCGTCAACTGACAATATAAACAAAATCTGATGTAATAATAGTAAACTGATATTCGTCCTCGAATAAAGAGGACTCACTGCTACTGCTGCTAACTGAAATTGAACTGCTGAGCGTGATGCCCCAAAAACATTTTCCGTTAAGTTCTTGGATGAAAATATGTTGAATTCTGTTCTTTATCATGATTAATAATTTTTTTGTGTGGAATTTCTGGATATGCGACCCTTCATCGCGTAGAGCATCGAATAAGCTTTCCAATGATATGTGGATCATCCAAAATGAACACTCGAGCGATGAGTTATGGTCATTCCGATGTAACCGTGAATAGTGGTGAACAGTAAATGTGCAGGAAAAAAAATACTGAGGCCAGGTGAATTTTAGGGTCAAATTCAAATGATCATAACTCCTTTTACATAATGATCTGGGTAAGCTACTATATATCAACAGAAAGCTCTGAAAGTCTTCTTTCCAATGAAATTGGTTTCATCCAATTTGGCCATCGGAGCAAAAAGTTATGGTCGATCTACTTCAGCCTATCAAAATAGTCCACCAAAGGACATATTTGACATTATTTGATTTTTAAGGATATTTTGGTCATTCCCACTCCAATCCATCTGGGTAAACCATGGATTTAAGTCCATTAAGAGCATTCAGTAGCTCATTTTTCTCCAAAATTTCCTAAGGCTCAAACCCCAACCGTACTACTATAAATTTTATCCTTCTATGTCTCTTGATTGAACCGTAGAAATTTCAAATTGATTTGGGATTCGTGTTGATCATGTTAAGGGTTCAAGAAGAACCCTTTATTTTCGTGAATAAAGTTTCAGAGTCGGAAGTTCATATTCATCTTCCATTTTTAGGTATGTGGAGCTTTGAACAAGATTATCCTTTCGATCTTGTGCCCAGTATTTTTGTTGAATTACATTGACATGAGATTTTACATGTTTTACCATGAATTGGAAATATGATTTTATATCTTATATTATTGTCCATGAGTTATGGGATTATGTCATCCGATATGTTTATGATGTTGAGATGAAATTATGTCCCAAAAGTATTTGATTATGAGAGTATGATGATTTAATTTGTTAAGCCTTGATTTATACTATTATTCACTATTTCCTTATTATGAATTTATAATTGATATTGGAAATTCTATATCCCTACTATGGGTTGATGTCTCAAGTACCTTTAAATGAGAGTTGGATGGCAAATTGAGAAATGTTGATATTAAAGTTGCAATGAGTCTTGGTATTTTCCAGATGGTTTTGATGAGTTAAATTGTTGAAAATATTATGTATTAAGTCTTTATATCCTAGTCCAAATGTCGAGTCGGTTATGGTTCAATGCATTGATACCTTGTTGATGTTGAGGAAGATTAAAATATTTTGAGCTAAAATGTATTGAGTTAGGAATCCACAAATTGATATGATTTGATAAATGAGAAAGAGATTTGATTTGGTCTTTATGATAGACCCTTGTGATGTTGTGGTGGATTTTCCAACGCGTTCTGAGCTTGTCGGGGAGTAGTACTTAGCACCGAGAGGGAAATTTGCTAGTTCACCGTAGGGTTGTTTGATGATGATATTATTGGCCAGTGAGCCCAATTGTGATTATTGCAGTTTTAAGGTGATACTCCCTGGCAAAGAGTATGACACTCCCGCTAATAGGGGTTTCAAACGTTGGTATTCCACGTAGCTCACGTAGGGTTGTCGGTTATAGAAAACTCCCTTGTCCATAAGAGTTATGTTTATTGAAATACCGAGTCACTCCGAGTTTTGATGTGGTAAGTCAAGTTACCTATGATGATCTATAATGATTTATGAGGTTTTTCTCCTACATTTACTATCTAAGATGTTATGAGTTACATGATTCAATGTTACTCAAGTCAGGTGTGTCATTATGGTCCGTATGTACATTTTTATGAAATTTATGATATTATTTATATTTTGCATGTGCCCCCACATACTCAGTACGTATCTTGTACTGACCCACATATTTCTCTATGGGCTACATTCTTACCATGATATAGGTTCAGGTACTCAGCCGCAGCCGTGACAGTGATATCCGAGTGCCGCATCTACGTTCCTTCAGTGGTGAGTTCTCATGGTTCGAGGACCAAGTTGCTAGTTTTGGTGCTGCTCTTTTGTGATCCCTTTGGTCTGTTGAGTCAGTTGGGTGTTTGTCCCAATGGCTCATTGATTTTAATGTATAGAGGCTATGTCAGACCAGTGTATTGTTGGGTTGCTTTGTGTATAGACATTCCATAGATGTACAATCTAACGGTATTTCATGCCATGTGTGATGTGATATGATATGTGCTTATATATATATCCTTAGCACAGCGTGTATGTTGTTGTGTTGGAACCCAAGGGTAGTGTTTTGGCTTAAAGGGTTAGCTTGAGGCTACGTGTAGCCTTGGGCACCGTATAGCGTCTCGAGATGATATTTTGGGGCGTTATACTGAGGAAACTCTGAATCCTGTGCCTCTGAAAATATGGTGTCCAATAAAACACCATAGCGCAAATGCGTCAGTACAAAAATGTACCGAGTATGTAGACGAGGTAAGGCTAAATACAAGGGCTCATGCATGCATAATATGTAAACTGAATAGTCATGAAAACATCGCACGAGAACACAAACGTGAATGTACCGGCCATAATCACAATCATCACAACTCTAGAGACTGAAACTCGGATGCCACTCTACAGCAGACTGCCCTCACTGCTGATACTGAGATACTGAATCATAGACTCATCTAATACTGATAACTGGAAATATAGATGCACTTACATCAAGACATGAGGTTTGAAATTTCTAAAATAGATAGCAACCCTGTCTAACAGGGTATTTTTGAGTCTGTGGATAACAATACTTCTTGATAAATGATTTTAAGATCGGCCTATCTAGCAGCGGATCTTCGAATTAGCAAGTAATCATACTTAATGGACTGTATCTAACAACCTTAAATTCTGTACACTGAACTGAGCTCTTTCTTGAAGTCTGAGGCTGATTCTGAAACTGAGACCGTGGGAAGTAGTTACTTAACCGACATGCCCCTACTATTTCTTAGGGGTCCAACCTCTAACCCCAGTTGGGAGGGTGTCAATACTGTGCCACGGGTAAAGACATTATCTTTATATGACCCTCATCTATCAGGTCCTCATACGAGAATGGTGGAGCCCTCATCTAATAGGTCAATCCACCTCATCTACCCTCATCTAGTAGGTATGATGTCTCTCATCTACCCTCATCTAGCAGGTGTGATGTCTCAACCTACACTGGCTACGTAGTACTGGAGCACAAGGATCGCACCTAAGGATCACACCCTCTACTAGTAGGTGAGTCCCCATACTTGAGCTCACTCGGTGTTAGTTTCTACTCCCAACTAAAAGACACTGATTTGATTCTTAACTGAACTTAGATTGAGCTGAGTTTGATACTGATTATATTTCTCAAGAGATCTGACTGATTTACGTTGAGATTACTTAGTTTCATATCTAACGGAAAGGTATCGAATCATAGCATCTGACTGACGATGCAGAGCTTGAATAGATTATTCAAATTGCTTCTGAGATTAGAATTAAATCACTTGAATACTATAAGACTTGAGCTGATTACAGGACGGAGGCTAGATTACTAGTGATACAGAGATTACAGAGATAACTAAGATTATAGAGCCTGATTAAGATCCGCACTTGTCTGAAGATACATAGTTCTATAGTTCACTAAGTTCTGAGAATCGTGGCTCGATTAGAATTATCACAAAACTGACACGAGCTCTAGACAACAACTCTATTGTCGGGTATAAATACCCCCAAGACTAAATAACATAAAAGTAAAACATAATCATTCTCACATCATCACGATCATCCATTCACCATCACAATCATTCATGCATCAACACAAGCATTCACTCATCATCATAATTATTCATGCATTAACACAAGCATTCATTCATCATCATAATCATTCATGCATTATCGTAATCATTCATTCATCGTCACCATCACTAATGCATCATCACAATTGTTAAAGTATCTTCTCCAAGCAATTAGAAATCATAACATACTTTTCCCCTAAAAAATCCTTAAAGTATCGCATCAAGCATTTTAGAAACATAAACCTCTATTTTTCATCATAATCACAAAAGGGTCACTTTAAGCATCTTGGGATAATAATCATATAATAACATAGGGGAAACATGCTATTAGATCGAACTCCATTCAACAAGGTTTTACCTCAACCATTTCATACCTATATCAGTCTTAACATGTGTTCGGGGTATTACATCGCTTAGGAGACTTCACACTATCATGTCATAGCTTACTTGCTAATCACTTGACATGTGTTAAAAATTTAGCATATAACAAAGAGCACATAATGGGGAATTTACAACCATCACATCTCCACTCATTCACTAAGGTCCTTCAATAAACACTAGACATGCATAGGTTCACACTTATTTGGGGATTTCCTACTAGCATGGAATAATTCATTCACTTTGTCATTTTATCAAACACCTCACATTCACAATTTAGGCATAAGTATAATAACCCAACTACTCATATATTATCATAGATTCATACAAACCACATAAGTATCCCATCTTGGAGGTCATTCAACATCAACAACAAGTACATAATATATTTACCACACAAATACCACATACTAATGCCAAGGCTTGATAATCTTGTAGACAAACATGAACCACAACTCTATCATAGAAAGAACATCAATTTCAACTCACAAGAGTCATTAAAAATTCATAAACATAAATCTTGGAGATTTAGAAAAAAAGGTACTCGAGCTTCTTATATGAAAGGGACCCAAGAATCAATATCTACATACCTTGGGTAAACTCTTTTCTTGAAGGCTCTTGAAAGAATTCTTGATCCTTGCTCTTGATTCTCTCTAAATTTTTGGTGGAAGAAGAGAGAATATTTGATTTTGGAACCCCTAGTTTTTGGGTGAAAGAAGAGAAAAGAAATGAGGCCTTCAACCCTTAAGTGGGTATTTATAGAGGTTGGGGAAAGAGTGGAAAAGACCAAAATTCCCTTTAAAGAAAAAGAGTTGAAAACTGCTGATTGGGGTCTGTGACGATCAAAGTGACGGTCCGTCAGAGGGACTGACGGTCCACCAAGTCGTCCGTCACTCGAGTGCCAAAACTTGGACATTTTTCCTTGATGTGATGGTCAAAGTGGTGGTCCGTTAGGAATCTGACGGTCCACCAAATTGTCCGTCACTCGGGGGTCAGGAATGGGCCATTCTGTTTTGACCTGACAGACCCCTTGATGGTCCATCAACTTTTTGATGGTCCACCACTTTGGTCATCACTCGGGGGACAAAAATGGGATGTTCTGTATTGTCCTGAAGGGACACTTGATGGTCCACCAAGTACTTAGCGGTCCGCCAGGTCGACCGTCAAACCTGGGCGATTTCAATACCGTTTAGTAAATCAGTCATAACTCCCTCGTTCGATGTCGGATTTTGATGAAATTGGTATTGATGGAAAGCTTATTCAATGATATACATGAAAAAAGTTGAAATTATAGAAATACAAAACGATTTAAAGTGTTTCATACTTGGAAAGATATTTCTGAAATTTTTAGACTCGAATTTTTACTTTACTGAAAATGCTCTAAGGCTCAGACTAGGAGAGAACTTTGTGGGGTATTACAGATGGAGATACAGAGAAATAAAGATCCTTCCTATTTTTAGTAAAAAATAATTAGAGTCCTAATTACCTTATATTGCTCTTTTCTTATTTATATTTAAATATTAAAAATAAAATATTTGAAAATCTTACCTATTATAAATCCTAAGATTTCCTACCAATGTAGAATAGTCATTCTACTACTAGTGCATATTAGTTAAATTCTTGTTTTTGGAAATTAAAACATTTTATTAACTACCAAGTGAGATATTTATAAAATCACGAGGGAGAATCCTACTACCCTCTTCTCAAATGAAACCAGTTAGCTTCTTAATCTTTCAGAACTCTAGTCCTCAATATCTACTAATACTTTTCTGTACAATTATCTAGTCTCCTATTTCCTCCAATTTTAATACACAGGCTAAGTTTTATCTGATGGAGGAGTACTTCTACTGATATTTGCATTGTTTGAAATATTCGTTGATTTTATTCTTGCTAAATAGTATTGAAATAGATCACAATACTTAATTTAATTATCTTTAAATGAGAACATCACGTATATTTAGTTATTTCCAGTCAAAAGTTTTAAACAAATTATAACACTTAGAAATTAAATTTACATACGTTATCTCTTAATTATTATCATCCTCAAGTTAGGTTCAATGAAACTTTAGTAAAATATCTTTCTCAATTATACTTATTATATATATACACATTGCAATGTGGAACACTTCGCATTTCAAGTTAGAACGCAAACCGTCATTTCTACGTGTAGATGTTCCAAAATCCATAAATCCTATGTAAATTTGGTATGTTAATCAATTATGTAGTGTGGGAACCTATTTTGATAATTAATTGAGATCATAGAGATCCCCTAACTCAAGGTCAAGTTGAAAGCTTTCCTATCGTTCGAGTTTTAGTGAGCGTCAAAACTTGAATTGACTTCAATCGATCATAGCTCCTTTTATATTATGAACTGGGTGGCCTACTATATATCAAATGAAATATATTCGAATTATCTTTCCAACTATACCAATTTTGCCAAAATTCGTTATTAGAGCAAAGAGTTATGCCCATTTTACTCCAGCATATCAGCCTGAAAATTTTGTGACGACATTTTGTGACGACTTGTCACAAGCCTGACGGCTTGTTACAAAATGTCGTCACCATAAGCAGAATGTCACAAAATCCAACATTTTTTTATGACATTTTGTGACGACTTATTACAAGTTTGACGGCTTGTCACAAAATGTTGTCAACCTTAAGCCGAAAATCATAAAATCCACCCTTTTGTGACGATATTTCGTGACGACTTGTCACGAATATCTTCAGCTATTTTTTTTCAGCGATTTAATAACGTTTTTGCAAGGGTATTTTGGTCCTTTTTCTGCACTTCCCACGATTTATAACCCTCAGAGAACGTATTTTCTTCTATTTTTCTTTAGTTAAACATCTCAAAATTTCCTGCGCACCTTCAACCACAAGGTTAGGGTTTCAACATAAAAACTCAATTATCTAGAGATTCAACCGTGAGAATTCAATAATTCTTGCATATTTGAATTCCCCGTTACGAGTTCTACAAGGGACACCCAATAGTTCATGAATATCCTTCTGAAATTTTTAAAGTCATCCAAAAGCTCCAAGTTTAAGGTATGTGGGTTTTGAACAAGAACACCCTTTCGTTCTTGTGCCCAAAAGTTTTAGTTTTCTTAAAGAATTTCGTTTTCCAAGATGAATTCATATTATTTTGCTATATTTCAAGTTTATGAGATTATGAAATTATTCAAGCCTTGAATTGCATGACTATCTTGTTTAATTATGAGATAAATTGAGAGTTCATGATATAAGTTGTACATTCCTATATTGATTTCATATTTTCAAGTATTTCCAAGACTTGTTATTATGAGTTGAGCCTTATTGTTGAATTATGAGTTTTGAGAATGAGTTGTTGATGGCTTTTAAAGAATTGCAAGAAGTATGTTCATATTTCCATTATTGTGAGGTCTTTAAAGCTTTAATGATAAGTCTATCAAGATTTCAAGAAAGAAGTGAGTTTTAACCCTAAGTTAAGAAAGAAATCCACATTCTTGATTTTGAGATAAAGGGGATGCGTTTTAGATCCCATTGTCTATTATTGAAATGTTTTTAAGGTGGATTTTCTAAAGTTTTGAGCTTAGTAAGGGAGTAGTATTTAGCACCGAGTTGGGCTTGATTCCGAGGTCTTATGCCCCAGAACTATGTGCCCCCGTAGGTTCTTGATATACCCCAAGTGGGTTAAGATAGTGATCACTAAAGTTAAGGTTCTATCCGATGGCAACGATAGAACAACTCTCCCCAACGTGGGTAAGACGTTGGACTCCATGTAGCTCACATGGTTTATGTCGGTTAGAAGAAACTCCCAAAGTAGTCCCCTACTTTATCTAAGATACAAGTATATGTATTTTGAAAGCTATGAGTCCAAGATTTCTAAGGCTCTCAAGTGTCAAAATCTTTAAGTTTCCAAAGAAGTTCCTAGTTTTCATGAGATTAAAGTGTATGCTCTGAAAGATGTTGTTTTAAGACTTTATCTATCTTACAAGATTGAGTATAAACAAAGAATGCAGATTTAGAATGAAGCGCAATTACTCATTTGATTTACATTACCTGTTTTCTTATTCATGATTATGATGGTTTTAATTCAAGCTATGTGAGTCATCTATACTAGCATGCATGTTTTTTATAAGGATTTATGATATTGATTATTTAAATGCATACACCCCCATATACTCAGTACATTCCCAAAGTGTTGTTCCACATATACGTCTATGTGCTACATTGTCTCATAATGTAGGTACAAGGCTTAGTATGAAAATTCAGATTCAATCAGCTTGTAGCTTCCAGTCAACAGGTGATGAATCTTTTTAATTCAAGGGTTTGAGCCAGATAGACAATTTGAGTAGTTCTTTATTTTCCTGTTTCAGTCGTATTAAGTTGGGATAGTTGGGAGTCATGACCCGGCTATCTAAAGTCAGTACTAGTAGAGGCTTCATAGACAGTCAATAGAAGTTGATGTATTCAGTTTCAATTTTGATTTGTAAAGCAGAGTTGTAATCTTGTAAATTCAGTTTTGTATTGATCAGATTCAGAAAAGAGTTGTTTTCTGCTAATTTGTACAGATTTATACCTTTTATTTAGTTGCTTTTGAGTTATACCAGTAGAAGGGTTAGCTTGGAGTCACTTATGACCCTAAGCACCATGTGACGTCTCGGGACCCGTTTTCGGGGCGTTACACAATGCATGACTTATTTTCTCAGTGACTAAAACTTCGTTCTTAATCATTTCAGAAGTGGATTCAGAATTTAAATAGACTTAAATTTAAGATATTTTACAAGTTCCCAATATATTTTGAAATTTGTGAATTCATGTTTATTATTTATTGTAATTTTAATAGATTTTACATATCAACTTATACTACAAATCTAAAGTATTGGGTTCAAATATTTTGTTACGGTAACAATGTATCATCTCTTAACTTGGAGGTAGTAATACATAGCCATATTTCCATATTATTTGAAAGTTAATTTAGTATTGATGAAGTAATGTGTTTACATTTTTATTTCTTGTTGAGCTTCCATGGAGAAGAAATGACTGAAAGTTTAGAAAACTGAATTAACCTTGAACGTAAAATTTATCAAAGTACTACAAATGGTGGTAGTTTTAAGAACATCTATCGATAGGGCGAGTTAAGTGGACATGTGTCTTGAGGTAGAGTATTCTCTAAGAGTAGTACTCACGGTTGTTATGGTTGAGAAGTTCAGGTGTTTTTATAGGGTTTGGATAATAAGTTTGTGGTTACCATGGTTTTAGGTAGCCAAAGGCTAGAGCGTACGAGCAGGGGCCTCTAGTTTTTGTTCATCGAGAAAAGGAGGTCATTATGGTTCTTCTGGGCTCCTCAAATTGACTAAACTAGTAGAGGGTGTTTTGTATATGAGAAGACTTCATATGGTGAGGTAGTATCCTCAGTATGTATTTTGTCCTACCCAGTAGAGTTTTCTGTTTCTAGTTTATCGTACTCCTATTTTAGCTATTAGGGGTAATTCACTGTTATATGTTGAACTAGGGCCTAGTCATGATGGGTATCTCAATCCCACCGAGGGACAGTAGCCACCCCCTTAGCATAACATCCATAGCATAGTAAAAGATAATACAGCTGAAGGCAACCAGACCAAATGAAAAGATGAATATATAACTCAAATAAAATCTAAGAGTCAAAATAGTACCAACTCACACTTTTTCCACAAAATCCTTTAATAACCATAATACCAAATAGGTCAGGACATGCCCTTAACAAAGACCAAAACAGAATCCAAAATAAAATACTACCGATTCCAAAATATGAAAAAAAAAACTAATAAAATGGTAAAGAAAGTTGCTCCCAGTCTCTATAGGTCGGGTAATAACTGGTCATGAGTCATGGCCGAGAATCATGGCTTAGGAAGAAACTAGGGGAATTCACACTATTAAAACAACGAGTTGCACCCTATGTCTCAATGTCTAACATCACGAGTTATGATGTCAACTCATTGTCGATGTAGAATCCTAGGTGAACCTCACTCACTATGACTTGAGAACTGACCATGCGAATCGTGAGGGCTAAATCATGATCAAGCCAGAAGCCTAGGCCAACTTCACTGGTGAGACTACAAGTGTCACCCTACGACTCATGGCAAGAGCTAATAATTTCTCATGTTAGTCATAGTCTAGGCAGTGTTGTCAACACTCAAAAATTATTAGAGTCCAAAACCTGGGGGATTATATTACCCCCTCCCCTCCTCCCCAAGATCATTCATCCTTGAATGAGAAATTAGGTACCCCTTGGCATGAAAACAAGAAAGAATACACACACAACCAAACAAGAAATTTGAAATGCCACAAAAAGAGAATGAAAATCATAACTGAAGCATTTCCATCTAACGCAGGGAACAAGAATGAATACTTTGACCTTCATATCTTCCTCAGCTCCCATGTAGCTTCTTCCAACTTTTGGTTCCTCTAAAGAACCTTCACTGAAGCCACATACTTAGTTCTTAATCAATGGACTTGCCTATCCAAAATCTTCATCGGGACTTTTTTGTAAGATAAGAAATCAAAAATTACAACATCCTCCACAGGAACAATCAAAAAGGGATCACCTTCACAGTTTTTCAACATTAAAACATGGAATACAGGATTAATAGAAGTCATACTTTCGGGAAACTCCAATTCATAAGCAACATTACCAACTCTCCTTACAATTTGATATGGACCAACATAACGGTGACTCTCTTCCCCCTTATTTCCAATCCTCATCACTACGTTTATAGGAGAGACCTTCAAGAACACCCAATCATTAACCTCAAACTCCAACTCCCTTCGTCTTCATCCGTATAAGACTTTTGGCGACTCTGAGTAGTTTTAAATCTTTCGCTAATCGCCTTCACCTTTTATATGGATTGGTGAACCAAATCAGGACAAAAAAACCTAGTCTTACCAATCTCAAACCACCCAATAGGAGACCTACACCACCTACCATAAAAAGTATCGAATAGAGCCATCTGAATACTCAAATGGTAACTTTTATTATACGCAAACTCAATGAGAGATAAGTGATAAACCCAATTACCTCCAAAGTCAATAACATAGGACCTTAACATATCCTCTAAAGTTTGAATAGTTTGCTCTATTTGTCCATCTATTTATGAGTGGAAAGTAGTGTTAAGGTTCATCTTATTTCCCAAACCCTTTTGAAATGAATGCCAAAAGTAGGAAGAAAATTCCACACCTCTATCTAAATTGATGGAAACCGGTGTGCCATGCAACTTAACAATCTCTAGAATGAAAAAAATAGCATAATGCTCTCCAGAGTAGTAAGTACTTATAGGCAAGAAGTGACTAAACTTCGTTATTCTATCCATAATGACTCGAATTGAATCAAATTGATTTCGAGACCACAGAAGACGTATAATGAAGTCCATATCAACCATATCCTGCTCCGACATGGGCCACTTTATTTTGTAAGACATTTTACTAGGCCTCAAGTGTTCCATCTTAACTTGTTGACAAACTAAAAATTTTACCCAATTTTCCACATTTCCCTTTATGTTGTTTCACTAATAAATTTCCTTCAAGTCATGGTACATCTTAGTCGAACCTGGATGAATTGTATACCTATACTCGTGACCCTTAGCCAAAATCCTTTCTTGTAACACATTAACATCATGAACACATATCCTTTCTTGATACCTCAGAATGTCATCTCCCTCAATCTCGAATGCAAAACCTTTTGTTGATCCACACCATCCTTAATTTACATAAGTATGGGATCCAAACCCTGCTTCTTCTTCACTTCAGCAATAAGAGATGATTTAACCATTTCTTGAACAATCACTCCTCTATCATTATTATCCAAGAGATGAACCCTCAAGTTAGCTAACAGGTGAATATCCTTCATAACCCTCTTTATCCTCATCCACATGAGATAAGCTCCCTATGGATAACCTGCTAGGAGCATCAACATCTATATTAGCTTTACTTAGAAAGTAGTAAAGACTCATGTCGTAATCCTTGACCAATTCAAGCACTGACTCTACCTGATATTCAACTACTTCTATGTGAACACATACTACAAACTCTTATGGTCTGAATAGATGTCCATATGAACCCCATACAAATAACAATGCAAGATCTTTAAAGTAAAAACCATAGTTGCCAGCTCTAAATCATGAGTTGGGTAATTTTTTTCATGAACCTTAAGTTGCATGGAATCATAGGCCACAACCTTACAATGTTGCATAAAAACATAACCCAGTCACACATAGGATGCATCACTATATATAACAAATCAATCAGTATCCTCGAGCAAGGTCAAAACCAGAAAGGAAGTCAACTTATGTTTTAGCTTCTCAAAATAGAACGACCTAAACCAGGGCCTAGCCATGATGAATATCTCAAGCCTATCAAGGATCGGATACCATCCCCTTAGACTAACCACCTGATCACTATAAAGATAGTAGCAGAAGCAACCCAAACATAAACGAGAAAGATAAAATAACTCAAATGGAACTATGATTCAATATCAACAACCAATCCCACACTTGTCCACTAAAGCCTCTAATGCTGAATATAAAACTAGGTTGGGACATACCCCTGACTATAGCCAAAACGGAAATCCAAAACATGAAAAAAAAACATAATAAAGCCAAAGAAATGACAGGCCTTCTGGAAATGGAGGCTCACCACTTCAAAGTAGACTAACTGACAAACCGAATAACCAAATAAAACACAAGGTGACAGAAAACCTTTAGGACTCTACATCTTAAAATAATGCCTTATCTGGGGACGGTCAGTGGGATAAACACTGGCATGTAACTCAGGAAATGAATAAAATAATGTAATGTCAGAAATCATTAAAAAACCATAAGATGTCAGGATATGTACAAGGGTCTTAAGAATGAATTTAAAACATTAACTTAGACTATGTAGCTCTATCCATCCTAAGGGCACCGTGGGCTATATGGGTTTAGCTCCTCGTACTAAAATGGTCCCAGCATATGTTAGTCGTACAAAAAAGGAAAATTTGAGGAAGGGCCAAAGAATCCATGACTCCAGGCATTCCAAATATATATAAAGTGTGAATTATACACACGTTCATAAAGACCCCAACAACAAAAAACACGGTTTCTAGTATTGGTCCCCCCGAGACCTCCACCTTTACGGCGAGCTATAGAATCTCAATAATAACCAAGGAGTCATTTATTAAAGCATTTACCGTTGGTATCATTATACCAAATTTAAGCTTGCAAACTAAGTCCAATTATGCCATTGCAAACCATTAAACCAAATTTACTCTTGAGTTCAAATTTCAAACCAAGCCATTTCCATCAAGGCCTTCCAAAACCATGCTTATTTTTCATTAACCTTTATGCAATGCAAGGTTCCACGATTAAATCAAATCATACAAATTTCATAATTAAAACCAAAGTTCATAAAGGTGGGTTGAGGATATCACTATTATTAAACCAAAATCCCACAATTAGGGAAACACATCTTCCCCATTAAAAAATTCCAATATCCATGAACCCATTTAATTCAAAACCACTAATTCAAAACATGAATAACATATTCAAAGCATACGAAACCAATTCCAATAATATACAATTAAAAACCATCACCCAACATTCAAAACAAATAATTAAATCCACAATAACAGTGCTATAAACATATGAATTTACATAAAATTGAGTTAGGGATAAGAGACATGCCTGAAACACCAAGAAATTTGAGAGAAATTTGGGTTGAAAGCTTAGATGATTAACTCTTTGAAACCTTAGCTTTCTCTTGCTTTGGGAACTTTAGGAAGAAATAAGTGAGTTTGATTAGATTTTTTTGATATTAGGGCCCCTTGGACGTTTTAAAGCCATGGGTGTAGTGTAAAAGAAGGAAAAAGACCAAATTACCCATAATGAAGGTGTGCAGGAAAAAAGGATCCTAGTTGCTATGGGTCAGGTAACGACTCATGATAATTGATCAACAGTCGTTCCCCAGACTTGTAGACTGAGCAAAAACCTAGTTCATTCACACTATCATGACCATGAGTCGTACCTCAAGACTCATAGTCTAACGTCATGAATCATGAAGTTGATTTACGGTCAAGATAGAAACTTTAGGCCCCTTTGTTGTTATGATCACGAGTCCCTCACCATAACTCGTGACCTTACCCTATGACTCATGAGGCCTTAGTCATTATCAAGATAGAAACACGAAGAAACCTTAATGGTTAGACAAGGAATGACATAGTATGACTCATGATGAGTAACTACAGCTAGTCACCTAAGTATACCACGGAAAGTGATCAATATTTTTCAACAAAATTCTAGAGTTCTAGAACCTGGGATGTTATGCAAATCTACCCTTACAAGCATCGGACCATAATAACTTCACTTTTTTTTGTTTAACATAGTCAATGGAGCAACAATAGAAGATAAACTTTCCACAAACCTCCTATAATACCCAGCCAAGACTAAGAAGCTCCAAATATCAATTGGAGTCCTGGGTCTAGGCTATTTATTAGTTGGCTTAACCTTTTATGGATCCACCTAGATCACCTCACTAGAAATAACATGCCTAAGAAAAGTTACAATATCCAGCCAAAACTCACACTTAGAAAACTTAGCATACAACCTCCAATCCTTAAGATCTGGAACACAACTTGGAGATGATTTGTATGATCATCCTCACTCTTAGAATACACCAAGATACAATCAATGAAGACTATCACAAATAGTTCTAGAAACTACCTAAATATCTGATTCATAAGATCTATCAAAATAGCTAGAGCATTGGTCAGCCCAAATGACATGACCAGGAACTTATAATGACTATACCAAGTACGAAAAGCAGTCTTGGGAATGTCAACCTCCTGAATCTTCAATTGATGATACCTCGAACGAACATCAATCTTAGAGAAGCATCTTGCACCCTAAAGATGGTCAAAATAATCATCAATCCTAGGAAGAGGGTACTTATTTTTCTCTGTAGCCTTATTCATCTAGTGATAATCCAAAGAGACCCATCTTTCTTCCGCATAAAATACACAGGATCACCCCATAGTGAAATACTAGGATGGATGAAATCCTTATCAAGAAGATCTTTTAATTGTTCCTTAACATCCTTTAGTTCATTCAGATCCATTATATAGGGAGGAATATAAATAAGATAGGTATCAGGTAGAAGGTCAATCCCAAAATCTATTTTCCTAGGGAGGAATTCTAGGAAGATCATCGGGAAACACTTTTGGTAACTTATTAACCACGGGAATGGATTGCAAAGAGACCCTCCGAATTAGAATCCTTAACCCGAACTAAATAATTTACACACCCTTTTGAAATCAACTTCTGGGCTCTAAGATAGGAAATAAACCTTTGTTCTGATACCAAGGAAATTCCCTCTTATTCAATTATCGGTTTATTAGTTAATTAGAAACTGAACCTTCTAGTCCTAAAATCCAAAGAAGCATAGCACGAATAAAGCAAATCCATCCCTCAGATCATGTCAAAATCTACCATGTCAAGCTCTACCAGATCCACCAATGTCTCCTTATTATGGATACCACACAACTCTTATAGATCTTTCTAGAAACAATAGAATCACCCACTAGAGTAGACACAGAAAATGTGTCAGACATATTTTTGGAACTAAAACCAAAATGTACAGCCATATATTGGTCACATAATACAAGGTAGAACCTGGATCAACCAGACAATAAATATCATGAGACAAAAGCTATAACATACCAGTGATAACATTTAGGGATGCCTCAGATTCCTGGATAGTGGCAAAAGAATATAGATAATTTTGGCCAGTGTCGGTACCCAACA
The DNA here is from genome assembly GCA_030864225.1 of Capsicum baccatum var. pendulum. NCBI lineage: Eukaryota > Viridiplantae > Streptophyta > Magnoliopsida > Solanales > Solanaceae > Capsicum > Capsicum baccatum. The sequence continues at coordinate 81,330,328 of CM061557.1, read as the reverse complement.
TGACACCATTTGGTATAGGAGACAAAGAAGTTGTGATCGAAGCCTTATTAGATCTAGTGGCTACCTTAGCTATAGGGTTGTTCCTATTTATATGTCTAGGATAACCATAATTGAAGCATAAGTTTCTCCCCTCATCATAATAATCATAGTGAATCTATTCATAGTATTGATGAGGAGGATAAGGTTGGGCAGACTGAGCTCCACTAGCTTGAGACTGGGCACCCTCTACCTTAGGACCACTACTAGCTTAAAACGGCGATCACCAAATAGCTTAGAATAAGGATCACTAGCCAAAGAATATGCATAAAGAATTTCCCTAAGTCTTCTTCTTGGCCTGTTATCAACCATCTCTCCTTCCGTTCTACTGATTTGTGCCCTGCTCTAAATACCTGAACTTTTTATTCTACCTATCTCTTATTTTTGCCTATCTCTTCTTCTTATCCTCTACCTGTTCCATGTAGACCACAAGTATGAAGATATCCATATCATTTTTCAATATTGCATCCTTACACTCTAATACCAGGTCACGGGATAACCCAGAAGCAAATTTCCTTATTTTGGCCCTCATATTAGATACCAACTTTGAAGCATAATGGGATAACTACTAAAATTTCCAGGCATACTCTTGCACACTCAACTTACCTTGCTTCAGATTCATAAACTTCTTAACCTTTGCTTTCCTTAACTCTTAAGGAAAAAAATGATCAAGAAATACCCCTAAAAACTCATCCTACCCGACCAACTCAACATCTTACCTCTTAAATACTCCTACTTCTCATACCATTGATAAGCTACATCCTTTAGTTGACATTTAGCAAACTCTACTTCTTCAGAATCAGTAGCATGCATCACCCTAAAAATCTTTTTCATCTTATTCACAAACCCTTGAGGATCCTCCTCAATCTTAGTGATTGTAAAGCTTAGGGGATTTAACCTCATGAACTAGCTAACCCAATTTACCTTAGATGAAAGGGAAATAATACCAACATGATCTGACTAACGATAATGAGATATCACCAATTGAGTAAGCAAAGAAATAGATTAACAGAACTCCATATTAGAGATGTCTTCCTAGGGCATCTAGACATGAGTATCACTCGCGAGGGGCACCCAAGGAGGACTAGTGGGGATAGGTGGAACTCTACATGGGCAGTGCAATCACAAGAAGGGACCCTAGACCAGGTTTTTAATCATAAATAGGATGAGTTTTATACATCTCATCCTCAGGTAGGATAGAAGTTCTAGGAGAGTTTCTACAGACATTAGATCTTCATAAAGGCATGATCTAAAATGTGAGTAAGTCGAAAGTTAGAGGAATTTCAAGACACCAGACTCTATAGCCCAAACAAGAACACAAGAAAGAAAAACATTCCTAAATGCCCATTAGCCTCTCTCATATAGGTGTGGAATACTACACAGCCATAAAAGAGAAACTACTCAACACGACCTTGTGGACACCCTAAAGAACCCGAGCTATGCTTTGATACCAAGCTTGTTACAACCTAAACCAGGGCCTAGTGATAACAGATATCTCAAGCCCATCGAGTGCCAAAGACCACCCTCATAGCCTAATATCCAAAACACAATAAAATATAATACAACATAATCCAACCAAACAAAATAAAAATATTAATATATAACTCAAATAAATCTAAGAGTCAAAATAATATCAACCCACACTTTGTCCAAAAAACCTTTAATAAACAAAATACCAAATAGGTCGAGACATGCCCCCGACCGTGAACAAAAGAGAATCCAAAATAGAATATTAGCAATTCCCAAAATATGAATAAAACACTAATGAAATGATAAAGCTTCTCAGATGATAGAGGATCACCACTTCACAACAACTCAACCGATATCTACTCTATATATAGTAATGTCATGTCCAAAATTAGTCAAAACTACATGGACACAGTAATATATATATATATATATATGTATATATATATATAAAAGATGTCAGGATAGGGTACAAATTCATGACCATAATATTTTAAGATATTGGCCTAGACTGTGCAGCTCTATCCATCCTAAGGGCACCCATGGGCTATATGGGTTCAGCTCCCCTTGTTGAAAGGGCGCAGCATATGTTAGCCACATGAATTGGGAAAATCATAGGTAGGGCCATAGACACCAAGGCTACAATAATCCTAAATATATATATAATATGTGAACCATACACACGGTCATAAAAAAACCCACACCAGCAAACATGGTTTCCAATATTGGTCCCCTTGGTACCTCTACCTTCACGGTGAGCTACCCAACCCCCTTAAACCCAAATTAAAATGATTTAGCTCATAATCCCAACCATAAACCAAGGAGCCATTTATTTAGCCATTTACCATTTGGTATCGTCATAACAATTATACTTGCAAGCTAATTCCAATTATGCCATTCCAAAACTAATTAATTAATGTGACTCCAAAATTCCTTTAAACTAAACCATGGTCACCAAGGCCCATCAAAGCTATTTTTATGTTTCATTAACCTTTTATGCAATATAAGGTTCCAAGAGTAAATTAAATTATACATATGTCCATGTTTAAATACCCATTTCACAAAGTGGGTTGAAGTTAATATAATTCAAAACCAAAATAAATATATTTGGGGAAACCCATGTCCCCCATTCCAATTGTCATACCCATGCACTCATTTAGTTTAAAAACCATAAGATAAAGCATTAATGACCAATTCAAAATCATAGGAAAATAATCCATGTAATAACCATTAAACTTCCTCAACCTAATTTCAAAATCCAATAATAGAATCATAATATTTGCAAACCAAATTGCTTCATGATGTAAAAATACAAGTTAGGAATAACAGACATGCCTGAAATACCCAAGAAATTAGAACAGGAATCACAAATTAGATCTTAGATGATTAATCCCTTTAAAACCCTAATTTCTCTTGCTTGGAAGTTTAAGAGGAAATAATGATGTTTATTATTCGATAACTCATGTTAAAAGGGGTTTCTTAGACGTTTTAAGGTCGTGAGTTAAATATATGTTGCTTCACCATGTTTTTTGTATTGTATATGGATTGTTAGGGAGTTCTAGGATGTGTTTCCTACAAATATTCCTTATACGCCTTCCAATTATGATATTTATTTTGCTATTATAATTGATTCGAGCACTAAGCCTATTTTTCTCCTTATAGGATGGCACTGATTAAGTTGAAGGAACTAAAAAAATAGTTGTAGTATTTGTTGAGTTAGGGTTTCATTATACCTATTGTGTCTCCTTTAGGTGCCTTCATCTTGTTTGCAAAGAATAAATATGGATCTATGCATATTTTTATTGACTATCGACTATTAAATATAGTGACTGTCAAGAATAACTATCCTTTTACTTGCACTGATAATCTACTTGACCAGATTTAGGGTGCTTTGATGTTTACTAAGATTTACTTAAGGTCCAGATATAACCAATTTAGGATTAGAGTTTTGGATGTTCTGAATATGACATTTTAGACTCAGTATGGTCATTATGAGTTTGCACATTCCTTTTAGGTTGACCAATACCCCAACAGGGTTCATAGAGTTGATGAATTGAGTATTTACCATAAATTAATTCCTTCATGACTATATTCATAAATGGCATCTTGATTTATTCTAAAAATAAGGTTAATCATGTGAGGCACTTAAGAACTATGCTTCAAAGGTCGTGAGATAAAAATTTATATTCCTAATTCTCCAAGTGCAAGTTTTTGTTGGATTCTATTTTATTCTAGAGTTATATAGTGATCAAGGATGGCATTAGGGTTGATCTGACCAATATAGTAGTGAATCATGATTCGGCAAGACCTATTTGTCCTATTGAGATTCTAAACTTTATTGGTTTAGCAGGTTATTTCAATGTTTTGTTAAGGGTTACTCTTTGATTGAAACTTTTTTGACAAAGTTGACCGAGAAGAAGATTGTTTTCTTATGGTTGCAATCATGTTAGGAGAGCTTTCAAAATGATAAAAAGTTATTGACTTCGGCTTCTATCATAATGTTGCCTTGGGAGAGTATAGGGTTTACTTTATTTTATGATACTTCTGGTGTTGGTTTAGGCATTACATTGATGCAGGAGGGTAAGGTGATTGCATATGCTTCTGTCAGTAAAAACCTCATGAGAAGAATTATCCTACCTATGACTTGAAGTTGGTTGTGGTGGATTCTGTATTTAATTATGGTGAAATTACTTGTATAGTGTCCATTGTGAGATTTTCTCTAATCATTATAGCCTTTAATATTTCTTCACCTAGTGAGATCTTAATATGAGATATCATCAATCGTTTGAGTTGCTTAAGGACTATGATCTCACCATTCTTTATCATTAGGTCAAGGTCAATGTCGTTCCAGATTCCATGATCCATAAGACGACTAGTATGTGGAGTTTAGCTCATCTCTAGACCCAAAAGCAACCTTTTGCCTTGGAGTTTTAGTATTTTTCTAACCCTTTAGTTAGGCTTGATATTTTATCACTAAGCATGTTTTGTCCTAGGTTGAGGCTAAATCTTCTTTGATAGAAGACATTTAAGCTCATCAGTTTGATAATTGTAGATTGAGGGTGATTCATGATACATTATTGAGTGTCAAAGACAAGGCGACATTTCTTGTTTTTTATAGTGTTTTGAAGATTACTGGCTGAGTTTGTGTATTGAGTATCGATGGATGGGTTTGATTTATTTTAGAGGAGGCTCAGTATTCTAGATATTCTAGTTACCTAAAAGCGACTAAGATGTACCATAGCCCAAAGAAACATTATTGGTAGGGTGGTATGAGAATAGATACTGTGGAGTTCATGGAGAAGTGCCTAAATTACAAGGATTAGAGATTAGGTGGTAAGATGCAGAGGATGCCTATTCCCGAGTAGAAGTAGGAGCGGATCATAATGGGTTTCATAGTTGACCTACCCTTGACCTTGGGGAAGTTTGATTTTATTTGGGTGACTGCGGATAAATTAACCAAATTAGTGTATTTTGTACCTATGAGAGAAAGTTATAATGCAGAGAAGTTGGCCCAGATCTGCATTAAGTAGATTATTCGATAACAAAGTCTCACTGTGTCTCTTTTTATAGAGTTACTTGGTTTAGTACTCAGCATGATTTAGGCATAACTTTTCATCCTCACATGGATGATCAGTTTGCAAGGACTATTTAGGTACTCTAATTTATGCTTTGAGCATATGTGATGGATTTTGGTAGTTATTGGGATGAATTCTTGCCCTTAGCAGAGTTTGCCTATAACAACAATTACCATTCCAACATTTTGATGGAACCTTTTGAGGAATATATGGACAAAAGTATAGATCCCCCACAGCATGGTTTGTCTCATTTGAGGTGACGTCTTGGGGCCCAAATTTGTTGAGAAATTTAATAGATCATGTGAGTCTAATTCAATATAGGGAAGTGGCTGCCTAAAGTAGGTAGAAGAGTTATGCTAATTGTCGAGCCCATGATGTAGTTTTGATTATCAGAGATCAAGTTCTGTTGAAGGTTTCACCCATAAATGTTGTGATGAGGTCCAAAAAGAAAGAGAAGCTTAGTCTGAGGTCCATTGGCCCTTATGAGATCCTTGAGAAGTATGGTGATAAGGCATATATTCTAGTTTTTCCTTCATATCTATCAGTTACTCATCTTGAATTTCACATTTCTATGTTGAAGAGATACCATTCGGATAATGTAGAAGTGATTCTATAGGATTTAATTGTAACACCCCAAAATTTGATCCCAAGAAGTCACATAGTGCTCAAGGCTATGAGTAGCCCCAAGCTAACCCTTTAAGCTTGCTACTAGGTCTGGACCTTACTTCAAGACAAACTAGTCAAGCAATAATACTGTATTATATCAAAACTGAGCTGGAATAAACTGAAAACACTGTCTGAATAATAGATACTTAAAGTCTGGAAATCAACTAATAGTTCAACAAGCCTCTACTACTAAAGAACTAGAGAGTCGATGGGACAGACCCCCAATGGAATCGAACTAAACTAAAAATGATAAATCAAGTACTATTAAAGCTGGAAATATAAAAAAGTAGGCCCTCGAATCATGAGGACTCACCAACTGTGGGAGCGTAGATAGAGATGCTTGAACTACTCACACTGCTGATACTAAGCACTTGAACCTACATTATAAGATAATGTAGCACATATACATATATATGGATCAGCACTTTGAGGATGTACTGAGTATATAGGGGTGTAATGCATAAGAAAACATTATCATACTTTATAAAGACAATGTAGGCTAAATGTAAATGACTCACATAAGATGGCATGTCTAAAATACTAAGATCTCAAAATCATGCATGGAAAATCAAGCTTTGTAAATCTAGTGAGTCATAACATTTAGTTCCAAAGGTTGTATTTATACTTTCTTTTTAAATCATGTTGGCTAAGTGTAGAAAGAACTCACATTTCAATCTAAAATCTGAAAAAAAATTGAAAGTTATAGCCATTATATTTTCGTAAAGCATAATCTGAATAAATAGGTGAGCCTTTACACTTAGTCTTATAAAAACTTTTCTATCATTCATTCAATTTGAACCGTAGAGACTTTAGGAGCTTTGGAAATTTGGAAATTTGGAAATTTGGGACTTAGGGAGTTTCTTCTAACCGACATAAACCATGTGAGCTGACATAGAGTCCAACGTCTTGACCACGTTGGGGAGAGTTGTTCTACCCTTTCCATTGGAATAGAACCTTAACTTAAGTGATCACTACCTCAGTCCACTATGGGAAAATTAGAAACCTACAGTGGCACGTAGTTCTGGGGCATGAGACCTTGGAATCACACCCACTCAGTGCTAAATACTACTCCCATAATTATTGCTCAGAACTTTTAGGAAATCCACCTTAAAATAGCGCAGGGGTTCATAATTAAAACTAATTATGCTCCTCTTTGGTTAAATTCATAAACTGTATGAATAATGTGGATTCCTATCTTAGCTTAGGATCAAAAGATCAATTTTTCTATAAAATCTAAATACTTACTTGTCAAAGCATGCTAATAATATACTCTTCTTGAAATGTCAAAACTCATACTTGGGTTTTAAAGCATATGTAGTTAAATGTTTAGAATTTCATAATAAAGCTTCATTCCCAACAATCATCTTGAAATTCACTCAACAATATCAATTCACAATAGAAAAATGCAATTCATAATAGAAATCTTCAAGTCAGAGCATAATTAAATGAGATAACATGCACTTCAATACTTAAATCACTTGTAAATTTGTAAACTCAAAACGAGATGATTTGGGTGTAAACCCTAACTTGTAAATCATGTAATCTTTAATAAAAATCAAGTTTTTTGGGGAACAATGATGAAAGATTTATCCTTGTTCAAATGTCACATACCTTAGATGATGAACTAGATAAAGAAGCTTGGTTTTAAGGTCCTATTTGTGCCCTTGAATGTTGATCCTTGAAGCTTTAAACTTGTAAATCTTGAAATTTGAATTATCTTGGAAGAAGGATAGTGAAATTTTTGGGGATTCTTGAAGTTGGATATTGAAGGTTGGGGTTTTTACTAGAGAGAAATTGATGAAGAAGGAGCATATTTTGCTCAATAATGCCTTTAATCATTTGTTTTTATGATTTGGGAGAGTAGGTAAAAGACCAAACTGCCATAGGGATTTAAAATCAGTAACTAGAATGTCTTTTAAGGCTTCACCGTGATGCGGCGACTTACTGGATATTGAAAATTCCTGTTTTAAGGTTCACCGCGATGTGGTGCAATTGTGGTGACCCACTGGAATTTGACAAATGTCAATTCAGCCTCTACCGTGATGCACTGGTCTTCCCAGCGCTATTCTCATTGATATTTGGTGGAATCGTAATGAGCTACTAGAAATTGATGAATGTAGATTTGGCCTCCATCGCGACACGAGGACTGCCTAGTTGGCACACTACTTACTAAAAATGCCTTATCGAGTGTCAGTTTTTAGGAAAATTTGATATCGATGGAAAGCTTATTCAATTTCTCACACAATAAAAGGTTGAAATAAATAAAATTCTATATTAATTAGTTATTATTTATTTTGGAAACCATCTCTTAACATTCTAGAAACGAAATTAAGCTAGAAAAAGTTTGAGGTATTACATAAATTATATTAGACCATGACTTATCCTTTGAGGGGAAGCCCATTACTAACTAGGAAGGAATAATAGAAAGTTAATGACTAAGAATATTAATTTATTGAAGGTTTAGTAGAGACATCGCCCTATTCAGGAGGCTACTTAGGAGGTTGAGTCCAGTATGAGGCATAGATACCCCCATCTTTTTTTTTATTTTAGGCACTTTATTTTCTTTTTGGTTTGAGAATAAAATAGTGTTTAGTGGTTAATAATGTTGCAACTTTAGTTGTGATTCTTCCCTTTTTATATATTTTGATCATTTTCCCTTCACAAAGTTACTGCATGCTACTTTTTAGTTGTAGCGATGGTTGGCACAGTCCTTGATGCACTCGGAAGAGTTTGAGACTATTGGAGGATTTAAATACCATTTGTTGGACATAGGTAAAAAAATTGTGTTTCAAGTGTCGGATGGGCAGAGAGATACTTTGTCGGTTTCTTTAAGAGATAACACATTTTAGTATCTAGTTCCACAGTATGAACACAAGGTAGGAGATTCTATTATAGTATCCATAGGTAAGACTTTAGTCATATTTGATCTATTTTAGAAGTACTTGACTATAATCCATCATTCTGTTGTGTGTTTACCTTTTCAATATTGAGCCTTGATATATTTATTGGGTTTTGCTGGTTCCATTGGTATTTCTACCTCGTAGATGATTCCTCAGTGGTGCATAGGGCGCAAAACCTATGTTGGGATTCATTTAGAGTGCATAGTAGGATTAGGCTTGATTTCTCAAGTTTTATGGATCTTGTTGAATTTGGGTTTTGATGGTTATGTTTTTGACTAATCGTGGATTGATGGTGTGTTTTTGCATATTCAAATTCTAGAGGGTAACCTACAGGTCATCTAGAGAGTTGTGGGTCAGTTGGGATTAAGGAGGTGCTTTGATTATTGAGATGGTTAGTTGTGAGTAAAGGGAGTTATAGATAGAATGTCTTTGTATAATTTCTTGCAAGTGTTATTGACAGTGTGTGGGTATGAGTTAGTTTTTGTAGGGTGAAACTCTAATATGGTTATGGTTTAAATAATTATTGTATTGATGATATCAATTTTTTAGGATGAAGAGTGATCCTTACTAGTTTGAGCAAGGAGATCCTTGTAGTGGGTTGAATTTGGTACAAGAAACTTTGAAGGATTTCCTTTGAAAGATTTTAGTTGGATATAGGAAGGTTTTCAAGTGTTCACACCCTATGTATAATTACTTTCTTAATGATTGGCCTTCTCAATTATGTTTGAAGGATTTCATCTTATGAGGGATTCTTGCATTATTTTAGGAAGAGTTTTAAATGGAAAGGAAACTTACTAGTCACTAATGTTAATTTTATAGGTGAGAGGCCTAATGGGATATTTTTGCTTTTGAGTTTTGGTATAGAGTATGTGTTACTACTCCATAGTTCTTGTGTTGAACAAATACAAAATGGAAAAATTAAGTTAAGAAAATGTTAATGAACTTATTCTTAAGGAATTTGATAAATTCAGAGTTTAGTTATAGATTTGAGTCAAAAATTTCGAGTCCTAAAAGTGTGGTTCAACAATAGCTTATGCAAAGTTGTAGTGATTATCCCATGTTTTGATTCATAATTTGGATGTCTATTAGTGAGATGTAGTGGTTATTTTACTTCTTATATGGGCTTATTGTTTCCTATTACGATGGGTTGCATATGTGTGCGAGACTGAAAGAACACCTTGTTCTGCTAGATTATTGAGGACTTTAGGTTATTTGATGGATTTTGAGTATTGAGGAATATACATGTTATTATGATGAGTAGCTTGACTTTTGGGTGTCATTTAGAGACTTTATGCCTATGGTTTATAAAGTGTTATAGTGATTCTATGTTTTCTCAAATGGGTAAGTTGTAGGTTTTGCCTATTAGGTAGTGATCTAGTATGACATTTGAGGTTATGGGTAGATTTGATACTAGTTGTAGCCGAGTAGTTTTAGACTAGTGTTTTGGCATGGTTTGGTTTGATAGTGACAATATCTGCCTTAGGTAGGTTAATTTGGTGTTTTGGTGTGTAGTGTTATGATTTATGGTTTTTTTAATTTTTGGTGGGTTTGAGGACAATTTTTTGTCTTATGGTGATAACCTGTATCTTTTGCTGCCTTAGTCAGGCTTAGGTTAGCCAAGTAGTTCAGAACTTTTATTGTGTTCGACTTAGTTTTTGGGTATAGAGGAAGTTCAAAAATATAGAAATTCAACTTAATTGAAGATTTGGACTTAGATGCTATAGTGTTATGACATGGTGAATCCTTATGTGATATATTTCTAGATCTATGATAAGATCGATAGTTCTATGATTGTGACACCATGTTGAAGTGCTTGCTACACCTATTTTTTGTATTTTTGTGAATGTATGTTCAAGAAGGAACGTGAATCTTATTGGTATATTGTAATGACCCTTGTACGGGTTTTTAAAAATTTCTATTTGACTATTTTGCCCTTGCTTAAATTGTTTTATCTCATTTATGAGTTATGGGGATGGTTGGCATGCTTCTCAATGAATTTGGGTTTTGGACACCTTTAAAGGGATTATTTTATCTTCTATCAACATTAGGTGATCTGAGCCTCGAATGATGATTCTAATGATTTCATTAGCTCAAAAATGTCGATGTTGGGTTAGTAGCAGGATAGTTTGAGCCTCGAACCCTTATTTTGCATTTTGACCATCTATTTGGAAATTAGTTAAATCTAGCCTTAAAGGGGTCCTAGGGTATAATTTTTTATAAACAATCCTTTTTCAAAAATCTGGCATCACCATTTAGTCCTGAACACCAAAATTAGCCTAGTAGCATTATTGGTTTATATCTGTGGGGCCTTGAACAAATCTCAAGGGTTCATTCAGAGAGTTTTGAATTGTGCCTTTTGTATTTTTTAGTTTTTTTTGTGCAAGGTCTGTTCTTCTTCATGTTCGCTGCCCTAGGTCTCATTCATAAATCTCTATTATACTTACCTTCGTGTTCGTGGCCAGAGGATCGAATTTGCAAAGGCTTAAGTAATTCCTCTTTGCATTCACGCCCCAGAGGCTCGCGTTCGTAAAGCTCTAGGTCCAACAACCTCATGATTGTGGCCAAGGACCCGTGTTCATGAAAGCTAGCAGACCTGGATAGAATATTAACTTCATTTTTTGCCTCAACTCGTATTTTCTCCATTTTTGGACTTCTAGTGCTCAGATGATGCAATTTCAAAAGGGTTTTCAAGATTTCATCCATGGATAAGTTCCTGAATCCTTATTCTGTTACTTTTCATTAATTTCGTCTTCTAAATAACAACCAACCCTAGATTTTAAATATGATTTTGGGGTTTTTACCTAATAAATTATTAAATAAGTTTTTCTTCAATTCGAGGTCCAATTTCTACTTAATTTCACATGGGTTTTCAATCGTAACCACATCTTCATATGCCGAAGATTATTTTGAAATACAATTTTGGCTTTATCCCTCTTGGCTTCAAACTTGTTTTTCAAACCCATTTTACACTCGTCTTAAATAGGGTCATATGGGCATCATTAGCTTACTTTTGACTTATATATTGTATATTTGACTAGATTAGGTGCATTTGGTGTTGATTCGAGAGAGTTGAGTTTCTGGTTGAGCCTTTGGACAGGTACTTGGGCTTGCGGGTCTTCTGTAAACGAAAGTTGAGATGTACCTTAATTTTTTTGAAGTGTTTATGTGGTGTATGCTTGTTTGTTGTATTTTGTGTATCACTTAGGATGGGTGGGTCCCGCTTAGAAGAAATGGAGAGCATGTCCATGGGTATTGAAGTTTTTGATGGATTGTAGTTAGATTATTATCTTGAATAGTTAGTGTTATTACTTGTAAATATCATTAAAGTATGATGTAGATAGATAACCTAGTGATTCTCGAATAATTGATATTGAATGCCTATTTTAGAGCTTCAATCTTGTTAGCAGACTTTATTGTGATGACTGTGGTTTAGTGCCTTTTCAGTGGGTAATCATGTTACTGTCATCATTATTTATGGAAAAATTGAGATTTTAGAGGATACTTAGAGTATGAAAAGATTTATAATGGTTGATGAGACTTAATGAATGGAACAAGCTAGGTTCTGGTAGTTCTGTTATTAATTGTTCTCTAGATTTGTGGTTTGTTTCATAATGCCCGTGTGGGGCTTATGTGAGCATTATTATGGACATGATGTTATTGATCATGTTTTTTGCATTAGATGACTTATTTAGTATTGTGTCGCTCAAGCTCAAGTAAGGGCTTGACTTGACATTATAGTCCTTACATGAGCATTAATTTCATATTTATTATAGTACTGCCAGAGTAAAGAGTTTGAAATAATAATATTGATGACTACATGACTATTTATTCTGGTGGTGCCAAGTGGAAATAAATATCACGAATTATTGATACATTGAGTTGATTCTGAGCTCACTTATACATGTATTGAATGGATCTTGATCCTCATACTTATTGATTGTAAGAATTACATCCTCATATCATGTATTCATATTCATGACACATTGGTGCCTCGAGACATTCTGATTTTTATACAAAAATAAGACACCTTATAAAACACCTATACTAAGGGATGTTCAGGTAAAATTGATTTGAGACATGAGATTAAAATTCTAAAGAATATATGGCTTGTGAACTCACCATAGGTCCTACATGGGAACGATGACACTCCACGGGTGTATATAAAAGTTATGTGATAACTTTCAAAACATTCATCATCATCACTACATTACATTGTATTGACATTCTCTAGTATACTTTGGTATTATGCTAGTATTTACTCTCATATTGTATTACTATGACAACACCTTGTTTGTGATATTGTGTTTGAGTATTCATTTCACTTCACTACATTATCTTATTTCATCTTATGATTGGTTGGGAGGTTGAGGTATAATGAATCGTGGGGTATGACACAGACTTGATCTGAGAGAGAGATGGGTAGCACCTTATTATAGCATGGAATACACCTTTATATATGCATACTCTTTGTTTTTGTATCCCATATTACTGGTTAGTTGTAATTTATTAATCCTGATATATTGTATTGGTGAGTTTTCTTCATAAATGACTTCTTTTATTTGTTGAACATAAAATGAATAGTGTTGACTCACCTGGATTAATATGTCGATCCTGTATTTTATATACCTATTGACCATTGTGTTAGGTTACCCTGAAAGGATAAAAGTACTATTATATGGCGGGTTATAATTTTTTTTAGTGTACAATAGGTAGTTGGGGTGGTGGTTCTCGCCATCACTTTGGATTAGGGTTAGTTATCGATGATGCTTACTGAAAACAGTGATTTCATAATCACCTTTACTTTTTATTTTATTTTTCTGCACCCGGATAGGTATTGGCTTGATTGGTAAATGGTTGATGGTATTCCTTTGCAGTTGCCATTAAGGAGATCAAGGTAGTGGATAACGTTTCACAAATCATACCCGGATATCTCTATTTATCTTATGCTTTATCTGCGTAAATATACCTTAGATTACTATTTTCATATGGTATTAGAGGCTTGTATTAGTGACAACAAACCTGGGATGCATCTTGATCTTTAATTCTCTCTCTCACCTCTTATTTTTTCTTGTACTTCTATGCTATCATAATTCTGATTTTGTGTTGGGATAGGTATACCTATATCGGAGTGCATAACAGGTGTCATCACGTACCTATTTTAGGTCGTAACTATATGACTAACCAAATAAAGAGATACATAGGGGACTCGAGATATCTATATTCACTATCAGGTCCTGAGTTATATATATATAGAGAGAGAGAGAGAGATATTATCACAAGGGATAGGAGAGTTGAACTGTAATAGAATTAGTGAATATTTGTAAATCTATTTTTCGAGATTGAATCCAGGACTAAAATAGTATAGTAATGTAGAAAAGGTCGGAATATCCCATGACTAAATTGAGTAAGTAGTGGTAAATGATACTCGATTAAAACTAGACCAGAAATAGCCTCTGTCCATGTTTCCAAGTAATATGTTTAGTTTAGAATCTTATAATTCATTAATAAAGGTGGCAGACTTCCATGAAAAAAGTTAGTTTTGAAGTTGAAAAGTGAGAATAAATCCCTTTTAAGAAAACAGTAGTAAAACAAAGTTTTGAGTTATAATAGTGCCATTAATTAGCGTAAATGCACATAACTGTATGCATTCCATAACCATATCCAAACAATACCACCATGAGCGTCTAAGCGAATAAAAGCTAAGTCATAGCTCAATCAAGCATTTAGGATTAACCTGACATCCACTTGGAATTGTAACCATGACATAGACCCAATAATAATAACACAACAAGATATTGATGCCATAAATCGAGAAACTAGGGTAAACAAGATCATAAAACTACTAGAAGGGTCTAATAAAAAAATATCGCCTAAAACACTAAGTAATATGATCAATGAATATACAACTTAGTATAATCTCCAACTATATTGGAGGTCTTAAATGTAAGAAATGAGTTGACTTGGTCATTCGATCAATGATGACCCAAATTGAATTATGTTGACGCCTAATGCGAGGAAATTTCATAATAAAATTCATATTGATAACCTTCCACTTCTAAGTAAGGACGCCAATATCTTACAACATACCTCCTATCCTTTGATGCTAAACTTTCACTTGCTGATAATTTGGATACTTAGCCACAAACTCTTTTATATCTCTCTTTATACCATTCCACCACTAGACTTCTCGTAAATCATGATACATCTTTGTGGTAGCAGGATGAATCGAATAGTTGGAACTATGTTATTCTACTAATATCCTTTCTCTCAACCCATCAAAATCAAGAACACGCAAACAACCCTGATAGCAAAGAACACCATCTCCGCCAGGGGAGAAAACCTCCATTGTTTACTGAAGAACTGCATCCATTAACTGACGAAGTATAGAATCATCATGTTGTTTTTCCTTTATGTTAGCTATAAATGACAACTCTAAACTATATAAAACCATCAATCCACCATCATCTTTATCACATAAATAAACTCGCAATCGAGCTAATCTATGAATTTCTTTGCCAACTCTATTTTCTCATTTTCAACATGGGCTATGCTACCCATAAACTATCTACTAAAAGCGTCAACCACCATATTTGCTTTATCCAGCTAGTAAAGTATATTTGTGTCATAATCTTTTATCAACTCCAACCACCTTCTTTGACAAAGATTTAATTCCTCCTGCATGAGCACATATTAGAGACTCTTAAGATTAGTGAAAACATCCACATGAACCCCATATATATAATGTCACCAATTTTTCAAGAAAAATATAGCTTTTATTAATTCCAAATCGTGATTCAAAAAAGTATTCTCATTATCCTTAAGGTGTCTAGAGGCATGAACTATAACCCTTCCATTTTGCATTAAAACACATCCTAACCTAACTCTAAAGGCATCATAGTACATAACAAATCCATTTAATCCATCTAAGAGAGCTAATACTAGTTCTGAAGTCAATCTATCCTTCAACTCTTGCATACTTTTCTCACACTTATCAGACATTAGAGCTTTACTTTTTTGTATGTCAACTGGATCAACGGTGTACCTATTGAGGAAAAACCCTCAATAAATCTTTTGTAATATCTTGATAAACCCAGAAATCTCCCAATGTTGGATAAAGTAATGGTCCTAGGACAGCACTTCATTGCATCTATTTTATGAGGGTCTACATAAATATCTTCGTCCAAAATTACATGTCCCAAAAAGGTGACAGACTCTAACAAAAATTCACACTTACTAAATTTTGCAAACAATCAGTGATCTTTTAGGGTATGAAATACTATTATCTAATGGTCCTTATACTTTTACTCACTCTGAGAATAGACAAGTGTGTCATCTATGAAGACAATGACGAACATATCTAAATACTACTTGAAACCCCTATTTATTAAGTCCATAAAAGCTGCAAGAGAAATTTTTAGTCCAAAGGACATAACTATAATATCAATGTGTCCATACTGAGTTTTAAAAGTAGTCTTCAGGATGTTACATTCCCTGAATTTCAACTGATGATATGCCGACCTGAGATCAATTTTCAAAAACCAATGGGCCCCTGAATCTTATCAAACAAGTAATCAATTTTGGGGATGGGATACTTGTTCTTGATGGTGGTTGTCAGTAATCTATACACATTCTAAGAGTACTATCCTTTTTGTGCACGAATAGGACTGGTGAACCCCATGAAAAAACATTGGTTTTATGAACCCCTTATCTAAAAGTTTCAAAAGTTGTTTCTTTACATCCTTAAGTTTTGTTAGAGCCATCTGAAAAAGATGAATGGTGATTGGATGGGTATTCAGAGAAAGATCAATCATGAATTTGATTTCTCTATTGGGAGTACTCCACGTAAATCCTTTGGGAAGACTTCAAAAAATCCATTGACTACTTGTACTGACTAGAGAGCTGGGGGTTTTAGACTTAGTATCTTTAACCCAAACTAACTAATAAAAATGACCTTTATATATTAACTTTCTAGCCTTAATATAGAAGATGAAATTACCCTTTGGGGTTATGGAACTACCTTCTCACTCGAGGTCCATTGTATAAAAAAAATTACAATTTGAGTATGATAATAAACTGAAGATAGAATGAATGAAGACAATCCATGACAATGATGACATAAAAATAAGTCATTTATAATTTTATTAAATTTGCTAAGGTGAACTTATTAATGACCATAATATGGCACTTTCTATATAATCATCTAGCAATAACAGACTCTTTTGTGGGGTTGGAAATTGTAAAAGGATCAGAAAGACTTTTGGGACTTACCCCAAAATTCACAGCAATGAGTGGGGTTACAAAGGAGAAGTTTGACTCTGTATCTAATAACATATAAGCACCAAGGTGATAAACAAGAAGCATACAGTGACCACATCTAAAGAGATCTCCTACTCCTAGAGGGAAGATAAAGCATAAGGCTAGTTTTGATGTTGATCACTATCGATACTGGATGATGTGACCTACTGCAGAGCTGAGTGTCCTGACTAAGCTATTAAAATGATAGATTAATCCTTAGGGTGAGCATTTCTATTTCCCTTCTTGGTTATAGGCACTCTTTGAGCCTATGGCATTTCTTACCATAACCATCTGCACCTATCATTCTCTTACTAAGATGATTTCTACCACACTCTTTATATGTTGTATTATTTCGTCCCCCAGAAATGCTACCCTACTATTATTTCTTAGTTCTGGGTATGGGAACACAGGATAAAGATGGTCTAAGAGTAGATGAATAGCTCTAAAACTGAGAATGATTTCCCCCTCCAAACATATATTGGTCATTCTTAAACTACCCGATCCTAGCATATTTTGTCTCCTTTTCCCATTCTTTCAATTTCTCTACCTCAATCTACTGAGCATGGGTCATCAATCAAGCAATATCAATGTCCCCAATCAACATGGTAGTCCTTCACTACTTGACCGCCAAGTCAGGCACCTCAGTGAGAAACATAATCATATAAGCCCTAGAATCCAGCAAAAACTGTGGTGCATACTTTAGAAAATGTGTTTTAACTTAAGGAAGCATTCTTTCACTAACCTGAAACCCTACCTAAGGTTCATGAACTCTTCTACCTTAGCCTTCCTCATCTCACAAGGAAAGAACCTACCTAGAAAAGTTATCTGAAATACATTCCTACATATTAGAGTTGCTCACATTTATCTTCCTTCCCACAAGGTAACCCAGTTATAAGCAACATCCTCAATTGATAGGATGCCGATTCCAGACTCTACTTCTATGACATGCATAATCTGAGTGATTTTCTTCATCTTATCAATGAAAAATTATAGATCCTCATTAACCATTGAACTAAAAAACTCTGATGGGTTCATCCTTATGAAATCTCAAACTCTGGCTATAGCTAACTTACTATTCTGCTGAATTAGGACTGTTATTAGCTGATTATCCTGAGTATTCATATCTTGATCTAAAACCTAAAAGGTGGCCCATAACTTAACATAGGAGACATTTTTGTTCAAAGGTTCTGTCGATGGTGGTGGGGCTAGTTGGTCTCCATTTTATGGGCGTAAGTTCTGTAAGGAAGCTTTCTTTATCCCGTGAAAGCAAGAGTTATAAAATATCTAGAAAAATTCAGAGCAAGATAGAGATCATGGAAGAAGGGATAGTTCCTAAATATGTCCCATAGCCTTTCGTACATAAGTATGGTACGTAACACAGTTTTTCAGTCTCCCTAAGACTCCTAAAACCTTAGGCTCTAATGCTAAGTTGTAGTTTGCTGAGACTCCCCCCTATCTATCACCCGGTGCTTGGGACTACGAGTAGCCCTAAAGCTAAACCGTGATATCAACTCAGCACTAAACAAAGATAAATATACTTAAAACATAAGTATAAACTTGAATTATTAATATAGACACAAGTAGGTTAACAATGTTAACAAAACACTGTAAAAAAAACATTCGTTGAAACTCATGAAAATCAAACAAACACCTGACAAGTGTTGACAAGCCTCTAAGTATACTGAAGAGTCATTGGGATAGACCCCATCTAACCCAAATTGAAAACATAAAGTCTGAACATAAATATCACCAAACTTCTGATTGAAATCATAATATAGGTCATCGAAACATGAGTACTCACAAACTAATAGGAGCAAGGAAATGGTGATCATGGCTAATCTTGCAGTTGGGACGAACAGTAGAACCTACATTATGAAACAATGTATCCATACAAACATTTATAAGGTTGGTACTTCTAAAATAAGCTGAGTATATGAGGGTGAATGCAGTAATTAAAAGATAATATAAATCAAATCTTAAAACATGCATGCTATGTGTTTACAGACACACCATGGTCATGAATAAACTGAGATACTATAAAATATAATAGTAAAGCATAAATCTGGAAAAATCAGCGAGTCGTTACACTTATTTTCTGAAATCATATTTTTTGTATGAGATTCTTAAAACATACATAAACTATGTGATCAACATAGATTCCAACGTCTGAACCACGTAGTTAAGAGCTTCTTCATACCTTGTTATCAGTATAGAAGTTGAATTACAATAAACACTAAACTGATCCCATTTAGGCAAAAGAGACACCCTATGGCAAGGAATCTTTTAACTTATGGTGGCACATAGTTTCTGTGAATTTGGGTGCACTGAACCCGCCTCCCCTCAGTGATAAATACTACTCCCAAAACACAATAATGCTCATAATATATGAAATTTACCATAAATTAAGCATATGTTTTTATAAGTCTGAAAAACCAAACATGCTTATATTGATAAATCATGTTCATAGGTAAATATGAGAATTTCAAATTATGTCTGAGATCATAAGATCAAAACTAAACTTGTAATCATGTTGTGATAGATTATAATCTTAAATAGTAAGTCTAAATTTCTTCTAAATTGACTGAATCATGCTAAAATTCATGTACATTTACCAACTCATGGAATTTTATGTTAAAATGCTTAAACTCAATTCATAATATCAATCATATTAGTTAAAATTTGAGTAATTATGAATTCTTATACTAAATTAACTTTAAATCATATGCAAGCAACATAATTTAAGAAGCATACAAAATCGGTATGAATTAAAATCATAAAATTCATGTTAAAACTAAGTATTGAACACAAGGACGAACGACGATCCTTGTTCAAACCCAATATATTAGAACATAGAAAAATTCTGAAAGAAAACTAAAGTGTAGAGTCCTTGAGATGGGAATTTGGTGAGGACCCTTTCTTTTTAGGTTCTTAAGAGTTTGGGAGGAGAGCAGATGATAAATTTTGAGTTATAGGGTAAGGGGAATGCTTAGTATTAGTTAGAGGATCAATTAGGACGTAAGCGACCAAATTACCTTCGAAAAATTTGAGACAAGAAAAAGATTTTGGCATCGTCATGACCACTTGTGTGGCACGCCCTCATCGTGTCAAGCAAGTGGCATAGCACACCCTTATCAAAGCAAACTGTAGGTGTGGCACACACTTATCACAGTAGGCCACTGTTGTTTGCATCAAGGTGTGCCTTTTCTCTGTGGCATGGCCTAAATTTGAACCCTTACTATTTCAAAGTTTTGTTAGGCCTCAAAACACATTCCAAAAATTCTGAAAAACTTCCTAATCAGCCCGTTAACATTTCTAATTATTATTCAACCTTAAAATTGCATTAACACCACTAGGAGCTATCAAAATAAAATCATCAGACTTATAGATCTTAGCATTATCTCCTCCTTCGAACCATTTATCCTCGAATAAAGGTTGGGATGGGGAAAGATCTATCTTTGTTGGGATGGGGAAAGATATATATTGTGACCATGTTAGGCTATGGTCCGAAGCCTATTATGAAATACTACTGAAACTACTTACCCCAAGAACAAGCATGCAATAGAAATAACTGACTACATAAGAACTTCATAGGTTGGACTGATATGAATAAGGATATCGGGGAGGGGAATAGGTTTGGAGGGAATTCTCACCTCAAACTGGCTCAGTGCTAGGAGTAAATAGATGAGAATATCAATTCATCATGTCTGTCTTTGGTTCCCATATTTCTTAAAACTTTCACTGAAGCCATTTCCTTATTTCTTATCCTTCAAACTTTATGATCAAGAATGTTAACTGGGATCACCTCATAGGAAAAACTATCTTTAACCCTAATACTTTCTATTGTCACTACTAAGGATGGGTATCCAATACATTTCTTCAACATGGACACACATAAAACTAGGTGAACGACAACTAACTCTAATGGAAGATGTAGCTCATAAGCAACATCTCCAATGCACCTTAAGATCACAAACGAATCGATGTACCTAGGACTGTGATTTTCTTTATTTCCTAACCTCATCACTCTCTTCATACTGGAGACCTTCAAAAACACCTATCACTAATACCAAACTTTAGCTCTCTTCTCCTAACATATGCATACAATTTTTTATGACTTTGAGTAGTTTCCAACCTCTCACAGATTAGCTGATCCTTATCCATATCTTCGAGTATAGTTTCTGGCCCAATCAAGTCAGCCTCATCAACTTCAAACCATTCTATAAAGGAACTACACCTATGCATATATAAAACTTTGAATAGAGTCATTTGAATACTAGCACGATAATTGTTATTAGATGCAATCTTAATTAGTTGTAGATGATCATCCTAATTCCCCTTAAATCACACGAGCTATCAACATATCATCTATATTTTTGATAGTGCGCTTAACTTAACCATCTGTCTGAGGGTATAATCCGGTACTAAACTTTATTTTTGTACCAAGACCCTTATGGAATGACTGCCAAAACTGAGATGTAAACTGAGTACCTAAGCCTTAGATGATGGATAAAGGAATTCCATGGATCCTTATTAACTCATGAATATACAACATAGCATAATATTATACCGTATCTGAGATCTTAATTTGTACGAAATAAGCAAACTCGGTCATTTGATTAAGAATGGCCTAAATCGAATCATATTGATTCCTAGTGCAAGAAAATCCTGTAATAAAATCCATATCGATAACCAACCACTTCCAAGTAGGGACACCAATATCCTGTGACGTACCTCTTGGCTATTGATGCTTAATTTATACTTGTTGATAATTTTGATACATAGCCATAAACTCTATTGCGTCTCTCTTCATACCATTTCACCAATAGACTTCGCAAAAATTAAATTTTATCGTTGTGGCACCAGGGTAAATCAAATACTTAGAACTATGATCTTTTACTAATATCCTTTCTCTCAACCCATTAATATCAGAAACACACAAATAACTCCAATAGCGAAGAACACCGCCTCTCTCTTTAATGAAAACATCTACCTTTTATTGAAACTAAATCTATTAACTGACTAAGTATAAGATAATCACATTGTTTTTGCTTCTCTTCTCCTATAATATATGACTGTGAACCATTTATAACCATCAATCCACCATCATCCATATCATGCATATAAAATCAAGCTAATCTATGAACTTTTTTGGCCAACTCCTTCTTCTCTTTTTCAACGTGGACTACACTACTAATAGACAATCTACTCAAAGAATCAGCTGCCACATTTGCTTTACCCAGATGGTAGAGAACATTTATGTCATAATCCTTTGGCAAATCCAACCACCTTTTCTAAAAAAGATTTAACTCCTTCTACATGAGCACATATTGAAGACTTTTATGATCAGTGAAAAAGTTCATATGTACTCCATATAAAAATGTCTCCAAATTTGTAAGACGAATACAACTACTGCAAATTCCAAATACTGAGTCGAACAATTCTTTTGATGATTTATAAATTATTTAGATACATAATCTATCACTCTTTTATTTTGCATCAAAACACGTCCTAACCCAACTCTAGAAGATTACAACACACAACAAATCTATCTGGAAAAGATAATACTGTTCTGAAGTTAATCTATCCTTCAGTTCTTGAAAACTTTTGTCAAACTGATTAGGCTATTGGAACTTTACTTTCATCTGTGTTAGCTTGGTCAATAGTGCAGCTATTAAGGAAGCACCCTCAATAAATCTTCTATAATAGTTGGATAACCTAGAAATCTCCTAATGTCAGATGGAGTAATGGGCCTAGGTTAGCGCTTTATTGCGTTTATTTTCTGAGGGTCTACATGAATAACTTCACCCGAAATTACATGTCCCCAAAAGGTGACAAACTCCAACCAAAATTTACACTTGCTAAATTTTGCAAACAACTGGTGATCTTTGAGGTTTTGCATTACTATTTTCAAATGCTCTGTGTGCTCCTCCTCACTCTGAGAATAGACAAGTATGTCATCTATGAATACAATGACGAATATGTCCAAATCCTACTTGAAAATCGTGATCATTAAATCCATAAAAGTTGCAAGAGCATTTGTTAGTCCAAAATACATAACCATAAAGTCAAAGTATCCACAGTGAGTCCTAAAAGCAGATGTTGGGATGTCATATTCTTTGACTTTCAACTAATGATATCTCAAATTGAGATTAATTTTCAAAAACCAATGGCCATCCTGAGGCTTGTCAAACAAGTCATCAATTCTAGGGATGGGGTACTTGTTCTTGATGGTGGCCTTGTTTACCTGTCGGTAGCCATACACATCTGAGAGTACCATCCCTTTTTTGCACGAATAGGACTGGAGCTCCCCACAGATAAACACTGGGTCTAATTAATCTCGTATCTAAGAGTTTCTAAAGTTTTTCCTTTATCTTCTTAAGTTTTATCGAAGCCATCCGATAAGGAGGAATGAAGATTGGGTGGATAGCTGGAAGAAGATCTATCTCAAATTTGATTTCTCTATCAGGGATACTCTAGGTAGATCCTCTGGGAAGACTTTAGAAAACTCATTCACTACCTAAACTAACTGGAGGGTTGGGGTCTTAGACATAGTATCTTTAACACAAACTAAGTGATAATTATACCCTTTAGAGATTAACTTTTTGTCCTTAAGATATGAGATAAAATGACTCTTAGGGGTTATGGAACTACTCTCTCGCTCGAGTACTGACTCATTGGGTAACTCAAATTTTACAATTTAGGTATGACAATCAACTAAATCATAAGGTAAATGAATCCAATCCATGCCAAGGATAAAATCAATATCTGTCACTATAATTTTATTAAATCTGCTGAGGTAACCTTATAAAAGACTATAATAGGATAATTTCAATAGACTCATCTAGTAATATTTTACTCTCTAATGGGGGTGGATATTGTAAAAGGATCAGAAAAGCTTTTGGAACTCACCCCAAAATTCAAAGTAATAAGTCGGTTACAAAGAAGAGGTTAGACCCCAAACTAACAACAAAAGAATCAAGGTGAAAAAACACGAAGCATGTCGTGACTACATCTGGAGATCTCTCCTACTCCTAGTGGGAAGATAAGGCATAAAATTAGTTTTGATACAGACTGCCACGATATTGGATGACACCCCCAACCATAAAGCTGGGTGGCCTGGCTAACCTACTGAAGTGGTAGACTGAGCTTGAGGGAGAGCATTTCTATATCCTTTCTTAGTCAATATGCACTCTTTAAGCCTATGTCATAGCTTACCACAACCCTATCTACCCATCATGCACTAACCCAGATGATTTCTACCAACTTTTTGCATGTTGGATTTGTTTTTCCCCAAGAAAAAATACCCTACTATTCCTGCTTAGCTTGGGCATGGGAGCACTAGTTGATCATAGTTCGAGAGCTGACGAATGGTTCTAAAACTGAGAATGATTTCTCACTCCAAACATATGTCGACCATATTCACAATGCCTAGTCCTAGCCTTTTTGGTCTCCCCTTCCTACTCTTTTAATTTCTCAGCCTTAATTTGTTGAGTATGGGTCATCAATCGATCAATATCCATGTCCCTATAAACATTGTAGTCCTACACTCTTTGACCACCAAGTCATGAAACCTCATTGACAAACTTACACATACAAGCCCTGGAATCCAACAACAACTCTGGAGAATACTTAGAAAGTTGTGTGAACTTGAACAAATATTCATTCACTAACATTAAACCCTGGCTGAAGTTCATAAACTCCTTCACCGTAGCCTCCCTAATCTCACATGGAAATAACTCATCCAGAAAAGTTATCTGAAATATATTCCAGCTTATTGGAGTTGCACTCTCACCCCCGCCTTCCTTCCACAAGGTAACCCAGTCATAAGCAATATCCTTTAACTGATAGGATTCCAATTACCACTCTTTACTTATGTGACATGCATAATTATCATGGCCTGAACCAAGGCCTGGCTGTGATGAGTAATCTCAAGCCCATCATGGGCGTGAGATAACCTTCATAGCCTTACCTTAAGAGCACATAAATGTAAACAATATAAGCCAACCAAAGATAATAATAAAGATAGATAAGTCTAATCAAATTTTAAGAGTCAAAACACAATGACCAAAACATTCAAATATCGTCCATAAAAGCCTCTAAACCAGAGTATCAACTAAGTTAGGACACGCCCCCAACTATGGCCAAAATAATCCAAAATAAATACTAAAACAATAAAGGAACAAATGAAATAATTGGTCCTTTTGAAAGTTGGAGGCTCACCACTTCACAGCAGATCCACTGGAGAACCAAATCACCTAACATTGCACAAGAGCAACAGAAAACCCATGAACCATACATCATAAAACTATAAAGTGTCGAGGGATGATCAATGGGGCGAGCACTGGCTAGTAACTCAGGTAAAAGGTTAAAACAATGCCAAGTGCAAATCCAGTCAAAACCACATGCACAATATTTATACATACATATATAGGATGTCGGTATAGAAACAAGGGTCATGAACATAAAAGTTTAAATTATTAGCTTAAACTGTGTAGCTTGCTCCATCCTAAGGGCACCCATAGGCTATATGGGTTCACCTCACCCTACTAAAAGTGACCCAGTGCATGTTAGCCGTACGAACTGAGGAAACCAAGAAAAGCCTAAAGAAATCAAGGTGATAGCCATCCAAAATATAACGCCTGCACCAAGCAGACGATTATATAGACCCCCAGGCTGGCAAACATGGTTTCCAGTGTTAGTCCCCTCGGGACTACACCTTCACGATGAACTACACAATTTCTTTTAAGCCAAAATTAAAATAGTGTACACATAAACCCAACCATTAACCAAGGAGTCATTTTATTAAGGCATTTTTTAACATAGTATCGACATACCAATTATGTTTGCAAGCTTATGTAATTATGTCAAACCAATTCAAGTAACTATTAGAACCCTAAGTTTCATTTAAATCCAAAACCATGGCCACCAAGGGCATTCCAAAACTATTTATTTATCTTCCATTATCTTTTAATGCAATGCAATATTCCAAATATAAGTTAAGTGATGTAAGTTGCATGTTCAAAACCAAGAATTCAAAGTGGGTTGAGGTTAATGCTACTACCAAGCCAAAATTTCATCAGTTAGGGAAAACCTATGTTCCCCATACTAATCCCCATGACAATGCACACATTCAGTCCCAAAAACTATCAATTAATGCATAAATAATCCAATTAAATCATAGGAAAAGCAATTCAACTGATAACAATCAAAATCCCTCAACCCCATTTCAGACCCATCAATTAAAACACATATATATTGATTAAGTAATTTCCATAATGTAAAAGTACAAGTTAGGGATGTTCTACATGCCTTAAATATACAATAAATTGAAAGAAAATTCAATGTTTGGAGCCTAGAGGTTAAATTCCTTGTGAAACACTAGTATCTCTTGCCATGGGAGTTAAAGAGGAGAAGGGTGAGGTTTTAACCTTGATACCCAAGGCAAAGGGATTTTAGTGTCTTTAAGTCATGGGAAAAGTGTGTAGAGAGGAAAAAAACAAAAAAACCTTAATTATAAATGTGCCGGAAAAATAGGAAAAATTCATCACGACTTACATAACGACTTGTGAGGCCTGACCACGAGTTGTGGCCTGGAGTTGTTACCTGAGGATCGAATATCTAGCCCCTCACTGTTATGAAAATGAGTCACTCATAACAAATCATTATCTGACATCACGGGTCATGACGAAGACTCGTGATCAGGTACTGAACTCTGGGGTATCTTACTATTTAGGCAACGAGTCCCTCCGAATGACTTCTTATGTCTCATAATGGGTTGTACCCTAGACTCATTGTCAAATGACCAAAAGTTGGGTTACCTCACTGCCATGGAAATGAGTCCTCATCACGAATCATTACTTATGACCAGAAATCGTTACCAAGGACCGTTACCACTAGCAGTTTAACAACACTTCTTGAACTTGGTTTATTTATTTACTTAACTCTTAGAGGGTCTAGAGTTCAAGAACTTGGGGCATCAAATTAACCCCCCTCCCCCGGATCATTCATTCCTGAATAAGGATTTAGGGAACCCTTATCATGATAACAGAAAGAATGCAACAAAATCCAAGGACAATTTCAAAATGGAATAAGAGGTAAACAAGACTCATACCTTAAGCACTTTCATCCATCAAGTGAAAAAATAATGAATACTTAGCTCTCATATCTTCTTCAACTACCTATGTAGCTTCTTCCCCCTTTGGATTTCTCTAAAGGACCTTCACCATAGCTACATATTATGTCCTCAATCTACAAACTTGCCTGCCTAATATCTCAACCGGGACTTCCACATAAGATAAAGAATCCGTGACACCAACATCCTTAACTGGATCTATCAAAGAAGGGTCACCTACACACATTTTCAGTATACACACATGGAAAATGATATGAATAGAGGAAAAAGTAGTTGGTAAATCTAACTCATAAGTGACATTTCTAATTATTCTTACAACCTAATACAGACCAATGTAATAGGGACTGAGCTTTCCTTTTTTCCTAAACCTTATGAGTCCTTTCATAAGAGAAGCATTCAAAAATACTCAAGCACTAACCTCAAACTCCAACTCCCTCTGCCTTACATCCACATAAGACATTTGGGGACTCTGAGCAGTCTTAAGTCTTTTTCTAATCACCTTTACCTTCTACATGGCTTGGTTTAAACCAAGGTAGGACCAAACAGCCTAGTCTCACCTACCTCAAACCATCCAATAGGAGACCTACATCTTCTACCATAAAGAGCCTCAAGAGAACTTATTTGAATGCTATAATGATAACTATTACTATAAGCAAACTCAATAAGAGGAAAATGGTCAAACCAACTACCCTTAACTATCCTCCAAGGTTAGAAAAGTACACTCCACTTGTCCATTTATTTGAGAGTGAAAAGCAATGCTAAGGTACACCTGACCATCAAAACCTTTCTAAAATGAATGCCAGAAGTGAGAAAAAATATGTACCTCAGTCTAAAATAATAGACATTGGCACTCCATGCAACTTAACTATCTCCTAAATGAATAACTTAGCATAATCCTCTACTGAATAGTTAGTCCTCACTGGAAAAAAGTAAGCAGTCTTAGTCATTCTATCCATAATGACCCAAATAGAATCATACTGATTCCAGGGCACGGAAAACCTATAACAAAGTCCATATTGATCATCTCCCATTTCTACATGGGCAATTCTATCTCTTGAGATATACCACCTGGCCTTAAGTTTTCAACTTTCACTTGTTGATAAACTATACACTTAGCCACAAAGTTTGCCATATCTCTCTTCATATTATTCCACCAGTAGATTTCCTTCAAGGCATGATACATCATAGTTGAATCCGAATAAATGTATACCTAGACTCCTGATCCTCAATGATAATTCTTTCTCACATCCCATCAACATAAGGAACACACAACCTTCCTTGATACCTCAGAATGTCATCTCCCTAATCTCGAATGTCATAACCTTTTGCTGACGCACATCATCCTTATTTTACATAAATATAGGATCTGAAGATTATTTTTTTTCACCTCAGAACCAAGAGATGATTTAACCACTTCCTAAACAATCATTCCTCCATCTCAAAGTCCAAGAGATAAACTCCCAAATTAGCCAACCTGTGAAAATCCTTCACCAACACTCTTTTCTCCTTATTAACATGGGACAGTCTTCCATGGACAACCTAATAAGAGCATCAGCAATAATATTAGATTTACATGGATGGTAGTGAAGGCTCATGCCTTAAGTAGCTCGAGCCACCGCCTCTGCTCAAGATTCAATTCCTTTCACATAAACATATACTACAAGCTTTTATGATCTGAATAAATATCCATATGCACCCCATATAGATAATGGCGCTAGATTTTCAAAGCAAAGACCATAGTCACCAACTCTAGATTGTGAGTTAAGTAATTCCTCTTATGAACTTTAAGCTGCCTGGAAGCATAGGATACAACCTTACCATGTTGCATCAAAATACAACCTAGCCCTACACGAGATGTATCATAGTATACAATAAACCCCTCAGTACCCTTGGGCAGCATCAAAATAGGCACAGAAGTTAACTTATCCTTTAGCTTCTCAAAACAACTGTCATAAGTATCTAACCACAAAAACTTAACCTTCTTCTGAGTAAACCTGATCAGCGAAACAATCTCCAAAAACCTCTTATAATACCCAGCCAAGCCCAAGAATCTCCTTATGCTAGGTGGAGTCATGGGTCTAGGTCATTTCTTAACTGCCTTAATTTTATATGGATCCACTTTGATCCCCTCACTAGAAAAAACATGCCCCAAAAAGGTTATAGCACTAGCTAAAATTCACACTTATAAAACTTTGCATACAACTTCTGGTCCTTAAGAGTTTCCAACATAATTTGGAGGTGATTGGCATGATTCTCCTCACTTTTAGAGTACACAAAGATGTCATCAATGAAGACTATAACAAGCAGATCCAAAAATAGCCTAAACACATGATTCATAAGATCTATGAAAGTGGCCAGAGCATTAGCCAACCTAAATAACATAACCAAAAACTCATAATGGTCGTATCGGGTTTGAAAAGTAGTTTTGGAAATATCAACCTCCCTAATTTTTAGATGATTATAGCCTAAACAAAGATCAATCTTAGAGAAACACCTAGCACCATAAAGTTGATCGAAAATATCATCAATCCTAGGAAGAGAACACTTATTTTTTACTGTAACCTTATTTAAATGATGATAGTCTATACACATCCGAAGAGACCCATCTTGTTTTTTGCACAAAAATCACAGGAGCACCCAACACATTAGGATGGATGAATCCTTTATCAAAAAGATCATTCAACTGCTCCTTTAGTTCCTTTAGTTCAATTTTTAGCTATTCTATAAAGAGGAATAAAAGTGGGATGGGTATTCGGTAAGAGATCAATCCCGAAATCTATTTACCAATTAGGTGGGATTCCAGGAAGATCATCAGGAAATATTTTAGAAAACTCATTAGCCACAGGGACAGATTGTGAAGGTGGACCCTCAGAGTTAGATTCCTTAACCCAAAATAGATAATATAGACACACTTTGAAATCAACTTCCAAGCTCTAAGATAGGAAATAAACCTCACTTTTGGCACTAAGGAAATCTACTCCACTCAATCACCGACTTATTAGGAAAATGGAAATAGACCTTTGATGTCATAAAATCTAGAGAAGCATAGAATAAATGAAGCCAATCCATACCTAAGATTACATCAAAATCCATCGTATCCAACTTTATCAGATCCACCAATATCCTACTATTAAAGATGGATACCACATAACCCCTATAGATCTTTATAGCAGCAATAAAATCACCCACCAGAGTAGAAATAGAGAAAGGGTCAAAAATACTTTTAGAACCAAAACCAAAGTGTACAACCACATAAGGGGTCAAGTAGGATAGGGTAGAACTCATATCAAGAAAAAAATAAATATTATGAGAAAAGAGTTGTAACATACTAGTTACAACATTAGGAGATACCTCGGATTCCTTACTAGTAACAAGTGCATAGAGATGATTTTGGCCAATGTCGATTCCTAAAGTGGAACCCTTAGATGCCAAAGTTGAAAAAAATGGCAACTAGAACCTTATTAGCTCCAGTGATAGGTGTAGCTATGGGAAAATTTCACTATAGATGATCAGGCTAGCCATAATTAAATGTAATGACCCGAGAGTACACCCTGGATGTCACACAGTGCTTACATTCCTGAGGGGCCACAACCTAACCCATGATTGATATCTACTGTGAGCATTGAATAATAATACTGAAATAAATATGGAATTAAGCTGAATTTCCATAAGGTTCAAAATCTAAATATTGATAAATAATAATATCTGGTAGAAATATTTGAAAACTAAATACTGTCTAAACTGGACTAGTCTGAAAACCTCTAACTGAACTGTCTAAATATAAAGTTGATGGGAAAAACCTCCAACAAACTCTAACTACTGAACTATTGATAAACTAAAATACTAAAATAAAAGCACATCCTTGATAGATGAGGACTCACAACTAAATTTGTGACTGATGACTGGATCTGCCTAAGCACAGTCGGGAACCTAAGCATCCGAACCTATGATACGAGACATCATAGCGCAAAGAAAGAGTAAGCATCAGTACATGGAATGTATTGGTATGATAGATAAGGTAAGGCAAATGTAAGGGTTCATATAAATGAACAGTAACTAACTGAATGATATAGAGTAACTAAATATGAGAGTACATAGAAAAGTAAAACTACTGTAAATACTGAGTATGTAATACAGTGAATATATGTATACTATAACTGAGCTTTTCTAAAGGTAAGTACTGAGTTCTGATGACTGAGTAACTGATATCTAAAGTTACTGATAACTAAATTACTGATACTGAGTGACCATGTTTGATAGTCCTGATTCTGTAGAACTGAACTAAATTCTCAACTGAGACTGAAATAGAGATAATAGGAGGTAATCATCTAACCGACATACCATAAATCTAAGCTGATAGGGTTCCAACCTGTGATCCCAGTTGGAAGGGTGCTAATACCGTGCCATGAGTACTAACACTGGAAAACCAGGATGCCAAGCCTAACTGATAGGTGACACCTAGGCGAAGCCAAGCCTAATCAATGGGTGACCCTAGGAGGTTGTCAAGCCTGGTCTTACGGGTGACCCCTCATCCTGTGCTAGCTATGCAGTTCTGGAGTACAGGGAATGCTACTAACAACTCTGCCTTTTTGACGGGGAAGCCTTCATCCTTGCACTCGGTCGATACTAAATCCTACTCCCAACTAAAAGACACTGAACAGAGTATAATGCACTGGACTGGACTGATACTAGTTTTTTGAGTTTTCCTGAGTTCTGTAACTTATTGAATTCTACTGATTGGGAAATGACTGATACTATTTTGTAACTAACACTGCCTCTAGGTACACAGTTAAATTACTGGGTATTAAATACCCCCAGGACTCGATGGCATAAAAGAAAGACATAACATAATCATAAAGGCATAACTATACTTGCTTGCTAACAATGCACTTATTTAAAAATTTTGTCAAACATTTGATATACATGAACTTGTGCATGAATGGGATCATATAATAATATGTCATTCTTTCACTAGTCTAATCACATAAGAATTTCATCAAAAACTTATAGAGCATAAGCTTGTATAAGATTGGGACCACATAATTACATGTCATAATTTCACTATTTACTTCACATGGGCAATTTAGAAAATACTTGGGGAGCATGGATTATTTATATGATAATGGTCAACATATATAAGCATGAATACAATATTCAATTTCAATATCAAAGGTTAAGTATGCAATTCGTATAATTCACCACATAACTATCTTAATTTCATGGAAACTTATAACTAAACATGAATTGGATCCCAATTACTAGTATGAACATGAATACATTCAATTCCAAGCATAGAAATCATAAATCTTGAAGTTTTAAAAATGAATTATTGGACTCTAAGGGCGGAAGGGACCCATAGATAATACCTAACATACCTGAGAAGATTAATCCTTGAAGGTTCTTGGTGAGATTCTTGAGATTGCTCTTGGTTTTTTAAACTAGGGTTTTTGCCTATTTAAGAGAGAATGTTTTAAATCTTGAGAAAAGTAAGTGAATAATGATATAATAGGGTATTCGGGGCATAATGTCGTGTTTAAGGATGATCTGGGTCATAGAAAAAGACCCTATTACCCCTGGAACATTTTTAATTTTCATCACTGAAAACTCAATTTTGGGCTCTGGCGCGACGTGCCGCTATCACGCCAAGCCATTGGAAAATAACAACTGGGAATATGGCTGGTGGTGCGATGCGGTGGAATCGTATTACAATACTGGATAGGACCTGGAAGCTTGGCACAATGTGGTATAATCGAGTTGGCTCACCAGAAATTGACAAATATGAAAATGAGCTTTGGCGCAATGCACTGGTATCGTGGTACCTCACTGAAAACTGACAATCGCCATTTTGGCTTACTCCGTGATGCATTACTGGCCTGAATTATGGTGTTTAATGACTGAATCTTAAAATATCCATAAATTCTT
This sequence comes from Capsicum baccatum var. pendulum, assembly GCA_030864225.1. Lineage (NCBI taxonomy): Eukaryota > Viridiplantae > Streptophyta > Magnoliopsida > Solanales > Solanaceae > Capsicum > Capsicum baccatum. The sequence goes on along the minus strand of CM061557.1, from coordinate 81,297,335 downwards.
ACCCGGTAATCGGATTTAGGCAAATTTTATATTGTTGGAAAGCTAATTCAATTTCCTACGCAATGGCAGGCTCTAAACTAAAAAATGTTGATTATTTATAAAATTATTTTGGATAACGCATGAATTGAGAGTTAATTTAAGCTAGGTAAATATGGGGTATTATAATATCTCTCCCTTAGGAATATTTGTCCTCGAATAAGATTGATTAAGCTGAGAAACACTGGTAGACTGAGTTTACACACTGAACATGCACGCTGAAAAATGACTACATGATTGAAACTACTAACAAACTGAGTTCGTACACTGAACATGCATATCTGATGTATGAGTACATGACTGAACTGATTCATGAATGCATAAATGAATATCAACGGTAATGGATAGCAAGTTTATAACTGTAACTAAATATGAACTGAGTAGAGCTAAGGAAAACCGTTACCTTAAAATGAGAATATTAATAAACTTGACATCATTTACTGAAAATATTAATGGGAACATGAGAACATGACTGATTCTGTAACATAATATATGCACTGAATATCATAAATTGAACTAATTTATTGAATACATGTCATATAGCTGAGATTGGAACAAAAAGGTCAACTTATGAGTACCTATTACTCCAAACTAGATTTGTTATGAAAAGAGAAACTGAAAGGTTTTGGACATGAAATCTTGGAGGTTATAGTGCATCTCACTCTTGGGAAATTATGTCCCTCGAAGAATGCTGACTTAGCTGAGATAGTGAGGAAGAATGAGATAATGCACGGGGAACCTATTAACTAAATCATGACTGAATATCTGGGATCTAAAACTGAGACATAATATATGAACTAGGTTTAACTCATAACTACTAGGATGCTCTATCTTGGAATAGTCATATTCATGAAACTACGGATAGTACAATTGGGTGGAAAGATAAGGAAACTGTACGAAATTGTCCGCTTGACTGCTAAACCGAATTCCTAGATTTACAGACTAACCATACTAAAACTTATACTCAACTAGAGCATTTCTTGACACTCTTTCGATAAAGTTCTACTGACTTTAGGGAGCAAGGAAATCTTGGCATGGTCTGAATGAGACACCTAAATAAGAAATCACAACGTGGCTAAAATTTTGTAATATGGGCACTAATAACTCTACCTACTGAGATTTGATCTAGACTAAATCTCCAAAATGCATTTAGCCACTAACACATCAACATAACATTCAAGCCTATCTTTATAACTACAGCCTCGTGTAAAACTAGCATGGAACAATCTTTTCTTAACATGAAATATCTACTCTCTCCCTTCTAAGAAACTGCTTATCACTACATCATTTCATAAGAAGAGTTCACTGAATGCTAAAACATGGGGACCTGAAGCATAAATGGACACTATAATGAATTTGACACTTAAATGAGGCCTGAGGAATAGAATATCAACCTCATGGATTTATCTAGAGATTTAGACTAAGGATATACATGACATAAATCTGAATTTAACTGATCATTAGGAGTATAGCATAAGTCAAGGAAACTGAGCACACTGTAAGGCATAAGTACATGATTCATGAGCTGCATGACCTGAGTTTGGAGTTTCTGTATTCATGAAACATGATTTGTAATACTAAGGGAACTAGAACTCCATATACTAGAAACTGTAAACGCATATGATTTTTCAATAATGTGCATGAATAGGAGCTATGATCATAGAACTGACATGTCTGCGTGAGTAGATATCGTGATAGCTGAAGTGTAAAATTTGTATCAAGGTAAGGACGGGTTAGGCATCAACCTCTCCCACTGCTTTTCTACATATACTGACATTACTACTAAAATCTGAGAGTCCAACTTGGTTACTTGTTTTACCATCTCCTTTTTAGCTTAAAGTTATTATTCTAAGTCTGTGAACCACTTAATAAACTCTAAGTCAAACTAAAACCACCTTACTCATGTAACAATTCTGATAAACACTGCACTCATCCTGAAGGACTACACCTAATAATATAAGGTCCACTACTAGTACTTCCTTCTGATACATGATTCTTAGCTTTCTATTGCCCCAATAATCATCATTTGTCAACCTCAACACTAACTAACTTAGAATCCTCAACTTTTCTTTCTACGAGTTCAATCTAGTGATTCAAACTTAAATTAATTAATACTGAGGTGCTACCTCTTTATTCAAGTACTAGTTCATCAAGAAACTGAAATAGAACAATTGTATTACTAAAATTAACTAAAGGGATTTTTTGAAATGCTGTAATAGAGAAATTTTTGTATATTCGTCTAGCAAGAATAGATTTACCTACTAAGGTAAGCACTAAGAAAGGTTCTGTTAAGATTTCTAGTCTGACTTAAAGTTGACTGTCATTTAAGGAGTTACAAAAGAAAGAGAAGCTCCTGGATCTAATAAGGCATGAATATGTAAATAAAAGATATGTAACGTAATAGTGACTGCATCAGGATAATTTTCTTGATCTTGTCTGGACTGAAGTGCTTAAATCCTATTTGGGTGTTACCCATTGGTGGCACTTGAAGTGGCATCCTGCTGATTTGGGCGACCGTACTGAACTGAAAGACGATTGGACTAACCCTATTGGTGCAAATCCCTTCCCCTCTGAGCCATTACTCTACACTCTCGCATCTTATGGCTTGGCTTACCATATATAAAAAATACATCACTGCCAGCTCTACACGCACCAAGGTGATTTTACTACATTCTTTGCAAATCAGATAGGTACAACTACTGCTCACACTAACCTGGGTTCTAGAGCGTGGAACTCCATCTTGATTGTCATTCCTGAACTTTGGTACTGGTGCACTAGCTGAGGACAAAGCTAGGACTAAAGATTTTAGATGAAACTGGGAATGGTTACCGCCCTCTGACTTAGGCTAATTGAAATTGAAACTACTCATTCTAGCTCTCTTGATCTCTCTCTCCTTCTTCTAAAGCTTCTACCACTCAATTTATTGAGCATGGACCATAAGCCTAGATATCTCCATCTCCTTAATCAACACTGTGGTTCTACACTCCTTAACCATACTATATGATACCCCAGGCACGAACTTGTTCATTTTGGACCTACTGTCTGCTACTACATGGGGAGCATACCTATCTAACTAAGTAAACTTAAGGGAATACTATTTCACACTCATACTTCCTTAACTGAGATTAATAAACTCTAATACCTTGGCTTCTCTCAGCTCTAAGGGAAAGAATCTATATAAAAAAGCAGTAGCAAACTCTTCCCATTCTATGGGCTCTGCATCTGTGCCCCTGTCTACCTTCTACTTGTTAAACCATGTATGAGCTACATCTTATAGCTGATAGGTAGCTAACTCAGCACTTTCACTGGATGTCACTCCTATAATATTTGTGACTTTCTGAACCTGATTAAGAAACTCCGGTTGATCCTCTTCTGACTTAGATCTTGAGAATAAAGAAGGGTTTATTCAGGTGAAGTCCTAAATCCTGGCTGCAGCAGTATTGGCCACTGGGCTATCCTAAACAGCAGCTAGCTGTTCATTCTAAGCTGTTATGGAATTGTCTAGAGCAGTGAATACAGCTCTGAATACTACATGGGAGACGTACTCATCCAGGGGATCTTCCTGAATGGGCTGAGGTACTGACTAATTTCTGGTTCTCCTTTCGTTAGTCTTTTTGGAAAGCATGTTCTAAAATCGGAAGAAAGAAAAAGATTAGACTGGGAGTTTAACTTGAGCTCATGCTCACTCGTACGATATAAATATTGAAAGAAAGGGAAATGTTTCCTAAAATATCTCATAGCCTCCTATCCATAAGTGTGGTGCACTACACATCCATACGCAAGACTCTAATTGATGTGGTTTTAGATTTCCTAGAATCTTTAAAACCTTAGGCTCTGATACCAAGTTTGTAACGACCCGAGAGTACACCCTGGGTGTCACGTGGTTCTTACAGTCCTGAGAGACCACAAGCTAACCTATGAATGATATCTGTTGTGAGAACTAAATAATAATACTAAAATAAATGAGAAATTAAGCTGAATTTCCATAATTTCAAAATCTAAATATTGATAAATAATAACATCTGATAGAAATATTTGAAAACTAAAAACTATCTAAATTGGTCTAGTCTGAAATCCTCTAACTAAATTGTCTGAATATGGAGTTGATGGTACAAGCCACCAACTAACTCCAACTACTGAACTATTGATAAACTGAAATACTGAAATAAAAGCATATGCTCGATAGATGAGGACTCACTAAAAAATTTATGACTGTTGACAGGATCTTTCTAAGAATGGTCGGGAACCTGAGCATCCGAACCTATGATATAAGATATCATAGCGCAATAAAAGAATAAGCGTCAGTACGTGAAATGTATTGGTATGCTAGATAAGGTAAGGTTGAATGCAAGGGTTCATATGCATAAACAGCAACTGACTAAATGATATAGATTAATTGAATATGAGAGTACATAGATAACTAAAACTACTATAAATGTTGAGTATGTAATACTACACTATATGTATACTATAAATGAGATTTTCTGAAGCTAAGTACTGAGTTCTGATGACTAAGTAACTGATACCTGAAGTTACTGATAATTGAATTACTGATACTGAGTGACTGTGTATAATAGTCCTAATTCTATAGAACTGAACTGAATTCTAAACTGAGACTGAGGGAGGTAATCAGCCAACTGATATGCCCTAAATCTAAGCTGATAGGGGTCCAACCTGTGACCCTAGTTGGAAGGGTGATAATACCATGTCATAGGTACTAACACTGGAAAAATAGGATACCAAGCCTAACTAATGGGTGGCACCTGGGCGGAGCTAAGCCTAATCTAACAGGTGACCCCTCGGAGGTATTCAAGCCTAGTCTGAGAGTGACTCCTCATCCTACACTGGCTACGCAGTTCTAGAGTACAGGGACTTCTACTAACGACTGTGACTATCTGATGGAGAAGCCGCCATCCCTGTAGTCGCTCGATGCTAAATCCTACTACCAACTGAAAGACACTGAACAAAGTATACTAAACTGGACTGGACTGATGCTGAGTTTTCCTGAGTTCTGTAACTGACTAGATTATATTGATTTGGACATGACTGATACTATTCTGTAATTGACATTGGCTCTAGGTACACAGCTAAACTATCGGGTATAAGACTTACTAAGATTATAAAGGCATAACCATACTTGTTTGCTAACAATACACTTGTTTAGACATTTTGTCAAACACTTGATATACATAAACTTGTGCATGAATGGGATCACATAATAACATGTCATTATTTCACTAGTAAAACCACATAAGCTTTTCATCAAACACTTGTAGGGCACAAGCGTGTACATGATTGGGACCACATAATAATATGTCATAATTCCACTATTTACTTTACATAGGCAATTTAGCAAACACTTGGGGAGCATGAAATATTCATATGATAATGGTCAACATATGTAAGCATGAATATAATAATCAATTTCAATATCAAAGGTTAAGCATGCAATTCATATAATTCACCACATAACTATCTTAATTTCATGGGAACTTATAATTAAACATGAATTGGATCCTAATTACTATTGTGAACATGAATACATTCAATTCCAAGCATGGAAATCATAAATCATAAATTTTGAAGTTTTAAAAATGGATTATTGGACTCTATGGGTGGAAGGGACCTATAGATAAATAACTAAATACCTAAGAAGATTAATCCTTGAAGGTTCTTGGTGAGTTTCTTGAGATTGCTCTTGGTTTCTTGAATTAGGGTTTTTGCCTCATTGAGAGAGAATGTTTTAAATCTTGATAAAAGTGAGTGAATGATGATAAAATAGGGTACTCAGGGAAAAATTTTGTGTTTAAGGTTGATCTGGGTCATGGAAAAAGACCCTACTACCCCTGGAATGCTTTTAATTTTTGTCACTAAGAAACCAATTTTGGGCCTTGTGCGACGCATCGCTATCGCACCAAGCCACTGGAAAATGACAACTGGAAATGTGGCTGGTGACGCGACGCGGTGGAATCGCGCTGCAATACGGGATAGGACCTGGAAGCTCGGTACGATATGGTAGAATAGCATTGGCTCACTGGAAATTGACAAATGTGAAAATTAACTTTGCGTAATGCGCCAGTATCGTGGTACCTCACTGGTAACTTATAATTGCCGTTTTGGCTTACTCCGTGACGCGCTACTGGCTTGAATTATGGTGTTTAACAACTAAAACTTAAAATAGCCATAATTTTTTACCCAGTTATTGAATTTAGGCAAATTTTATATCGTTGGAAAGCTAATTCAATTTCTACGTAATGATAGGCTCTAAACTGGAAAATACTGAGTATTTAGAAAAATATATATTGGATAACTCAAGAACTGAGAGTTAATTTAAGCTAGGGAAACACAGGGTATTATACTGAAACACAAATTTCTCTTCTCCTCATAATAACCACACTATAGCTACCCACAAAATTAGCAAGAAGGGTAAGGTGGGGCTAACTGAGCTCCATTAACCTAAGACAGGGCACTCTATGCCTTAGGACCACTGCCAGCCTAAAAACGATGATCACCAAAAGTCTTAGGATCGGGAACACTAACTGTCAAATAAGATCTTCCCCAATTCTTCTTCTTGGTCTACTATTTACTATTTCTCCTACTACTCTATTGACTTACATGTTATTCTTAATATCTAAACTTCTTACTCGCGTCTATCCTATTTTCACTTGCTTCTTTTTTTCTCTCCACTTGCGCATGTAAACCACCAGCCTGGAGATATCCATATCATTATTTAACATAGCATCCTTACACTTCAGCATAAGATTATGAGACAAACCAAAAGCAAACTTCCTCATTTGGACCTCATAATTAACACCAACTCTGGAGAAATGGGATAGTTGTTGAAATTTTAGGGCATACTCCTTCACACTTATCTTACCCTTAAAGTTCACAAACTCTTCAATTTTAGCCTCCCTCAACTCTTGAGTGATTAAGAAAGGCCCTAAAATGTCATCCCACATCGTTGGCTTAACATCCTCACCCCTTATTGCTTTCCACTCCCCATACCAGTGGTAAGCCATATCTTGTAATGACAAGCAGTAAACTCCACATCTTCTAAATTAGTAACATGCATCACCCTAAAGTTCTTCTATATCTAGTTAATAAAACCCTGAGAATCCTCCTCAACCTTAGAGACTGTAAAGGTTGGGGGATTCAACCTCATAAAATTGTCAACCCGAGTGACCTCGGATGAACTAACAATAAAACCAACATAATTAGACCAATAAGACCACAATATCACCAGCTAAGCAAGCATATAAATAGACTGACAAAACTCCACATTAGGGATATATCCTTGAGGTTACTGAGCATGATTATCACCAGCCAGAGAAGCCTAAAGAGAACTAGTAGGGATAGATGGAACTTCACATACATGGAGCAGTACAGGAATAGGTACCCTAGATCGGGCACGCACTTCATAAATAGGGCGAGTTCTCACCATATTCTCCTCAGGTGGGATAAATTTTCCAGCAAAGTTTCTACAATTGTCTGATCTATGGGAGGCATGATCTGAAATGTGAGTAAGCCCATTGTTAGAGAAGTTTCAAGACAAATAGACTCTATAGCCCGAAATAAAACATAATAAAGGGAAATATTCATAAAGTCCTTATAGCATCCCCCATATAAGTGTGGCATGCTACACACCTATAAAAGAGACTCTGCTCAACACAATTTTGTGGACACCTAGTGACCCTAAATTGTTCTCTGATACCAAGCTTGTCATGATCGAAACTCAATACTAGAAATAACGGGTAATTTCAAACCCACCATGGCTAGAGACAACCCACTTTGCCTGACCTTAAGAGCACATAAATGTAAACGGTGGAAGCCAACCAAAGATAATAATAAAGATAGATAATTCTAATCAAATTCTAAGAGTCAAAACATGATGACCAAAACATCAAAATACTATCCAAAAATCCTCCAAACCAGAGTACCAACTAAGTCGAGACATGCCCCTGACTATGTCCAAAAGAATCCAAAAAGAATAAAAACAATAATGGAACAAGTAAAATGAGCAAGCCTTAAAAAGATGGAGGCTTACCACTTCACAACAAATCCACAAAAGAACCAAATCACCTAACGTTATAGAGGAGAAATAGGAAAAACCTTGAAACATATATCATGAAACAATGCAGCATCTAGGTACGGTTGGTAGGGCGAGCACTAACATGTAACTTAGGGAAAAGTAAATAATTCTAATTTCAAAATTCAGTTAAAACCATATGCACAACATTTATACATACATATACAGAATTTTGAGATAGGGACAAGGGTCATGAACATGAGAGTTTAAATCACTAGCCTTAACTTTATAGCTCGCTCTATCCTAAGGGTACCCACGGGCTATATGGGTTTAGCTCCCCCTACTGAAAGGGCACAGTTCGTGTTAGCTGCACTAAGGAAATTGAGGAAAGGCTAAAGACACTAAGGTGACATCCATCCAAAATACAATGTGTACACCAAGAACTCCATCATATAGACCCCCATGCTGGCAAATACGATTTCCAGTGTTAGTCACCCCGGGACTACACCTTTACGGTGAGCTACATAATTTTTTTAAGCCCGAATTAAAATAGCTTGCACATAAATCCAAACATTAATCAAGGAGTAATTTTATTAAGGTATTTACCAACATGGTATCATCATACCAATTATGCTTGCAACCTTATGTACTTATTCTAAACCAATCCATGTAACCATTAGACTCTCAAGTTCAATCTAAATCAAAAACCATGGCCACCAAGGATATTCCAAAACCTTTTTTATCATCTATTATCCTTTAATGCAATTTGAAATTCCAAATATAAGTTAAGTGAAGTAAATTGCATGTTCAAAACCAAGAATTTTAAAATGGGTTTTGGTTAATGCCACTACCAAGCCAAAATTTCATCAATTTGGGGAAACCTATGTTCCGCATTACAATACCCATAAAGATGCACCCATTTAGTCTCAAAAACCATAAATAATTCAATTAAATCATGGGAAAATCAATTCAAACAATAACAATCAAAACCCTTTAATCTAATTTCCACCAATCAATTAAAACACATGTATATTAATTAAACAATTTCCATAATGTAAAAATACAAGTTAGGGATAAGCAACATGCCTAAAATATATAAGAAATTGAAAGAAAATTTGAAGTTTGAAACCTAAAGATTGAATTTCTTGTGAAACCCTAGTATCTCTTGCCTTGGGAGTTAAAGAGGAGAAGAGTGAGGTTTTGATCCTAATACCAAGGCAAAGGGTTTATTTTAGTGTTTTTAAGTCATGGGAAAAGTGAGGAGGTAGGAAAAGACTTAAAAGACCTTAATTAAAAAAGTGAATTAAAAATAAAGAATAGTTGTCACGACTTGGGTAACGACTCGTGAGGCCTGACCACGAGTTATGGCCTAGAATCATTACTTGAAGATTGAATATCTGGACCCTCACTGTTATGACAATGATTCACTCATAAGAACTTATTGTCTGACATCACGAATCATGACAAAGACTCGTGATCAGTTACTGAACATTGGGGCATCTTACTGTTAAAGCAACGAGTCCCTCCTAACAACTTGTTATGTCTCATAATGGGTCGTACCTTGGACTCATTGTCAAGGGACCAAAACTTGGGTGACCTCACTACAATGGCAACGATTCCTCATCACGAGTCATTGTGTGTAATCATGAGTCATTACCAGGTCCTGTTACCACTGGCAGTTTAACTTCACTTCAGAAAGTTGGCTTATTTATTTACGATCTTAATATCGAGTCCAACGTTTGACCCATCTTAAGGAGGACTGCTCCATACCTTGCCATCGATATAGAACCTAAACTAGTGTGATCACTAAACTGAGCCTATTTGGTCAAGGGAGACATTCTCTGGCGAGGACCCCTTTAACCTATAGTGGCACATAGTTTTTAGAAATTTATGTCTGATCCGCCTCCCCTCGATGCTAAGTACTACTCTCAAAACATAGCAATGGTCATAATACATAAAATTCACCAAAAAGTAATCATATAGGTTTATAAGTCTAAAAACCAATCATGCTTCTATTGCTAAAGCATGTTCATAAGTAAATACAAGAATTTCGTATCATTTTGATCTTATAAGATCAAAACTAAGATTGTAATCATGTTGTGATAGAGACTATATATGAAATAGTTAGTCTAAATTTTTTGTCCCTTAATGCACCAACAGTAGGTGTGGTATGCCCTTATCACGCACTGATTTTTGCGTCAGGGTATGCCTTGCCTCTTTGGCATAGCCTAAATGCGGAGCCTTAGTATTTCGGAGTTTTGTTAGGTCTCGAAACTCATTCCAAATATTCTAAAATGCTTTTTAATGGTCCAGTTAACATTTCTGATCATCATTTAACCTTAAAATCACATTAAAACCACTAGGAGCAATCAAAATAAAATCACTGAACTTATAGAGCTTAACGATTATATGGAGATATAACTAATCTAGGTATAGTCTAAACAGGCACAAGAGCTACTAAAAAATAAGGACTGGACACATCTTCCATCATGAGTGTGAGAAGTAGGAGCTCCTGAATGGTTACTACCGAAATAGCCAAGAAACCAACATTGATCGTCGTAAAAGACTATACCCCAAAAAGGGTATAACAAGAGTAGAATAAGTATGAACCACATGTACTGGTAAGCCTCATTGGTTAATCTAAAACAAATTATAAAAATATAAAATAAATATTCAAAATAATATATGCATCATTTTGGAATTCTTACCAACCCCAAAACATTCCCTTTCACCCTTTTATTGACTTCTTGTAATGATTTTTGAGACATTTTTTTTTCTTATGACTCTACCACACTGGAAAACCAAGTCTATCCTCACATAAAGGGTCGACATAAATTCTAAATATGAATAAAAGAGGGAGCCTCCATACCTAAGTCAAGAACTTAATCACCTAGCATACCTGGAGAAGACTTATTCAGACATATGACCAATCTACCCCTCCCCTCCCTCCATTTATTATCTCTAATTTAAACTATAACTTAAACTTTTCCTTTTCCTATACCATTAATAAAGGATTATTGATCAACCTTAACTATATGGTCATTTTACTACCTCACATAATATAACTAGTTAAGCCAAAATAAGAATTACTAGCCAAATCAAGACTTAACTGAAACTTAGTACCATAAGTTGATACATACTCAATTAGCATACACTTAGAACAACAATGATCAAATAAGTAGGGTGGCATATTCAATCAACAATTTGAAAAAGTTATCACCAAATCAATTTCAACCAAGCAAAGTCAGAACAAGTTAGGAGACAACAAGTTGAGTCAACCATGATCTAGTCGACCCCCTGACTCTAAAAATATCCAAGTCACCAAACAATGACTCTAATAACAAATGTCCCAAACTATATGACATACAACCATATTACATAATAATTTTAATTATATCAATAATATAAATATAATTTTCAAATCACTCATGGAATTGTCAAGCTCACCTCATCCTTGTACATACATGCTATGGGTAATGCATTCACCCTCTAGACATGACCCACAAGGAAAATTTCCAACTGTGTACCAAATCTTAGACAGAAGTTTATGTTGATGTATCGTGGAAACACGGAACTTTTAATGCTTAAAACCATGAATTTATGCATGTACTTAGGTGGTTTTAGTGGATATGATGTACTTTTAGGTTGACTCCAGGTAAAATAGGTCTACAAGAGTGTTGGTATCAAAATGAAATAAAAAGACTAGAAAAGACCAAGTTATAGTAAGGTACGAGTTTTCTCATGAGTTGTCAACACGTCATATGACTCAGAGCCTGACTCGTAGAACAACAGAAACCAAGAAGAAGAAGAAAAATAAAGTGTTAAGAAGATACGACTCAAGCATCCAAGTTCTAAGCAAGGATACAAGTCGTATGAAGAAATCATAATAATAACATAATCTAAAGCTACCATTGAAAGTTAAAGTATCAAAAGTATACGAGTCAAAACTCTAAGTACAACTTCTATAGGGAAATCGTAAGCATACAAGTGTTCAAAGCTTAGGAAGATAAAAGTACCAGGTGGATACGAGTGAAGGCCACGAGTCATATGGTCAAGGTACGGCTTGTGATAAGAAGACGTATGAAGATCAGAAAGTTGAAGCCTTGGGCGACCAGACACTGGAATAGATGCGAGAAGGCTTGATACGACTGGTATGATGAGTATACGAGTGGATGAGCGAGTCGTACCATGCACTGACTTAACTTTTCCTATTCTATTTTTATTATGTTTTCTAAGTATTTTTGAGCTACTATAAATACCTTAGGTTTTATCCTTTATTTTGTTATGCACTTTTAAATTCTTTAATATATTTTTAAATTCCAATATACTCTATTACATACTTTTGCTTTGTTCTTGAGATTTTGGGTTATTATTCAATAGTAGATTCTGGATTTTATTCTTCTCATTAGCGTGTGATTAATTACATGCTTTCTTTATTAATTATCATGCATTGTTGCATGAACATAAGCAGCTAATCTCCCTGACTGGGGTTATGGGAACCCTGGAGGATTAACTACGTAAGAGAAGTAGGAGATTCATCTATTCTAAAGTAAACTTCATGTATCTTAATTGTCTTTATATAAATTAACCTTAGAGGTACTGCAGAAGCTTGGGGATAGCCTATATTTGTAAACATCCTCACAAGGGAGTTTGTGATTGGGAAAAAAGATTAAGACAGTAATTTAAGATTCACTTCCATCATTACTATTCCACCATCTCATATAATCAACTCGATACTCAAAATGTGAGAGTTGGACTGAAGTCATAGACAAGGAGCAATAAGGTGATGCCTTGAGACCCATAAGGTAAAAGGTGAGATTTATCAACATGTTCATAAGACTGTTAATAATACATATTTTGCCGACTTTACATCCAAAGAAGCAGAATAGGTGGGTTGAGCACGAGAAACTTATAGAGTTAAGAAACCAGGGGGAATACATTCTGTTCATCTTCTATAGTTTAAAACTTATAAGGACTCAAGATTTGGTTACTCTTTAATGATTACTTCCAAAAAAACCCCATTACTTTTCTGCACTACTCGTGAACTACATCAAGTTAAGAAAGTATTCAGTATATTCCATGTGGATTTGACCCCAACCTAGTTGGGTTAATATATATTTCATCAATCACAAAATACTTCTTTAGAGGTTAGTTTTGGGCTACATCAAGTTTTGGCATCATTGCCAGAGAAGATAGTGTAATTGTTGATTGAATTTGGTGAAGTTTGAGGGTTTTATTTTCTGTTTTTGATTTGGAATACATCGGTGTATGTCAAACACTAGGAGAAGAGGTAATCTCTTACTCCTTTTCAATCTAGAGCTAGAAAGAAATCTTCAAACACCATGAAGAATGGCAGAACAAGTTCGTCATAGTGTTCTTGCTGGGGTTCAAGACCCTCCACCTATTGATCCAAATGCGGAACTCTAATATACCCCACTTGATCTACAGAATATTGTAGATTTACAGATGTGACAACTTTTAGAGCGAGAGAGATAAGAAGTTGAAGAGGTTTGATTAGCTGAAGAGCCTCGAAGATCTCAAAATAGAGAACTGGTCAGGTCGAGATAAGTGGGTAAGCACCATGATAAAGTTTAGAGAGGCAGAGTTTCAGTGATCTCTGCATATCAACCACTACAACCATATGAGGAAAATAGCAAGGATATGGGATATGTTGAATCAAATCAGATTGGAGCGATCATTCCTCTACCTCTACCTCCTAATGTGAAGTTTGACATTACTAGTGCTATGATCTAATTGTTGAACTTAAAGGGAGTGTTTTCTAGAGCATCAACTGATGATGCAAATCTGCATCTTGCTAACTTTACTAGGATCTACGCCTCATATACTATTCTGGGGTAGACAAAGATGCTTTTAGGTTAAGGTTATTCTAGTTTTCACTTACTGGAGAAGTATCGCTATAGTTAGGGAAACTTTTAAGGGGTTCAATCAATTCTTTGTATGAGTTACAGAAATAGTTTCTTAACGGATTTTTCCCTCCTGCAAGGATGCTACAGTTGAAATATAAAATTTATAAATTCATACAATTACCCTCAGAATCCTTATATGAGGCATGATTTAGATTTAAGAAAAAGTTAAACATGGTACCTAAGCATAGAATTAGAGGATCAAATTTAATGAAAATCTTCTACAGATCACTGAATACCAGTTTGAGAGCAATGGCAGACACTATTTTAGGAGGTGAATTTATGCATCTTCGATGGGATTATGCACAAGAGATGCTAGATGATATTTCAGTAACCAATAGAGAATGGCATACTATAAATACTGAGCATGGTAAAGATACATATTCTATTATAGCTATTAATGCGTATACAGATAGTCATGATATAGTAGCTCAAGAACTTCCACAACTCCGAACAGATATTGGGCTATTTACAAAGCAATTATCCATATTGGGTGCAGAGAAAGTAAATGTAGTTAGGACACATGGTTCTTCTTCTAAAACTTTTAAGATTGAACCTGGAGAGGAAGCAATGTATCTAAGTTATAGGTTGGCATATTTCAGAGCCAAAGGGAAAGGAAATCAAGGTAGGAACTATTATAATGATAGATACAGAGATAGAAGTAGAGAAAGAGATAGTGATTGGTAGCGGAAATATGACTACAAGGAGAAGAGTGACAAATACATTCCTCCAGCAGCTCTGGTTTAGAATCTAGAATGGAGGCAATGTTATCAAAATTGGTCAAAGGGCAAGAAATTTAAGAGAGTTGTCGTAAAGAGATTAAGGCAGGCCTATCAGGGCTGAATTAGAAAGTTGAGTCACATACTAGTGTAATTAAACAACTGGAGCAGCAGTATGGCTAGATGTCGGCCACATTGAATCAAAGTCAACCTAGCACTCTTCCTGGTTATACGGCTACAAATCCAAAGAATGATGGTCACTGCCTTGTTATTACTACTCGAAGTGTTAAAACCACCATAGACCCTCATATATCAGTTGTAGATAAGAAAAGTGATAATGATCATGATTCTGTCGATGTAGAAAGGAGTAGCAAGCAAGATAAAGGAAAAGAGAAGGTTGAGGAGCCTGTGTTAAAGACCATTTCGAAACCTCTTCCTCCTTTTCTCCAAAGGCTAAAAAAAGAAATAAGAGAATGGTAAGTATCAGAAGTTTTTGTCAAAGCTAAAAGAACTATCAGTCAACATCCCACATGTAGAGGCATTAGAGAAAATTCCAGGATATACAAAATTCATGAAAGATTTAATCACCAAGAAGAGGTCAGTTATTTATAAGCTAGTCAGCAATATTTATCATTGCAGCACTGAAGCTAATAAGTTATTGGTGGAGAAGAAGGAGGATCCTGGTGCATTCACTATACCATGCACCATTGGATATTTTGAGTTTGCTCGTGTACTATATGATTTGGGTGCTAGCATCAATCTCATGATATTTATAGTGTTTAAATAGTTTGGGTTGGGAACACCTAAACCAACCACTATGAGATTAGTGATGGTGGACAGACGGTGAAAAAGTCAGATGGTATTTTATATAATGTATTGGTGAAGGTTGTTTATTTTATCTTTCCTATGGATTTTGTGATATTAGACTACGAAGTGGATTTTCAAGTCCAAATTATTTTGAGAAGACCATTCTTGACTATAAGAAGGATGTTAATTAATTTGGAACTAGGTCATTTGACGTTGAGACTCAATAATGAACAGGTGATTTTCAATATATGCAAACCCATCAAGCAGCCTGATGAGTTAAGAGTGATATAAGTGATTAATGTTTTTGATGAAGAAATAGACTCTTTTTGGGATATTGATGCTATAACAACTTGGGAGGATACTTCTGATACTATTTCTATTGAAGAGCGGTTAGGAACCGTGATCATGAACTTTGATAGTGATGGTATTTAGGGTTATAATGAGATAGTATGTGCAATGTATGGTAGTGGTTCTTACATTTATGCACCAAAGAAGCTTGATTTGAATTTTAAAGAATAGAACTACTCTACCTATTCGTCTATGCATTGAAGAGACACTGGTCTTAGAGTTGAAGGCTCTTCCTTCTCATCAGCGATATGTATTCTTGGGATCCAATAACACTTTGTTGGTTATCATTCCAGCTGACTTAGGTGATACAGAAATAGAATCTTTGTTGTCAATTCTACAGAGATTTAAGAGGATCATAGGTTGGTCCATTACTAATATTGTGGGTATAATGCCTGGTATTTGTACTCATAAAATTCAACTAGAGCTGAATTGTATTCCAAGTATAGAGCATCAACTTTGACTCAATCCTCCTATGAAAGAGGTGGCGAAGAAAGAGATAATTAAGTGGTTAGATGCTGATGTAGGGAATTCTATTACTAATAGTAAGTGGGTTAGTCTGGTACAACGTATTCCAAAGAAAGGTGGTATTACTATTATGCCTAATGAGAAGAATGAGCTAGTGCCAATGAGGCCAGTCACAGGATGAAGAGTATCTATGGATTATAGAAAATTGAATGCATGGACTCAGAAGGACCATTTTCCTATGCCCTTTATGGACCAGGTGTTAGACAGGTTAGCGGGTAGAGAATGGTACTATTTTCTTAATGGATATTCAGGATATAATCAAATCACTATTGCACCTGAAGACAAAGAGAAGACCACCTTCTCTGACATGGCAGAAGACACCATCAAAGTGTTTATGGATGATTTTTCAGTTGTTGGTAATTCTTTTGATGACTGCTTAGTGGACTTAGCCAATGCTCTTAGAAGGTGTGAAGAAAGCAAGTTGGTACTTAATTGAGAAAACTGTCATTTTATGGTCATAAAAGGTATAGTCCTTAGGCATAAAATTTCACAAATAGGTATTGAGGTAGATAGAGTGAAGATTGAAGTGATCGAGAAATTACCTCCGCCAATTTTTTTAAAGGGTGTTCGTAGGTTTTTGGGACATACTGAGTTTTATAGGTGATTCATCAAGGATTTCTCAAAGATTTCCAACCCTCTTTGTAGGCTTCATCAGAAAGAGGTAAATTTTGAGTTTAATGAAGCATGCTTGAATGCTTTTGAATGTCTGAAAGAGAAGGTGATGACTGCTCTTATTATTGTGTCTCCAGAATGGTCCTTGCCTTTTAAGATTATATGTGATGCAAGTGGATTGGCCTTAGGGGATATACTAAGTTAACGGAAATAAAAAATTCTTCATCCTATTTACTACGCTAGTAAGGCAGTAAATCCTGCTCAAAAGAATTACACCATAATGGAACAAGAGTTGATGGCAGTGGTTTTTGGCTTTAAGAAGTTTAGGTCTTATTTGATTGGGACAAAGGTGATTGTGCATACTGATCAAGCAGCATTATAGTACTTGATAGCGAAAAAGATGCAAAGCCTAGACTGATTAGGTTGGTGCTATTGCTACAGGAACTTGATTTTGAGGTCAAGGATAGAAAAGTCACTGAGAATCAAGTTATGGATCATTTGTCAAGACTTGAGGAAGAAGCTATGTAGACTGTTGAAGATGGGATAGAGATTGATGATAGTTTTTTAGATAAGAAGATATTAGTAGTTTTCCAAGATCTACTTCCATGGTTTACAGATTATGCAAATTATCTAGCAAGTGATCTAATTCCAGAAAATCTTTCCTTTTAGCAGAGAAAGAAGTTTATGCATGAGGTAACGAAAATTTTCTGGGATGAACCTTATTTATTCAAAATTTATAGGGATGAAATTATTCATAGATGTATACCTGATATGGAGATGATGAGTATACTTGAGGCTTGTCATTCTTCACCAATTAGGGGTCATCATGGAAGAACCTGCACAGCCTACAAAATCTTGCAATATGGGTATTATTGTCCAAGAATCTACAAAGATGAACATGATTTTTTTCTGCTTATGATCAATGTCAACGAAAAGGTAACATCTCTGGACGCCATGAACTTTCTATGACTCCTAATTTAGAATTAGAATTGTTTGATGTGTGGGGTATAGATTTCATGGGACCTTTTGTGAGTTTCCACGGAGTATATACTTGTGGTTGCGGATTATATTTTGAAATAGGTGGAAGCAGTTGTGCTCTCCAATAAAGTAGCACGTAGTGTCACTACATTCTTGAAAACGCACATCTTTTCTCGATTTGGCACCCCATGTGCTATCATTAGTAACAGTGGGTCACATTTTTGTAACTGTCTATTCAAAAGTCTTTCTGAGAAATATGGAGTAAAACACAAGGTGGCAATACCTTATCATCCACAGACTAGTGGACAAGTTGAGGTGTCCAATAGATTAAGTCTATCTTGGCAAAAACAGTAAATACCAATAGGACTAATTGGTCACAAAAGCTATATGATGCATTTTGGGCTTACCAAACAGCGTTCAAGACCCCAATTGGTGTTTCACCTTATCAGCTAGTATATGGCAAGGCTTTTCACTTACCTATTGAACTTTAGTATAAAACACTATGGGCTCTGAAGAAGCTGAATTCTGAGTGGTAAGATATGCCAAGTCAAGGATGTATAATATGAATGAGTTGGATGAATTTTAACTCCGGGCGTATGAAATTCTACACTTTACAAGGAAAAAATGAAGCTGAATCATGATCGTAAAATTGAGAAAAGAATCTTTAAAAAGGGTGACCAGGTATTGCTCAACAATTCAAGGCTTCGCTTGTTTCCAGGTAAGTGGAAGTCTAGATGGCATGGTTCCTTTACGGTGCTAAGAGTGTTTCTATATAGTGCTTTGGAAATAGATCAGGATGGTGAAGCCCCGTTCAAGGTGAATGGGAAAAAAGTCAAGCACTATACGGGTAAAACTAAGGAAATTAATGTGACTTTTGAGATGGACCTTGGGGAAGGCTAAGTAACCAAGGTAATCATGTCGTGTCGCAACGTTAAATCAAGTGTTACATGGGAGGTAACCCATAAGGCTAGTTGGTGAAATTTTAGTACCCAACTTAGCCACGTCGTGTCGTGATGTTAAATCAAGCGTTGTATGTGAGGCAACCCATGTTTTTGTACTTAATTATTTATAGGATAATACATTTGTTCAGTGTGCAGGACCAAAGATTGCAGAAAATATCCAGAGAAGTTCAAGTAAATAGGTCATACGGACTCTTCACGAGTCATATCTAGATTGTACGAATCGTGAGTAGGAGTCATAAGGACCTGGGAGAAAATTCAGAATCAGGTAAAAGTTTCTGGAATGAATACGATTCTCAGACCAAGTTGCACCCTTAAGGTACGACTCATCACATTGAGTCGTATCCACTTTAGAACCTAGTAAGGTTCCAGGTTTATACCAGTTTAAGAAACAACATGTAAGCCTAGGTATGAGTTATACACATGACTCATACCCAAGCTTACCAGGTCGAGATCGCGGGTCAACCCAGCCCAGTTCTAATGATTTAAAAAAATAGGGAAACACCCACCCACTACTATTTTGCTCGATTTACAAGCTTCCAAAGCACAAAATCATTCAAAAAGACTTAGAATTAGCTACCAATATGCTCGGATTCCCTCCCGTTGCCTGAATTAAACACTAATTTGATGAGAAAAGGTCAAAATTGGGAGAAGCTAAGAACTCAACCGCACAAGTAAGATTTTGAACTCAAACTCTATTCATATAATGTTGATAATGCTCTAATGTAGTATAGTAAAACTTGCTCTAAGTTAAATTTCTGTGTGAATTGAATTTTGGTGCCCTAGTTCATACAAGTTTAGTTGAAAATGAAAATAAGGGCGAAATTGATTTAAGGAAATGATATTATGTGTTATTTTGACTGAAAGTGGGTGATATTGTCACATAAAGTGGATGGGTAGTTTGGGAAATTTGATTTAGAGTCAACTTTATGGTCAAACTCCTATGTTGCAGTGGATACAAAAAATCTTCTGACTCATACCCATAAGTAACTACTCATAACATGGCTCGTACCCATTGATAACATGGATGTTTAACTAAGGTTAAGTTAGGGTATGGGTACGACTAGCCAAAATAAGTTGTATATATTCTATACGACTCGTACATTGAAGTCATAAGGACCTGGGTAGATATCATATTTTAGACTTTTATTTCTGACTTTCTTGTGGGTATTGGTAACTAGCCGTACCTTCGCTTACGACTCATTAGGAGGACTCATAATTAAGCTAGTGAACACCCATGTGTACACTAAGTATCATACGAGTTGTATCCAGTCCATATGACTGGTATCCTCCACTCGTACCCAAGATAGAACATGCATACTAAACTTTAATTTCTTAGTTTTGATTTCTTTTATATGTTTACTTACTAATGAATATGTAATTTCAGGTACAATGCCTCCAAAAAATGCATCCTCTTCCAAATAAGTGCCTAAAAAGGAACCAAAATGGCCCAATCTTCAAGTTCTGAGGCTACTAAGTCTTCTACCAGTAGCGATGAAATATACGAATACCCACAGAAGGGCAAGGTTGACCTAAAGGCACAAAAGTTTGCAAATGGGGAGAAAGTGGTAACTCCGGAGGACACACCTCCATAGGGTTCTAGGAGAAAAAACCCGACTATTTGTTCTCCTGATATACCTCCACCTTCAAATGTTGAAGATGATGTTGAATCTAGTTCTAAAAAAGCAAGCTCTAAAAATTCTTCCCATATAGAAGAGGTCAATGCTATATCGATTGATAGACAGGACCCTCCCCTATCACTTAACAGTGCTCTAGTGCCCATTGTTGAATGATGGAAGGTACCCCAGTATGCAGGAGATATTTAATGATAGGCTGATTAGACTCCATAACAAAAAGATCAAATAGGTTTTATATCTGTAGAGGAGAATGACTACTAATGGGTTGACAGTGATAACTAGATTCAAGGCACATTTCAAGCAATATGGTTTTGAGTGGATGATGAGAGCACTCAGAAAATACAGTGAAGTGCTACTCTAAGAATTTTATGCAGCGTACAAGAATGAGTTAAAAAGATAGTATCCACAGGGTCAACTACGAAAATGTGTTGATCATGTACCTTTACTGACTATTCGTGAAGTGTGGGTGGACATTTCTCCATACACTATTGGTAGATTCTTGTATGGCCGAATTATCAGCTTTCGGTCAACACTGGGGAAATAAACTACCGGCTAGAGGAGATGAGAAAATTTACCCAAAAATAGATGGGGTCAGAGGACAAGTGCCTTTCTTGGGGGCATGACAATCTGTGGACTTGTGGCCAATCTTGCCACAGTTGAAGCACTTTCCCTTGAATTTCTTCTTGGGTTGATTGTTTCCTTGTACAACTTTCTTCCTTTTCTTAGAATTGTTTTGGTCATCTTCTGTAATATGTGCTCCATTAATTGTAAAATTTCCTTTTGACCTTCTCTCAGCAACTTTATTATCCTTTTCAATACGTAATCGGATGATAAGATCTTCGACAGTCATCTCCTTGCATTTGTGCTTCAAGTAGTTTTTGAAGTCTTTCCACATAGGTGGTAGCTTCTAAATTATTGATGCTACTTGAAATTCATCATTCACAATCAAACCTACAAAATAGTTTATGTGAGTAATAAGAAAATTTTTAATTTGTTCAAGGTATTTTTCAAAGATATACCTTCCGCTAAGAGATTGTGGATGATTACTTACAATTCCTGCACTTGAGAGACAACCGATTTTCTATTTATCATTTTAAAGTCCAGGAACCTTGCCACAAAGAATTTTTTAATTCCTACATCCTCTATCTTGTATTTTCATTCTAGTACCCACACAATTCTTTCGATGTCTTAGTTCCACTGTAAACTTTATAGAGGTCGTCTTGGAGACCACTCAAAATATAATTCCTGCAAAGAAAGTCTGAGTATTTCCAAGCCTCTATAATTACTAAACGCTCTTTGTCTGAGGTTTCCTCTGGCACCTCAAGAGCATCCTCACTAGTGAACCTTTGAAGACATAGTGTTGTGAGGTAGAAGAACATCTTTTGCTGCCACCTCTTTAAGTAAATGCCTATAAATTTTTTGGGCTTCTCCGCAGGTGCCATAGGTTGCGGAGTATTTGCTCAACTTATTGAGGTAATACTAGTTGCCCCCACAGTCATAGCCACATCTTGCATTTGACTTTCGTTAGTCATTTTTTTTGTCACCACAAGACAGTACCTTTAGTATATATTGAAATACTTATTAAAAAGTTGAAACAACTTTAAACACTTCTTTTTTCTAGTTAACGATGAAGTTTTTATGACTTTCAATCGTCAATCAAGTGATCTTTAACTTGTGATGAAGATTTTATGTCTTCTAATCACTAGTTAAGTTCAAACGGAGTAGAAAGCTTAAAGCTTTAATCTCCAAAAACAAGCAATACAGATTTTGAGGATTATTCCTTAAGATTGTTATTTTATGGTGTTTCGGGTACAAGAATTTGTATAAATGCAACACCAACTTCAACACAAGTTCCTATATAAACAAGAACACCTATGAAGTTCTTTAACACGTTCAACACAAGATTATTGATAATCTATCCAAGAAGTATGTTTATTTTCAGAAATAAGATGAAAAAGAATTTGTAAGGACAAGTCCCCCAACTTCACGGAGTGTCCTTAAGGAATAATTTTTCTCACTGTATCCGAGGTTATGGAATCTTTCTCTCAAGATAAAATGGCCTTCAATCCGAACAATAGCGGCACCTCAAATTGTTGGATTCAACGAACTCACTCAGCAGCTTAATGATCACACGGAGTTTTTATTAATAACAAGAGTGTTTTTTTCTGTCAAAATTGACTTCAATACCTGAGGAAAATATCAGGTATTTATAGCCTTAAGTCTATCCTTTCAGAAGGGATGCATTGGTTCAGCTGAAAGGCACATTTTCTGCAACAGTCGCATCCCTGCACTGGACTTGCGCCCAAAGTGCGGCCATAGATGACGTTTTACAGTTTCCAGTGAGAAAATGTGTTGTGGCTGTGCTACAATTCGTGTATATGTGTTGCGTATGTGGTTGCATATCACCCTATAGTGCAAAATAGTATACCTCTTCTCAAAGGGTCGCATCCCTTCGTGATGTGTATCAGATTTTGGATTAAAATTTCACTTGTAAATAAGTTTTAAATAAATTTTGTCTAAAAATTAGATCTCATCGATCCGAAGTCGAAGCCAAGTCGAGCGACCGACGACGACGGCACGAGGAATCACCTTGTTCTTGCCTCACTATCCATGTGGAGTTAGTGTTTCTCATTACAAACACTTTCAAGTTCTCTTCTCCCACCAATACGGGAGAAATGAGTAAACTTTTTAATTTGAGCATACACTTACTAAATTAGTGTCTCCCTTCTCCCCACCATTTTTCCTCCACTTTTCATTTGCATACACCTTGAACCCAACAGTGACAATAACTTCATTTTCCTTTGCTGCTTCTAAAACTAATGGCAAAGCAATCGAACCACTTTCTATAATCACAGCTATATTTTTTCCCACTTCCCCCTCTTTCAGCATCTAGAATACACAAAAAGAAACATAAAAATACTGTTGTCATGTATCACTAATTATACAACTGTTCAAAATCTTCAAACAAATGTTTGTTTTCCTTAAACTCTCTAAGCAAAAGTAACAAGTTTACCAGGTTGCATGAATTTACAAACAAAGGAGGCAGCCACATGCACTAAATTCATCTGGGGCTCAACAAAAAAAATGATGAGGCACTTAGGGGGGAGAAAAGGCAATTTCTTTCCAGCATTTTCATATACACAACTAAATCTCAAGCAAGCAAGTTGGGGTCAACTATATAAGCATTTTACTAAATATTAACGTAATAATAACCCAAATATATTCATTCTAGAACTCAATGAAAACACAAGAAATTAAAAAAAAATGAAAAGAACAAAGAAGGAGAAGATACCTGTTAGTATCGAAATCCATGGGTAGATCTTCAATAACCTCCACAACTTAACTCAAATGGGTGACAGAGAGAAGACGAAACAGAAAGGGAAAAGTATAAATGTGAGAATGATTGGTGCTATGCAATACACTATTCTATATGGAAGAAAGTGTCGAGCAGGGAGGGAAAAGTATAAATGTGAGAATGAAGGATGCTATACAATACACTATTTTATATCGAAGAAAGTGGCGAGCAGGGAACTTTCTGGTGGTGTGTGTGTTGCTAGGGAAACAAACACTAAGATTTAAAAATAATTACCTGGGATCTAGGAAGGCAATGGCTGACCGGAGATTTGTGTAGCAATGGCCGGAGTTCCTATCAACTGGCTAATCAATGGCCGGCAGAGAGTACCTCCCACTCTTTCTAATCGGGGAAAAATGAGAGAGAGAAATGTTTTGAGGGTAAAAGAGGGGAAATATTTTTTCATTTGGCGCTATTTTTTTTTATGGATAGCGGGGGTTAAAAACCCGCAAATATAATTTTTAGCAGCATATTTTTAACCCCCACATTTAATATAATTTTGCAGGGGTTAAAATAACCCCCGCAAATAAATCCCCGTAATTAGACCCATTTTGGTAGTGAAACTTTCTAGTTATCTTTCTTTAATTGTAAAATGTTTGCGAGGGTACTTATATTTTTAAAATAATGAAGGTCCATTAATGTTTTTGAGGTCTGTCTAAAGTTTTTGAGAGTACTTAAATTAATTAAGTGCTCCTCAAAATTCGTCTATTGTTACCCAAATGCATATCTGATTTCCTCCTCTTCATCAAGAGTACAATTAGCTTTCACGCACGACCATTGGGTCCTTTCATCCAATTATCAAATATTTTTGTTGTCATTTCATAATTGGATGCACACCATGGGATAATTTCAAGTATGTTCTTGTCATCTATCTTGATTCTTGTAGGCTTCCTGGTTACAAAATTTAAATCATGTTATTTACTTTATTACTTTGTCATGGGATAACTTTTTTCTTTTACTCCATCACTTTTAGTAAGGTCGCTTCTAAGATTCAAGTTTTACTTATAATATTGCAATCTTCTGATTGAGCAATGGAACTAGTTAGATATCTTTGGATCTTTTATTGTCATTGAACTATCCTATTTATTTAATGACTAAAAGTATATGCACCCAAATTGTATACATATAGAAAAAAAAAATTAGAACTAACAAATAAGCAAATAATTAAAAAAATAAAATTATAGTCTATTTACAAGTTCTAAATATCACACAAATTAACATTGAAGGTAGTATAGTTATATGCTACACCCTATATTACCTCGTGTTAATGTATCTAAATAAGATAATGCATACAATTTAATGCAAAGATTTCTTAATTATTTTAAATAAAGAAGTTTTTAGAGAACAACAGTTTAGTTTATTTTGAAGCTCTATATAAGGAAAACAATTAAATTACTATTATATCTATTTCTTAGTTATTTAAAATAAAAAAGAATTTAGAGAACAAAGATTTAGTCGATTTTGAAGTTCTATATAAGGAAAGTAATTTAATTAGTTTTACATCTAGTGTGAGATATATTTTTGAAGGGTAAGAAAGCTAACTAATATTTCGCTAAGAACCTTCTATTAGGGAGAATTAAACCTTTTTTCCAAGTTGGTCTTAATTGAATTGACTTAGGTTATCCTTATAAACACAAAGGTTGGGGTGTGTATCGGTCGGGTCGGTTCAATTTTATATATTATCGATTCGGTTTATCGGTTTTCGGTTTTTAAATATGTTATACCAATAAGATATTTTTTATCGATTTTCGGTTTATCGATTTTTATTCCTTAACGGTTCAATTTTTTGTTTAATCGATAAGAAAATACTTATAAAATAGAAATAGTAGTAACTAACATGAAAAAAAATCTTAATTGCAATCAAAAATCCTATATGATGTGTTTTAATTTACAAGAATCTTCAAGTTTGAACTAAATGTTGTTAGGAGAAATTAGGAGTTTGTATAATTGAAATAATAGGTTATAAGTCACATATATATCACGTGTAACATTTAATGATATAAAATTAAATGATTTTACTATTGCATATTTTTAATGAAGTGTAAAAGTTTAAATCACTTTTTAAAGATTCTTCACATTTTAATATAATAATGTAAACATAAACTGTAAGCACATATATGTTTTACCACCAGAAGTTTGAAGTGGTTGATAGATCTTCGTGTTTGTATTTGTCATGCAGTACCTCTTTTCTTGCTACTAGAGGGTAAGAGAGACGTATAAATTTAAACCATATTTATGCTACAGTTATTTTTTTCCTCTATATTTAAAATTTTTCCTTATTTTTAAAGTCGAATATTTATATAATCATTGATTATATTCTTATTACGTACTTAAAACTTTTAAATTTTGATATTTTTTAAAAAAAAAATTCTAATACTTTTATATTTATTTCTAAATTTTTCAAATCTTCTTAAAATCAAATTTAGTTTATTTAGGGAAAAAGTATTAGTTGTCATTCATTTTGAAGACTTCTAATAAGGAAAGGTTGTCATATAAATATATTTAATTAATTTTCAACTCTTAAATATTAGAAAAAAATAGTGAAAAGACATTTTTGTACAAAGCAGAGACTTTTAGTGAAGGACAAAAAGTTCAAACAACATTTCTAAGGACCTTCACACTTTTAATATATATATATATATATATATATATATATATACACACGTGCCTCGCTTGTGAATTTTATTTAATGAATTCAATTTGATAAAATCACTTTGATATTATGGTTTTATTAAATCCGAAAACCACATAAACATAAAATTAATATATTCATACAAAACCATATAAAATCATTTAAAACAAACTTTAAACTAATTAAGAAAAATACCAAGGTTATAGAATGGCACCTCAAACATGAGAAGAGAAACAATTGAAAATCAAAAGGTGTAAGATAATATATATTTAAACCACACGATTATAAATATAATTGATATACTTTACGTAGATCATGAAATATATATAATTAAATCTAACTAAAAATATAGAAGTGTTACATTTTATAGTAAAAAGAAAAATAAAAATAAAAAACCTTCTATTAATTGGCTCTCCTTACATTTTATAGTAAAAGAAAGAGAAAAATAAAAAATCTTATATTAATTGGTCCTCCTTGATAAGAAAGATCTTCATTCTTTGAAGTCAATAATCTTGTGGACAAAAATTTCAAGTCGATAATCTTGTGGACGAAAATTTCATCTCATTCTAGCTTTAAAAATAAGAAGAGAAGATGTAAAATAGATGCAGATTAGATTTAAACATAATTAACGATTATATTACAAAACATAAAATAAATATTCATCAAAATAAAACATCATTCTTCAATAAACGTAAAAGAAAACTAAGGAACTGAATATCAAAATAAAGAAAACGAATAATATAACGTAGAGAATAAACAATTACTTATATGCTAAAAATATATTAAATTGGTTTGGTCAATTATTGATGTACATATGAGTGATATAAACAAACAAAGATTAATTGACAGAATAGTTTCAACTAAAAGGAAAAGGATCCTCAATTTATAGAACTACAAGCCTTTTTTCCTAAAAAAGAAATTACCCCAATATAAATATTTTTTATTGGAAAAGTGAAAATCAAATATGTTAAATTCTTTTCCCTTCCTTCAACAGTAAAAGTCAAATCTATAAGTAAAAAATAGGGTCAATCCTAATATTGCATCAAATAATTGGGTACAGAAATTATTTATATACATAAAATTATGGTAACAATTGGGTACGAAAATTATTTAAATTATGGTAACAATTTTCACAACTTGATTTTTGATTTTTATTTTATTTTAAAGGACTAAGTCCTTTTTCATATTACTTTAAATTTTACCATAATTGGGGAGCAAGGAAAAAATCAGACAATTATGTTAATGTACTTTATTTTTATCAATATTTTAGTTAATATGATTGGAATCAATAAAGTATTTAGTTATAATTTTTATATTTTAAATAATGAAAGATTTAAGAATTAAAATTTTAGTCATTGTTAACAGGATGATAGTTAAATGACTATAATCTATAATATATTAAAAGCGTGAAGACCCTTAGAAAAGTGAATCGAATTTTTTGCCCTTCATTAAAACATTCGGTAATAGACAAAATTATCTTTTCATCCTTTTTTAATTATTATTTAATAAGTATATGAATAATTAATGTTGGTAAGTTTTTTTTTTCCTTGTATATTTAAAAAAGAAGTCTCAAAATCTATGGTAATAGAAAAAACGAAAACATTATATCAGTATTTTCCTTTTGTGTTCAAGTCTAGAATTACACAATAAATTCCTACAAGGAATTTATTTTTTAACATAATATTTGAGAACAATTTTATTTCCTTTCAAATTCTAGACCAAAAAAGAAACATAAAAAAAAAAACAATTAGACCAATTTGACTTTGACAAGGTCAACTTCATACCATTATATAATTGGTTCATTGCCTCAATAGTCTGCCAGCAAGAAATTACAA
Organism: Capsicum baccatum var. pendulum; assembly: GCA_030864225.1. Classification (NCBI taxonomy): domain Eukaryota; kingdom Viridiplantae; phylum Streptophyta; class Magnoliopsida; order Solanales; family Solanaceae; genus Capsicum; species Capsicum baccatum. Next base: position 81,268,945 of record CM061557.1, on the reverse strand, counting down.
CTTAATAATCGATAAATTAATATCTCCCCTTACGTATGTTTTCTTTTAAATTAATTTCTTTCCTCATGTAGGATAATAAATATTTCATATGAATGTGAATATATATGTTAAGTTACAAGGGGCTTTGGGCCACAGGTGACAAAAGAGATTTAAAATGGGGTGTAGATGACATAAGTCTTAATAATTGAGAAGATGTGACAATTACTTAATTATGGATTAAGAAAGTTTAAAAATTTCACAATAACCCACAAGTTTTTTAACATTAAATTCTTATTTGTATCTTTTTCTTCATCTTGTTCTTCTTCTATTGTTGTCATACTTCCAAATTCATCTTTTATAGTTGTTTCATATTTTTTTAATAATTTTATAGGTGTTAGTTTAGTTGTTGTTGATTAAGATATATGTTAGAGTTAGAGTTAGAATTTATGATAGAGATATTAGAATTTATGTATATGAATTGAAATTAATTATGAGAAGACCATTTAAAATTAGAGAAGCTTTTAGAAAAATTAAAGAATCCTTAACTAGTAATTATTCAGAATATATAAGTCTAAATAAAACAAAAGAAAATCCACAAAGATTAGCCTACCTAATTACATTAATATCTAGTATTGAAGCAAAATTATTAATCCATTTAAAATCTAGAAGAATGAGACACATACCACCTAATTATGATAAAATTAGATTTAGATATCCGCCAAGATATTATAAATATAACTTAAATGAATAAAGAGCAAAAATACAAAGAATCAAAACAATTTATTTCTGAAAAACGTAAAGAATTAAAAATAAGAAAAGAAAGACTACATTATAATATATTTGCCGGAGTTAATAAAAACTCAATAAAAATACAAAAAGATGAAATATCAAAATTGAAATCACAAATAGACAGTTTAGAATATATATACCAACATGAACTATTCACAATAAAATGAACAAAGAAGAATTCATAATAGATGAAAAAATATACGAAAATCACGAAGGATCAAAAATAAAAATAATATTTTCTAATCTAGGAAGAAGATATAAGAAAATAGGTGAACATTTATACCTAATGTTAGAAAAAGAAGAATTAAAATTAGAAGATAAATTAACAGCAATGGTAAGAATAGAAAAAGAAAATGAAGAAATAGATAGAAAAAAGGAAATAGAAAAAATTAAACAACAAACTACGGAAGAAATACGAAAAATAGAAAAAAACTAAAAATAGTAGAATTGCTGAATTAGAAAAAGAACTACAAATGTTAAAAGATTTGTACTAACAAAGACAAAAAGAAAAAGAAGAAAAAGATAGAGAACAAAAACTACTGAATGAGATAAATCAATTTAAAAAAAATAGAAATAAATAATATATATTTTGAAGAAACAGATAATTATGATTCAGAAGATAGTGAAACATATACGAAAATATTAACGAGTACAAAAAATTTAGAAACAAACGAAAAACAAGAAATAATTAATGAAGAAAACTTAGAAAATACCAATACAGAAATAAATACTCTTGATAAAAAAGAAGATGACAATATAATACCTAAAACAACAGAAATAAGAAAACCTATATATTATAAAAATAAATTTAAAAGATACAATGAATATGACAAATGGACACCAAAACAAGTAGTTAATAAAAATTATAACTTTTTAAACCTAGACTGTGTAATAGATACAAAAAAAACAATACAATTATGGATAGGATATATGACAAAACAATTATTAGATAATAATATAAACATAACAGATGCACCAGAATATATAGAAAGAACACTAATAGGATCAGTAAAACTATGGTTTTCAAACTTAACTGAAAATAGTAAGAAAGTATTAAGAGCTAATAAACCTATGGAAGGAACATCATCAACAACAACTAAACTAACACCTATAGAATTATTAAAAAAATATGAAATAGCAATAAAAGATGAATTTGGAAGTATGACAACAATAGAAGAAGAACAAGATGAAGAAATAGATACAAATAGGAATTTAATGTTAAAATTAACAATATGTAATATGTGTTATATAGAAGAATATACTTGCGCATTTAAATAATATTATTATAAAGGAGCATATAGTATAGAAGAAAGTAAGGAAATAAGAAAATTATATTTTAATAAATTACCTGAACCATTTAGTTCAAAGGTAATAAAAAGTTGGGAAGAAGCAAAAATAGTAGATACGTTAGGAGCTAGAATAAAATTCTTACAACAATGGTATAGAAATTTATGTGAAAAATATAGAGAAGAATTAAAAATGGAAAAAACATTAATAAGAAATTTAGCAGGAATAAATAATGTGTAGTAGAATGAACGATTAAGTAAGGACGAACCTATTTATAGAGGATTGAACTTGAATAAGTTAGGCAAAAAATGCAACTGTTCACCTCCATTTATTAATGACATTCTTGATTACTGTAAAAAAGTTATGACTTAATTAAATTAAGCAATATTGCGATAAGTCATGACTTTTCAGCTTTATTATTATTAATAATTAGTTCTTTTCAGAACCATTTTTACACTGAGTTGGACAACAAATTATACATATGTTGCATCAGATAACTCATCTATGACAACAGATATATAATCCATTGCAATAAATAGATAACCTGTTGCAACATATAATCTATATATCTTTTTTAAAAAAAAATTATCCTCATGACATTCAAATTTTATAATTTTTTAATTATATAAATTAATAAAGCAGATTTAAAGGCGCAACTGTTCACCTCATTTTATAAATGACATTCTTGATTACTGTAAAAAGTTATGACTTAATTAAATTAAGCAATTTTGTGATAAGTCATGACTTTTTGGTTTTATTATTATTAAAATAATTAGTTCTTTCCAGGAACTATTTTTTTACACTGAGTTGGACAACAGATTATATATCTGTTAAATTAGATAAATCATCTGTTACAATAGATATATCATCCATTGCAATAAATAGATAACTTGTTGCCTCAGATAATATATCTGTTGCAATATATAATATATATATTTTTAAAAAATAAAATATCTTCATGACACCCAAATTTTTTGAATTTCTAATTATATAAATTAATAAAGCAGATTTAAAGGCACAATTGTTCACCTTCATTTATTAATGATATTCTTGATTATTGTAAAAGGTTATGACTTAATTAAATTAAGCAATATTATGATAAGTCGTGACTTTTCAGCTTTATTATTATTAAAATAATTAGTTCTTTCCAGGAACCATTTTTTTTACCTGAGTTAGACAACAGATTATATATCTGTTGCATCAAATAACTCATCTGTTACAACAGATATATAATTCGTTGCAACAAATAGAGAACCTGTTGGATCAGATAATATATCTATTGCAACATATAATCTATATATCTTCTTAAAAACAATTATCTTCAAGACATCTAAATTTTCTGACTTTTTAGTTCTATAAATTAATAAAGCAGGTTTAAAGGCACAACTGTTCACCTTCATTTATTAATGATATTTTTTATTACTGTAAAAAAGTCATGACTTAATTAAATTAAGAAATATTATGATAAGTCATAACTTTTCAGCTTTATTATTATTAAAATAATTTATTTTTCACACTGAGTTGGACAACAGATTATATATCTGTTGCATTAGATAAATCATCTGTTACAACAGATATATCATCCATTGCAACAAATAGATAACATGTTGCATCAGATAATATATCTGTTGCAACATATAATATATATATATATATTAAAAAAAATTAACTTCATGACATTCAAATTTTCTGACTTTTTAATTATATAAATTAATAAGAATATTTAAAAACAAGAATATTTCTGGTGAGTTTTTTACGGTTTAAATTGTGTTTATCATTTATTTTCTTATTCTTTTCTGTGAAAAGAAATGACTTAATTAAATCAAGCTGGTGATTTTTATTATTGTGACAAGTCATGAATTTTCAGCTTATTAAATTTAAATAACCTTTTTCTCAATTTAAAAATCGAATACAGCTGGTTTTCAATAACCGTTTCTTTAATAACCATTTTTTTAATTGAGTTATGGCAACAGATTGTATATTTGTTGCATCAGATAACCCATCTATTTCAACAGATATACCATCTGTTGCTATAAATTGACCATCTGTTTAAGAAGTTTTTTTTATGTCTTCTAACTGTCATCAGTCGCAACAGATGAGGAATTTGATACATCAGCCGCATTTTTTGTTTTTGTTTGTTGAATGTGTTTAGACAAAAGTCACAATCACGACTATTCATTTACTTTTTTCTTAACAATCATATCATCATATAACTTAATTAAATGAATCCAATATTGTAACTTTTTTTAAATTAAGTAATTTTTCTTTTACGATTGTAATATCATTTATTTCCTTATTATTTATTAACAAATCGTTTTTAGGAGAATTTCTCATCATATGACTTTTCACCTCCATCTGTTGCCACAAGTGCTCAATCCCTACCTCCAACCGTCGACATGTTGAGAATAAGAAATAAATAGAATTATAATTAAATATTGAATAAGAATTAAAAATTAAAAGTCAACCAAACCAAACATATACATAGATTATTTTGAATCCCTTATAGGTAGATCGAATATAAAAAAGGAAAGAACATACGTTAAAAGAAAGAAAAAACATAACCTAATTATTATTACTACTATTATTTTTATTATTACTATTATTATTGTCAACCTGACAATTTTTATCCGGCAGCAGCTGGCCCTCCTCAGCCTTGCTCCAAAGTCGGTCAAATCCCTCTGGAGTTTATTAAAATACCTTTGAAGTTCCTGTAAGGACTCGATATGAATTTTTTTGTATGAATCTGGATCAGCCATATTAGTATTGTAAGTGTAGCAGAATGAATGAGTGAGTGAGAGGAGGCCGGAGGGACCTATTTATAAAATGATTGAATTGGAAGTGGGGACTTGACTTAGTTAAATAAAAAGCCACGACTGTTCATATACCTTAATTAAATAAAAATGGTGGCTTTTTGAATATGTAAATTAAAAAAAATGGATCTAAATACAACATTTCATCTTTTTATTGTATTTCGGAAAGAGACAGATTGATAATCTGTTGCAAAATATATTCCACCTGTCAGATAACTTACAACATATTGACAATCTGTTGTAACAGATGGATATATCAGTTTGCTTTTCCATCAGTTGTGGCATCTGTTCCACTTGCTAGTCATCTATTTATTTAATTTCATCGAGAGCAATAGATTTTTCTAAACACTTGGTCAAACTCAATTTTTGCTCTTGGATTGCTTCTCTTTTTTTCTTTGCATCCTTCAAGATGGCCTCCAAATTAAATTTTTTCTCTTAGATTGATGGCGAAAATTGAATTTGGAGGCCAGCTTGAAGGATGCAAAGAAATAAAGAGAAGCAATCCAAGAGCAAAAATTGAGTTTGGCCAAGAATTGTTTAGAAAAATCTATTGCTCTCGATGAAATTGAATAAACAAATAACTAGCAAGTTACAACAGATGCCACAACTGATGGAAAAGAAAAATGATATATCCATCTGTTGCAATAGATTGTCCATATATTGTAAGTTATCTGACCAGTGGAATATATTTTGCAACAGATTACCAATCTGTTTATTTCCGAAATACAATAAAAAGATAAAATATTGTAATCTGATTTTTTTAATTTACATATTCAAAAAGTCATCAGTTTTATTTAATTAAGGGATATGAACAGTCGTGGCTTTTTGTTTGACTATGTAAAGTCACCACTTCCAATTCACCACTTCCAATTCAATCATTTTGTCATTATGGTCGTTAAGCTCAATATAGAGCACTTGATCTTTTGTGATTTTATCAATGAGGACCACTTTCTTTCTTGACAGCTTTCTTATAATACTCCTCTTAGTCTTTCTTATCTCTACACAAGGGCAAGGAGAAGTATAGAAGGTTCTCTTTGAGTTTTTCCAAGGCAAGCGCTCTCTCGACTGATAAATCCTGTGCTGCAGCATATATAGGTAGTGCAACACTCAATGCAGAATAGTTTTCTAGTAAAAGTAAGTCTTGAGAAGATATAATCAGTAATCTATCGATATCAGCTTTCGTTGTGTCAAGTGGTTCAGTTGATATCTTGTCTTATACGGAGAAGATTGATCAGCAGAAAAACCAAGTGATTGATATCGTTTAATCTATTGACTAACTCAAGAAAAGAAGTCTTTTGGATTATCAAACTTCACAGGGCAATCTGGAGGTTCAATAACATCAGATGTCTTATTTTTGGTATTAGCTAATGTTGGGGAGATTCTACCTTCCTTACCATCCTAAAAAGAAAAAGCACTCAAAATTAGATGGAGTGTCTCTACATAACGACACAAGATGAACTAAATCTAGCATTCAGTTTTTCCTTCCTATTCCTCCCCTTTTTCAGATCTGAAATTTTTCTTTTTTTGAATACTTGACAATGCCTTGGAAATTGCTTTCTTTCTTATCTTAGCCTTAATCTCTAATGGAGTGAATGAAACTGAAATCCTCTTTGATCGAATGACACTGCTGTTAAATATCAATCCTTTTACATCAGCAGTTAATGCATTAACAGTATTAATCACACAATTATGTTTTGCCTTGCACTCTTCACATTTGCATGCACAAGATAAGCAAGGAGGGGCAATATTGATCATTATTCTCCCATATAGAGGACAATATATCCAACATGTAAAAGTCTACACCGTCGCCAGAAATGCTTGCCATAGCAAAAGTCTGTAGAAGGCATAACAAATGAACATGAGCAACATCCGACATTAAATCTTAACAAGGTATCAGAATCATATTTATGGTCCCTCAGCCTTATCAGTTCGGACCTACCAAACTTAACTGTAAAATTACAAATATCTTGTTTGAATGATCTAGGACTAATCGGTAAAAACAACATTCACAAAATCAATGTACTCTATGTGTGTTTCCACAATAACATTATTGGTAATACATACCTCTCATATATGAAGTGGATCCATCTGCATTCAACTTATTCCTCTGAACCTATCTTTATTGTAGCCTCTTGTGATGGTCAGGCAAAATTGATCAACTTTCAGTTCCTTATATATCTACAAAGAAGAAGGAAAAAATTTATGTCACAAAAAGAAATTATCCATCTGTTGCAACAGATGTAGAGTCTGTTGCATCAGATGTGGAGTCTGTTGCATCAGATGTGGAGTCTGATGCAACAGATGTGGAGTCTGTTGGAATACATAGCAGCCTTGCTGGTAGTTTAATTTGTTCCAATAGTTTCTCCGTCTGTTGCAACATCAACAACAGCATAAACTACAAACAACAAATAAAAAAACATCAACAACAAAGAAAGCAACAATATTTGTTCCAACAACATCATCAACAACAAAGAAGCATATATCCTATGTTTCAACACCATCAACAACCAGGGATAGACCCACATGGAGTCCTCCAGGCGCGCGAGCACAAACTGAACTCGTATCGAACTTTTTATATGTATATAGAAATTAAGAAAAAACTTATATAATATAATCAGTGAGCACCCATAGCAAGAGTTGTTTGGTTAGCATAGTTGTTGTTTATAGGTGTTTAAGGTTATTTATTTCTTTTGGTCTTGAGTTTAATTCCCACTCAGCACATATTTTTTTAATTTTGGTAACCAACTCTTCTCTCCTTATTCACTTTAAACTTTCTTTTATTTTTTTTCTCCCTTACTTCATGTGTTGATTGTTCAGGCTACACTATTTTTAAGCTAAGAAGCACCTACCATCTAAGAAACCTGAATTCGTCACTGTCAACAATACCACACCACAAGTTCTAACAATGCCAACCCCATCAACAACATCAATAACAGTATCAACAACAAAGAAGCAAATAAAATACATAAAAAAAAAATGAAACTGCCAACAAGGTTTTTAAACTTCTCCCAACAGATGACTTTTTTTGCATCTTGTAATAAAAATTCTTGGTTCATTTATTCAACAATTAAAAGTTTCTTCAAATTTTTTAAATAAATATGATATAGTAAAATGATAATTAAATAAAAAAAATGTAAATAACTTTCAAGAAGAAGTCGAGAATGAAAGAGCAATAGTGAATCATACCTTAATGTCAAAAGGGGGTCAAAACAATAATTTCAGTCGAGGAATCTAAGATATGCATATTGATCGGTTTAGATCCGAAAGGAAATTTATGAGAAAGAGGAGAGACAAAAAAGGTTATGATAACCCTAAAGAGGATAGAAAGAAAAAAAATGAGATATGAATAAAATAAATTTAGGGTTGAAGAAGAGATGAGATAATTCTAATTTCTAGATGTACTACCCTTAATATTAAATGACTAAACAAAGTATATTTTTTCAAATTTATATTTTTAAAGCATAATTAATAAGGCTAATTTGGTAGTAAAATAAGTCCCTAATTAATATTTTCTTAATGGGTGTGCCAAGTCAATAGGGGTCAACTAATATAATATAAAACGAAAGAAGTATTAGAGGTTTCAATATTCATTAATTAATATTCATAATTTGAGGGGCACGGGGAAGAAAATGGGTGACATTGAAAAGCCAAGACAAGGCTACTCAATGAGATTTTTGAGTTATCCAAGAAACATTTTTTACCGCCTTTAGTAGTACTACTATTTTATCTACTCGGACAGAAGCTTGCTTTAAAATTAAAAGAAAAAAAGATTTTCAAACAGATATGTCGTCTGTTGCAATAGATATAAATATCTGTTTGAAAAATCCCAACAGCTCAGTCATCTGTGATAACAGATGGAAATGTCCATTTGATAAATAAATCAGAAATATCATCTGTTACAATAGATATCAATATTTATTTAAAAATTTCCAACAGCTCAGTCATCCGTCACAATAGATGTAAATATCTATTTGATAATTAAATTAGATATGTCATTTGTTGTAACAAATATTGTTTTCTATTTGAAATTCTCCAACATCTCAGTCGTTTGTTGCAACAGATTTCATTGCAATTGATTAGGTAGAATTAGGGATGAATGAATGAGCTCCTCATTAACTTAATGTTAAGATTAATAATAGTACCTACATCGATCTAGGTGGAACGGGAGATTAATGAATAAGATCACAGGGTCAACTACAAATCCAATTGAGTCGTTACACTTGCATGGTGTTAGTATTATGTTCATCTTGACCCGAGTCGTCGATCGATCACTCTGAGTTGAAATGAGTTCTCATTAACTTAATGTTAAGATTAATAATAGTACCTACATCGATCTAAGTGAAAGTAGGGATAAATAAATGATCTCAAAGGGCCAACTACAACTTCAATTGAGTCTTTTGGTAATTGCATGATGAGACGGTATTGCGTTCCTCTTAACTAGAGTTGTCGATCGACCACTCTGAGCTGAACCGATTCTTACTACCTCACATGTTCAACTAATACCTTAATTGAATAATATGGGACTAGGTATGAGTTCTCATAGGGTCAACTACAACTTCAATTAAGTCTTTTGGCAATTGCATAATAAGACGATACAACATTCCTCCCGACAAGAGTCATCGATCGATCACTTTGATCCGAATCGATTCTTACTACCTCATATGTTCAACTAATACCTTAATTGATTAATATAGGACAACGGGTGAGTTCTTATAATGTCAAGTACAACAGATGACAGCGCCTATTTGATAATTTACAATGGATGGGTAATCTATTATGACATATGACTTAATCCATTTGATAATTTACAACAGATGGGTAATTTGTCATAATAGTTAATCTGTTTAATAGTTTACAACATATTCGTGATATTTTGAAAAATATAACGTAATCTATTTGATAGTTTACAACAGATTACCTAATCTATTTTATTTGATCCAACAGAAAAGACATTGTTGTAACAGGCTGAACATTTATTTATATATAATTTTAATTGAGTTCATATATTAGACTAATACCTTAATTGAATGTGAGTTCTCATAGGGTCAACTACAACTTCAATTGAGTCTTTTGGCAATTGCATGATGAGACGGTATTGCATTCCTCCAGACCAGAGTCGTCGATCGATCACTCTGAGCCGAACTGATTCTTAATACCTCATATGTTAGACTAATACCTTAATTGATTAATCTAGGACTAGGGTACTAATATCTTAATTGAATAATCTAGGACTAGGGGTGAGTTCTCATAGGGTCAACTACAACTTCAATTGAGTCTTTTGGCAATTGTATGATGAGATGATATTGCGTTCTTCCCGACCAGATTCATCGATCGATAACTCTGAGCCAAACCGATTCTTACTACCTCATATGTTCAACTAATACCTTAATTGATTAATATAGGACAGGGTACTAATACCTTAATTGAATAATCTGGGACTAGGGGTGAGTTCTCATATCAATTATTGATTAATCTAGGACTAGGGGTGTTCTTATAGGGTTAGCCACAACAGATGACAACCCCTATTTAATAATTTGCAATATATGGGTAATCTGTTTCGACATATGATAATCCATTTGATAATTTATAATAGATGAGTAATCTTTCACAACAAATGACTTAATCTGTTTGATGATTTTCAACAGATTTGTAATTTGTTGTTACCTAATCTGATTGATAATTTACAGCAGATGAGAAATCTGATGCAACATGATGAACATTTGTTTTTTATAATTTCAATTGAGTTCATATGTTAGACTAATAGTACCTAAATTGATTAATCTAGGACTAGGGGTGAGTTTTCATAAGGTCAACTAGAGTACTCGATTAACTACAACTTCAATTATTTTTATACAATTTCAATTGAATTACCCTTTTGGCAATTTCATGATGAGAGGGTTAAAAATTACGCACATATTTTATGATTTTAAAAATAATTAAGATCAATTCGGACCAAATTAAAAATTTTAAAACATGTCATTCTTTTCCAAAATACAATTTAACCCATACAAAGAGTTTCATCATTTCAAATCTTGAGTTCTCGCTCTTTCTCTCTCATTCTCACTCAACAATACAGTACAGACAATAACTATTCAATAAATTTGTTCAAGCCTCCATAACAGATTGTTTTTCTTCTCATTTCCTACCATATAGGTGTTATTTTCGACTTCATTCTTACTTGTATCAGTCGTTTTCTTTGTCTTCATAGACAACAAATTTTAAGAAGAGCTCTATATTTTTTATTTTAAAAAAAAAATAAGGGCTTTTAAGTTAATGATGAAAAATAAAACTTTTAGTTGTATTGTCTTCGAGAATGAGTTTACAATTTTAAGTTTTGATGGAAAAATCGTAGAAAGAACTCGAGAAATTCCTAGTTTCCATCGCATTATTCCATTGATTGTCATGGTATTATTGGATGGTGGTGGTGGTGGTGGTGGTGGTGGTGGTGTTTGTGGTCATCGTGGTGGCACTGGTGGTGGCATTGGTTGGTGGTGTTTGTGGTGGTAGTCGATGGTGTCGGTATTCGTAGTGTTTGTTTGTTGGCATTGATTGGTGGTGTTTGTGGTGGTGGCTATTGGTGTGTCAATATTCGTGGTGTTTGTAATGTATTTTTTAAAATTTATGCATACATCAATTGTAACATAATTTTTGTTTTTCTTTGTTTGTAAGTAAAACATTTCTCCCAAAAGGAAAGAAAGTGAAAGTGGATCAACGTCTGACCACCCAAAAAAGGCTACACTACAGATGGATTCAGAGGAGCTTCCTGAATTATCTCAGTCAGGAAAAAGTAAATCTAAAGAGAGATGTAAAAACAACATTGAGGGAGGTGGACAATGGTCTGTAGATGGTGATGAAGAAAATGAAAGTGAGAAAAAGGAGGAATTGGAGAGTGAGAAAGAGAAAAAGGATTATCATCAACATGATGATAATGGATCACCAATGGGGCATGAATTAATATCGACATCCCATCATGATCCGGTCAAAACTTTTAGTATTGATAGGTTTCAAGTTGCGATGCCGATAAATGACCCAGAAGCAAAACAACTAACTGGTCAATTGTACTTAAATATTAGATGGGGAAAAATTTTGAACATTTTATGAAAATTATGAAGAACAAAAACATAGGCGAACTTTTTAAGAATAGATGCTTTGGAAGCTTTCTTAAGGTACCTGAGGACCCATCTGCTCGTATCCATTTTCGTATGATGATGGTATATGGTCTTCTCAAGTGCAGGATCAAGTGCATGGGGGATGATAAAGATCCGGAGGAGGGGGGAAAAAAAAGATGGATGAAATCTGGATCAACTGTTGTGGCATGCCTGTTTGTTTTGGCTTGCAAAAGTTTGTCATAGTGACAGGCTTGAGATGCCATCATCCAGAAGGACCACCACCCTGCAAAAGATCCAAGGCAAGAAAAGGCAAGGAAAAAATAGATGGGTTATTTGATATTGCTCGACATGGCTACAAAGTATTGGGTTTGTTGACAGATCTCGAGAATAAAACCATACCAGAGCAGTACAGGGAGAAATTGTGCTTAGTTTGGTTTTCTCATTCGGTTATATTGGAAAGAGACTTCAACAAGGTCATAGAAGATGATTTGTTGGCGCATGCTGAGGATTTTGATAAATTCAACAATTATCCTGGGGATATGACAGCTTCTACTTGATTTTCCAATATTTACTAACAAAGCTATCCTTAGGGACGGCCACATTATACGGCTTTCCTTGGGCTTTCATGGTAAAATTAATCACTAATTTTACTCATCCATTAATTTATATTGAATATAGTTATTATGACTTTTTTTTGTTTACTTTCTATTTATATTTTTTAGGATTGGGCATTTAAAGTCATTCCTCTCCTCCGAAAGCAATTAATGGATTACCCGGATGAGGTTTCTCATCCAAGGATGTTTAGGTAGTTGTCTACGAAGATCAACACCAATATTAAGGAGGTTGATCTCTTTAACCCTCCGAATGATGCAGTACGTCTTCTTCAAGTAAAATAATTTTACTCAAAGAAAGATATTGAACAAATGTTATATCTGGTGCAACAGATGTATCGATGGTACATCTGTTGCGATAGGGTACGATTGATATCTTGTATTAGATTACCCATCTATTGCTTTGGTTCTCTGAACCCGACTCCTAACAGATTAAGCATCTACTACAAATTATGCAACAGATGTGTAATCTGATAACATGTTGTTCATCTATTGCAACGTACAGATCATCTATTGCATAATAGATTACCTGTCTTGTGCAACTGTTGTAACAAATGATTGATATTTTGCATCAGATTATTCATGTGTTGCTCTATTTCTCTGAACCAGACTCAAATGGATTTTAACCATATACTGCAAACTATGCAATAGATGGGTCTTTTTTGTAAATGTAGCCCAACTGTGAAAATTATTATATGATATGATTTAAATGCATCTATCTTTTTTTTTCTTTTTTATAGGTTTATCCATGAATCGTGCCTACTGAGGAGGAGTCGGTGGTGACTTCTTATATTACTCTAGGTCATGTTGATACTATAGCAGACCCAACGGTGGAGTTAATAAAGAAGGAATTTCCTGGAGAAACAGCCATAAGAAGTGCAATTAGGCAAGGTCAGCCTAATGTTGAGGCTATTCATGACCAACCTACTAAGGCAGATCTGGGTGCTTCTTCTAGTGAAGTTGTTAGTGTTGGTGGTAGGCACACTTATGCTACTACCACTCGTGATGATGAGAATTTTAATGCTCAAGAAAGAATAAATATGTTTGAAAACACTCTTTTTTACCCTTACACAGGTCCATCTCACCATTTTTCACCCTCGTGTTCTCGTTACGAATGCGAAGAGTGCAAGGACAGACCGGATAAACTCTTTGAAAAAGTAGAGGCTATATCTAAAGCTATTGAGAAATTCAAATCCAAGAGGTGTGTCATACCATCCAAGTAGGTGAGGGAACCACACACTCCTACAGTGTTGGTTAGGAGAAAGAAAAGAGCAATTAGAGACATACTCTCCAGTCGAAAATTAAAAGAAATTACAATTCCTCCCTCTCCAAAAGCTGTAAAGTTCAAGGGGCAGTCAAGAAGGTGGACATATACGCGAAAATTGGCGTCAAAGAGAAGAGGGATCTGTGACAGGCTAAGAATGCCAAGTCAGGCGCACCAGATTAACCCAGGCCTCCCTTTTCTCCTCAAGACTTCCAGACTATGACTGATATGCGTATGCCGTACGAGGACAAGGCAAGTTTACTTTTCCAAACCTAGCCCTTTTAATCTACCCCATGAATAAGAAGCTGCATATCTGTTGCAATAGATTTCACATCTGTTACAAAAACTAGGTATACTAGTGCAACTAGTAGTGGTTCTGTTGCAACTTATTATCCATCTGTTGCACAAGTTACATTGAATTATTAATTCAGAGAACTCTATGTAACAGATGGACCATCCGTTACATCTTTACAATTACTAACCTATTTGAAAATTGACTTCTTATATCACAGCATGTTGACATAATTATCTGCCTCGTGAGGAAAAGGTAATTAATATATGGGAAAGCTTATGACACTGCCGATAGGATAATGGACCTCGACTTCTGCAAGAAGCTCAAGGATAGGTACAAACAACTCAATGGGGAGGTGTTAGCCCTTGGTGTAGGACTTGATTTCCTTGTTCCTACGTTGGTCTTAGATGAAGAAGAAAAGATAAAATATGTTAGAGGGAAGAGGTCAAATCCACACGGCAAGAGCTGAACCGAGGCAAAAAGGATTCTTGCAATCATTAGCGTGAACGGTATGCATTATCAGGTTGTTGAGATACTTCTCAGGGAGGGAAGGATCAATATTTATGACTCCAACATACCTCTTATCAACGATTTTAATCTTTTTCTCCTCGTGGAGTCACTGATGGTACTGTTGCCTATCTTGTTAAGGGAGAGTAAGCTGATGAATCATTTGCCAAAGGAAGTGTTGATGAAGAAATTATGGGATTTTGAAGGTCGAAATAAGGAAATGATTCTTCCAAAAGATGATGCCGCTAAAGCGAGTGGCTCACACGCTCTTGCACACATCAAATATTGGCTGACCAACACAGAAATGGCCGAGCCAATGAATTTTCTGTGCGATAACACTGTGGTATACCTACAAGAGGTCTGGGCTTATGGGGTACTAATTGAACGCTTGAAGCCTGTGTATATAGAAGCCCTGTGAAATACCAATTTTTAATTTCAAGTCACTCTTCACTTTATTACATGTACATGTAGATGTAGTGGCAATAATTTTTTTATGATAAAAGTTGAGTTTTTTATAATGCAATAGATTGTCAATCTGTTGTAAAATATATTTAGTCTATTCTGGCAGATAGTTTATCTGTTGCAATAGGTTAGCCATCTGTTGCATTACTCCAATGTTATTTTTATGAATAATATAATAATCTAAGTCTAATTGTTGCAACAGTGGGAAGATCTGTTTGATAATTTCCAACAGATGACCTAAATTTTACAACATATGCCTAAATCTTTTTGATATTTCCAACAGTTACACTTGAATATTCATGTGCTCAACAACACCAAACCAGTAGTAAATACATACACCACCATGAAAATTTCAGCAATTAGGCTTGAATATTCATGTGCCCAACAACACCAAACCAGTAACAATAACATCAACAATGTAGTATCTTCTTGCTCGATTTTATTTCTCTTCAGAAGCCTTGACTTTGTTCAACAAACCCCAGATTACACAATTTGCTTGTGAAGGATGTCGTTCTTCATACCAATTAAAGTAATCGCATCCACCCAATTTCTAAAAAAAACATAATTACAAAATAATTAAAAGTCAATAATTAATCAACTAATAAAATAAAAAAAATATTATCTTTGAAATCTTACAAGTAAGAAACCTATGATCCGAATTTTGTTGAGTCTAAGAAGTCTTTAACAGAGCTTCATGATCGCACTTACAATATCAAAAATCTTTATCATTAAAAATAGTGAAAGATGCACTCGACATTGTCAAGCACAATTGAAAAAACTGAAAGAAATAATTTGAAGAATTTGGATAGATAAAAGAAGATGATGATGAAGAAGAAAATTTGGAAATTTAGGGTTAAATTTTAGGAGGAAGATGAATATATAAGACAATGGGGGGGATGAATGTTGAGGGCCAAGTGATGGCAAGTCAGTAAAATGTACCAGAATGATACATTTGATGCCTATTTTATTTTACTTATTTAAAATAAATATTTTCTACTTGATCGTATTTTATTTTAGGTGTTTGAACTGAACACCGTCGATGGGTTCCACCTTTTTATTTCAATTCACTTTAACCTTTTTACACATAGTGACAATTTTTTATGTCCAACAAAAGTTGAATGTTTTTAATGCAACAAATTCTCCATCCATTGTAACAGTTATTCTACCTGTTCTGACATATAGTTTATCTGTTGCATTAGGTTGGTCATTTATTGTATTATCTCAATATTTCTATCTAATTCCATATGTTACAACAATGGAAAGACCTGTTTGATAAATTCTAACAGATTACCTACCTATCGCAACATATGTCTAAATCTGTTTGATTTTTTCAATAGATGTGTCGTTTGTTGCAACAGATACATTATCTATTGTAATATTTGAATCTAGTATTCCTTTTCAATTAATAAGTTTAAATCTAAGAAATAAATAAAATTTATAGGCAAAATAAAATAAATTGAAGCCTTCAGAAATTAGCTAAAGTAAGTTAACGAATAAATAAAATATAAAAAAATTGTTATAGGTACAGATCTCAATAAATACATCAACAACAATTTAAGTATGATGCCAAGGATTAGTTTGACAGGCTTAAGCTATAAAGATCTACTCAGTATGGACAAGTTGTTCTTCATCCGGTGCTATGAAATTTGGCTTTGCTCATCGTGGATCTTTATTGTCGCTTACGTACGGTTTCTACGCTTTTTGTTCTCTGTATTTCCATAGAAAGAGTAGTATATTGTCAATGTTGTTCAGCAGTAGCTTCTTCTACATCCACCTGGAAATCCAGAATTGGTCAATGCTAATCACAGATATACAACAAAATGGAAAAGGATAACTCATCTCTTCTAGCAAATCAAACAGGTCTTCCTCTCATTTTAAATTGTTCCAAACAGATTATATTTCTATTGAAACAATGAATCAATTGTTGGGACAAATTTCTACATGAGAAAGACCCTATAGGATAATTTCCAACGGATGAACCATCCGTTGCAACATATGAATCATCTGTTGTAGCAGATAGGTCATCTATTGGTACAAATAAAAGTGATACGAAGAGCTGTTTGATTTGATAAAATAGACGAGAAATATGTCACAACAGTTACTTTATGTGGTACAACAAGTTAGTCAACTGTTACAACAGATGTATATATTTGTTTGATAATTTTCAGAAGATGTGCTATCTATTCAAACAGATATGTGTGTTTATTTTGTCAGTTGGAAGACATATATATTCACCTTCTTCAACTCGTTCTTCTCTACTTTGGACATTGTACGTTGCTCAGTGCAACACACAGATAGAGGGGTTGCAATTTTACTTTTTTGGATGCTTAATAATGCCCTGGAAATCACTCTCTATCTCCTCTTAACCCTAATCTCTAATGGAGCAGATGGAAATAAAATTATTTTTGATGGAATGAGACCCCTCTTAGATGTCAATTTCTTTACAGAAGCAGTTAATGCATTTATAGCATTAATCACTGTATCATGTTTCACCCTGCAGTCTTGACATTTGCATGCAAAATATTCACTAGGAGGCAAAATCTGTACAACCAGTATGATCATACATATAATGGTTTGATTTAAATATTGTAAGAGGAGTATCATTATCTCCAACAGCAGCACTACTACCACCAACAACAACTCCATCACCACTAAGACCATCGACAACAACAAGCCCACCCTCTAAAATTGTTTTTCTTGTAATGGTTGTTGCTTCAAATAATTCTATTTTTATTCTGTCGATGATCTTAGGGTACGATAAAGTTTGCAAAGATCATAAAGTAAGAAAAAATGGCATCTTCAACTCTCGATTATTCAGAACTAGCAACGGATGCACAATCTAACAAAATCATTACATATATAGAACGATGATTAGATCATTAAAAAAAATCATTAATTAAAAGAAAAAATAATTATAATTATACTTACTGCATCCTTCGAGGGGTTGAAGAGATCAAGAAATTTTATATTCTTAACAGTTTTGGCCGATAACCATCACAAGATTCTTGGGCAGAAAACTCTTTCATGGTAGTTCACTTGTTGTCTCAAATAAGGAATGGTTTCAAACGTCCAAGCCTATAAAATAATGCCAATAAATCAAAACCATTATTGAGTAAAAAAATAAATGATATCATAATAGAATAAAGAAACATTTACCATGAAAGCCCATGGAAAGCCATATAAATTGACTGTCTTTGGCGCTAACGGAGTCAAAAAATATTTGGCAGTCATTTTAAAGCTTCCATACCCCCAAAGATAGTTGTTAAATGTCGCAAGATCCTCGTAGAGATTTATTAAACTAAGGCTTGTGTTGTTGTTAACATCTCTCGCCCAAAGAATACTATGTACAAACCAAACCAAGAACAATGACTGGTTGTGCTTCTTTGAAAGTCCTTTACCTTTCAACGCTTCCATCAAATTTTTGTTTTTGAAGCTTGGACCAACAATAGACACCAGGTCATCACAATCACACGACTTACCTTTGCCTTTTTTGGGTGTGCGAGGTGTTTTTTTGGGTTAGAATAGGTATAACTTGAGAAGGAGGATAACATTTTAGTCCAGTAACTATGAAAAACTCCTTCCAACCAAAACAAACAGGCATGCCATAGTAATTTATCCACACATCATCCATATTATCTTTGTTTCATACATAAACCTACGCTTGAGAAGTTCATATATCACTTTCATTTGAAAATGAGCATTGTTGTCCTCCGATAAATCAAGATATTTCCCAAAGCAACTGTCCCTGAAATAAGCATCTAATTTTTTTCTCGAAGTATTTTTCTGAACGTGTCGAAAGATTTTTCCATGGATGACTTAACGAGAAATAACCCATTAAATCTGCGGCACCATCGCACTACATTATTATAGGATAACGATTAATGCTGAAGGCTTTGACCAACTCTTCGGTGGAAGGGCTATTAGCATTTGTATCATCTCTTTTGAAATATTCCTCCTCCCCTTGTTTATCATATTCTACTCCCGATTAAGATAATGCTTGTAAAGCAAGCTCATAGAGTGGTGGATATAGCCTAGCTGCTTCACTTGTTCCTTTACTTAGACTTGATTCGGTTTCTATTCTTTTGAGAACCATATTATCTAAAATTAATAAAAACATAAAAAAATATATATTATAGTTGATTAATGCATCATTAAAAAATGATAACAGTAAATCAAACAACAAAAATAGTAAAATAACAGTTGCAACAAATCACCTATCTGTTGCACCAGGTAGTATATCTGTTACAACATATGACCAAACTGTTGTAGTGGATGAGTAATCTATTATAATAATACAAAATATAGCACTCATCTTTTAAGATAGATGAATGGTCTGTGCAACAGATAACATATTATTGCGATATATGAGTGATCCGTTCGGACAGTTAAATAACCTGTTGCAATAGATGAGTAATTTATTGCGACAATACAAAATAAATCACTCATCTATTGAGAAAAATAAATGGTCTGTGCAGCAAATCACATATCTGTTGCAACATCATCTGTTGTAATATGTGAGTGATCTGTTGGAACAGTTTAATAACCTTTAGCAATAGCTGAGTAATCTGTTGCGACAATACAAAACATATCACTCATTTATTGAGAAATATGAATGGTCTGTGCAATAGATCACACAACTATTGTGACATCATCTGTTGCAACATATGAGTGATTTTTTAAAACAGTTAAATAATCTATAGCAACGACTGAGTAATCTGTTGCGATAATACAAAATATATCACTCATCTGTTGAGAAAGATGAATGGTTTGTGCAACAGATCACACATATATTATAATATATGAGTGATCTATCAGAGCAGTTAACTAACTTGCAACAACGGTAGAGTAATCTATTGTGATAATACAAAACATATCACTCATCTATTTAGAAAGATGAATGGTCTGTGCAATAGGTCACACATCTGTTGCAACACATGAGTGATCTGTTGTAACAGTTATTAACGGTCAATATTGTTAAGATTTCTTCCAACATAGGGTCGTCTATCACGGCAGATGAATGATCAGTTGGAAAAATCAAGTCTTGGACATATCTTGTTAGAAGATTTGATAAGATTTTATCCAACAGAAGGTTCATCTGTTGCATTGAATCATTAATCTGATGGTTCTTCCATTGCTTTATATGGTTAATTAGTTGCATCAGATTTTTTATCTGATGCTTAATCTGTTGCAATATATGATAAATCTGTTGCATCAGATAGTTAATTTGTTGCATCAGATGATTAATTTGTTGCATCAAAATTATAATCTGATGGTTCCTCTGGTACATCAGATGGTTGATCTATTGCGTCATATGATAAATTTGTTGCATCAGATGGTTAATATGTTGCACCAGATGGGTAATCTGTTAGAGGAAATAAAAAATAATAGCACGATTTTGTTCAACAAAAAAACAGTAATTTCACCATTTTTACCAAGAACACAAGAATTGAACAAATCAACCCAAATTGTCATTTTATTTTTATAAACACAAACAATAAAAATCAAACTTCAAAAAAATGCAACAAATAACAAAATATCATAATTCACTTTGAAAAGAGAAGAGAAGAAATACCAGAAATTAGGGTTTTATTCAGACCCCATTTTAAATTACTGCAACAAATATTAAAATTATTAACCAATACTATAAGAGAAGTTGGCTCAAGTTCCTCATTTTCTTCAAAACTAAAAAGACCATAAATTTTTACCTGTGAAATAAGAAAAGGAATGATGAAAAATTCGAAGCTGTTTTGGTCAGAGAGCAGGGTTGTCACGTCGATTGAAGGTTGAAGTTGAAAAGGAACTTGAAGCCCAACTATTTGTAGTCGGATGTTGAAGTCGCCAATGATTGAAATGAGAAATTTGCAGAACAGTTGGTTAGGAGAGAATTGAGAGAAGCTGTCGAGAGAGCGATGGGAGAAAGGTTGATTTGAATTGAAGAGGAAAACTGAAAGCCTAACTATTTATCGCCGGAGGTAGAAGTCGCCGAGGGTTGAAGGAAGAAAAAAAAGGAACTCGAAGCCCAACTATTTATCGCCGGAGGTAGAAGTCCCCGGGGGTTGAAGGGAGAAATTTTGCAGAACTGTTGGTTAGGAGAGAGTTGAGAGAAGCTATCGAGAGAGAGGAGAGAGTGGTTGATTTGGATTGAAGAGGGGTGTGGGTTGGGTTGATTTATATTTTTGAAAAGATTAGAAAGTTTTAAAAATATTAATCAAGTCCACAATTAACTTAATCAAGTTTCCTAATGATGTTTGACCCTATCTGTTGGTCGATGTCACCAATCCTTCATTCAAAACTTAAAAGACACCTTTCCTTCAATTTTCTCAAGTTGCAATGCTAAGCATATTTAGTTAAATTATTTTAAGGTAAGGAAAAGATTCAATTGAAAGATCATGTGGTCTACGTGGAATATGTTTCCCTTGCTCAACATAGTATTGTTTTGATTACTCTGCTTAGAGAATTATTTTTAATTAAAATTTAGGTTTAGTTGTATTATTTTAATATCTCTATTATCGTATTATTTTGTTGTAGTTTACATATGGTATTGTTACATTTTATCGGTGGTAGATGAATGTCGGTCAGCTTTGAAAAAATTTTGTGTAAAGATTAGATTTAATTGTATGATTTTGATGTCTCAATCAGCGTATTATTTTGTTGTAGTTTACATGTGGTAGATGAACGTCGATCGGCTTTAAGAATTTTTCTGGATAAAGGTTAGGTTTAATTAAATAAATTTTTCATCTTTATCTATTATATATTAAAAGCGTGAAGACCCTTAGAAAAGTGAATCGAATTTTTTGCCCTTCATTAAAACATTCGGTAATAGACAAAATTGTCTTTTCATCCTTTTTTAATTATTATTTAATAAGTATATGAATAATTAATGTTGGTAAGTTTTTTTTTTCCTTGTATATTTAAAAAAGAAGTCTCAAAATCTATGGTAATAGAAAAAACGAAAACATTATATCAGTATTTTCCTTTTGTGTTCAAGTCTAGAATTACACAATAAATTCCTACAAGGAATTTATTTTTTAACATAATATTTGAGAACAATTTTATTTCCTTTCAAATTCTAGACCAAAAAAGAAACATAAAAAAAAAAACGATTAGACCAATTTGACTTTGACAAGGTCAACTTCATACCATTATATAATTGGTTCATTGCCTCAATAGTCTGCCAGCAAGAAATTACAACTTAATAATCGGTAAATTAATATCTCCCCTTACGTATGTTTTCTTTTAAATTAATTTCTTTCCTCATGTAGGATAATAAATATTTCATATGAATGTGAAGATATGTGTTAAGTTACAATGTTAAGCATATTTAGTTAAATTATTTTAAGATAAGGAAAAAATTCAATTGAAAGATCACGTGGTCTACGTGGAATACGCTTCCCTTGCTCAACATATAATAAATAATTATTATATTTATCTTTATTATTTAAATAAATATCTTATTTTGTATAATGTTCGGGACTCAATGTTAGCTCACATGAATGTTGGAGATAACTTCAGTAGCACAAGAAGTAGCTCTTGGGCTTTACAGAACTGTACAAGAACTCAGAATTGTTTAGATAAGTTTTCTGTTTCTCCATCTGCATATTTCTGTTTTATTTCTTTTGTTTATAATTGTGAGATAATGCTAAATTGCGTTCATGAGTAATTTTTTTATTTAAATCCAACAAATTAGGCAAGAATTTGTATTGCATCGTTCAACTAGAGATTCTAGCGCTATATTCCTCATAAGTTAAGTTCACAGTTTGACGGTCTATAGTCTAGATAATGAACCATACTATGTCAAAACCTATGTTTATGTTGTAATTTGCATACAGAAATAATCCTACTATAAGCAATATTTACCTAACTGCTGGAAATAAACTTTGGAAATCACATAAAATTTTGCTTATTTAATTTAGCATTGTTTGGGAACCATATGCAATTTAATCGTTTTGTTCTAATATTTAAATTATTGTAGTTTTGTTCTAATATTTTGTTCATTTTAGGAGTTTTTTTTTAATTAAATTTTGAAATAATTAATTTGGTGCACTTTCAATTCCATTAGGTCTTACGACACTTTTTGGTTTTGTTATTATAACACAATATATTACTAGGAATTTTTTAGAATTTAAAAAATGTTTAGTATGTTTCTTCTATACAGTTGTTTTATATGCTTTGTATTATTCTTTGTATTGGCTAATACTATGATTTGATTTATTTTTGATGTCTTATTTTGTTTGATACAGATTTTAGATGAAAGGTTAGGTTTGACTATATTGATTTGATATCTGAATTATCATATTATTTTTTTATTACCTCATCACTGAAGCTTAAGGTCATGAGATATACAAACAATTCCAACAAATTTTGTGCAGTGTTTAAATAAACTTTCGAGGTTTGTGATGGAGAGGTCTTCTTTGGTTGAGACCATTTTATGTTAGACGTTTTCTTTTGATACTGATTATATGTTTAGAATTTCATATATTTGGTCATTCGTTATTGTATTAGTAGTTGTCTCTTTAAACCAATGTTATTCTACAATACACAAAATCATCTTTTACCATTTTAATTAAATTATTATTTTATTATTTCTATTATATTTCAAGCATAGTACTTGAAATTGGGTTTTACATGAAAAGACCATGTACTTAGCTACTTCGTATTCAGATTAGAATTGGATTGTCATTCATGTTCAAAGTACTATTTGGACTGGCTTGCATGCATGGCTTAGTGCCGATTGAAAAAACTTTATTTTTTAGTTAAAAGTATTCATAAAGTGTGTTTCCGTCGTTGATATAGGGATGAATAATTTTCACGGTATTTTCAATTAGTGCTTTGGAGCTCTCTGCATATTTGAGGTCCAGTTCTTCACGTATTAATGTTGTATTTGGTTAAATCTGATAGCCATCTTTTACTTCTAAATATCTAATAATGTTATCCATTATATTATGAATATTTTCTATATATTAGCTTCAATTTGATTACTTAAGATTTCTATCTAGCCCAATGTAGAATTTTATTTTGCATTATATTAAGAGTAATATCTTAATAATTATTAGTTAAAATTCACATGCAACACACATATCCTAAATTAATCTATAATATATTAAAAGTGTGAAGACCCTTAAAAAAGTGATTTCAAGTTTTTACCCTTCATTAAAAATCTCTGTAATAGACAAAATAATTTTTTTACTTATTTTCTTAAATTATTAAATAATTATATTTAAGATTTATAATTAAGGAATCCAAAAATACATGGTAAAAGAAAAATATATAGAAAGAAAGCTATAACTAAGGAGTTCTAAAATACAAAAATATATATGGTTAGAAGTAGGATTCTTTTAATCCTAAAAATAAATTATTTCACATGAAAATTTGTCTACGTACTTTTCTGAAGTTTGTCTCCTATTTGGTTTGTGTGACCAATTTCCTAAAAGAATTATGGTTAAAGTATGACAATTACATACAAATATGAAAACTATCAATTAGATATTGCAAAATGTAACAATAACAAATAATTTAATACTAAAAAAACTAATAGTGCCAATTATTTTATTATTAGTTATTATATGGTTAAAGTGCAAGAATAATTAACTAATATGAAAAACTAATAATTATATGTCTATTTTTAATTTTAGAGGAATAATTAATTTTCTTTTAATTTCAAAATCCTTTTCAGGATAGAATTCATTAGATCTAGGATCTGTTATAAAATTTGTTTGTCGTGTATTCTTTCAAAAGAGGACATGAACGCCCTAATTTATCATCATCGACTTAGAGCAGGTTTAGTTTTTCTCTTTACTTTATTTGTAAAGAAATTTAATATCAAAATTTGATTTCGAATAATAATTTTTAGTTTTGATCTTTATTATAATTCTTTTCATATTTTTAGTTTTAAATGATATAAATGATTATAGTTTTTCTTCTGCAGTTTTGATCTTTATTCTGATTGTTTTCATATTTTTAGTTTTGAATGATATAAATTATTATAGCTTTCCTTCAAGCATCCGAAAGAACGAAATATGCTGAGATTGAAAATGACATAGCGTTCGTGATAGAAAATAACGACTCCTTCAGAAAAATAAACTTATTCAAGTTCTTTTTTTCAAAGAAGTCCCGCTCCAACCGCCTCAACCGAAAACTAAAGCCTGAAATTTAATTATAAAGCAAAAAGCTTTTGGGCAGTCTTAGAGGGTTGTTTTTTTAGACTTAGAAGTCTAAGAAGACACGCTCAATCATTGGAGCATTAATTACTAGAGGTAACTCATCAGATTTTGTTCTTGCCCATTAAATATGTATTGGTGTTTGTGAGAAAATAAAGAACTAAACTGTTGTTTTTCTTTGCTGAATTTAAGCTAATTGACCAGTAAATTAACTACTTCAGTCATTGGAGCATTAATTACTTGAGGTAACTCATCAGATTTTGTTCTTGCCCATTAAATATGTATTGGTGTTTGTGAGAAAATAAAGAACTAAACTGTTGTTTTTCTTTGCTGAATTTAAGCTAATTGACCAGTAAATTAACTACTCAGAAAACTAAAAGTCGTAAATTGGTTCAGTAATAATATGATTGATTAATATTTAAGTGGAGCAGCTTAACGACAGGATAGCTGCATGACAATGATTAATAATTACTGTGTTTACTTGCTTGAATCTTGATAAAAAGAATTACATAACATGCAATAACATATTTGAGATATGATAATTTTCTTATATTGTTTAATTAGATACAATATTTATTTTAATATAAATTGTTGTTTTAATAAAAAAAAAATTATAAAACTTAATTAAGGAAAGACACACGTGCAAGCACGTACACTAAGCTAGTTAGAGAAAAAGCATGAAAAGACTATTTTGCATAGATTATAGATATATATTCTTATTGGGTTATCAATTTACCCAATAACCCAATAAGAAAAAATCTAATCGAACCAATAACTCAATAATTTTTTTTTATAAAATCATTAAAAAATTGTTAACCCAACAACAATAAACTAATAACATTTTTATTGATTCGATTTTTTCACACCCCTACACAAAGGAGCCGTCATCTTTACCAAACTACAATTGAAGGTTTAACTCCCTGGAAATGCATAGAAAAATTATGGTGGGAGGAGATCGAGGTAATGATTTGCCAGAGTCAATCCTACTCCACATCCTCTCTATGTTACCTGATGGAAAACAAGTTGTGAGAACTAATGTATTATCTATACGATGGATATTTGTTTGGATGTCTGTTTCGGTATCATTTAATTTCGACTTCTCCTGTTTTAATGTTGAAGAATTTGATTTGGATAATTTTTTATTTGGATATTTTATCTGGAGATACAAATAAATTTCCTCAATTTGCATATAAGAGTACTTCCTCGAGGAATATGGTTTAACAGTACTGCTCATTGAACACTTCCATTAATGTAAACTAGAGAAGTCTTATTTCTCTTTCATTGAGGTAAGGGAATTTGATGGAGGGTGTTATAAAAAAGGAATTAATAACTTGATCACTGAATTTATGACTTTTTTTCTCACAAAGTCACTCAACTTATGATTGTTCTTTCAAAAAATCAATTAACTTTGATTTTCACTTCAAAAATCACTTAAGTATAAATATTTTACTTATAAAGTCACTCAACCTATTTAATTATTTATTTTAATTAAAATTTTCTAACTTAAAATTTTATTTAAAACCAAAATTCTAAAAAAAAAACTAAAAAAATATTTGAACCATATTTATTACATATTCTCATGTTTACTTTATATTTAACCCTCTGAAATTTTAAAATATCCTAAATAGTTTATATCAGTTCACTTATAATGTTAATATTAATTTTTAAGATTTTTTGAATCATATTCATTTAGTTGATTAGATTTAATTTACTTTCAATGTGATACTTATTTAAGAAATTGATTTTCAATCATAATGCAATTTTTTATATTACCACTTGTATAATATACATATGCATCAAATAAATACAATGAATTCTATTTCTAATAAGTTGATAGAAGGGATCGTTATAGATTTTGAACTAAAATGATATGATATAAAATATTATCAAATGTTAGTAAATATTTGTACATTATAATATATACACTGCAACGAAGTAAAATTACACGCAAAAATTATACAATCAAAATGAGTGGTTTTAGGATATTAATTGATGATCTGTATGACTATATACACTTTATAGTATAGAGTAATCGTTAGACAAGAAAATAGTAGTAAAATCAAAATTCTAAGAAATAAAAAAGATATTCAACTACGCCATTTAAATAAATTTTGGATATGGCCGAAGCACTAAATTGATTGCTTAAATGAAAAACTTTTTTATTTCTTAAAATATTTGTTTTAAATAAAAATTACATGATAACAAATTTTAATGAAAAAAATTAATTAAATAATTTGAGTGACTTTCTGAGAAAAAAATTCATAGTTGGGTGAATTTGAAGTAAAATTTAAAGTTGAGTGACTTTCTGAGAAAGAACTCATAGCTGAATGACTTTTGAAGTAAGAATCAAAATTGAGTGATTTTCTGACTTTCAAACTTTGCAACATTTTGGGTCGTGCCTTGGGATATACTTGAGGAGTGTGGATTCATTTATCAATAAGGTCCTTCGTTTTGATTTTGATTTTGAAGACGGAGACCAATTGAAGAGGAAGGAGTCTTAGTTTTTTTTAAGAAACTTCAGAGTGTTGCCCAGGCCATGTCATATATATATATATATATATATATATATATATATATATATATATATATATATATATATATATATATAAACAGTGGTATATTTCAATATTATATTATTTCAAAGTTAAATAGTGGTATATTTCAATATTATATTATTTCAAAGTTTTAACACAAAGATAAACAAAAATAATAAACAAGGAAATATTTCAGTGATTTTTTAGTATATCAGTTTTGTAAAACCTACTCAGTACTCCCTCTTTCCCACAGTTTCTTCATGTTTATCATTCTTACAGTTTATATTTTTCCCAGAGTTTTTTATGTTTTTTTTTTTAATTTTATTTTACCCTGTTCATCTCTTCCTCTTAATCTATGTTCTTAATATCTTACTTCTTTAACCACACCTCGGAAAACTTTACTCTGGCAGCTAACACTTGTCCTCTGTCTATTTTGCAGACCTGTTGGACTATCAATGCCAGAATTCCTAAGAATTTACATGTTAATCCATCGTTGTTATTAAGAAATTAAGAGGCTAACCATATACTAAGGGTAAGAATTTTACAGAGAATTTAATTTACATGATGTACAAAAATATGCTAAATAGCTTTAAACATGGATATAAGAACATAAGTATAAATATTTTTTGTGGGGAAAATATGTAAATAAGAACTTACATGAAGGAACTAGGAGAGAGGTTTCCCTTTCGGGAACCCCCTTAAGATCGAATAGAAAAACTTGGAGCTTTTATTTAAAACACATTGATACAAAGTTTATTCAAAACACACTGACTTGGATGGGTTTTTTGGGAGGAATTTACACATTTCAAGTATGTTTTTGAAGTTGGTTCATTTCACTCTACCTTCCTTTTACAAAATGTACGCCTTTTATAGGCAAAAACTAGATAAAGTAGAGGTTCTAAAGATTACTACGTGGCCTAAACACATGTGGCCGACACTTAAAGATGAGAGATAAGAAAGAATCTTAATAATGCAGGCCGGGTACTCGTTGGGCCCCATCGTCACATGCATTATTAATTTTTTTTCCAAACTTATTTTGACGCGTGCTTCAACAGTTTTTCTTTCTTTTGGAAAGTAGTGATAAAGGAAGCACTCTGACACTGATTATTACAAGACATAAAGTGGGCATCCCCACCTAACTACACTATCTAATAATACAAATTATATTGTCTTTACTATGTATCCAAGTTGTGTAGGGCAATTGAGTCGAAGCTCATTCCTGAGTCATCGTCTTCGTATGGATCCTGAGCATCCTGGAAGTGTGCAATACTATCACCTTCGTCTGATCTTGCAGAATTATTGTCTGTATTATTTATCTCTGGAATAGTTCTGTCTAAATTTGTGGGTTGTCCGTCTGGCTGTCCATTCATATGTTTATCTTGCGTCTGGTTGCTAAAAAATCTGTCTAAAGTCTGTTTGATTATAGTCTCTATTGTTTCATTTTTTCTTTTAGATATTAAAGTCTTCTTTAAAATCTTATTACCTGATTTTGTTGGCTTATGTTTTGATGAAGAACATCCTTCATATTCACTTTTTGGTAAAGTAACAGCCATTAACGGGTTTGATTTGTCTTTATCGGTCACTGTTTGAACCGGACTAGCTGTACCAACATCCGGTACAGTGGATTTCTGAGCATTTAGTGGGAAATGCACACCCTTCTCATCCATTTTTTTAGGAGATGGAGAAATCTGAGTCTGCGTCTGTGTCTGTGCATCTGTCTTGCTTACATTCGTCTGGTGGTTGAGTCTCGCTTCTAATAATTGTATCTGCTTTATTAATCAAGTGTTTTCCATGAGGAGTGATTCTTTCTGAGCATTTAGCTTCTTGAAATTCTCCGTCATTAAAGAACAATGGTTGTAGAAAATAATCTTTTCAGTCTCTTTTTGCAAATTATACTGAGGTATTTGATATGGGTTCTGTCTGAGTGATGGAGATATATAATAGTTTGGTCCTAAATATCCTCTAGCATGATTTGTGGCTTCGGTAAAATCATTAAAACCTTTAAAAAGAGGGGCTTTAAAACCTTGTATTGAATCTAACACTTCTAACCATGTTTGAAAAATTTCGTTAGTTTTTCCATGAATGACTACATAATATTTAAACCTAGGCCTACTTTTTTCTGCCATGTAATGGCATAAAGAATTCATGGATGCCACAAAATGATTACGATTTTGTCTATTATAAGATATCCAAAGATTATCTACTAAACACCTTTGGGGTCTATCTAAAATGTAGTCTGGTCTTACTCTAAATGATATGTTGCTCTCAGGGTAAGCAATTAATTTAAATGGTCCGAAGTGAATTCTTTCCATTGTTTCTAAAGATTCTAGTGGTCTAAAATTTAAATTACCTAACATTGTCTGTTGATATGAATCTGAAGACGAAGCTACGCTCTTGCCCTTATCTGCAGGAGGTTGTCCTGTTGGTCTCATGCTGGAAACAAATAAGTCGGATTAAACTTATTTATTTATTCCCAGTTGTAATCTACTTAACTGGTTTGCTAATTCGTTTTCTTTACCTTTTATATGCTCAAATACGATATTCTTATAAACAGATATGGTGTCTGTAAAATTTAACCATCTTCTTCTACTATTAGTTTTGTCATTTATTTTTTGATGAAATTTAACTATAGCTTCACAGTCTGTTCTAACTAAAATTTCCTCTTTCTTTAGAATATATAACTTAAAACTATTTAACTCATATATTATAGCTAATACTTCTAGGTCTATAGCACTCATGTTTTCTTTTTCTTTATATGCTCCACTCTGATAACC
Source organism: Capsicum baccatum var. pendulum (assembly GCA_030864225.1). Lineage (NCBI taxonomy): Eukaryota > Viridiplantae > Streptophyta > Magnoliopsida > Solanales > Solanaceae > Capsicum > Capsicum baccatum. The sequence continues at coordinate 81,238,370 of CM061557.1, read as the reverse complement.
ACATATTTGTTCTTCATTTTTATTACTGTATTTATTAGGTCGTGCTTTTAAAATAGCTCCCCATCCTAAATCACTTCCGTCTGTTTGAATGATTAAATAATCTGATTCTAATGGAATTTGTAGGTCTGGAATATTTTTAATTTTTTCTTTTATTTTTTGGATTAATTTAATGTCTTCTATATTGAAGTTTTTCTGCCCTTTACTACCGGTCTTTGCGTATAATGGTCCTGCTATGTTTTCTAAGTCTTGAATAAAATTTCTTGCATAATTTACTAATCCCAAAAAAATTTGTAAATCTTTTATCTTTTCTAATTTATCTGGCATTTCTAATACTTTCTTTGCAATGTGTGGTTGGAGTTTTACCTTTCCATTTCCTAAAGTTATTCCTAGAAAATTAATATAAGTCTTACATAATTCCATTTTCATTTTACTTATTACTATCCCATGTTTAACAAATAATCTAAAAATTATTTGTAAGTGTCCTAAGTGTTCTTGTATATTTTGACTAAACACCAAAATATCATCTACATATACTAATATAAAATGTTTATATTCTCCAAATATATTATCCATCTTTCGTTGAAAAATGGGTGGAGTTGTCTTTAAACCAAACGGTATAACTAACCATTCAAAATGTCCACCTGGACATGTGAATGCAGTCCATTCTATGCTGTCTGGGTGCATTTTGACTTGCCAGTATTCTGACTTACAGTCAAACTTACTATATACCTTTTTATTTTGAATTCTATTAATTAACTCACTTTTATCTAGTAGTTTATATGCATCTGTTCTGGTGTTATCATTTAATCTTTTATAGTTAATTACCATACGAGCTTTTCCTCATATTTGTTCACTATGATTTCTTACCATAAAAGCGGCCGATCTATGTCTAGATGTAGATCTTTTTATTACTTCTAATTGTAAAAGTTCCTTTATTTGTATATCAAATTCTTTAGTATCTTCATTATTTGCTTCGATAGGTGCGGTTTTTATAGTGTATTCTGAATTAATTATATCTAATTTATACATTATCTCGTTAGCGTCCCAATGGGCTAACGGTCTTTCTCCTATTATTTCCATTTTATCTAGTATAGATATTATATTTTCTAAATCTTTTGGACAGTTTGTTATCCCTATTTTATCCATTCCTTTTCTAAAATTATAAAACTGAGTTTCTATACTTATTAGGGTATAGTCTTTTTCTATATTTGTTAAGCGTTCTTGTCCTTCTGCGTTAAGTAGAGTATAATTTCTAACTTCTTCTAGGTTTTCTTTTACATTTTTGTTTTCTTTTAACAGGTTGCTGCTTTGGCATTGATTATTTTGGCAATTGTGGCAACATGGTTCTGAAAGCAAACTCGTTTTATGTGTGTTTAGTGTTCTATATACTGTTGGCAATGTTACTGTTTGTACTGTTGTATAAGTTAAGTTTTTAAAGAGCATTATTCCATCACTTTTTAAGAGACATCCTCCTTTATTCTAGATACAAAATCTTAGTCCGATAACAAAATCTGATCCTATGTTTAAATCTTTTGCTAATATTTTATTAACATTGTAAATTGGGTTGTAGAATTTATTGCATGTATTTAAAAAATTTATTTGTGCTTTTTCTATGTAATAATTGTAAATATTTTGTGATCCATCCATTTGAGTAGCTGTTATAGGTCTTTTAAGTATCTTTAGTAAATGTTTCGGTACTATTTCTTTATTGATTAGACAGCTCGTACATCCGGATCTACTAATGCTAAAGTTTCTATTTCCACATCTTTTATTTTAATTTTTACTAATACTTTTATGGTAGAGAATTCTTTATCTTCATTGCATATTAGACTAGTGTCATTCTCTTCCAGATTCATAAGTTCTGCCTCCAATTTTTCTAAATATATCGCTTCTTGTGTATCTGTTTCTTCTATGGCGATTTTGGTTTTTCCTTTTTTCAGGATGGTTAATCTTTGTTCTAAATCATTTACTCGGGTTTCTAAAGTAGATACTCTTAGATTTAAGATTTGATTATTTGTATATTTTTGTCCGTTATTTATTTCTGGTTCTACTTTTATTTTTAAAGTGTTTTCAATACAATTTATACATGCTTCTAAGTAACATTTTTTGCATTTAGCTCTGTTGTCTTTACTTGGATACCAATTGCATATACGACATCTATTACTGTCTAAACCTTTGTTTCTTTGGAATTCATGTATACATTCTTGAGTAACATTCATTAAACTATTGATTACTAAATTGTTTAAGTCTAAATCATCTATCTCTTGTCCTAGCTCATTAACTAAGTTATCTTCTTCTGATTCTGAAGAATCAGATTTTTTATTATCTTTATCATTTACATCAATACTTATTATTGAGTATATACTTTCTATATCTGACATGTATTCGTCTACATTTAATAAAGTTTCTTGGAAATCCTCTATTAGTTGAGAATTTCTAGTTCTATTATTATTTCTTTTAGGACATACATTAGCTAAATGGTCTATGCTTCCACAAGTATAGCATTCTAATTTATTTTTATAGTTTCTATCATTTCTATATTTCCTAACATGTCTATCTCTATTTAACCACGGTTTTTTAGCTTTTGATTTTCTTAAGAAGTATTGTTTACGACTATATAGTTTTTGATTATGTCTCTTCTTATATTTTCTATGTTGTTTCTGATCGTAATTCTGGGTTGTGTATATAACAGATTTACAAAAATTCATTTCATTTCTTTTTAATTGTTTTTGTATTTGTATGTTTGTACATTTTTCTATTAGTATATCCATTATATGTTGTGTTCTATGCCCTATTGTCCATTTTAAATTTGGCTTGGCTACTACACCATCTCTTTTATACCATCTATCTTCTATTTCTCTTCCTAAAGCTCCAGGTAATTTATTGAATAATTTTTTGCCCAATTCTTCGTTAAAAGTGTTTCCGCTGACAGTGCAATAATAAAAATAGTCTTGTAGGAATTTCTTTATATATAGCCAATGAGAAATACTTAATTATTCTAGTTTGATTAATGTTTCTTTTTGTAGTGCTAATAATCCACTATTTGGATCTTTCCCAGTTAATAACATGTGCATTTTATTTGTGAAATTATAGGGATTTGGTCCCATACTTAATAAAACCTGGAAATCATATGGGTAATTTGTCTTAAAACTTTTCCATGTGGCTTTTGCAGATTCTCCCAAAAAGGTTTTTAAATATTTATACATTGTTTCCGTATCTGTTTCTGTATAATGTCTTAAGTAATCTGCAGCTACTATTCCTTTCCATAAATCTATCATTGTATCCCATATTTGGGGATCGTGTGCCGCTATATTCAAAATTTTACCTTTACTACCTCCTTCTTGTAGTTTAATTGGTTCTTCTATTGGCATTCTTTTACCTTCTGGTTTTATATTATCTCCTCTAAGTTCTGTATCTGGGTTTATCCTAATTACTGGTCTTCTAGGTACATTGTCTGTATTATAATATATTGGTTGGGGATTAGGGTTTGTTTGTTGGAATTGGCTAGCACTTGAAGAGCTAGTGGGTTCCAATTCTGCTAGTTCTTTATAACTTATTGTGGAACTTAATACAGAAATTGTGTCTTCATCTTTTCTTTCAAGGAATAGTTTGTTATTTCTATATCCCAGATTATCACTTCTCTCTAAACAGTTTTTAAAATGTTCTATACATTCTTCTATTTTCATTTCGTCCTTTTGACATCCTTTACATTTAAAAGTTATATATTTATATTCTTCTGCTAAGTTTTCAGCTTTTTCTATGACCATGTCTACTTCATATCCTTCTTGTAGGACTTCTATATTCATAAACTCATTTTCTATTTCTATATTACTCTTTATTTCGTCGTCGTCGTCGTCTAAATTTCTTTTGGTTGTGTAATTATAATCTGTAAACCTGACTGAAGTTTCTCCTTTACTTGTAGTATATAATAGATGAGAGTCTGGTGTAGAAAGATTTGGTTTAGTAAATTTGTTTAAATTTCATTCTAAACCTGCATATATTTCTGGGTCTATTTTTATTGGTTTTATTAAACTTATGCCTTTATTTCCCATTATTTCAACTGCATCATTTACTTTTAGTTTAAATTTAGTATTACTACTTAAAGTTAATTTTCCAATAAACCCTATGCACATTAAGAAATTATTTCCACTATTCATTTCTTCGTACCCTTTAGTTTGGATTCCTATTTTAATGTTTTTTTCAAATTCTTTTAAGTTCATTAAGAAATCTGGACTTATATAGAATATTCCTCCATTATTTATCATATCTACTTCGGTTAATCCTATTATTGATTTTTTAATATCTAACCATCTATCATCGTATATTGTTATTAGTACTTTGGATCCTAGATTATTTCTAGTTAGACCTTTTATTCCTAAAACAATTAAACCCATATGCATCAATATCATTTTATTATTTTTTATATGTCTTAAAGAGTTAGCATTTACTAAATCTAGTATTTTAAAATCTTCTCCAATAGCTGATATTTGTTCTTCTCTATAATGTCTATATAGTTGATTGTCTGTAGAAAAATATCCTGTGTTATATAATGTTTTAGGATTTAATAATTTTAATTGATGTTGTTGGAAGATTTGTAAATCTTTATCTACATCAATTATTTCGTTAAGTTCTTGGTTCTGCTCCATATTAGGTTGTCTTCTGCATATTCTGGATAATATATTATTATTTCATATTCTATTCTCCGAAAAACTTATTCTTTGTCTTTTTTCTCCTTGTCTTTCAGTATTTTCGATGGTTCTCCGTCTATTTGATAGAAAGTCCATTTTTGTGGTTTTCTTATTATATTTTTTTCTTTCTTGTTTAGGAGTTAATTCAATTCGTTTTAATTGATTAATAAGTTCTTCTATTTCAAAGTTATTTTTTGGTGGTTCTTGAGCTTCTTTATTTTTTATTAGGATGTCTATTTTCTTATGTAGTTCGGGTAATTTCGGTTCTTCTTTAAAACTCTAATAATAACTCTATTATGGTATTATTTTATTTTAATAAAATTTTATCTGTTATACTTGAAGGTATATGCTTAGATAATCCTTCTGGTTCGCTATGATAACTTCTTGATCTTTCTAGTGCTCTACTATAATTTATATCTTCTTCACTCATGAAAGTGATATTTCTTCTAATCTTTTTGTTATTTCTTGCAAATCTTCAATTTCTATTGTTATATTTTCTACTTGTTCTACAAGCTTAGATATTAATTGAGTTATTTTTTCTTCTAATTCTTTAGATCTTTCTATTATGGTTTTTATTAGCTTTTCAATTTCTAGTTTTGTGGGTATTTTTTCTAAATTAAATTTGTGATTTAAATACTGAATTTTTCTGTCTATTTCTATTTCTTGTGACTTTAAATAATCTAAATTTTGTTCTATCTTATCTAGTGTCTTTTTATGTTTATTCTGAGTAACTTCTATCTCTTCTAAAATTCTTATTATACTATTATCTTTTTCCTGAATTTTTTCGTTTGAATTTATCAAAAAGTCTATTATTGTATTAAATTGTTTATCTTCTGAATGTAAAATATGTTCACCCTAGTTGAAATTACACCTTATAGTGGAGTTATCTTTTAATACTCTATATTTCTTTTCTGGTTGAAATCTAAGATCTAAGTAATCAAGGCGTTTTAAAGAAGCTATCTTATTATCCTAAGTGGTTTAAGTTAAGGTATTCTTTACTTAACTTAGTTTGATATTTCAATCTACTATTTGTATAGGTTATATCTAATTCTACTTCTTGTATATTTTCTATCAGCCTAGATTTTTCACTAATTAATGCTTTTTTTAATAGTTGGATGTTATGGTAATTATTTCGTCTGTTTCTTTAAAGTTTAGAATATCTATTTCTAGGTTTCTTATCTCTTTATTTAACAACTCTAGTCTTTCTACAAATTGTTTTCGAATTTTTACAAGTTGATGTTTATAAGCAAATTATCTATAATATTGACGTTATATTTCTCTAATATACTCAATATATCTTATTGGCATTTACTATCCTAATTGATAAGATTTTCTATTAATACGTTCCTTAAGCCACTTTATTCATGAAGTATTATTTTCTAAATCTCTCTCACAACCTTGTATTTCCCAATTTAATGCGCTTACTAAATCTTCACAAACTTGTTTAGATGTATTATAAGATTTATGAAATCTGTTTGCTTCTAATAACCTTCTCCGACTTTCTTCTAAATTATGTTTTCTAGCTACTATATTATTTCTTTTTCTGATTTCTCTATATAAATAAAAATAGCTACACCTTATGTCTTGAAAAAGATCTATGTCTTTTCATACAAAGTTTATAAACTTTTTGCGAGTTAGTAGGTAATGTTCCCAAAACCTTCTTGCTCTGATACCAAAACAGTGGTATATTTCAATATTATATTATTTCAAAGTTAAGCAGTGGTATATTTCAATATTATATTATATATATGTGTGTGTGTGTGTGTGTGTGTGTGCGTGTGTGTGTGTGTGGCATAATACATAAATATGACCCTAAACTTGACTGCAAATTATAACATTGATCTTAATATATATATATATATATATATATATATGTATGTATGTATGTATGTATGTGTGTGTGTGGCATAATACATAAATATGACCCTAAAGTTGACTGCAAATTATAACATTGATCTTAAACTTTAATAGTACACAAGTAATACATAAATATGACCCTAAACTTCACAGCAAATTATAACATTGACCTTAAACTTCGACAATGTACAAGTAGGTCCTTTAACTATACAAAAATTGAACAAATAAACACTCCGATTTTATAACTTACATGTGTATACCTCACTTACGCGCGTATACCTCACTTACGCCTACGTGAATTAGTAATCCACTCATACGGTGTCACCTCATTAAAAAGGCTGACAAAGAATTTTGTCTTTCAATTAAAACCGCATCGCTTTGCCCATTGACAAAAGAATTTTGTCTTTCAATTTTAAAATATTTTTAATATTTAAATTTTAAAACGTAAATTTAAAATTTTTAAAATAGTAAAGTCTATTATTATTATTATTAGTATTATTATTATTATTATTGATTTTACTTTTGGGTTCTAACGAACACTCTCTGTTCTCTCTCCTACTAACGTTCACTCTAACGTACACATATAACCCCCACCCCCACCCCCCCCTTTTTTTTGGCTGACCGGCGACTTCTGACGCCGCTGTCGTTGACGGCGTCGATTGGGTCGGAGAAGGTAAGGTCGTACCTCTCTCCCTTCCCTTCCCAGGTCTCCCTCTCCTCCGTATCTCTCTCTCCCAGATCTCCCTCTCTCCCTCGATGGATTTAGGGTCCCGGTCCCGGCCGGCTCGACTTCCAGCAACAGACGGATCGAGCTAAGGTTCCGATCGGCTCGACTTCCGGCTCGATTCAGTGTTTCGGTCGGCGAAGCGACATACCGGGGACGTACGTACCAACAGACCTTTGACGAACCCAGCAGTTAGCAGTCCCCCTCCTTACGCCGGCGGCCCAGCTCCAGTCAGAAGCAACCGATTTCGGCGGGGGCAGCCGAAGGTTCCATGGTTTCCGAGTGTAGCGACAGTACCGGCTCGGACTCCGGTGGCACGCTAGCGAAGCCCCGGCGATAATACCCTGCTGATCAGTTTTTGCATCATTTTGCGGGGACCAAACATACCTCGCAGGAAAGGAGTACTTGGTCTACAAGCGTAACCCGGTGACTTTTAACCTTTGTTATTCCATTATTTCATATTGCATTCTTCGTATTATTCCAGTATTATCTACTGTATATTGACTTGCGTTTGATTTGTCGATATTGCCTGTTGTTGTTGCTTGCACTGCTTGTTATTGGGTTATCTTGACTTGGTGCTTGCTCTCTATTTGAGTCTAGTTTTGTTGCGTGATTATTTCTCCATTATTTCTTCGTATTGGTGTGAGCCTTGTATTTCTTGCTGCTGTTTTGCTACTACCATTGTTTATATTCTCTTATATTTGCTTGTAGTAGTGGCTGTGGGCGGTGATGGTTGGATAGGGTCATGTCCAAGGGGGTTGGGGTGTGGGGCTGTTGTGGGGGCGGGAGTGGGAGTAGGAGGGAGGCCAAGGTTTGGCCTCATGGGCGGTAGAGGAAGACGTGGGGATAGTGAGGGTAGGCTGAGGTTTGGGTATTGGAATATAGGGACCCTTCAGGGTAAGTCCATAGAGCTTGTGAAGATTCTTAGAAAGAGGAGGATTAATATTACGTGTGTTCAAGAGACCAAGTGGGTAGGGTCTAAGGCTAGGGATGTGGACGGTTACAAGTTGTGGTACTCTGGGAGCGAGAGGCATAGGAATGGAGTTGGCATCTTAGTAGATGAAGAGTTTAAGGACCAAGTAGTAGAGGTGAAGAGGATCAACGACAGGTTGATGACTATTAAGTTGGTCATTCCGGGGTTTACCCTGAACGTGTGTAGTGCTTATGCGCCGCAAATGGGCTCGGAAGGGGAGGAGAAGAGGCGGTTTTGGGAGGCTTTGGACGAGGTGGTGAGAGGCATGCCGAGCTCGGAGAAGATTGTTGTAGCAGGAGATTTTAACGGGCACATCGGGGCGTTACCGGGAGGCTTTGGTGATGTACATGGTGGTTTTGGTTTTGGGGAAAGAAATGAAGAGGGGGCTACTCTATTGGATTTCGCGAGGTCCTTTGGGCTGGTGGTGGTGAACTCGGGCTTCCCGAAGAAGGACGACCACCTGATCACCTTTTGAAGCGCGATAGCCAAGATCCAGATTGACTTTTTGTTGCTTAGGAAAGGGGATAGGGTGTTGTGTAAGGACTATAGGGTCATCCCGAGTGAGAGCCTTTCGACCCAGCATAAGCTCCTGGTGATGGATTTGGGTATAAAGAAGAATAGAAAGAGGAGGGGTGAGGAGTGTCGACCTAGAATTAAGTGGGGCGGCTTGACGCCAGTGAATGCGTGGGAGATAGGGGAGAAGTTGGCGGGAATGGGGGTGTGGGAGTGTAGGGGGGACGTGGATAGTATGTAGGATAGGGTGGCTAGGTGCATCAAGGAGAATGCAAGTGAGGTGTTGGGTGTTTCTAGGGGCCGGGCTGGGCATCATCGGGGGGATTGGTGGTGGAATGAAGAGGTTAAGAAGAAAGTGGGGACCAAGAAAGAGGCGTATGATAAGTTAGTTGAGAGTAAGGACGAAGAAGAGAAGCGGATGAACAGGAAAGAGTACAAGCTAGCTAAGAAGGAGGCTAAGTTAGCAGTTACGGCGGCTAAGACGGTCGCTTTTGAGAGCTTGTATGCAGGATTACAGGGGAAAGGAGGGGAGAAAAAGTTGTTTAGACTCGCTAAGGCTAGGGAGAGGAAGGGCCGTGACCTCGACCAGGTGAGGTGCATTAAAGGGAAGGACGGTACAGTGCTAGTGGAGGACGGCCACATTAGGAATAGATGGCAGTCGTACTTTCATAGGCTCTTGAATGACAAAGGGGATAGAGCTATTGTGTTAGGGAAACTGGAGCACTCAGAGGAGAGTCGGGATTTTAGTTATTGTAGACGCTTTAGGGTAGAAGAGGTTAGAGAGGTTGTTCGCAGGATGCGAAGGGGTAGGGCGACGGGACCGGATGAGATACCGGTGGAGTTTTGGAAGTTCGCTGGAGAGGCTGGTGTAAGGTGGTTGACTGGATTGTTTAACGAAATCTTCAAGACCGCAAAAATGCCCGAGGCTTAGAGGTGGAGTACCATGATCCCTCTCTATAAGAATAAGGGGGACATCCAGAGTTGCAATAACTATAGGGGGATTAAGTTATTGAGTCACTCTATGAAGATTTGGGAGAGAGTGGTCGAGGTGAGGATGAGACAGATAGTGTCTATTTCGGAAAACCAGTTTGGATTTATGCCTGGCCGCTCGACGACGGAGGCAATTCACCTGGTACGAAGGCTGATGGAACAGTATAGGGAAAGGAAGAAGGACCTGCACATGGTGTTTATCGACCTGGAGAAGGCATACGACAAAGTCCCCAGAGAGGTGCTTTGGAGATTCTTGGAGGTGAGTGGAGTCCCGCTGGCGTATATCAGAGCAATTAAGGACATGTATGACGGAGCAAAAACTCAGGTGAGGACGGCGGGAGGGAACTCAGAGCATTTCACTGTCTTGACAGGATTGCACTAGGGATCTACTCTTAGTCCCTTTTTGTTTGCTTTGGTAATGGTTGTGCTGACGCGGCATATTCAAGGGGAGGTGCCTTGGTGTATGCTTTTTGCAGATGATGTAGTGTTGATTGATGAGACGCGAAGGGGTGTGAATGACAAATTAGAGGTGTGGAGACAAACGCTGGAGTCTAAAGGGTTCAGGTTGAGCAGAAGCAAGACAGAGTATTTGGAATGCAAGTTTAATGACGTGAGGCTGGAGAATGAAGTGGTAGTGAAGTTGGAATCACAGGAGGTATGTAAGAGGAATAGTTTTCGGGTCCGTGATCCAGGGCAACGGCGAGATTGACAAGGATGTCTCGCACCGTATTGGGGCGGGATGGATGAAGTGGAAGCTCGCGTCGGGGGTGTTGTGTGATAAGAAGGTGCCGCCCAAGCTTAAAGGCAAATTCTACAGGGCGGTAGTCCGTCCGGCCATGTTGTATGGAGCGGAGTGCTGGCCAGTTAAGAACTCCCACATCCAAAAAATGAAGGTGGCAGAAATGCGGATGTTGCGTTGGATGTGTGGGCTGACTAGAGGGGATAGAGTTCGGAACGTGATTATCAGGGAGAAGGTTGGTGTGACCCCAGTGGAGCATAAGATGCGGAAGGTCCGATTGAGATGGTTCGAACACGTGATGAGAAGGGACATGGATGCCCCGATTCGTAGGTGTGAGAGGCTAGCGTTGCGATAGATATAGAAACCGTTGCAATAAAGCTACCGTAACGTGTTGGCAAGCGTTGCATATATGAGCGTTGCAATAGAGCTACCGCAACGACTTTTGCGACGGTTTCAACCGTTGCAATAGGTACTATTGCAACGGTTTATTTTAACTCCTATGGGGACACTTCATATTGTCTATAGCAACAGTTAAGAACCGTTGCAATAGACTATATTGCAACGACAAGAAAGCATTGCAATAACCCTATTTCAACAATTTTCGAATATCTATTGCAACACTTACTGATATTTTGCAACGACATTTAACTATCTATTGCAACACTTTTTGATATCTATTGCAACACTTTACACCTATTGCAACATTTGTTTGGAACCTATTGCAACACTTTTTGTCCCCTATTGTAACGATGAATATAGAGAGAGAATTATATTAATACAATTATATGTATATACACATCACAACAAAATCTTTCATTAAAATTTTATGTAACCATATAAATTAGTATTTACATATATAATAAATTATAATACACAATTATATACACATCACAAAACAAATCTTTACCAGAAGCTAGTAATCTAAATCAAAAAGCAGCAAGTCTTGGACGTTCTCGAAACCTTCTCCACTGAACAACAGCACCAGAAGTATCCATGCCTCCTACAAAATACTGCATTAATGCTTCTTATACTCCAAACATAACAGAATTTCCTGGTACTTCTCGTGCGGCGCAATCTGCATTTTATGAGTTCAGTCGGGCAGGCAAGAAATGACACAGCAGTTCCAACAATAATGGCTATTCGTATGCCTGGTATAGTTTTTCAGGCAAACATTGTGGAAGGCCCTACTGCAGCTGTTATTTTCACATATACAATCGGTGCTACTTCCACTTCTATCACCAAGTTCTTCATATAGATTGACATCACCAAGTCAATGCCATCCACAGAATATCAATGGGTTTATCTTACGGATATAGGATTACCGATTGGAAGATATGGAGCATAACAAATGCCCCATTCAGTTTTTGGATCAGTTTTCTGAATGCTTGAAGGTCCATGGAGTTGAATGTCCAATATGTTTGCAAGATTCTCAGAAAATGTCTTAGTCTCTCATCCTGCACGTAGAATAGAAATCTCAGTTGGTGCGATATAACAAGGAACAAGCAAAATCTCAGAAAAGTTAAACATCGCAAGCTTGATTGTGTCAGAATTCAAATCCAAGGTACATCATTTACCTTAAGAATGACTTGGTAATTTTAAGGGGTAGATCTCCTATGGGCATGATAGCCAATAGAACCTCCTCTACCTTTTGAAAGAGAAAGTTAAAACGATCCTTAACAACCAGCCCTCAATCCCTTAATCTTTTTCCCTGATAAATGTTCAAAACACATCAATCATAGAGAAAATTTCATGTAACAGCCGGTGGAATCTAGCTCCTTTCCAAAGGGGAATTGAACAATTCTTACCCGCCCATCTCCCAATTGCTAAATTGCTTTTCTGAAAATTGTTCAAAATGCCAGACGTACAGAACATTTCATGTATAGCAAGGCGAATACCAAGAAAACTCCCTTGTGCTTTTCAAATTGATTGTGTTTATATTATGATTTAAGAAATAAAAACGCAAAGGAAGAGAAGTACTTGCACGATAAGGATTTAAAGTCCTTAGTTGAATGGACTGATATGACTTCAGATTACAGAACATATGGATCCAAGTTACCACATCAAAAGAAGCAAGAGCAAGAGATGTAGAAGAGCGGGTGCAGTTAGCCAGGGCAATGCCAAGCATGATTCCAATAGCTTTGCTCACCATTCCTTGAGTTTCACCCTTCGCAATCACCTGCTATTAGTAACTGAATCAGAATATAAATATTTTTCTTCTAGTAACTCCTCAATCATCACACGGCATATGCACAAATATGAGTGTGGTTCTTGTAGGTAATCAAGAGAGGCTGGAACATTAGAAGTTTCATGCCCCCAACATATTTGACAACCAAAGTCAGAATAGAGAAGTAAAGAAATTACCTCAGCGAAATTCCTCTGAGCGCCAAAACCGCATAGAAACAGTTCCTTGTAGCAGCCTGTAAGGAAAAAAAAGGTTTTTGTTAATGGTTGTTCACTTTATGAACCTTTATGTTTGGCAAATAACATCTAATTCTACTCTGTAATGAAGATAAAATTACATAAATTTAATGAAAACACCTAAGGGAAACTTGCAGAACATCTTTTAGACACAATACCAGCAATATACTGCAGTTGCAGTAAGTACATACAGATCAGAAACACACACTTTTTATTCATGATCAGATTCCCACTTGGCTTCGAAAAATTTACCTGAATTAAGGAAGCAGCCGATCTCCCTGCTCCAGCAGCAGCTCCAATAGGAACAAATAGATGTGGGAAGGCAGGGGTCAAAATCTCTAGCCCATAAGCAGTATTCTCCAAAAGGTCGGCAAACAGCCTCCAGCACTTAGGATTGACATAAAAATGCCTACCATAATTCGACAAAAGAATCTTGATAAGATATCCACTGTCATCCTTAAGCACTCAATTGACAGCAGCAGCAGTAGGAATAACCCCTTTCCCTAATCCAACAGCATAAATCATAGCCTAGACATAAAAGGGTATGAAAATCAAGGATAACAAAGTAACAGAACCGCAAAGATATAATACCTGTGGATTTGTCTCAGCCACAATAGTAGTAAGTTCCCCATCAACTACATATATGAAGGAGGCAGTCTCCAGATCTTCTGCCCAATAGCAGTCAAATAGGCCACAACCCTACAGGACATCCGGAACTGCTTCTCCAGTTTTCCTTTACCACTTTAACGCAAAAGCAGAAGGATTCAAAAGAATGTTTCATATTAAACTGTTACACAAATCAGTCATAAATAAGAAAGTTCTTTTCCATAGACGCAAGAGACATAAGCTAATTTCTATGCATGAATGGCACGCTCCAATTTTTTCTCAAACTTTTGGCGAATTGCCCCTTTTCTTCTATTAATTTGCTATAGTAAAAAGCCACTTCCTACAGAATTACACCACTTTAGTTCAGGGCCTAAAGATTGTAAAGTTGAAATCGCAAAACAATTGGGAGGAGCAGAGTTGAGCGATTAAACCTCACGTTTGGCATGTTGTTTAATGGATGTTGTTTTTTGGCATCCATATGATGCCTTCGAAAGAAACAACAAGAGTAAGCATATTATAAACTCTTTTCTTGAAGTCTCTTCTTTTATGTTAAGTTAGGATATCCATTTATGTCTTCCTTCACTATCTTTACTATCTTTACTGAGAAATTAAAACCTATTTGGGAAAGGTTTCAAAATTTACGCATTTCGGTGTCGTGTGAGGAGTTTGTTCCGTAAGGATCCTCGGCTGAACAATCAGCAGCAACAAACAGAACCAACGAAAAATTTCACAGTGAGTTTCATTAAACTCAATACATCCAATAATAATAATCTCCCTAAGTCGTCTGTTCAGAGCTATAAACCATATGGACGAGCGTAACCATGAATATTATTATTTGATGAA